>OY998172.1:53199973-54410612 GCA_963921995.1 Oxystoma pomonae
TTATCGCTCTCCTGACCTATATGTTTTATACTACGTCCAGCAAAAGCCGTACAAAATGAAAATAAAAAAAGGGTGCATCCCAACGAATTTATTTCCCATATTCTCTGACCTACATATCTGTGAAAAATTTGATTTTGTGGAATTTTAGATTATTGCCGAACGTTGTTGCAAATATACGGGATGCATACAAGTCCAAACCAAGCGTATTCAGGGAGTGTAGCATTAAAATTTTTGAGAAATTCTTGCACACGACACGTTCCTTAGTATGGAATCAAAATGGGAAAGGTGGATGGAGGGACAACTAAAAGTTTTCTATATCGTTACTCGAAAAATCTTGGACCTTTGTACAGGGTTCGACAATTCTTGTCTTCTTCTTCAAGTGCCATGCTCTCTTCGAACGTTGGCTATCATCAGCGCGATCTGTACCCTGTCCACGGCTTTTCGGAAAAGTGTCGTAGTACTAACCATACCATTGTCTAAGATTTTTAAGCGATGATATCCGTCTACGACCCGGACCTCTTTTGCCTTCATTTTTGCCTTCTATTATCAATTTTAAAAGTTTATATTTGTCATTTCCCAAAATATAGCCAAAATATTTTCAAGTTTTCGTTTTCTGATGGTAAATAAATCTTCAAGATCTTTATTTATTCCAAGCAAAACATCCACATTAGTTAATCTGTCCATCCAAGATAACCTTAGTATGCTACGATAACACCACATCTCGAATGCCTCTAACTTTTTGCACATGACCTCAGTCAGTTTTCATGATTCTATGCCATAATATAAGGTGATATTAAGATCGCAAATACACAACGCTGACTTCATCTTGATAAAAGACGATCTGGCCTGTTCAATTCTTGCACGAACACGAATCCACGCGTTTTTTTCCTTAGATATGACCATCCATTTTGATTCCCCAACATTTAAGTTAGGTTTGTTGCAGGCCTTCCAATGTGTCTGCTATGACAGTGTCGTCGGCATATCGTAGGTTGTTGATTTTTAAGCCATTTATGGTCAGACCCTCTTCGCAGTTATGAAGTGCATTCTCTATTATTTTGTTACTATAGATATTAAACAACAGCGGAGATACAACCTTGGCGCACACCTCTTCGCACAGTTGGCCATAAACCTTTATTTGAACAGTCTGCTTCCAGTATAGATTAGCGATTATCTTTAGATCTCGGTCATCTAGGCCAACTTCTTTTAGCGATTCTAGGAGCTTTTCGTGTTGGACTCGATCAAACGCTTTCTCATAATCTATGAAACAGAAATATACTAGCAACGACACATCCTTAGATCGCTGAACTAGGACTTGAGTACCAAACAGAGCCTCTCTTGTCCCAAACCCACCACGAAATCGAAACTGCGTGTCGCCCATAAAGGATTCGCATTTTCCATAAAGTCTTTTATGGATAATTTTTAGAAATATTTTTAACATATGGCTCATTAGGCTGATTAGGCGGTAATCACTACACTTGGTCGGTTGATTTTAGCCAGTCATCAGGGATTTTACCGCTGCGATAAATCATGTTAAAAAGTTTGACCAGCGTATTTACTGAATCTTCGTTTTTTATTGGCTTTAAAACCTCAGTGTATACTTCGTCTTGCCCTACCGCTTTTCTGTTTTTAGCTGAAGATATTGGGAATTATACTTCCTCTGGTGTTATGTCTAAACCTGGGTTTGAGAATTCTTCTGACTGTTCGGATCGATTGTCGGTAAAGAGATGTTCTATGTAGCTACACCATTTTTTTAGTTTTTCTTTGGTAACCGGTATGATTTTGCTCTGATTGTTCACAGGGATTCCAGCTTGTCTTCTATTAAATGATCCTACTGCTTCCTTTATGCGTTTGTGTAAATTGAAAGTGTCATGTTTAGCATATAGATCTTCTATGTCTCGCCATTGCTGTGTTAAACAGTCTTGTTTTGCTGACCTTATCTTGCTTTTTATTTCTCTGTTGATTTCATGATACTGGTCGCTGCCTTTTTTACTGCGTATTTTATCTATGAACTCAAGGATTTCATCGGTCATTCAAACTTTTTTTTATTTCTTGTTTCATACTTGCCTAAGTTGTGCTCTCGACTATCGCAGTTTTAACCTTTGTCCAAACTATTTCTGCATCTTGATCGGTAGACTCATTAACGTCTTTAAGTTTTTTATTAAGTTCAATTTTAAATTCAGTTGCTACCATGTTATCTTGAAGTTCGTCCAACGTGGCTCTGGGTTTGTTATTTGGGGACCGATTTTTCTTGAGGGTAAATTTAATTTTGGCCACAACTGGATTGTGATCCGAGACTACGTCTGCGTCAGGGTAAGTTTTTGCAGATTTAATATAGTTTCTAAATCGTTTATTAATTAATATAAAGTCTATTTGGTTTCTAATGATACTCTCAGGAGTGTGGGATTTGGAAGTCTAAGTATAAAGGCATCTAGCTGGAAGTTTAAAGAAAGTATTTGACACGACAAAATCCCTTTCCTGACAGAACTGGAAAAGGCGATCTCCACGTTCATTTGATGTACCCAGACTGTACTTTCCAACAATGTCTTCTCTTGGGCAGTTTGAACCTGGTCGTAGAATGCCTCTACGTCATCATCTGAATATTTACTGGTTGGATCGTATACTTAAATAATAGTTTAGCTGAACAAATATGACTCGATCCAACATAGGAACAAAAAAGATAACGGATTTTTGAATTTCTTTTTTTAAAATGACTGCATCGCGGTTATAGTGATTTTGGCCGTCATTGTCTGCGTGGTAGACATGTAGTCGTCTATCTGGCATTTACCTGAGTTAGGCCATCTCACCTCGGTAACTCCTAAGATCTCTATATCTAATCATTCCATTTCTCTGGTGACATTGGGTGACATTGTGGACTTTTCCAACCTGAAACATACTTTGTACGTTCCATGTAGCAATCTTCTTCATGACTGGTCCGGAGATTCTTAGCACCCTCTGGTCACTTAAGACCTACCGGGGACTGAGGGCCCTGGGCTTTTGGTTTTCCAGTCATGATGATGATATTTCCTGGGGACGATAATGCATTAAATTAATTATTAATTAAAAGTTATAGTAAAAAAAAATGAAAAATTGTTAAGTTTTCTTTTGTGTTGAGAAGTCTCTTCTCCCTTTAAACTCCAGCAGTAATCTTCTACACTGAGGAAAATATCCACTAATCCTAAGTAAGAATTCATTAGTTCCAAGTAGAAACGTCTTTTAAATACGAGACAATTGAACTGTTTACTTACCGTTTCTTTCTTTTTATTGTTTTCTCACCTGCTTAAGTAAAAACTTCACTTACCGTAAGTAAAGTATCTACTAACCGTTGGTAAATCTGTAGTAGCGCAAAACCAGTATAACTCCTAAAATACGGCTTTAAATAATAAAAAATAATAAAAAAAAGTGCGACGCGCCGACGGGGTTCGAACCGGCAACCTAAAGGTTTATTTGATAGACCAATGTTTTATCCGCACATGCACTTATAAAGAAATAAGTTGAAACCGCGGAATATAAACGTTTTGGTGGATTCTTTGTGGACTGAGAAAAGTGTTAATCATGATTGAAGCTTAATCAGAGAATTTTCGCGATTGATGGATATATTACCGGGTTCGTTTCCGGTCATCGATTTTTTTTCGAGGTTTTTATTAAAGTTAGTTCCATTATGATCTCCCTATAAATAGAACAATGATCGTTGCAAATGAGATTGTCGAATTTTTATGATGGCAATACGTTGACAAATCATTATAGGCCAGCATTATTATTAGGATGAATACATTTTTCCGCATGATTTTTCAATATTTGATGCCTTCTCTTGTCCTTAGTAGAACCATTCACTAACCCTAAGTGAAGGGAAAGTTGAGTAAGTCATCACATATTGTTAAGTAGATAAAGCACTAAGAGATAACAAACTAGTAGACAAATTCACTAACCCTAAGAGAAGGGAAAGTTAAGTGATTTGTCGCATATTGGTAAGTAGAAAAATCACTAAGGGTTAACAAACTAGTAGAAAAATTCACCAACCCTAAGTGAAGGGAGAGTTGAGCGACTTGTTGCATATTGGTAAGTATATAAATCAGTAATGGTTAACAAACTCGAGTCTAAGTAGGTTGATTTACTTGCAGCTATTAAATTCATCACTTGGAGCTAATAGAAACTTCACACTTACCACTAACAAAAAAAGCTAAGTTAACACTTCACTTGGGATGGTTTTCTGAGTGTAACAAAGATGCGTCCCAACGACCTCGAAAGCGCTCCTCAAGTCTTTCATATCCTTATGAAACCACTTCTCTTCGTCACTCACTGCTCCAAGATTTGAAAGAAAAATAGAGAATCTTTTTATATGCATTTGTTAAATCATTCACCATCCTACTTAACGACTATCCAACCAAAAAATAAAATAAAGACATAAAATGAACTTATTTTCTCAAGAATGATTATAAATCTCTAAATTTTATCTCTCTCTCTATTTTTCTGTCTGTTTGTTTATTCAGTATCATGCAAAAACTACTAAACGGAAATAAAAGTTATGACTATTTAAAGTAAAACCGCGAAAAAATTGCGAACAAAGCCGGTATTTGACTGGATGGAAGGATTTGAAGAGCAGAAGGTGAGGGTAAAGAGGAAGGAGCGTGATACGGAGGGGGAAAGCAATAATTTAAAACACACGAACGAAGCAAAGTTTATCGGTGTGTACATCATACTATAACTAAGTAATAGAAAACTATCCCAGCCAATACCGTTACGTTAATATTACGTAATAGTTACAACACATGATTACTTTATTACATAAATTCTAGGTAAACTGGATGACACGACAAGATAAAAAGTTCCTTCTTCCATGTTCTCCCTAATGCCAGGCACAAAGTTCCCTACTTTTTACGTAAATAATATGTAATTAAAATAACGTAAATAATACACAAAAAACGGCAGATATCGATTAACTACAAGGTAAACCGAAAGGTCAAATTGGAGTAAATTTTTTTACATTAAATTTATATCTGTTACAACTCACGTAACACAAAACAGGACTAACATCAAAACAACATCTTTATATTTTTTATATATATTTTTTATATATAAAACCTGTAAAAACGTTTTTTTAATGTGATTCTAACGTTCCAACATCATAAAACGTTGAAAAGCCGTTTATTAAGCGTTAGAAAGATGTTGTTTTTCACGTGATTTGATGTTAGTCCTGTTTCGTGCTACGTGAAAAGTAACATTGAGGTAAACTTGACGTCAAGTAAATAATGTAAAAAAAATATAAATCTAGAACATAAATGTTATACAAATATTACGTATTGGAATGTAACATTTATTTCAAATTAAAGTCTCTTCTGGTGTCACAACAAGGTCAAAATTAACTTCCAAGTTCACAAAGTTCTCTTCTCATTACGTAAATATAATTTAATTTAAGAAATATAAGTTATGTTATGTAAATATTACATACATTTTATGTAAATTTTTTTACTTTAGATTTACGTAAATACTATGTGAATGTAACACATGTGTTTGCTGGGATAATGGTAATCAGTTTTGCGGGTACCGAAATCATGTCACGCAGTGTAATTATTTATTTGAGCTTTCCGCATTAACCATAAAATTAGTGTAATAAATGTAGTGTAAGCTCCAGCATTATGGTTTTCGCAAAATAAGTACCAATAAAATTATAAAATTTAAACCTGACGGGGCGAGTTAACGAACCACTATCAGCATGGAGATCTGAAAGCACAAACGGGGTGTAGCAGGCTCGGCCCAAGGGGTGAGTTCATTGATATACTAAGTAAGTAAGTCGATGGGTAAGGCAGACCGAAACTGTTTGATTTAAGTATTTATTTCGTAAAAAATTAAATAGGAAAACATTTTGTTTTAAACAGTAATGGTATGACTAAACACGTCTTTGCTTAAATCAGTATTTCTCTACAAAGTCGTTATGTACAGCAAGGATTTTTTAAAAGTTTTAATCAGAATAGCCGGCGTTTTGGGCATCGTTGGGACACCGTGCTTACCCAACTAACAATTGTTATTTACTACAGGGCAGTTTTGCCACGTAAGTGCTTTATAAATGTCACAAGATTACCAGTTTGCAGTATTACGGTTTTGAAAAACTCATCTAGGTGTTAAAAGCAATTTAGCGATGATTATATTGTTGTAAGAATGTTCTTGCAGCAACAGTTTACAGGAATATCCTATAAAAGCTCTGCTTCTTTCTGTAAGAACATTTATACGGTCTTGCTATAGAGCAGAATTGCCGCAAAGTACTTTAGGCCCTTAAAGTATTGTATAAGAGTGTTTCAGTTGCCCAGGCAAAGAGATTAATCCAATTTCCAGGATGTGTAAGAGTGACACGAAATCGCGTAAGGAAAGGGTCTAATTTAAGATGTCGTGTAGCTGCTAAAAAAATTAAACTTACGAACGAAAAAAAACAGGCCAGGTTACTTTTTGCCCTTAATTACTCTCTAAAGGAACCAGAGTTTTGGCGGAAGGTAATATTTTCCGATGAAAAAATTTTCCAGTCCTGTAGTGACAGAAAACAAATTCGGGTGTATCTTCCACTAACAACGCGCTATGAGGGAAGATATATTGCTGGTAACAACGATCGCGTTGGAAGATTTTCGGTAAATATATGGGGTTTGATTTCTGCTAGAGGTCATGGTGCTCCATTTCGAATCAATGGAAGGCTCACAGCACAGCTTTACGTGGACATTTTATAGAGCACCATGCTTCCAGCCGTCACAGAACTTTATCAAGATCAGTTTATTTTTCAACAAGACAACTGCCCTGCTCATCTGGGGTTCAATTTCAAAAAAGCTGGAAAGCTTTAATATTATGCCGGGAAATCAACATCACTTGGTCTAGTTAACAGTCAATGCTTATGAAGAAGTGATTGGTGAAAATGAAAACCTTTTTGAAATTTTGGCTGATTCTCTACCAAGAATCTTAAACGGTATAATTGAGGTGAATAGCGCAATGACTAGATATTAAAATTTATATACCTAATAATTTGTTTCTATTGCTTTATAATTTTCGTTACAGTTGTGTTTTTTAATTTTTGTTACAGTTATTTTATGCGTTAGCGTATTATTCTAATATAAAAATTATTTTTGAAAGCAATCTTTGATGTCAATATTTTCACATTTTAGTACCAGTCTGTCACAAAATATAATCCGGTAGTTAACCATACAATTTAAAAAATACCTATGTTTATCACGTACCACTTTTATGATGCCGATAGTGTACTTTAAATTGGCAAAATTTACTAAACAGCCATACTTTTCAGGGTTAATAGGGAATCATTCCAGAAACCTAAAACCATATTTTTCCAACTAAATTTCCCTCTAGGTTCGCCGCCATCTTGGATTTTGGGTTGGATTTAATATTTAGGTTAATATTTGTTCGATTTTAAAACGTTTTTTTTGTTGGCTAAACCAAATTATTTTTTTTAATTTTTATGTCATCAAAAAAGTTATGCCTAAAAGGCTCCTGAAAATGGTGACATGTGAGTACTTACTAGACAATTTTTTTTTTGTGTAGACTTGAGAAGGAAAGTGTTTAAATATAAATTGTAGATATCGAAATTCTCTATAATTTTTTTGTACAAATTTTCTGTATAGTAAAAAATAGCTGAGATAGAGTGGTGCAAAGTTGACACTACAAATCCTTGAGGTAAGATTTTACTCCCTTTTTGTGTCCAGTTGGCCCTGACAATGTCGTTACCCAAGCAACAAAATCAGTCGCGACGTGGTGGCCGTCTCCACGCCCTATCTCTAATAGAGTTGTGGTGTCATATCACGGTGACGGTTTTATTACTACTATACCTCGAGGTATTTACCGTTTTTGGGAATGTATTGGGACGCTTATACAACTACATCGCGACGGTAAAGATTACTCTTGATATAGGAATTATGTCGTCGCGGGTAGTAAACGGGCACGTTATCCCGACGTCCTGTTTACCACAATAAAGTAGTATTTCTGACTTTTTAGGGTTTTTATAGGTTTTCTCTTTTCCACATTATTTATTGGAAATATGTTGATCTTTTTCTAAACTACATCAGGACACACACCATAAAATATGTGAAGACATGACAGAAAACAAAAATATTATCTATATCATAACCTATACCTAATAATTATCATTTTATTAACCATTTTTCTGAAGTCACAACATCCTAAATTTATAAACGCATAGCACTTTACTGACTAAAAATTCTGCTTTTTTGATAAAAAGAACGCGCGCCCCACAGTTTTGACCTAGTTTTATCTAAAATGCCGATAAAAAATCGGAATTATTTGAGGTTAGGATTTCCAAATTACATTTTTTTCCAGTTTTAATATGGTTTATTAATTAAATGTTAATATTTTTACTTTAATTGATACATTCAACCGCTAATCAATGATTTAATGAGGTATTTTTAAATTTTGATTTGAATTCCATGTTTAGTAGAAGTAAATAACATGGCGGCGTCGCTCATCCAATTGACGGTGCAGTTTTTTACAATATCAGTAAAGTAGCGATAACTCGTAGGTAACATTTTTCCACTATATGCACATTTATTTCTTACTGCGTGGTAGATAGGCGACCGTGTAGACTCCAGAACTTTGTAGTTTTGTATTGAGTAGGAGCTACTGAATTGCAACCAAATTAATATCAGTAGAGTCGTTACCTCGTAAAAGTAATATTAAAGAAATTAAATATGACAACTATGAAGTAAGCCCCGCACTGTAAAGTTTTTTCGTGTTTCTAGTAATGGTATATAGTTATATAGTGGAATATATTACTTTCGCGTATAACTTTATATTTTTACGATAGTGTGGTAATTTTTCAACAGTAATAGTGACCACACTAAGTGAAAATAATGAAATTTTTCCTATAAATAGTTTTTCGTAGGAAATATTACTACGCTTTAACCCTTTTTTGGTGGCAATGACAATGGCACCAGTGTAATTGACTATAATTGTTGCTTGGGTAGTGTTTTTCCATTTCTGAAATATTCTGGAATATTGGAATATTAGATAATATTCTGCGTAGCTACTTTTAAAATTACAATTTTTGGAATATAATTCGATATTAGTTCTTATGGATTTCGAGGAAAACGAGGAAATTTGTATGGTTTGCAACAAACCATTATGCGAGAATGAAAATCACGTTGTGAAAAAGAAAGGTAATTAAGTACTTATTTACTAATAACCTACCTAAAGAATAAAGATATAAAAAGTCTTATTGACAAAATTTTTGCCTGTGGCGCTTTTTCGAGATTTTATGACTATGTTTGACACTTTTTACAGAGTGATCCAGGAGGTAGCCTTACTCCTTCTTTTCTACGGTTTTTAAGATAGAAATAAAACGAGACTTCTATAGCAGATCACGTGATTTCCGGCAACTTTCAGTTTTGCCAGATATACAGTGGCGTACCCATAGAGAAAGGGGAGATTGTAGTTACCCAGTGCTACTCAAATCTGAATAAGATTCTTATTAAATAACCGGTATTTTTCCTCAAAAATTTTTCCTGCGGTGCAATTGGGTCACTTCAAGATTTCCATTATGCCTACACGTTATTCTAGAATAGAATAGTGTGAGCTACGGTGATAACTTATCCTACCAAAAAGGTCGAAAAAAAGTAGCTCCGATTTCAAATTTTTTTATAGATCTTTGCGTTTCAAATCATTTAGGATATTTTTTGCCTTAATGTCTGTCTGTCCGTCTGTCTGTCACCAACGCGCCTAACTCAAGAACCACTTGTCCGATTTTGATGAAATTTAGTAGGTACGTAGACTTGGTTTGTGCTCCAGATGGTTCCATTTTAAGAACATCAAAATTGCCCCCTAGTGGATTGTGAAGGCTTTGGTGAGATCTTTGGTGTCTATAAATTGAAAGAGTACTTTAAAAGTTTTTGCCTGCGTTGGCATTTCTTACTTAGTTCTTCTTACCAACCCCCCCTCATAGCTGGATCCTGGGTACGCCACTGGGTACGAAAAAGGGCGTCAGAACTGTGAAAAATAGAATTGTATCTTTCGCTACGCTCGTGCACTATCTCGCCTATAGGGTTTAAAAGTTCAACTTATATCACTTGGTGTAGATATATACCTACTATTTATTATCACTTTTTCATATCTTCCGTCATTTGTAAAAATATGAACATAAGAAGGCACTACACAATTTTTCTATAAAAAAAATGTACACATTTGTGGCGCCCTCTATCTCCTGTTTTTTTAACATAATTGTTATTTTTTATTACCAAACTTTAAAGAAAATTTAACCCCACTCAACTTTTTGTCAAATTATATGTCAATATATATATATGCCACATTGATTAATCATTATTTTCGGCGGTATATGTGAATTAACTTTTTATCCGAGACATATAGGAACAAAAATATTAGACCAAAAATCGTAGGAAAAACACTTTTTTTTAATCGGACCAATGGTCAATAAAATATTGGAATAAAACAGAGTTAACCCGAATTACGCATAAATTCATGATGGCGGCGAACCTAGAGAGAAATTTTCTTGGAAAAAGTGGTTTTAAGAGTCTTTGGCTGTTAAGTCAGTTTGTTTTGTAGATAAATCGCGATTTTCTGAGTATTCTATTGGAGTAGTATAAAAAGGAAAATTATTGAAGTAGAATCACTACGATTACATACATATGATATATATATTATATATGATTTGGACAAGAATATGTTTTTATCAGTACAATCTCCAATCGTCTTCAGGTGCAAACTACTGAAGACTGAAACGATCAGAGATTGTACTGATCGAAAACGTTGTGTATAAATATAGACAATAGAAGTCCGAAACACACAGAGTTAATTTCAAACTGTGTTAATTGAAAAAAAAGGTTTTAAAACTGTTGTTAAAGAATATGGTTGTTCTCGTCAATGCACGGGTTGCCCAGCTCATCAAAGATTTGTATTATAGTTCGTGTGGTTTCGTTTCCACACAAAACAATTTTTTTCAATTTCAAAACAATTCTAATCTTTAAATTGGACCAGAGAACAAATCAAACGTGTGTTTGAACTAATCGTTGACCGAGCGCTCGTCACAGCTCGTGACGTCATTGCTGTGATCCTCTATTAGTGATTTTGGACACCCTGTACTCCCCTTTTTTTCGTATTGACGTGAGAGGTTAAAAATCAAGTAGGGGTGGTTTCTAAATTGGCCAAAACAATTTTACTGGTACCGTATCGTATTAAAAGGAGAAAAAATCCAAAATGTTAGTCCTAAAAGTTTAAACTATCGAAAAATTCAAACAGATACAATTTCTTCTGCGATCCCTTTTTGCGTTTTCCTTTCTAGACGCATTGCTTCTGTACGCGTAGGTGGTAATTTATATTTATTCCACAACCAAATGAATAATGAATATCCAATTTTAAATAGAAAAATCTATTTAAGCGGAAAATTTTTGGTAAAACATTCGATTAAGGAATCAGTGGTTTAGATGATTAAAATGTCAAACCCTTTACGATAGTTTTATACAGTCTGGGCTTTGAGATTGTTTTTACCGAATTCAATTTTGAACGCTCTTTGACCCTTTGAGTGTCGAACGAAAATAAAGTTAGGATGGAGAAAAAAAATTGAGTAAGGTCATATGACGTAAGATTTTGTAAAACCGTACGACGTGACAGGCCATTAATAGAGCGTTAATAGACCACTAATTTATCGTCACCTTATTTGCTTACCGTATTAGCGTAATTGATATGCTAAAAAGAGTTTTTAAATCACAAACACAAATTACCGTAACCGTATTCTTTTTCCCACATACAAACTGCCAATGCAAATAGAGAAAAGAAAACAACAATTCCTGTTTTTGCAAATTGTACTTTCACAAAAAAATTAAAAATATAAGTAAATCGAATTATCACCTACCCTGCATTTGCACAGAAATAAATCTGGTTGGTTACAAAAAATAACCTATTTTGCCTACGGTATCTCTCTATTTTTGGCCATTGTTAACCAAAGGTGTTGGCAATTAAAAAGACAGGGTCTTACCTGAAAAATGTGTTTTTTTTTAGTTAAAATATTGTTTGTAACAAAAGTCCAGGTCATCAAACCAAAAAATTTGTTTGAAATTAAGCCTGTGTTTCGGACTTCCATTGTCTATATTTTATTTATACACGACGTTTCGATCAGTGCAATCTCCTCTCGTCTTCAGGTGCAAAATATAATCTATTCCTAATGCTACGTAATTATACATATACTATTAGACCGGTTTTTTTACCCATTTTTTAAAAATTATTAGAATAATAGTCGACTTTCATCATCGACGAACATCTACCCAGTACTTTTGTGCATTTTCGTTGGCCGGCGTCAATTTTTGTAGGCGTCGCGGCGCCTTGTATTTTTTATCTGTTAGACTTTCACTTTATAGCCCTCTGCTAGTGAACTGTTTAACAAAAATTAATACAACTTTCACCCAACTGAAGCCTATTCATCAGCGAATTCAGCAGTGTATAAAACATTACCACTTTTGGTAAAGCAAGGTATGAAATAGTGCCAGAACGTTAGGTATAGGATAAAAAAGTTTTAAAAGTAAAGTTTTCAAAATATTTTTTTTTTCGATAACTTTTTGGAACAAATTTCTTGTTTGTTATTCCACTTTATATTTTTGAAGGTCTTCCCTAGAGCTTCTATAAATTTTGTTTAAAAAAAAGGACTTTAGTAATGCATGAAAATTGGCGTCTTTCTAACAATTTTCAATCTATATGGAATTTGGTCACTTTTTTAAACGAAACCTATGCATCTAAAAGTGCTAAAAAAATTTAAAATAACCAAGTTAAAAAATTTAAAATCAATGAATAGCGAGCTTTCCCTCAAAAAAGGCAATGGTAACCGTAGATCCGGATTTCGCACTTGCGGTGCTCATCAGTACGGTGTTAGAAATTAGGAGATGAAATGATGATGATAAAATGCGATACAGGATTCATGTAAAAGACAACCATCTGTCAAATTACAAAATCGGCAGATGTACCTTCAATTTGAAGGAAAATTAAGCGTCTCTACGTCTCTACTTTTTTAAAAATATCGAAAACAAGAAAAAAAGTACACTATCGGCATCATAAAAGTGGTACACAATACTTTTTGTTATAATACCTTGGTCTATTTTTACAAACAAAGTCACCCATTATTGTATTTTTCTTAAACTGTTCAGTCTCACAAATAAATAAAAAATGCCTCCGCAAATCTTTTTATTTGATAAAGCCCAACTCAATAGAAAGAAAACAAGGGACTGGTTTATTGAAAGTTTCAACTTATAAACAAGATTATGACCTTATCGCTTTTATGAAAAAAAAGGCAAAGAGATTAATCCAATTTCCAGGATTTGTAAGAGTGGCACGAAATCGCGTAAGGAAAGGCTCTAATTTAAGATGTCGTGTTGCCACTAAAAAAATTAAACTTACGAATGCAAAAAAAAACAGGCCAGGTTACTTTTTGCCCTTAATTACTCTCTAAAGGAACCAGAGTTTTGGCGAAAGGTAATATTTTCCGATGAAAAAGTTTTCCAGTCCTGGAGTGACAGAAATCAAATTCGGGTATATCGTCCACCAAGAACGCGCTATGAGATCGCGCTGGAAGAATTTCGGTAAATATGTGGGGTTGGAATTCTGCTAGAGGTCATGGTGCTCTATTTCGAATCAATGGAAGGCTCACAGCACAGCTTTACGTGGACATTTTAGAGAACACTATGCTTCCAGCCGTCACAGAACTTTATCAAGACCAGATTATTTTTCAACAAGACAACTGCCCTACTCATACGGCCAGAATTTGCCAAACTTGGTTTCGGGAGCAAAATATTGAAGTTCTTCCTTGACCTGCGAAAACCCCAGACGCCAATCCTATGGAAAATATCTGGGGTTTAATTTCAAAAAAGCTGGAAAGCTTTAATATTGTGCCGGGAAATCAACATCACTTGGTCCAGTTAATAGTTTATCGTTATGAAGAATTGATTGGTGAAAATGAAAACCTTTTTGAAATTTTGGCTGATTCTCTACCAAGAATCTTAAACGGTATAATTGAGGTGAATGGCGCAATGACTAGATATTAAAATTTATATACCTAATAATTTGTTTCTTTTTTTTTATAATTTTCCTTACAGTGGTGTTTTTTAATTTTTGTTACAGTTGTTTTATGCGTTAGCGTATTATTGTAATATAAAAATTATTTTTTTTTTTAAATTTTAGTACCAGTCTGTCACAAAATATAATCCGGTAGTTAACCATACAATTTAAAAAATACCTATGTTTATCACGTACCACTTTTATGTTGTCGATAGTGTACATTTTTTTGGTTTTTGACGCTTGGAGCAACTAATGGGCTTGGTGACTCATACCGACCCACATTATATTTTATTTCTTGAACAATGGAACGTTATGCAGTATAAAAACTTTGTACAATTTCCCGGTCGTTTTTGGGTTACGAATTTTCAAACTTGGGAGAAATTAGTAAAAAAATTACAGTTTGATGGTCCATCCTCGACTAAAACTATTTTCCGCTTTTTATTTACCAATAAAATAGCAAAACCAAACTGCACTATATGGAGAGGCAAACTATACATTTCTCGCGTCGCATATGCCCAAATTTTGACGATTTTAGAGTTTTTAACGTTTATCTCTTGAACTATTTCGCCTATTGATACAATCTCTTGTCCATCTGAAAGCCCTTTTCATTCCACTTGCTCTAGCCATAGGACAAGAGAGTCGCACTTTGAGAGTTGTTTGGGTGGCCAGGACGTTGTAAGATGCTTCCGACCCAGGAAAATCGGTTGTTTTGCTAACGAAGACCTAGGTCTGATAGGCTAAACCAACTGTCAATATGGTATGATTAATTGGGAAACATTTTTTATTTGACCGGGCGAGTTCTAATATTTAATTCACTATGTGTTCTGGGGAAGGTAATTATATGTTTAAATGATATTTTTACGCCCTAGAGCATAAAAGTAATTTTGACGGCCGTATGGTCATTGTTGAGCCAGACAGAGGCTATCATGACTGAAACAGAGAATGAGTAAGCGCATTATTGAGGCTTTTATTATATATACGGTGTGCCAAAAAAAACGTACTTTTTTAAATGATTACACTTAGCGAGATATTCTCTGATTTTAATAATATTTAGCTTCTTAGAAAGCCAAAGCTTCAAAATTTATAAGACCAATGTCAAACTTGACATTTCCTAGAAATCCAAGATGGCGAACCTATTTGAAAAATAGACGTTTTTAACCCAAAAATTGACCGATTTGAAAAATTTCTGTCAAAAATCCTTGAATTTAAGCTTGATTTTGCATGCAAACTCTGGTCTATATAAAGATTTACGAATTTTTTAAATGTTACATTGGTGTGCTTGGAAAAGATGTGGCTTTGTAACCAATGTTTGAGATTGAATGAAGTGTCGCAGAAAAATTTTTTTCAAGGGGGGTGAAATATGCCTATTTTATAAATAGGTCCGCCATCTTGGATTTTTAGTAAATGACAGTTTTATCATTAGTTCTATAAATTGTGAAACTTATTGCTATTAAACAAGTAGATCTTTTCTTAATAAGCTTGATTTTGCAGGTTAACTCTGGTCTATTTAAAAATTGCAAACTTCCTTATTTCTTGTCCAAATTTTTAAAATGTTACATTGATGTGCTTCGAAAAAATGTAGCTTCGTAACCAATGTTTCAGATTTATTACAGTGTCGCACACAAAAAAATATCTAGGGGGGTTAAAAATGCCCATTATTCAAATAAATCCGCCATATTGGATTTTTAGAAAATGTCAAGTTTGATATTAGTCCTATAAATTTTGAAGCCATTTCTAAAAAGCTAAATGTTATTAAAATCGGACAATTTCTCGCTAAGTTATAATCATTTAAAGAGGTGCGTTTTTTTTTGGCACGCCCTATATAAGACCCGAAAACTCCCAACCAACATTTAAGGACAAACTTTACTTAAAATATACCTAATGTAGTGCACTATTCTTGACATTCGGGAGAAAAAATGTTTTCCACTGCTCTTTAATGCGAGAAATAAAAGACACCAATTTATATTTAAAATACTGTCATTAGTGACATTTGCGGGATCAATCAGCGACATCGACGAATGGGAACCGAGCATATGTGGGAAATTTTTTTTTCCCTGATCTCAAGAATAGCTACCCAGGTCGACTTCCTCGGGAACAAGTTCCTGACTGAGGATGTGTCATAGATGTGAGAGGCAGGTGAGAGATATATTACTTAAATAATCTAACGCATAGAATAAGGATACTAAAATCAAATTCCTAGCAACGCATGCTAATGTAAGGTCACTAAAACGAAAATTATAACCGAAACGGATCGAACATGTTATTTAGATCGCATAGGGGAGTAGTAGTAGTAGTAGTAGTAAGGGGCGGCCCGTAGGCCTGCCCCCCCCCCCACATAGGAAAAGTATTATTAAGTTGGTTTGGATTCGAGCTATCTATGGTTTAATCTTCGTTGATACAAAAAATCAAGTTTGCACCTCTTGCTCTTGGCTTACTTGTTGCCCTCGCATTCACGCGGGCAACAAGACAATAACGCCGCAACAAGACCAACAAGCGGCGGTCTTAGAATTACTACTTTATGCCCTAGGTACAAAAATAACTATTTTCTTTCTTCTGCACCGCCCTGTGACAATGTTAAAACAAATTTTCTCACGTATCGTAAGCCCTATCGTTTCGGGACCCATATTTATGTCTCCGCGCATCGGTTATATATGGGCAGCTTCCCTCCAAAAGGGGCACACATATTTGTCGTGGTCTGGAATACAATAGTAGGGAATTGTGGCTAAATCAGAACTATTCTGTTTTGATTTTCTAATAACTTTCTTGTTTCTTAATCGATTTTTATAAATGTTAGCTTTTTGGAATGGTAATTAAACAGATTTTATAATTTTTTGATGGCGGAAAAAATTCAAAATCATATTTTTTTTTTAAAAAGAGACGCAACTTTTTTTTTACGACCCTGTATTTTTTTTATAAAAGTAAGAAAGCATATGCTATTTCACGTTTAACGAAGTATCACTCATAAAATTTGGTTCATTTACGCAAAAGTTACGTTGACTCAAATTTCCTCTAAATACGGAACCTGTTCGTAACACCGAAAAATGTTTTTTGACATAACTTTTTAATTTTTGATCGGATTTTTATAGAGTAAGCCTTTTTGCAAAGACAATTGTTTAAAATTTATGATTTTTATATAAAAAAATGTCAAATACCAAAAGTCGAAGATGGCGGAAATAATAAAAGATGTGCAACTTCTTTGTAAGCACCCTAAGCTTTTTTAATAAAAATAAAAAAGCCTTTAACGAGGTATAAATTTTTGTATTAATTTATACAAAAGTTACGTTGACTTAAATTTCGAAAACAATATTTTATGACCTAAAACTTTATATGTTTCACATTTGCTTCTATTACACAGGCCGACGTCAGTTTAGTTACAGAAAGGAGAACCATTTTTACTGACTAATTTTGGATCGCTGATTATGGCAATGATAACAGTTTTGCTCGATTAGCTCATAATTTCACGTTATGCGTGGCTGCCATTTCTACTATATTCTTACAGGTCGACTTGAGTTTCTATCAAAATAACAGTTTTGGCAATGGTTAATTAATGGTATTGGGCGCGGGGTAGCCTTAAGCACTTTGTCATTGGCTATGGTTTTGTCCGAGCAGGTAAGACCGCCTTGTCTATGTGGCGACAATGGCGCGGAGTCCCGGATTTGCTCGAACCTTCTAGACTATGAGGCGCGTAAATATATAAGGCGCCGCGCCAGCAGTGTCGCGTGAGTAGACAAAGTCAGTTTCGCTTTAATACATAACATAACACATTAATAAGTTAAGAGTATTTAAGATTATCACTGGCGTACGCAGAAATAGTTCATGAGGGGAGGAGTGGCAAGAAAACATTCGATTTTATTCCTAATATTCAATTCATTCCAAATTGTTGCGGACCAGTTTTTGACACTGACATGCAATGGCACTTCCATTTGCTTCTGTGTTTAATTGTCAGCCGCCATATTGAAATTGCCCGGAGAATTTGGAATGAGGTAAATATTTGGAGAAAATTTAATCTTTAGGAGCCCGACCCAACTTGACCCCCCCATCTCTGCGTACGTCAATGTTTTTAAAGTCTGCGCTTGATTTCTATATTAGTTTTAATGATAATATGCAGGATAAAGTTGTTAGAAGTTTTATTTTTGGTGTTTAATCATTATAGGTCATCCATTATAAACCTTCCCCGAGAGAAAGTTTTTTACTGTTATTTCTGGAAAGTTCAGACAAAAGGCATTCAATATAAGGAATATTCTTCCTCTTTAAACCTATTAATTAGTATCAAATATAATGTTTATAGTTTACCAATAGTTACCATTTTGTTTACTTCTAAGTATTCCGAAATATAAACTAAAGTCTAAACCATATTTTTTAAACATTAGTAAATCTCATGATATTCTTCTATATAAAAACAAACATTTATTTGAAAAGTTGTAACGATGATGTAAAACATCCCAAAAACCAGGCTAACTTAATCGGGAGAGTTAGTTGCGCTACGACTTTTTTTTCAGGTTTAATTAATTCGTTTATGAGATATTTTCAGTTAATGTTGAAAACATGAATTAATTATTTTATTTTTTTTTATACTGGGACTTTCCATCCATTATCCAGTTTATGCAAAGTTTTAAAGACAAACACAAAATATCCATGCACCTAGCCGGGATTCGAACCCGAAACCTTCCGTGCGGCAGGCAGATATGCTACGAAACAAAGTCAAAATACGCTACATTTTTGACTTATTTATGCGATGTTTCGAACGATGCCCCCTTTTTTGAAGGGTGCGATGACAGGACTGCTGATTGAAATCGTTGCGTACGTTCGTGGGTCCCTAACGATACGTACATCCTTCCGTAGAAGCAGGCATCGTTCGAAACATGGCATGAGGGAGTCAAAATTTAGCGTACTTTGTTTCGAACGCGTTACGTATACCGATACGGATGCGTTGAAATATTTACTTTAAATGTCTAATATTTGCCTTTTAAAATGACAGCAGTTTATATAAACGTGTTAATTATAGTTGTCAAAATAATTTTGACTGATATGACGGAAAGGTACTTTTCGCTTGCTACGAAGATATCAGAGGAGCAAAACTATTAATTCATGATATCAACATCAACTGCAAATATCTCATTAACGGATAACCTAAACGTCTTTTAGTGAGTGCGATTGTTGGAAAGCATTTTTACCAGAAATCTTAAAAACACAAAAATATATAGGGTGTTTTGACAATTACTAGTCTTCCTAGAATCAATAGAAAATGGCGCCAGCAGGTACGTATAGCCATTCATAAAATCTTTTAAAAAAATCAAAAAAATTTTTCAATATCTTAATGTGAAGAACACGTGTTGCTAGCTGCTACGGTTCATAAGTTACAATTTTTTTAAGTTTAATCCCCACTCCTACCCTTTTTCCAACCTCCCACCCCCACCAAAAACTAATCAGCGCACCACCTGGTGCCAGATAAGATTTGTGTCAAATTTGATAAAAATCGGTTAAGCGGTTTTTGAGTAATCGTGTTACAGACAGACAGACACCATGACAAAATTTTGTATTTAGGTCTTTTTTGACCCAAATAACTTATTTTTAGTGGAAATAAAAAAAACTTTTTTTTGACGAACGCGATAGCCACCATACTAAAAACATTTTTTTTGGGAAGATTGTGACGGACGACCCTGTACATATAGGTACCCTTAGAATAAATTCTAACGTCAAAATAAAGCTTACGTCAGTTCGCCTTTCGCGTTTCGATAATTTCCTATTATAAATGGGCTTTCTCTCTATGCTGTTATATACTCCATGAATTTCTAACGTTTTTGTTTTGCGGTGAAATATAAAAAAGGTCAATTGTGTACCACAAGCGTAGGATCTATAAATTTGTTCATAAGTTATCTAAACTGGAGAATGCGGGAATAATCTGTACAAAAATATAAAAAATAAAATTTAAAACCTAATAACATCATCCATCCGAAAGTAACTGCTAGGACAGAAAGTGCAAGTTGGCCTGTGTAAATCGGTGACAGTTAATAATTTTTTTTTTAAATTTATATCTAAACACAAAATCTGAAATATTGAAAAACCACATTTAATGAACTTTTATAAACTAAATAATTGTTAATTTATGTATTAAGTAAAGTTTTGAAATTTTTAAGCTAAATCTAAAACTCAAGTGGTGCATGTAATGTGTTGTTGATAAGTAAAAATAGTTTGTACGGTTCTTTGTTCAACCAAACAATACAGTGGCGCACCCAGGAATTGGCTTCGGGGAGGGGGCGTTTTTCAGGTCAAATAATAAAAAAAACTTAATTTTAAGTAAAAATTTGATCATAATTGATACATGGAAACAGGTGCCTACAAGCGCGGAAGTGGATTCAAATGTAGTAGAGAGGGGGGGGGGGTTAACCAAATTTAAAATTGTTTATTTATCAAAAATTTGATGTCAAAATTATGATTTAATGCACCGCATAACTTATTTTGACTTAAAATTAAATAGAAATCGTAAATATTGATGGGGTACTGGGAATTTTAATTGTTTACTTACCCTTAATTTGTTTCTTAAAATAGTAAAATGCGCCGCAGGTGAAAATTTTTGCCAAAATGACACTCAAAATTACTTTAAAAAGACAATTTTTATGGTGATCCAAATTGAAAACAATTAAAAAAATCAAACAATTTTATGGAGGCCATCAACGAACGAAATCGTAAAAATGAAAGGTGTTATAGCGCCGCAAAGAAAAAAATTTTGCAATTTATGATTTTTTAAAGATTTTTGTTAAAATTTCTTGTATTTTATTCCCTATAATTTTATTTCTGCTGTTATTTGATTGTGCCAATTGTATATAACCAGGTTTCTCGGGGGAGGGTTTTAACTCCAAACCCCCCCTCGGTGCGCCACTGAAAAATTTTTGCCTTTTCTGGGGGATTTTTCAAGAGACAAACAGGGGGGTCAATCTGAAGAGAAGAAAAAACTTTATCAGGAAACTTGGCCAGCCGTCATAAATTGTTCGCCGTTGCAAATTTTCCTGATAAAGAGAAAATGATACACAGGAAAACAATTTAATTGAGCCAAATAAATATTTGTTTCTATCAAGCAGGATTTATTTGACATAAATAAATATTTGTTTGGTCCAAATAAATATTTGTTTGGACCATGATAAACATATATTTATTTGGCTCAATTAAACCTTTTCTCTGTGTATCAAACTGCTGGTAAGCCATTTTGTATTAATTTTCTAATTTTAATTGAGTGTAGTAATACTATAATATACTAGTTCCCCTGTTTTTTCTTCTTTTCAGATTGACGAAAGATAATATTCTCCACGTTTTCATGTTCACCCCTCCCCCCCCTCTGTTTGTCTCTTAAAAAAGCCCAATTTTACAACAATTTTACAAATTAAAATAATTTCAAAAAACACAAAGGTTGTATATTTTTTGAAATCCTACTATTAAAATATCACACAACCTGGAACCTTTTCATCAAAACATTAGAGTAAAGTCCTTTAATCAATGGTCATGGAGGAAGAGGGGTTTTAAAATATAATGAAACACCCTGTACTTTTGCAATGCTTTTAAATATCCCGCTTTTTCGACATAAAGCGTCCTAATTCCCATAGAAAAATGATAAAAAAACTTTCGTTTCTGAGCTTGACGTTGACGAAGTTAAAACTAGGATAAAATTTGCGTGAGTTAGAGTTCTTTAAAAGTGTTTACATTCAAAGTTTTTCGTTTTTCCACGCCACCAAAAGTTATTTTATGCAATTTACGCCTAAAAATATAAAAGGCGTTAACCTGATAGGGACTAACTCAAAAGTTTGCAATCATGGATGATCTGTTCGGACCTCAACGTTAATAAATCCTAAAAAACCAAGAATATATATCAATCTCAACAAAAACAATAAACCTAATGGTAGGTCCTCACTTACTTTGTTTATACGGGCCTCTTAAAGAGCTTTTATATAACGACGGTTTGAAAATGTTGTCGTATAAATACCACTACAACCGTTTTAAGCACTAAATCGACTTTATTTTAAAGCGATTTATCGCTTTAAAACCCATTTTAGGGTCGTTATAAACACTTTAAAAACGCTGTAGCGCATTTCTTTTAACCTAGAGAAATACTCAACTCTGGTTTTCCAAAAAATCTGTTGTTAACTAAGTTGTTTTATTTGTTTTTTGTTCTTTAAACTGACATATTTAATGACATTTAATGAAAAACGTATAAACCCTCGGAGAAAGCGATTTTATTTAAAACCGTCCTTATATAAAAGCGCTTGTAGGTGCGTATAAACGTAGAAACTGATGCACCGAGCCGTGCAGCGCAAGATGTTTGCGAACGTTCACAAACAAAGGCAAATTTTTCATGACCCTAACCGCTCTGTGGTCACGGCTCTTTGTTTGGTTGATTAGATACTTCAAATAGAATATTATACATTTTATTAATAAAAACGAGTTAAATTGAAATTTGATTATTCTGGTCTCTGTTTATTTGCAGTCGTATAAAAAGTATCGTAAAAAACTCGTTTGACTTGTGGACCTCGCCTTCGACTCCACCAAACTGTCTCAATCGTGTTCAAAAAGTCGTTTTCAAACCTTGTTGTGTAAATAACTATTTTGACTTAAAATTAGATAGAAATCGTAAATATTGATCGGGTACTGGGAATTTTAATTGTTTACTTACCCTTAATTTGTTTCTTAAAATAGTAAAATACGCTGCAGATGAAAATTTTTGCCAAAATGACACTCAAAATTACTTTAAAAAGACAATTTTGATGGTGATCCAAATTGAAAACAAATAAAAAAATCAAACATTTTTATAGAGGCCATCAACGAACGAAATCGTAAAAATGAAAGGTGTTATAGCGCCGCAAACAAAAAAATTTTGCAATTTATGATTTTTTAAAGATTTTTGTTAAAATTTCTTGTATTTTATTCCCTATAATTTTATTTCTGCTGTTATTTGATTGTGCCAATTGTATATAACCAGGCTTCTCGGGGGAGGGTTTTAACTCCAAACCCCCCCCTCGGTGAGCCACTGAAAATTTTTTGCCCTTTCTGGGGGATTTTTCAAGAGACAAACAGGGGGGTCAATCTGAAGAAAAGAAAAAATTTTATCAGGAAACTTGGCCAGCCGTCGTAAATTTTTCGCCGTTGCAAATTTTCCTGATAAAGAGAAAATGATACACAGGAAAAGGATTTACTTGAGCCAAATAAATATTTGTTTACATTCAAAGTTTTTCGTTTTTCCACGCCACCAAAAGTTATTTTATGCAATTTACGCCTAAAAATATAAAAGGCGTTAACCTGATAGGGACTAACTCAAAAGTTTGCAATCATGGATGATCTGTTCGGACCTCAACGTTAATAAATCCTAAAAAACCAAGAATATATGTCAATCTCAACAAAAACAATAAACCTAAAGGTAGGTCCTCACTTACTTTGTTTATACGGGCCTCTTAAAGCACTTTTATATAAGGACGGTTTGAAAATGTTGTCGTATAAACACCACTAAAACCGTTTTAAGCACTAAATCGACTTTATTTCAAAGCGATTTAAGAAAGCGATTTATCGCTTTAAAACCCATTTTAGGGTCGTTATAAACACTTTAAAAACGCTGTAGCGCATTTCTTTTAACCTAGAGAAATACTCAACTCTGGTTTTCCAAAAAATCTGTTGTTAACTAAGTTGTTTTATTTGTTTTTTGTTCTTTAAACTGACATATTTAATGACATTTAATGAAAAACGTATAAACCCTCGGAGAAAGCGATTTTATTTAAAACCGTCCTTATATAAAAGCGCTTGTAGGTGCGTATAAATGTAGAAACTGATGCACCGCGCCGTGCAGCGCAAGATGTTTGGGAACGTTCACAAACAAAGGCAAATTTTTCATGACCCTAACCACTCTGTGGTTTGTTAGGATAATGACGTCTGATTTGGTTGACAAATACAGTATACCAATTTACGTTATGTGATTTTGTCTTCCTCTAACCTAGCTCACTTTTATGTAAATAAAAGGTTGGACATACCAGAACTACTACTAGGTATTACTATATGGTGCTGCGTTACCAACCTAGAGACAGTTATGCAAATATGTCAAAAATGCATACCCACATAGACTCTAGACCTACCTAGGTTCCCCTATTAATATTTAGAAGTGCAATTTCAACAGCATTTAGAGGCGCGTGGGCCAGAAAAAAAAACAAAGAGACCAAAAACGAGTAAAAAATTAGGTAATTATATATAGAGGCATCCACTAGGATTCCTAGGACCCCAAATTCGCCGGCGCCGGTTTTTTTTTATGAGAAAAAAGGGTGCCGGGGGGGGGGGTTGTAATGTGTGTTTTAATTGTTTTGGGTTGAGCTGTGTTGGATTGGGTTGTTTTAGTGAAAAAAAATTAGAAATAAACAGAAAAAAATAAAATTAAAAAAAACAACCGACGCCGGCGGCCCCCATAAGGAATTTTTCATAAAAAATCAAAAATGGCAGTACACTGCATGATTACCAAAAATTAGTCTCTCCAAAAAAAATCGATATGCTTTACAGATTTTTATTGTGGCAATTTCCCGTGAAAAATAAATCAACACCACCAGCATTTCGACAATTCATAGTTATTCAAATATTCGTATACACCTTCAGGCACACTGCAATTGCATTTTTTAAATAGGTAAGTATCGAGAGCAATCCAAGTGTACCATGATGTATATTATGTAAAGGCGCAATTACACAGACGAACATGCTCAAACAAAAGCTCGTGCAAAAGATTTAAAATTTTTTGCGCGAACATTTTTGTGAGCTTTTCTTTGAACATTTTGTTCGGGTAAATTTTTGAGCAAATTATTGCTATCTGTTTTGGAAACATATTTTTAAAGATGAGAATAAATAAAATTTCACATCAGTGATCAGTGATCTCAATTCTTTAAAAAAATGGAACACCAACTTTTCTTTTAAATTTTTGTGAAAAAAAGCCATGGCAAGCGAAACATTATTATTGGCTATCAGTTTTGTCACATGGATTAGGGTTACTTATAATATTTTTTTCTTAGGGTTTTTCCCGGATTTTTTTGCCCGGGGGTTTTTTTGGGACTTTCTCGCGAGTTTTTTTATTTCCAAGGGTTTTTTTCCTAAATTCGAAAAACAACCCAGGAAAATTTTTCTTTTCCAAAAAATTTGCACTTTTAAGCGGTAATCCGCGCCTCACGACTATGAGGAGTGGTGGGAAGGGGATTTTTTTTAAAACATATTTTTGTAACTTTACTTTAACCTTAGCTTTGATTGTTTTTTTTTAATTCCTCACACCAGATTTACTTACTTAGTTTAAGGCCCCAAGGGTTGCTTAAAAAAGCAAAAGGTTTATGAGAATGCTGAAGATAGATATTTACTGTCAATTTAATGTAATAATCAAGGTCAATTACCGACACTGAACAAACAATATGCAAAGGGGCAACATTCCGATGCAAAAGTCTAGTCTATTACTGCTAAATTATATTTTTTAGACAAGGGTCGGGATCGTAGGGTTGTAAAAGTGGGTAATAAACGGGTATTATTTAAATCGAACATGGTTTTGTTCATATATTTGAGATTTAATAAAATGTAAATAGGTTTTTTTTCATTTGACTTTATTATTATTGTAAAAGACTAAACTAGGAAGTAATATAAAGAGATATGAGTGGTAAGGCGTTTATAACTAACGTATCAAAAAGACAATAAATACCATGATTACAAAAAATACTCTCACCACAACTACGACGTGTAAATATAAATAATTCTTTATCTGGTATTGTAACTTCAATTTTTTGTGAAGTAAATCCAACCCAACTCGACCCAAACTACTCTACGTTTCTCTGATATATGGATGGACATTTTTAGTTTTAGTTTGCGCCCGTCGCTTTTATTATTATGATATGAGAATGATAAAATTTATTTTCTACTTTTTAGTGCACTTTATATTTTATAAAAGCTTCTTTTTATTTAAAATAATTTTTTAATTTTTAGACTATCATAAATCCATCCTTTCGATAATTATCTTCCCTAAAAACCCCTGTATGCCAATTTTGATTGAAATCGAACAAAATAAATCCTTTTCTTCCTCCACTTCCCTCATTAGCGGGAGGGGGTGCTTAATAATACCATATTATTGTATTGTCGCCGCAACTATAAATACACACCGAAAACTGAAATTGAATACCAAATTTGAGTTGCAAGATTTGAGCCGAACATACAAACATACATAAATAAAAGCTTGTAAAAATCGCCAAAAATTTCAATATTTAAAAAATCGGAAAGGCAAGTTCTACGCGTCAATAAAATAAAACGAATTTCTTTGTTTTGCGTCGGAGAGCCCTTTCTTTATGGAAAGATTTGTTCTAAAACTTTCATAAAAAAACTGCGTTGACCCTTGTTTGTTGTCATGTAATTTTGTGTGACAATGTTCATTTGACCAAAACCCCCTCTCACTAGTCTACGGTTTTTACCTTCTCCTAACCCAGCATCAGCAACAAATAAGTGCCAATTATGGTATACTGGCATATCCCCTATAAAAATCAAATCAATCGAAGTTGCTTATGAGGTAAAACGTGAATTTCGACATCATATCGTTTTTCCGTCGGAAAGCACTCAATTAAAATACCTTGTTTTAAAACTTAGTCTTTCTATTTTCAGTTAAGTTCAATGAATTCCCATAAAACTATAAAATATAAATTTGTAAAGAAATTTTTATACCCCCAATTCTTCAAATAAATTTTGCTCAATATTCTCTCCAAAATTTACGTGTGTTTTTTTGTACGAGATTTTGCTCGAACATTTCTTTGAACATTTTGCTCAAGAAGCTCGTGTAAATGTTTGTCGGCATTTCAACATCAAAGGAAAGTTTGTCTGTGTAAATGCGCCTTAAAGGCGCAATTACACAGACAAACATGCTCAAACAAAAGCTCGTGCAAAAGATCTAAAATTTTTTTGCGTGAACATTTTTGTGAGCTTTTCTTTGAGCATTTTGTTCGGGTAAATTTTTGAGAAAATTATTGCTATCTGTTTCGGAAACATATTTTTAAAGATGAGAATAAATAAAATTTCACATCAGTGATCAGTGATTTCAATTATTTAAAAAAATGGAACACCAACTTTTATTTTAAATTTTTGTGAAAAAAAGCCGACGGCAAGCGAAACATTATTCTTGGCTATCAGTTTTGTCACATGGATTAGGGTTACTTATAATATTTTTTTCTTAGGGTTTTTTCCGGATTTTTTTGCCCGGGGTTTTTTTTGGGATTTTCTTGCGAGTTTTTTTTTATTCCCAAGGGTTTTTCTCCTAAATTCGAAAAACAACGCAGGAAAATTCTTCTTTTTCAAAAAATTTTTAAGTTTTTCAAATATCGGCAAAAAACTCAAAAATTGCACTTTTAAGCGGTAATCCGCGCCTCACGACTATGAGGAGTGGTGGGGAGGGGATTTTTTTAAAAAAAAATTTTTGTAACTGTACTTTACCCTTAGCTTTGATTGTTTTTTTTTAATTACTCACACCAGATTTACCTAGTTAGTTTAAGGCCCCAAGGGTTGCTTAAAAAAGCAAAAGGTTCATGAAAATGCTGAAGATAGATATTTACTGTCAATTTAATGTAATAATCAAGGTCGATTCTTGACACTGAACAAACAATATGCAAAGGGCAACATTCCTATTCAAAAGTCTAGTCTATTACTGCTAAATTATATTTTTTAGACAAGGGTCGTGATCGTAGGGTTGTAAAGTGGGTTATAAACGGGTATTATTTAGACCGAACTTGCTTTTGTTTATATATTTGAGATTTAATAAAATGTATATAGGTTTTTTCATTTGACTTAATTATTATTGTATTGTGTTCTAAACTAGGAAGTCAAATAAAAAGCTATTCTTTCAAACGTAAATTTTTATCATTACATTTTACAGGCAACAGCAATAAATAAGTGCCAGTTATTATTTGTTATGATTCTCGTTTTTTTTACAACCCCAAAAAAGTTACAAGTATACTGGCTTATCCCCTATAAAAATCAGATCAATCGAATTTGCTTATGAGGTTTTTGCTTATGAGGTATGGTACCTTATGAGGTAAAACGTGAATTTCGATATCAAATCGTTTTTCCGTCGGAAAGCATTTAATTAAAAATACCTTGTTTTAAAACTTAGTCTTTCTATTTTCAGTTAAGTTCAATGAATTCCCATAAAACTATAAAATTTAAATTTGTAAGAAATTTTTATTACCAACATTTCTTTAAACAAATTTTGCTTAAAATTCTCTCCAAAATTTCCGTGAGTCTTTTTGTACGAGATTTTGCTCGAACTTTTCTTTGAACATTTTGCTCAAGAGGCTCGTGTAAATGTTTGTCGGCATTTCAACATCAAAGGAAATTTTGTCTGTGTAAATGCGCCTTTTGGTACCTTTTCTTATATTTTCAAACACCAATGGGTCATCTGTTTTGATAATAAAAAGTTCTTTGTTAACGACCACTGCATACCCTAGCATTATTACTTACACCGTCATAAATCTGTATATCTATTGATATGAAAAAATCAGAGATATGCAGAAGGGCAAACCCCCACTTATAAACTCGACGTTGGAATCCCAGATAAGGGTCAACGTCGAACGGTAACGTCGGGTTTATAAATGGTGGTTAAAATGCGAAAAAAATAAAACTGGGAGGACTCTTAGATATATATAACTTTTTTTTGTCGGATTTTTAAAATTTTCGATGGCCCGTCGCTCACTTTAAAGGATAATTTATAAATACAATGAAATTGCACAAAAAAATTTATTTTCAAACTGCAAAAATTTTTCAGCCAACACAGACCTAACCAAGCGAAGACCCCCTAACCTCATTTTCAAACTACAATCACAAACCAACTGCAAGAGATAGTTTGCTAGGTTAGTTTGGTCTGATGTCATGGTAAGAAAACCCACTCGCAAAAATGACATGGTTTATGGTTTAGTTAAGTACACACACACGAAAATACGAGTGGTTTGGATAGTTTCTTGCAGGACGTCCAAACTCCAGCAGTTTGTTTGTGTTTGTGAACGTTCCACCGACACCTGATGGATCGCCACGTCGGTTAACCTGATGGGTACTGCAGATAGCTACAAAAAGGCTACATTTTCTAGCCGTTTTGTAGTTAGTTTTAGTAGTAGTTTGTAAGTTAAGCTAAGAGGCCACCTCATAACTCCAGTTCTGGTTCAATTAAACACCACATTTTGTAAGGTAAACGTCCCACCTATCGGACATGTCCCACCTATCGGACAAAATTTGGATTATTTGAAAAAATAAGAAAGGACTTTTTGAATTAACTTTTTTTCTAGAAAATTCTTGAAACCTTTGGCAAAGCTGCAATCGCAGCAGCATGGCTCTAACATATCCTGAGCGGTGCTCACGTTCACTAAAACAGTAGCTCTTCAGTCTTCCTGCGTTGTGCTATGTAAGTGCTTGGTAAAACCGGTAAGAAACGTCTATTTTTATAACTCATTTTTAGGTTACTTCCTATTTGAATTTCATTTGTTACTAGGTTTTTTTGAAGTGAGGTAGGATTGTTTTGTATTTTTTCAATGTTTTGGTGGTCATATTTAAAATAATATGAGGGTGTCCGACAGGTGGGACAGGAAAAAGTGGGTTGTCGCACCTATCGGCCACGTGTCCGATAGGTAGGTCAATACTACTTTGTTTTCAAATGTAAATTACGGAGTAAGTTGACGACACATCGACCTGCTTGTTGTGCAAAATTATGTAAAAGAGCCTGAATATTAAGGCGCAATTACACAGACGAACATGCTCAAACAAAAGCTCGTGCAAAAGATTTAAAATTTTTTGCGCGAACATTTTTGTGAGCTTTTCTTTGAACATTTTGTTCGGGTAAATTTTTGAGCAAATTATTGCTATCTGTTTTGGAAACATATTTTTAAAGATGAGAATAAATAACATTTCACATCAGTGATCAGTGATCTCAATTCTTTAAAAAAATGGAACACCAACTTTTATTTTAAATTTTTGTGAAAAAAAGCCGACGGCAAGCGAAACATTATTATTGGCTATCAGTTTTGTCACATGGATTAGGCTTACTTATAATATTTTTTTCTTAGGGTTTTTCCCGGATTTTTTTGCCCGGGGGTTTTTTTGGGACTTTCTTGCGAGTTTTTTTTATTTCCAAGGGTTTTTTTCCTAAATTCGAAAAACAACCCAGGAAAATTTTTCTTTTCCAAAAAATTTTTGAATTTTTCAAATATCGGCAAAAAACTCAAAAATTGTACTTTTAAGCGGTAATCCGCGCCTCACGACTATGAGGAGTGGTGGGGAGGGGATTTTTTTTAAAACATATTTTTGTAACTTTACTTTAATCTTAGCTTTGATTGTTTTTTTTTTAATTCCTCACACCAGATTTACCTACTTAGTTTAAGGCCCCAAGGGTTGCTTAAAGAAGCAAAAGGTTTATGAAAATGCTGAAGATAGATATTTACTGTCAATTTAATGTAATAATCAAGGTCGATTACTGACACTGAACAAACAATATGCAAAGGGGCAACATTCCGATTCAAAAGTCTAGTCTATTACTGCTAAATTATATTTTTTAGACAAGGGTCGGGATCGTAGGGTTGTAAAAGTGGGTAATAAACAGATATTATTTAAATCGAACGTGCTTTTGTTCATATATTTGAGATTTAATAAAATGTAAATAGGTTTTTTGATTTGACTTAATTATTATTGTAAAAGACTAAACTAGGAAGTAATATAAAGAGATATGAGTGGTAAGGCGTTTATAACTAATGTATCAAAAAGACAATAAATACCATAAGTACAAAAAATACTCTCACCACAACTACGACGTGTAAATATAAAGAATTCTTTATCTGGTATTGTAAGTTCAATTTTTTGTGAAGTAAATCCAACCCAACTCGACCCAAACTACTCTACGTTTCTCTGCTATATGGATGGACATTTTTAGTTTTAGTTTGCGCCCGTCGCTTTTATTATTATGATATGAGAATGCTAAAATTTATTTTCTACTTTTTAGTGCACTTTATATTTTATAAAAGCTTCTTTTTATTTAAAATAATTTTTTAATTTTTAGACTATCATAAATCCATCCTTTCGATAATTCTCTTCCCTAAAAACCCCTGTATGCCAATTTTGATTGAAATCGAAAAAAGTAAATCTTTTTCTTCCTCCACTTTCCTCATTAGCGGGAGGGGGTGCCTAATAATACCATATATTGATTTGTTCTAAAACTTTCATAAAAAAACTGCGTTGACCCTTGTTTGTTGTCATGTAATTTTGTGTATCAATGTTCATTTGATCAATTTCATTTGAATGTTCATTTCATTCATTTGATCAAAACCCCCTCTCACTAGTCTACGGTTTTTACCTTCTCCTAACCCAGCATCAGCAACAAATAAGTGCCAATTATGGTATACTGGCATATCCCTTATAAAAATCAAATCAATCGAAGTTGCTTATGAGGTAAAACGTGAATTTCGACATCATATCGTTTTTCCGTCGGAAAGCGCTTAATTAAAATACCTTGTTTTAAAACTTAGTCTTTCTATTTTCAGTTAAGTTCAATGAATTCCCATAAAACTATAAAATTTAAATTTGTAAAGAAATTTTTATACCCCCAATTCTTCAAATAAATTTTGCTCAACATTCTCTCCAAAATTTACGTGTGTTTTTTTGTACGAGATTTTGCTCGAACATTTCTTTGAACATTTTGCTCAAGAGGCTCGTGTAAATGTTTGTCGGCATTTCAACATCAAAGGAAAGTTTGTCTGTGTAAATGCGCCTTTAGCCTACCCATTTATCGGACGAGCGATTTACTTCAAGCAAAGCTAGAAAATTTGCTCAAAGTTAACCTGATTCATCTGTCCGATAGATGGGACAAACGGTGTCCGATAGGTATTACATCTTGAAAACACATGCATTTTAGATGCAAATCGTTTTTTTTTTTTAATGAAAATAAATTTAGGACACTTTTGTGTCAGTAACTTCAGAATAAGTTTACGTTATTTAATTTGCTACATTATTTTCAGAAAATGGCTACGCGATATCAATATAACGACAGTCACAAAATCTTGCATTTCTATTCGAGAAGCATCAAGGGCTTTTAATGTGCCAAGATTTACATTGTCTGACAAACTTTAGAAGTTATTTTTTTAACAGTTTGAAAATGTGAGTTAATTTAGCTAGTAAATATCTAAGATTAAAAAATAATATTAGCCTGAGGTAAATATCTACTTACACTCTGAGCAATTTAAGAAATTTGTTGCCGTCTCTTTCTAGATAAGATTGGTAAATTAAATTAAGTACCTACCAGTTCATGTTATACAAAGTTTAAATGATTAAAAATAAAAGGATTTAAGTTCCTATAAACAATTAATATTTATTGACTTGAAAGAAATATCACTCCTTCACACTTCCATTGACTTTATTTTTCCATTTTCCATCAGTGATCGTCTTCAGGGCCTGCTGTATTCTTGACACCCGTGCCTGTGAGTGTGAACAAATTTCTCACTTCTCATCTGCTTTGAACCATGTAAAAAGTGAGAGAAGCAATACTCAACGGTGACTACTCACCTCACCGGCCGTCAAGATTTATATTTGAAGAAGATCAGAGATTTATAATGATAGGAATGTCTTGTAATTATTAAAAAGAAATAAATTGGAAGTATAGCAATATATTAATCATATGTCCGATAAATAGTACACACCTTGTCCGATAAATAGGACAATCAGTTTTTTAATGTCCGATAGGTGGGACAATCGGTTTTTTTATTTTTATTTTTTTTCTTGAACACATTTAGACCTGACTTAATTTTTATAATTTTTTCAAAAAGAGTAATAAGTAGCTACGTTCTGACATAGTTTCATGACATTCCCTTCAAAAATGAAAAATTACCAATATGTCAAAGTCAGAAATTTCCTTAAGTGTCCGATAGGTGGGACGTTTACCTTAACTCGGCTTGTTCAAAGGAATCAAATATTAATAGTGGGATTTACTAAGATCTAAAATAGTACTCCCCACAGTTCTAAATATTTACAGCTGTGAGGGGTACTAAATTTTCAAACCAATTTTCAAAAAAACACTTACCCATACCAAAACAGACAAAAAGTTATTGATTATTTTGTATTGTTATTGTAAAATACCACTGAAAAACTGAAATTAAAACATTGACTTTATCTAAAAGCTTAATCATCAAACAAAGGTTTCCACGGAAAGATCGCACTCAAAGGTCTCAACACTCTCAACTCTGCAGCACCGAACAGTTCGTTGAGCGGACATGACTCCTTTGTGAACGCATCAGTTGGATTCAGGTCTGTTTTTAGCCGAATTTTTTTTCATGACCTACTTTGATGAAATATTTTTAATTGTGATTTGCGATTGCGATGGGTTTGTGTTTGTAAAGTTTTTTAATACTTTTGATAAATAAAAACCCCTTTTAAATAAATACAAAGTTAATCTAATTCTTATTTTATGATTACATATCGAAATGGTTTTGTGACAGTGAGTATTAATCGCGAAAATCAATACACAAGGGTAAGTTTTGATAAGAGTAACATATAACGTCAATTTTAATTTGCCCAACAGAATGTTTACCATTTAGATCCCTACTAGGGTTAAAAAAACATCTTTTAAATATTTTTTTTCTTAAATCCAACAAAAGATTGTGTTAAGATGATTCTTCACTATAAAAAAAAACAATTAAAATTATTCTTTTAAATCAAACTATGTCCACAACTCAAGGAAGTTGGTATAAATTGCTTTAAACCAACAATTTCACTTAAATTTACGTCCTGTCCAAAATAGGCTAAACCCTTTTAGTAAATCCCACTGTAAGTTTTCAAAAAAATATAGGCTAAAAACAGTGATATATTTTTGTCATTTACCAGGGGGCCCCCACACTTTAATGGTTGAAATTAACTTTGTATTTCGAACTTCCATTGTCTATATTTTATTTATTTACATTGTTACAAATATTTGTTTTGTAAAAATTCTCAGGAGTTGGAAATCGAAGTAAGAAACTTTAAGAAGTATTTGAAGCAGAATCGTTACAGCCTTAAACTTATAACAGATACTACTTATTTCTAAATTTCAGCAAACAGGAGAGATTACAAGACCAAAACCAGGCAAATGCATTTCTTACAATTCCATACATCAAAGGAATATCAGAGAAAATTCGAAGAGTAGCGAACAACTTTAATATAGAAACGGCTTTTAAATCTCATACTACAATTCAAAGCCTTCTTAATAAAACAAAACCGGAGAACAAATAAAATAAGGAATGCATTTATCAAGTTCCTTGTGAGTGTGGTGAATCATACATAGGTGAAACCAAAAGAGGTGAAACAACGAAATCAGAAATCGCCAAACACGTATGGTTAAAACAACACTGAATGAAGTGGACAGAATAAAGGTTTTGCACAGGAGTCACATGAAAGAATTATCAAACAGAAGAACACGCTGGAGTGTGTCTTGAGCGGACGCATATGGTTTATCAAACCAGGAATTTATCAGACCGTATTTAATAAAAATGTTCATCGTAAGAATGATTCACCATAAAAACTGCAATTTGTTAAACCAATTTTTTATCCGAACCTTATTTCTTCAAGGTATAAGACCCGTTTTTAATCGAACCATTGTCCATCAAACTCATTCAATATCAAACTCGTAATTTGTAAAACAATTTTAATAAAACCCGAAATTTGTCAAACCATTATGTTTCAAAACCCGTTTATCAGAAAATGTTTGCTAAATTGGCTATGCATTCGCCAATAATACATGAACCGGGACACGCAGGTGGCGCGGCGTATTTGTCGTTCTATGGACGTACACAAATGTATTTACAGGTAGTGTTCAATACTTTATGTATAGATGTCACTCTTTTGTTCTTAACACCAAAAAACACGAAAAATTATCAAGAAAATAAAAAATTATAATAAACAGATAAAAATACCGACACATCGTTTAAAGGAAATTTTACGCGGATTTCAAAAATCGCGTAAAAAATAAGTCATTCCAAAGTATTAAAACATACCAACTTAGTCTTATATCTCAAAAACTGACCGTTACAATTTGACAAGTAAATACCCAGAACCCCACAATTCCCTATAATTTGAACCACTCTGAACACTTAACGGATATTTGCCCACCTTTTAATTTGTTTCTCCAGCAAGATAAGTTACCCAGCAAACACAAATCATCGGCATTGAATCGGGCCAATGTCGACGACGTCGGCAGTGTGTCGGCATCGGCGACTACACTCTGGCCCGATGTTGGTCAGATTGCGATTTTCAGTTTTCGGTCAATAATCGGCAACTGACGGAGGTCCACATTACTACAGTCGACTTTACGCCGACACCACTTTAGGACCGACGATGGTCTGATTGGAACTTTGTTTAATCGGTCAAAAATCGGCAACTGACGATGGCCCGATTTACTATAGTCGACATTATGCCAACGCAAACCTTATCTGCTTTATGGCCGATGATGGTCCGATTGGAACTTTCTTTAATCGGTCTAGAATCGGCAACTGACGATGGCCCGATTTACCATAGTCGACTTTATGTAGACGACCCCTTTATCTGCTTTAGGGCCGACGATGGTCCGATTGGAACTTTGTTTGATTGGTCGAGAATCGGCAACCGACATAGGTCCGATTACGTCACCTTAAAATTTTTAACTGCTGCTATGTTCTCTGTACAGAGGAAGATAATATTATATATATAACGAGCAAAGATATTTCAAAACTAGAATGCGGACTTAACAAAATGGTGGTACTTCTCCACAAGAATCACCCCTTCTGCCACTTAAACCAGCCCGACTGGTTAAGCAACCGCATTATCGAAACTTTGTAGTTTGCCAATGTCGGACCGCTTTAAGCTACCAGCGACGGACATCCGTCAATCGCCGACGTTGGACCGCTTTAGGAAACCAATGTTGGACTTGAATAGTTTACCAATGTCGGGCCGAGACCAGCTTGCCTACGTTAGACCGACCAAATTAAGCAGTTATGGGCGGATGGTTAAACTATATCGGACCTTAATCGTACGGCGACGGTATGCCGATGTCAGAAAAAAGTTAAATTTACCATTGGTCCGACGACGGGCCACAGTCTAACGCTGCATCGGCAAACATACATTGGGCCTACATCGCAAAGCCGACAAAAAGTACTTCTGGTCCGATATCGTAAATCGACGTCGTGCCGATGACGATAAATTCGGCAATCGACATCGGACCGACGAAGGCCCGAGGGAACCGTGTTTGCTGGATCAGCAAATCTTTTCTGATTGTTTACCAATATTACAATTTACCAGCTTTTTCAAACAGAGGTGAAGTGGTAAGAGGGGGGGACAAGGAAATATTTTTAGAAAAATAATGTCTAATTTTGACGAAAAGTAACTACTGCTCGACATGTAGTGGAAATTAAAAAAATATTCCTGTTAGCTTTAGTAAAAATATATGGAAAACCCTACCTTTTACATATTAAGTAGTAGAACAATTTTAAACTTAAAAAAAACAAAAATGAGTTTTTATATTAAATGCTTTTTTTATCTTGGTTTTGTATTTTTTCATATTAAGCATGATGAAAAGCTTGAATCTCGGTAGCCCAGGCAAAAATTATGAATTCTTTCTTTTGACTCGGCGCTTTTATAAGCTTTTAGATTTAAATTTATACATTTTAAAATGTATTATAACAACACTTAATAAACATGACCGCAGAAATAGGTAGTTTTTACAACTAGCGACAAAAATTGTGTTTTCTTCTGACGAATGAATTTAAAACACGAGTAACAAAACACACTTTGGCCGCGAATAAAAAATACTTTTATATACCTTCATCAAAAAAAAATACTTACAAAAACTTGAAACAACACCCAGGTCAACATTTTTATACTATAAATCATGGTGGGCTCATGGATAAGTCAGAAGCATGTCTCACGGATTTTGCCACAGGCTACTACGATTTTAACGAGCAAAGTTAATTTTTATTTAAATTATTTTCTATTTACCTATTAAATTTTAATTGATTGACTTTATATTTGCAGTCGTCACCTTAGAATCACAAGGTTCTATCTACAGTTTTTTGACATTTTCGCTTTTTTTAAACAATCAATTTTATACATATATAATATTGATTTAGCTTACTCTATAATATTTATGTTTAAGATTTAAAAGGTCCTTGCCAACCAACTTTGAATAAAAAAAATTAATTCATTAAAGAATAATTTTTGATATATCACCAAACTTATTAAAAATGATGTTTTATTTAATTGTTTCGCTTTTTCTTCTCGCATTTGCACGCGCAGGGTGGATTAGGGGATCAAGCCCCTCCCTAGAGCTATCGAAAATCGACTTCCTAAAATAGTTATCTGATATTATGCTATTACTACCGCACCCTCCAGGAATTTATGCGTACGCCACTGAGTATAGTGTTGTTTGTAAAATTTTGTTTAAGACATATATTGAGAAAAACTCAAATCTCGAAACTGTAGCTTTGGTTGAGAAGTTATGTATTTTGAAATATACCAACCTCCTCTTAACCCCTAAACCACCCAAACGTAGTTTTTTTTTCCAGTACCTATAACAAAATATTCAGTAAAAATCTGAAAAGTGCATATTTGTAGCATCACTGGTTCAAAAGTTATAGATATTTAAATATAGCCACCGCCCCTTACCCCATCTGACACACCAATGTTGCTTTTTTCTCCGAAATTAGAAAATATTTAGTAGAATCTTGATTTAAAATTTATGAATTTTATAATTTTTAAATATATATTAACCCTCTCTAACCACTTTATCTTCCCCCACCATCGTAGTTTTTTTTTAATATTTAATTATTGGTTAAAAATTGGTTCGGAGAATTTGAAATGAGGTTTCGGAGTAACGTTTTTGATTAAGCAATTTTTACTGTTTTTCACATTTTTATGCCATGATTTTGCTCACATTTTAAAGGTTTCTTTCCAAACTTTCGATTTCTAGAATAAAACACTCACATTTTTCAAGTTTTCACGGTTTTTTTAGCGGTCAAAGAAAGTACTGCCAAAAAACATTTTTTCTCTGTTAGAATGAAAAATATTTAGAGAGAGAGAGGGCAGAATTTTAGAGGTAGATGGGGAGATATTTTAGTAAAGCGCAAAAATATTTAAGGTTGTTGAAGAGAGACAGCAGGCTATAAAAAAGTATTTTAGAGAAAGATGGACATAATTTAAGGCAATTGTTTAATAAAAATTTCTGTCATGTCATCTGTCTGTCATGTTGAGTGGTGTCGTGCATATGATTTTTATTTTGCCATTTTTATCCAAAAAACAACAAAAATTGTACTTATTCAAGGTGTAAAGTGTGTAAATCATAAGGTGTATTAATTTCTTTCAATCAAAGTTCTTGACAGCCTTTAAATACCAAAAAACGTGTCCTACTAAAGGGTATTTTAGCATTTCTAAAAATAATTTCACAGGTATCTCAAATTTTATATATTTAAAAATATTTTGGGAATTGCAAAGTTCTATGTTAATTTGACTTGGCAAAAAATATTTTTTTTTATTAGAAAATTGGGCAATAAAATTTTAAAATAAAGAAATTCGCACAAAAAGAATTCCGAATAGCCAGTCAAAACCCGTGGTCCTCGATAGCTCAGTTGGTAGAGCATAAGGCTGATATTCTAGAGGTCCCGGGTTCAAATTCTGGTCGAGGAAAAACTTTTTTCAGATATAAAGTCTCACTCTCTCCGCCAACAATATTTTCTGTATTTTTTTTTAAATATACCTTTTGGTTTCAGCTCTGGAAGCCACCGACAGTTTAGGCCTACAGCGCAACAACACAAACACGACCTACGTCAGCCTCAGCGGACGCAAAAACCGACTGTCAACCACCTGTCAACCACAAGTACCTGTCAGATCGGCGTCTCTGATGAGGAGAGGCAATACGTGCAGTAATGGAAATAATAATGCTGCCAGGAATAAAAGCTCAATAAAGAGCTACGCCGATGAGCAAATTTAAAAATATCCAATGAAAAGGTGGCATCATTTTTGTTTTCATGTCTGTAAAATGTTACCGCATATTGTGAGAATTTTAGTTGCGTTTTTTTTCGCAACGTTGCGGTGGAAATTTTCACGTCATTCCACCAGACCAACACCAAACGTTGCAAATATGGTGAAAAGATATAAAAATACGTTTATACAGGTGGAGGAAAAATCCAAAAACACGTTAACTAAGATATTTAGCAGCTAAAATTTTCGGCAAACATTTTTTCTGAAGGGACCCTCAGAAAAGGGTCTATTCGCATACAACTTTTTTTTTTAAATGAGAAGATCCACTTGTAGTACTTTGTTGGAAAGCTTATCGCAAAAGAAAAACGCTCACGTAATTACTTTTGACATTTGTCAATATATGTGTCAAAATCCTCAAGAAATCATTGTGTTGTGTTGTGAATTCGTTTTTTAGGAAAATATATAGCTATAAAATTGTAAAAATTGGTTTAAAACTAAAAAAAAATCAAAATTAAAATTAATCATAAAAAAACTATATATATAAAAAACTTCTTCCAATCCTTGTTCTTTGGGTAAAGTCCCCAGCACTGAGGCCGCATTCCCCCTTTGAATGGCGATACTGATCCGCTGGGTGATGAAACTTCTAGCATTTTTTGTTTCATTTTTTTTGCTATTTCGGAAATTAATTTTTTAGCTTCATGATCCCATGGACCTAGGGTTTCCACTGCAAAAGTATAAAACAAAAATCCTCTGTCTTCTAGCTCTTTATATTTTGTCCTTTTTTGTATTTCTCCTATCTTAGCCGCTTCCCCCGATTTATGAGAAGTTTTACCAAGATAGGAGCTGCAAAGCGTGTCTCTACGGGTGGCATCCTAAAATAAAGTTTTTCCCTCCTTCCAAGGAATCAAAGTGATCCTGTCTGCCCGTTTTCCGTCACTCCTACAAATACCGGACGGTTCTAGTTTCGCTGGAAATCCTGCTGAAACCAGAGACCTCTTTATAATATCGTTAATCAAACTGTGACGAGTCCGTCGACCTGCACTTTTTTTGCAGCTAAGGCCATAAAGACCCAATTTACTTACTGTTTCGCCACAAGTGCAGGTGTGAGACTCGCAAACAGAAAGACCAAGACGAAGAGCGACAGAAATACGAAAAGATGAATCATCCAATAAATTTCCTAAAGAAGAAGAGGGAAAAGCATTAAGCCACGCATTACTCTCGGGCTCATTAAGAGCTAGAAGACGTGCTTGATCAAGTTGAGATTTTGAAGATAAAAAAATTTGCTGAAAGAATACATCACACATTGCAGTATCGAAATCTCTTTGTGATTTTAAATTAGAAGTATCCGAAATGCCTGTTAAATTTTGATATTTATTTGATGCTTCGATCAAAGCAAAGTCTGGATGCAAAATAATTTCCTCAGGAAGAATTTGTGGAAAAAGATATGATGAATCATTCAAAGAACCAAGAAAAGCTGAGTAGCAAAGAAATGAGCTATTTCTGATTCCTAAACCACCTAATTTAATTGGAATAATGCACAGTGACCAAGCAATCGAATCAATTTTACAGTTTATAATATTTTCTGAACTAAATTTCATAGTAGATCGTCAAATTTTTCTAAACATTCCAGCATCCTCCAACATGGCGCTGTCCGAAGTAAATAAGCGATTCTTGGAATCGAAAATGAATGTTTTAATAAATAATAGGCAGTATGAGAATTTAAAGATAAAAGTTTATCGGAAAATTTTGTAAAAACATCAATCTTTGAGGAAAAATTTTTGCCAATTTCCTTTTCAAAGAAAGGTACTCCTAAAAGGGTAAGATTTTCAAGATCAACTTTTGATAAACTATCAATATTTGAGTCATAGTCTGTAATATTTAAATTGTGTTCTTTACTTAGATGTGAAAATTCACTTTGCTAAATTAATTTTTAAGCCAATACTCAAATATTCTTTCCTCAAAAATTCAAAATCTTTGAGTACGCTACAAGGATCCCTAGCTAAAGTTCCGTCATCAAGATATCATAAATTGATATCAGATTTTAATTTTGAAATTATAGAATGTAAAAATAAGCAGAATAGTGGTGGAACTAAAGGATCACCTTTTGTGATAAAATGGTTTTTTCTCCAAATGATAAAAATGAAGGATTTCTGTAACACTGTGAAATGAAACTGAAAAATTGTGGTATGTGCTTGTTAACTTGTGATAATACAATTTCTCGATTGATCATATTAAAGGCGTTATAAAAGTCTATTTTCAAAATAATTTTTTCTGTAACATGGGGAAAGGACAAAAATCGCCGGACCGAGTGGCTAATTATTTCGCATCCGCTTTTGGTACCAAAACCTAACTGAGTTGGACGAAGCAAATTGCATAAAGTTTCATAAATTGAAAAACAAACTAATTTTGCTGCTAATCTACGAAAACATAAACCGACTGCAATGGGACGTATTCCTCCATCTTTTTTATTTAAAGTGCAGAATGAAGCTCCGTAAAAAATGGGTAAAATACTTTCAGACACGAAGCCATTAAGAATATGTATAGGAAATAGCAACAATAAATTTTGAAGATTTGTAGAAAATGTACCTAGTTCGTCATTCAAAAGGTCTTTTAAAGGTTGCGGACTCAGTGCGTCTAGACCTGCCGCAGAAAACTGATTTTTTAATATTTGAATAAATGAAATCAAAACTGTTGTACTCATTCGGGACATCTTCGGGGAAAATTTGCATATCTTCATGTCGTGGATGTTTTTCTAAAAGTTTGTTAGCCATTAGGTATCCTCAAAACATAACAGACGAATCGATCCTCTGACATCTCCCTCAGAAACTTTTGTCTCAACTTTCTTTGTGAGGTAATTTGTTTTTAAAAGGTTTTGTTTCTTCTGAACTTGATTCGTTTTAAGGTAATCCATAAATGGTTGTAATGGTAAATGTTTCTTATCTTTCCAAATATTTAAATTATCCTTCATCAATGTTGTTAGAGATCTCGATGCATTTTGTTTGGATTTTTTCGGTAATCTGAGAACGGCATATGCAAATGTCAAGAGATGAAAACATGCTTGGAAGTTGTTTTTTGAAACACAATCTTTTAGGAGTGAAGTGAGTTCTTCCGCAACTAATGGGCGGGCACCTTTTGGAATTCGTTTTATTACTGGTACTGATGATTCTAGAGAACTTAAAAAGACATTTACTGCATTCGAATCAGACGATATATCCTGGGCAAAATCATGATTTTCTTGTAAATTATTTTTCTTGTGCTTTGATTTAATGTGTTGATTGAGGCTGCTTTTGCTTGTATAGGATTTGTCACATTGACTGCACTTACTTTTTAATAAATTCTAGAGAGAATTTTCTAAAGATACATCGATGCAAGAAACCACGTCGGGGATGCAGTGAGAATTTTGAGAACAATTTTCGGTATGAATTCTACGGTTGTGAATATTTAATCCAGTCTTGTTTTTGAAAATTTTATGGCATGATAAACAAAAGTTTTCTTGTAATGGTACAATTAAGTTATAATGTGCAGAGTCTGGATTGCCAAAAAAAATTTACAAAAATTGATGAGTTAAACTGATTTTTGCTAACACATAATAGTGGGCTATTTTCTGTAACAAATAATTTTTTCTTTGAATTTTCCTTTGAAACATACACGTAGTTAATTTTGTATATTTCTGAAATCGCCAAACATTCAAACTCAGTGCCAAAGGTACCTGATTTAGTCATCCTAGATCCATATTCCTCTTTGCTAGTAACATTTACTTGAAAATTTTGAAAATCTTGCCAATTTTCTAAAATGTACTGAACAGCTTCCTTTCTTACTTTTAGATGATCATCCTGGCTTCCAAAAACAAACTCGCTTACAGAACGAAACAGGCAGTTTCCATCTCCTTCAATCGAAATAATTTTAAAAACACTGAGACTGATATCCATTACCATTTAAATTTTGACATCTTCTAAAAAGTCCACGTTCTTCCAAAATTCCAAATGTTCTGCTATCTAATTATTGTTTTTCTTGTAGCTCTGTCCCTCAGCTTCGAAATGGTTACTGATTTTAATTTGTTTAGTGTAGAAAAAGGTATAAAATAGTAAATGTAAAAGGTAGATATTTTGAAAAGACTTTTTTTTTTGACATTTGTCAATCCATGTGTCAAAAATTGTAAAAAAAAATGATTGTGTCGTTTTTCAAATGAAACTGCCCCAGGCGGGTTGGAAATTGGTTTTTTCCTTTGAAAAGATAAGTTGTATGTGAATAGACCCCTTTCTGAGGGTAGTTTCACAAAAATTTTAAGCCGAAAATTTTTATTGCAAAAAATATAAGTTAACGGGTTTTTTGGATTTTTCTAAAAACAAGCCTTACACAATTATTTTTTGAGGATTTTTGACACATGGATTGACAAATGTCAAAAAAAAGTACGAGAGCGATTTTCTTTTTCTATAAGCTTTCCAACAAGGTGCCACAAGCGGGGCCTTGTCATTTGAAAAAAAAAGTGAATAGACCCCTTTTTGAGGGTTCATTCACAAAAATTTTTTGCCGAAACTTTTGATTGTTAAAGATATTAATTGACGTGTTTTTGGATTCTTCTAAAATACATATTTCCAACACGCTAGGGGCAATGTTACATTTGAAGTCCAAAACAATAATTTTTTGAGGATTTTGACACATGGATTGACAAATATCAAAATAAATTACACGAGCGTTTTTCTTTTTTCATAATCTTTCCAACAAGGTGCTACAAGCGGGGTCTTCTCATTTTAAAAAAAGAAGTTGTTTGTGAATATAGGGGCCATTCAAAAAAAAAATTTTCCGAAAATTTTAGCTGCTAAAAATCTTAGTGTACGTGTTTTTAGAAACAATTTTTTAACCCGCTACGGCCAGTATTTCATTTAAAGTCTCCACCCTGTAAATGCTTCTTTTCTTCGCCAATAGCATGACAAAAAAGAGACATAATTAAAACAACGACGATTTTACGTAATTCTCGGACATACCTCTTTTTGATATCGGCGCCCATAATAATAAAGGCTGGTTTGCATAAAATTTATTAAATTCTGATGATAATATTTGCCCTATTTATCACACGAAAACGATTAAAATAAATAAAGGAATAGTTCTATCAGAGTCTAACAAATGATTTTAAGAATAAAGACATTTGCGTGGTCCAACGCAACGTTGCGGAAAAAAACGAAACTATTGTCATATTGTGAATATTTTTCGGAATTTAGCGAAGCGAAACAATAAAAAATAAAACGCTCGAGGGATGTTTATTTTTTCTTAGATTGTCCAAAAATATTTTAAAAAACTTAATCTGACTCTTTCCTTAGCCTCACACTAAAAAAATTATTAATTTTTCGCCTGTCAGCTTTATTCCATGTTGCTGTCATACTGTCAGTTTCACAGCTTTTTCCAGCATCAGAATACGTTGATATGCGATATTTTGGCAAATGGTATATTTTCGCGCAATTTTTTCCCTTTCCTTTTAGGAGGCCATTTGCCATACCACCAGCGGCGTGCGGTAAAAATTCAAGCAAGGGAAGCAATTTTTAAAAACTTAACCTATTTGTAACGTAACTCGATTCTTCGATTACTCTTTGCAAATTCGTCAATGACGTCATCATAAAAATGTTAATGCTCAGAGAAGCTTTTGAGAAGTGTTGTCTCAATGGTCAAAAGCTTAGAACATTGAACTACTAGAAGGAGCTTTTTTTCAGACCTAGGGTAAGATGTTTGAGTTCAACATTGTCATCTCATTGTTGTCATGTTAACCTAATACGTTTTCCCCTGTTTTTAATATTATTTAAAATACCTTCAATAATTTTTAGTTCCGTTTAATGAAATGGTCTAGATATAGTAATAAAAATCTATGTTTCTATAAAAAAAACTAAAAATGTGTACAGCAATAAAAATAAGAAAAAGGTGCTATAGAAATCCCTAATCACACTGAAATTAATAACAAGCCGGCAACACAGATTTCCTGCCTTTGTTTACCAAAAATGGCCAAATATGACGAATTCTGTTTCTGTTTCAGCTTGCATATAATAATACACTTCGGAACCATTTTTCACCACAAACTTTTCACAAAAATATCAAAAAAACACTATTGACAAGTGCTGAAACCCCAACAAACAATCAACGTTGCCACGTTGACTACAATGTTTGAGGAAAACACATGTTAAATTTTCAAAAAACGTCGAAAGTTTTAAATAGGTTGTGAGTATTATATATTGTGTATATTAGCTTTTTCAACATATATCTTAAACCTCTATAATTAATTAATTAATTAATAAGCGTCAAAACTTAATCCAAATTTAATAGGTTTTTTGTTGCATAATTTTGTTATTAAAATTGGCAACACAGATTTCTTTCTTCCCTTTTCCAACTGTAGATGTTGCACTTAAACAACTAGTGTAACCAGACAGACCAGACTCCTTCTAGTAGTTCAATGTTCTAAGGTCAAAAGCGATATTTGCGAAAGTCTCTCCTGATTTAATGAATTTCTCACGAAATTTTTTTATACCTTTAGGCGTTGAAAAACTCTTTAATATTAAAGCACACACCACATACTCACTAACAATCTTCTTACTTAATTGTTGAAGAAGACAGGGAGGTCCGGACAGAGAGTTGCAGCGGAAGTAGGGGCATAGGGGTAAAGAACGGGAATGGCAGAAAGGGCCTCTGAAGGGACCTAATTGCCAGGTCCACGGGCCGACCTTATACAACTACTACTAATTAATTGTGCAGCATTTTTAGCATTATTCCCGTCAGCTGAAGTTGACAGTTTTTGCATGTCAATTGTCAAAGTCCGTAGTATCCTTCACCGATAGTCGTTTAAATCCTCAAATAACCTACTCCAATGATAGCTTCCACGCTCGCCTAAAGCACGCGATCGCGGCTCGTGCTCGATGCATACAGCAGGTTCAATGACCTCTCGACGCACACGAAAGCTGCCGGCATGCTGCTGCTGCCGGCTTTTTATAGCTGCAGGCAGTGTTGCCTCCCCGTTATAATAGACTGTCCCACGCGAAGGCATAAAATATCCCATATTTTGTCTAAAAATCTCTTTAAAAATTTGTCGTTTTTTAAATACCTAAGCGTAGTTTTAATTATTTTTTTTTGTAGTAAAAAATTAGACACTATTCAAACAACAAAAAAGTAAGAAAAATGCGTATTATATTAAAAATAAACACATATTATAAAAAAATCTAATAGTAACAGAACTATTAACTAACTAATCTAAGTCATGATTTCTTAAAAGAATAAATATCCTTATATGTGGTAGGCAATTTCTGCCACTCGCTTGCTAAATTCGTAACATCAATAAAATTCGAAAAATTATTTGCTAACGAAAGAATCTGTTTCACAGCTATGGATCGGTGAAAATGCAACCTGCGAATCTAAAAATTCCAATGCAGCAAAGAGTATTGATTGTTTATTGCAGATTTAAGTTCCTCGAAAATAGTTAAATATCCCTTTGTCCCGCGTGGACCCGGAAAATCCTTCAAATCGGGATATATACCTCGAGGTGACAACACTGGCTGCAGGGTACAGGGAACCTAGCAGGGGGATAGCTTCCAATGGATTTTTCTAGGGTAGTGAAAAGCCGCGCGCATACGACACGCGGCAGACTTTATGCTGGCCGCATTTGTTATGGGCTTGATATTTTAAATAATTTATTTCATACTGTATTATAATGTTCCCTCTTACGGAATTAATTTGAGTCCAGGAAATGACCTATTACATCACTAGTCCGGTAAAATAACATTACCGGACTCAAACTAAATTTCTGAATTTTTATAAGCAAAATGGTATATTATTGAACAAATCTTTATTATTAATGAAAAACAAATATTTTATACAATAAACTACTAAAAATTACTTATAAATATTCACATTAATTGTGCAATTGGAATTCTTTGAAATTACATGAGCAGCAGCCGAGCAATCTTTTTCGGGGTTACCTTTTCGCGAGGAAGAGTAACTTTGGGTTTGGTGTTGTTGGTGTAGAACTTGAACAAAGTTTTCTCCTCCCTGGATCATTATAGCTACTTTTGTTTTTGTCTCTAAAGACTCCTCGACATATTTTTCGGCCACAGAGGTGCTCTTCCAGCCGCCGTGACGTTTTAGCACATTAACATCTGCTCCCGCGTTTGCTAATAGCGTAGCAGACGTTCTGCGGAAGCAGTGTCCCGTGTACCTTTCGGGATTGGACAAATTCAAATATTCCGCAATTTTTCGAGGCGCTCCCCCAATTGTATGTATGCCCACTCTTTGGCTAATATATTTTCCTTTTCTATAGCCGACAAAAAACGCTTTTTCTTGAATGTTGGTGGGTCGCACATGGCGATAACTGCGGAATATGCTTAAAAATGATTCTTCTATTACTGTAAACCCTCTTTTGATGTAAGTTTTATATATATATTATATATAAAAAATATATTTTTATTTAATGGAAACCAAAAAACTTACCTCAATTTACAAAAATTTCTCGGTTGGAGCTGTTTTCATGAATGACTCCACTTCCTCTCTGGTCAAAATTTTTGATGGGATCGGTTGGTGGCCTACAAATTCTGGAAATATAGATGGCATGACATTTTTTTGGTATATTTATTGTCGCTGTCTTCTCAAAAAAAATATTTTGATTTTAAATTAAATAAAATAGTATGAAATTATCGTACTGTTGTACGATACACGGCCGTGAAATGTCATTAAAATACTCGTCTAGATATTCTGGACTCGGCTCCGCATCGTCCGTAAACATCTAGACTTGTACTTTAATAGACCATTTCCCGGCCTTCTAACGTAAATTACTATTTTAGCATTCATAATATAATCTAAAGTAACTGTTTCCGATTTCAAAACTTACATTTAAGAAGATGATGTTTTTCTAGGAGAAGCACTGCTTCCTTTGCTTCCATGGACCGCACGCCGATGCATAGCAGGCCTTTAAAATCCCAAAAATATAAAAATATCACAGGCTCTGCCTCTAAACGTGAATATCGTGTAACAAAAACGGTTTTATACGTCCCTAGGGCGATATAAAATTGAAAACTCGCATTTATCCAAACGGATGTCCCAGAGACATAAAAAATGACGCCAAAAATCGAGCGATAAAGTTCTACCCTCTTTCCTACCTCAAAATGAGAAACTTTGGCACCTTTTAATATGTACCCAAATAACAATTAAACATTCCTGTAATGTAATAGTCATATACTTAGAGAACAAAGAATGTGATAGGAATGTTACATTTTAACATTGGGAATATTACTAACACATGCCGGCAATAAGTTACGTTCTAGCTCATACAGGTGATGTAAATGTGATAGAAACGTGACGTGATACATGACTATAATGACCGGAACGTTTTTTTAAAAGAATTATTGTAATATACCTGGACACTGACTATAATATCCCACATAGCAAATATATATCCCTTTTGAATATTGCATAGATATGATTTTGTGATTCAAAAGTAGAGATGTGTGATTCGTTCACTATGATCGAATCACTTGCGAGTATTGAGTGATCGAATCATGTTTGCTCGATATGATTCAATCAGTCAAATGAGTCAAATAACCGACGAAGACAGAATGAATCAAACGAGTGAATCAAATAGGAATGGATCAACGAATGACTGACCCACTGTGGCGATACACTGAATCAGTTGGAAATAGGTCGATCGTTTCGTTCATTTGTTTCTTTGATTCGAATTCCTGCGCGCCCGGTAAACTGTATGAAAATATAGATTTATATAGACCTTTTTTTTTTGGTCACCATTCTCTCTAATTTAATTTCAAATGATTGATTCAATGACCGATTCAAAAGATTCGATCATTCCAGAAACTAATCACTGATCGATTCGTACAAAATGATCGATTTATTCGATTTACCATCTCTATTCAAAACATGTCCAGATGGCCACGAGATGGATATCCTAAGGTATGCAGTGGATATATATCCACATGAATATCCACCAAATATGCATTAGTCTTCCACTAAAGTTCAATTACGGGGTAGGCATGGATATGGACATAGGTATATCAAAACCATTATGTTGATGTAGGTACTACCATAGAGAAAGTAATAGCTACGCGAGAGTGACCGATACTGTGTTATACTTGGGAAACATTGTTTATCGGCAACACGAGCGCAGCCAGTGGCTACAGGAAGGAACTACTTGTATAGCCAGACGCATAATAAACACTTACTTATTTAATAATAAAAAGATATGAAAAAACTTAACAGGCGCAGTTTTCCATACTTTTTAGTATTAAAAAAGCAATGCATTCGCGAAAGGTTTTAGCTCTATACAAACCTTAACCAGCTTTGTACTGTACCATGCAGCTAAAAAAACTTTCTTTAGCTTACAAAAAGTTTTTTGGACCCTTTAAAAGTCTAGGAGGTTATAACTATGTTGAGGGTTGTAACTATATTGAGGAATATTATCAAATATTAAAGATAACAACATTTTATTATGTTATTTTCTTTTATTAATTGGGAAAAAATCCCAGTATAAGTCTTACAGGTATTATAAATGTTTTAACTGATATATCTTTTTTTTTTGTTGTACTTTTTATCTTCTTGCTTAACTCTGTATAAATCATCACAATATTTTCTTCAGGGATTTGGTTACCCCATTTTCGGCACTCTTCAAATAGTTCCATGCTCTCTAACTTTAATGGTAGTGATCCAGCATGATTTGAATGGCATTTTAGACAATAAGTTGTTAATCCACTATATAGCTAATGCCATAAACTCGCAATATTTCCAACCAAAACTAATTAAAATAACTCACTATTAAAAATCTAAAAAAACCGCTTGCCACGCTTGACAAACTTTGACAAGCGGTGGCAAAAACCGACAGGTAGTAAATTAAAATTGTGTGAAATATATTTATAATAATACATATGTTCTGCCTTTCTTTCATGATCATAATGAAAGAGATGGACGGGGCAAGGTAGGTGTTGACTTAATACAAGCATTACTTTCACTCTCCGCTGCAATACGCTATGCGCTACAGGAGCGTAGTTCCTGCGCGGCCCTATCTTTCTGTTAGTCTCCGTAGGTTATTAGGTTGTCTCTGGGTACTACTTGAGATTAGTTATCAAAAGATTCCCTGAATATACCTAATAATATTACCTGGCACATGGAGAACATATTGATTCCAGTGCCATCTACCTAAAACAGATGACACTAAACTAAATTATAATTATAAATCATTTAAATCGCGTTATTTTCACAAGATACTAATTTTTTCAGCAACCATGCCAAAATCCGGACAAAAATATTCATTTTGTAATATTCATAAAAATAACTAGATTATCACGTTATCATGGGAATATTATTCATATCTTATTACCAAGGAAAAATAACTATCACAAACTCTTAAAGAATATTCAACTAAAAATAGGTCTGGAACATTCCTGTCATATTCGCAATAGAATATTCCAAAAATCATTTTGAGGGAATATTCCTACAATATGAATATTCCTCCAATATTATGTGGGTAGATACAGGGTGACGTCAAAAATGAGCCGATTGCAATTATTTTATTATTATTATATTATTATAGTACTTAATATTTTCATGAGCCAGAAGGTACGTTCGGGTAATGCACTCCACTCACCCTTTTTTTACTCCTTTTACTCCAAACCATTCGGATAATCAAATAGAAGTGAAAAGTGCATTGTCTTTTAGCGTTCGGGTATTATGAGTGGAGCAAAACGAACTCACTCCATAAGTCCCAAACAGGGATGTAAAAAAGAAAGGGATTGCTAATACCCTTGTGGGAAAATCACTGCCGTGTGTCTTCCGCCATTTTCGCCGCCATGTTGTGGAGATCTAGGTTGGCGACATTGGTTCCTTAATTTTAAATAGTAGTGTGGGAACACTGACTATCAACAGTGTCAAAAATGATGTTTCTAGAAAGGTTATTTTTGTTGTTTTTTAATACAAAAACAAAAAAGTGAAGAACCAAGCAATAAAAACCATTTAAAAGACAGACAAATGCTTGAACGACCACGCCATGATAATCTCTCTCATTTGGTCTGGGGAATGTGCAAGTTCTGAACAAATAAATTACAACATGGGGTACTGTCAACCATTGCTGCTGGCGCTCCCGCTCAAGATAAACCTTCATTAAGTTGATCTCTGAATCTGAAACAGGAACTAAAACGTCTAGGGACAGATATGCGCCAACAGTTTATAAATCCGAAGTTGTTAGAGGCCTAGAAGACAAGAAAAATAAATGAATAGAGGGAGATCTGGAGTTTGATAATAGCATATATGGATCAGCTGAAAACCAGAGCAATGACAAGCGATCACAAAAAAATACATCTTTGGCACATCGACTTTTACAAAATTAGAACAATACTTCATGAGTTTTAAAAAGAACATAAAAAAAATTGGTAATTATGCAGTATACGGTTTTCTGCCATTTTTGATTTTTTTTTAAAAACTCTTTATGGGGGCACCTACTAGGGTCCCTAGGACCCCAAATCGGCCTGCGCCCAATTTTTTTTTTAGATTCGTTTTTTAAGGATGATGCACTTCCCTTATTGAAACTGGCTTTCTGTGTGATTTTGCTTATCTTGATGAAAATCTATCATTGCCCCATAGCAACAACTAACAAAAATGGCTAAAAATGTTACAGTTTTTGTTTTAAAGCATGTTTGTTAAATACTAAGTGGCAACAACAATTGAAATTTGCCTTTTGTTAAAAAAGTCATTTCTTGGTCATATGAATTTAATATTTTTTATGTTTGTGATGCCAGTGCGACGCAACCTATATTTTTCTGCTACTTATTCTCAGACTACAATTTGGTTCATAAATATTATTTACATTTTCGCAAATAGTGCAAAAAACTGATTTTAGGGAAAAGCCAGAATACCAAAATGTTTAACTTTGAACGCAGTATCTCAAAAACCACATATCAGATCACTGTGGAGCAATGATAGATTTTTATCAGGACAATGAAACCTACAACATATGCAGTTTTGACCCACATCCTTTATAAAATATGGAGCTACAAAAAAAATGTTGAATGCTGAAATCTTACCAAAACTCAAGGATATCTTAGTAATAACTTGTTAACTTAGGGAAGGGATGGTCGACACAGTTGTTTGTTAATAGGTTTTTCCGCCAAGGTCTTCAAATATTGTAAAACTCCATGCTCGACTCCATGTGCCAAAGATGTACTTTTTTTGTGATCACTAAATGTTGCTTGACTTGCCATGGCTCTGGCTTTCAGCTGAGCCATATATGCTAATATCAAAGTCAGTATCTCCCTCCATTAATTTATTTTTTATTACTGTATCACGTTGGTGCATCTGTGCTTAGCTGTTTTAGTTCCTGTGCAGATTCAGATCAACGTAATCAAGGTGTATCTTCAGCGGGAGCGCCAGCAGCAATGGTTGAACCGAGCTTTTATTACAATTTTTAACGTGTGGCTAAACAGTACCCTTTGAGTTTATAAATTGGGGAGCAATATTTTCATATTGTGATTTATTTGTTCGAAACCTGCACATACTCCAGACCAAATGAGAGAGATAAATGGCGTGACCGTTGGAGCATTTGTTTATGACTTGTTTCTTTACTTTTTTGTTTTTGCATTAAAAAACAACAACAAAAATAACCTTTCAAAAAAATGTTAAATTCAATCATATTTTGACTTTGTTGACAGTCAGTGTTCCCACACTACTATTTAAAATTTAGGAAACCAATGTCGTCAACCCAAATCTCCACAACATGGCGGCGAAAATGGCGGAAGACAGGCGGCAGTGATTTTCATAAAAATTTCCCATAGGTATTAGCAATCCAAGGTTTCTACATCCGTGGTTAATAATCTATGGTCAAATTTAATCATATTTTGACACTGTTGACAGACAGTGTTCCCACACTACTATTTAACAATAATCATAAAAATTTCCCATAGGTATTAGCAATCCAAGGTTTCTACATCCGTGGTCCCTGTATGTTTTATTTAGGAATGAAATCCTCGCTGCAGTCAGAGTCGCCGCACCATAAAACGTAAGCTGTAAGATGTAAGCAATTTAGAAATAAAAAGCATTTATTTCTTACTGTGAACTACGAACATCGACTATGTTGGGAATTTGGAAACTACACTTTTCTACGAGTGCAAAAAAGCACCTTTCTACCGCGTTTATATTACTTAACAAAAAACTTAAATTAATAATTGATAAATGTAATTATACGGATACAGTAATTTTATAGTAGTTTCTGCTGCAGTAAGGAATCGTTGAGCTATGACCAAGATAAATAAAATATATAAAAGTTAGGTTAGTTTACACTTTTCATTTCGACGCGTTCGACTATTACAATTCCACTCCAAACACTCTGACGCACTCTTACTCCACTCCTACACCACACCACCCCCATATAAGACGTCTTTTCGCGACCGATGTTTTCGAAAGCACATTTTGAAAACATACGTCACCGTTTTAACCGCAACGTCACCGTTTTAACCGCAACGTCACCGTTTCAACCGTAACGTCACCGTTTCGAACCATCGCCACTGATCGCTAAAATGACAATTGTTGAATGACATTAATCAGCTGTGTTTATGTGACTTCTCGTTTTTTGGATTTGGAAGTTTTTTTTTGTGATTTTTCGAAATGGATGTAGCAGATCCACAAGTGAGCCTCTTTTTTTTTGTCGCCGCTAGATAACCTTGGCCTATTTTCATCATTGCTAAAAATTGACAAGTACCGCCATATTGAACCGTGTTCGAAACGGCGGCTGAGGCGCTTTCGAAATCCTTTGAAATGTTTTGAACCGTGACGTCACCATTACGTCGCCAAAATAACATTTTACGCATGTTTTCAAAGCGGTTTCACAGTGGCGGTCCCAGCCGATACGAAAAAAAATTTAGAATAAAAGCATAGCTTTTATGAGGAACATATCAATATGTGCAAACAAAATTTAACTAACTACAAGCGCGGATTTGGCGTCAAATCTAGGGGGGGGGTACTCAGATTTTAAGTTGTTTATTTCATACATTTTTTATTTTAAAAGCTGTTTAAATGCGCCAAAAATTTGAGAAAATTACATTAAAAATGCAGTTTTTGATTCAAATTAAACTAGAAAAAAGAAAATTACACTGAAAATACATTTTTTTATTCATAATTAAACCGAAATATATATATATATATATATATATATATATCAGTGGTTTCAAAGCGCAGCAGGCGAAAATTTTTAAGAAAGTGACACTACAAATTCCATTGTTAAAACAAAATTAAACTAATACCGTAAATATCAAAGGTGTTATAGCGCCGCAATTTATGGCCTAGTTTTGATTTTCTTAACATTTTCGTAAAAAATGTAAATTCAGGGTGGGGGTGGTAATTACCTCCCTACCCCCCTGAAATCCGCGCTTGAGTAACAACGTATAATTTTTTCAGTTATAAAAAACATAGATATCAAACAAACCACAAACAAATCCTAATAGCTAAATATTTTTTTTTAGATCTAAAAAGCTTTTTAAGTTGAAACATTACCTTTTATATTGCATATCTCAAATATAAAGGCGCAATTACACAGACGAACATGCTCAAATAAAAGCTCGTGCAAAAGATCTAAAATTTTTTGCGTGAACATTTTTGTGAGCTTTTCTTTGAACAATTTGTTCGGGTAAATTTTTGAGCAAATTATTGCTATCTATTTTGGAAACATATTTTTAAAGATGAGAATAAATAAAATTTCACATCAGTGATCAGTGACATCAATTCTTTAAAAAAATGGAACACCAACTTTTATTTAAAATTTTTGTGAAAAAAAGCCGACGGCAAGCGAAACATTATTAGGGTTACTTATAATATTTTTTTCTTAGGGTTTTTCCCAGATTTGTTTGCCCGGGGTTTTTTTGGAGATTTTCTTGCGATTTTTTTTATTTCCTAGGGTTTTTTTCCCAAAGTCAAAAAAAAACCCAGGAAAATTTTTCTTTTCCAAAAAAATTTTGAGTTTTTTAAATATCGGCAAAAAACTCAAAAATTGCACTTTTAAGCGGTAATCCGCGTCTCTATGAGGCTATGAGGAGTGGTGGGGAGAGGATTTTTTTTAAACATATTTTTGTGACTTTACTTTACCCTTAGCTTTGATTGTTTTTTTTTAATTCCTCACACCAGATTTACCTAGTTAGTTTAAGGCCCCAACGGTTGCTTAAAAAAGCAAAAGGTTCATGAAAATGCTGAAGATAGATATTGGAATATGCAAAATAGCAACATTCCGATTTAGAAGTCTAGTCTATTACTGCTAAATTATATTTTTTTAGTCAAGGGTCGGGATCGTAGAATCGTAAAAGTGGGTAACAAACGGGTATTATTTAGACCGAACGTGCTTTTGTTCATATATTTGAGATTTAATAAAATGTATATAGATTTTTTAATTTGACTTTATTATTGTATTGTGTTTTAAACTAGGAAGTAAAATAAAGTGATATTCTTTTAAACGTAAATTTTTATCATTACATTTTACAGGCAACAGCAATAAATAAGTGCCATTATTATTTTTTTATTCTCGTTTTTTTACAACCCCAAAAAAGTTACAAGTGTACTGGCATATCCCCTATAAAAATCAGGTCAATCGAAGTTGCTGATGAGATAAAATGTGAATTTCGACATCAAATCGTTTTTCCGTGGGAAAGCACTTAAGTTCAATGAATTCCCATAAAACTGTAAAATTTAAATTTGTAAGAAATTTCTACACCAACATTTCTTCAAACAAATTTTGCTTAACATTCTCTCCAAAATTTACGTGTGTTTTTTTGTACGAGATTTTGCTCGAACATTTCTTTGAGCATTTTGCTCAAGAGGCTCGTGTAAATGTTTGTCGGCATTACTTACTGATATACATCCAAGAATGTTTTTATCAACGGAAAAATATCGCCACACTTGTTCATTACCTCGAAAACGTTATCATATATGTTTTAAGCTTTTGTCTACTTCTGACCAATATTGTTTCCAAAACTGACTTCTCCCAATAAAAGTTTAACAATATGTGTTTTGTATTAATCAAACAGTTCACAGTATTTGAAAACGACATTAGTTAATTTTGCTGTGATTTTAGCTTCACGTTGTATAAAACTTGGTATGAATATGTTCAGGTCAAAAATTCTTAGAGTCTCATTATTGAACCTTGATTTTATGTCCGAAATGATTTTGTCTAAAACTTGTTTATAAATTGAAAATCTATAATACTGTTCTATATTTCTAATATCGTGGTTTTCGTCTGTTTCAAACTGTCCCAAAATACTGTGGAGGGAAGAATGTCTTTAAAGGAACGTTCTGCAATTTCTCGTTTTTTCTCCAAAGGCCTCAGGGTTACCACCAACATCTTTGTTGACTACTTTTTTCTTTAGCAAAAAGGGGGGGGCTACTGGGTTTCGAAATCATCGGTCGCGAAAAGACGTCTCTACTCTTTAATATTACCCGAACGCATTTTTTGAAATTCTAGCTTTTCCATAGTAAGAATTTGCAACTTTTAAGAATAGGGTGATGTCCAAAATGATGATTTTTGCTATGTTGTTTGGCAACAATTGTAACATTTTTTGTGTGCGAGTTCCCTTAATTGTTCCTCGTAAATTTGTGTATAAAAATCCGAAATTTATAGACTGTGTATAAAAGTAAAATAAGGTTGTTGAAGATAAATGGAATATATGTATTAATGTCATAGTACCTAGAGGCCCTTTAAACAATTTTTGACAGTTGACAGCTAGAGGTGAGCAACTCGATTTAGCAGTTGTTAGAGAAATGTTATAGATATATCAAGGGAATTTTTGGACAGCATACAAAATAACAACCTTTGTGGTTATCGTTATTTGACAAGCCGTCAAGAATAAAGTTATTTCGGTTAATTTTCCTAGCAACCACTGACAATAAATAATTTTGTCACTGTCACATTTTTTATTAATAAACATACATCAAATTTTAAAGAAGAATGGAATATTTCGGCATAAACGTGAAATGTACTTACGCCTACGACTTTGTATTGTTCCATTGTCCAATTGAAAAGGAAACGCAAGAAAAATTAAAAGAGAGCCATGCATTTTCCAAACTGGAAAATTAATAAAAATCGTCGAACTTGCAAGGTCAGTAACATTATTTTAATCACATATTAGGTTTCTATAATTTATTTTAATAAAAAGAGGAACAAAAATATAGATTTTCTATATTTTACAGAGTATTCTTAACATTTTTAATATCTACCGTGTACCTAGCACTCTCTTTTTTTTCAAAAAATCAATCTTTTAAAAACTGTTCGAGGAAATTATAAAAAGAGACAGACAGACTAAAATCGCTTTTACATGCAAATATGAGAAAAACTAGAAAGAGAAGTTGCTCACCTCTGATCAATCAACAAGTGTCTGATGTATAGAGGGCTTTTAATAGTACCTATATAAATTTAATTTAAAACAATTTTATGTATAAGAAAGTAGGGGAAACTACGTGTTATATTTAAAAGATGTTAACAAAATGTTAAGAAGCAAAACAAACAAGTTATTTTATAAATAAAAAGAGAGTTATACCAACAGAAAACTGTTGGACTTTTCGCCTTCTCCACCAGTTCTACCACTGACTGGTTTCAGACACAGTCCATCCACCAGTCGAGCTTTCTACTATGATGAATCGACAGCAAAAAAACGAATTCTTGTGGTACTCTGGTGTATTTTATAAAGTTCGTTTTTTTGCTATCGATTCGTCATAGACTGTGTCTGAAACCAGTCAGTGGTAGAACTGATGGAGAAGGCGAAAAATCCAACAGTTTTCTGTTGGTAAAACTCTTTTTTTATTTATATTTATTATTATTTCTCATTCTGTTAAGTTATTTTATGTTTTAAATGTAATGTACGTAATTGGTTGTCTTGGTTATTACCTAGTTTTAAATTAATTAATTCATTCTTTTTAAAGTGGAAAGTGAACTAGGTTCATGATTTTCGACTGTCCAAACAAGGAATAGAACCTAGTACCACTGGCTCAACGAGGTTAAACAAAACATAAATATTGTGAATTATATGTTGCCTGTTTGATACTTCTAGCTGATGAGTCCCAAAAAAGGACGAAACTGCGTCGTACTAGGTTCCACTTCATGTTTAAATAGTCTAGAATCAGGAGTTCGCTTTTTACTTCAGGCACAAAAGTTCTCTTTTTTTCGTTGGATTTAAAAGCCAAGATAGTTTTTTCTCCATTTTTATTCTTATTAAATAAGATTTTATGAATGTTGTGATAGCGTTTTTAAGATAAATATTTATTTATTTATTTACCAAACTACAAAACATTGTACAAAACCAGTGGTAAATATTATTTAAAAATCATGTCGATCAATTCAATAAATGTTTTAAAAGCACTATATGTATATTTTTTTTACTCTCCCTTCGCTCAGATGAGAAATTATTATTTTTGAGTTCCATTCTTAACCTCTGCAACCAATAAACATTTTTTTTAGTAAAACAAATATCATTAACATCAGAGATAATGCAAATAGGATGTTACTGGTTCTTATCAACTAAGAGTAAACAGTCTTATTTATGTATTATTTATTTTGAAATAAGAAGAAACATTATTTTTATTAACTGTTTGGGCCTACTATATCTATTATCGTCGTAAATTTGGTGATATTTGTGTTAAAAAAAGTGAGTTTTATTTTATAATAAAAATTTATTTTTAGTTTTCAGTGAATGTTTTTGAACTCGGTTAATTTATTTAATAGGCACCTATAATCTGCCTCTGAATGTCTCGGCAAATATATGTATAGTTACTTAATGGAGCGATTGATTGATAGTATGTTTTTATGGTAATGTTTGTTCCTTGAAATTTAATGTCTTTTTAATTTAAAATAAATGTATAGTACTTCCGAAAACAGAATAATGACCTACAACTAGCAAATATTTTTCACAGTTTATAAAGAATTCTTTACAATGCGGAAAGTAAGACATTTCCATACGGGAACGGGCGAAGTTTGCGAAGTTCGCGGATATGCCATTAAATGATAAAAAGGCACTTTACCCCGTGTTATAGAAGCAAGATTTTTTCAACTTGCGTATAAATAAATTTGTTCTTATTCTGCACGCGGCTAGAAAATGGTTAAGGTCACTTGGTGACCTTTAATCACCTTGGGTTGATTTAAAGTATTTTGTAATGAACTTTTCTGATAATGTCACGATTTCCCTGAAATCCAATTAAACACGAACTAAAACTCTAGTTTGCAGCACTTTACTACGTTTGTGCTAGCCTGCCAAAAAACGCATTAAATGTCATAAAAATAACTGATTTTTATCAGTTTTTATAAGGTCTTGTGTGGTTTGTGTCTTTTATTTTGGAGATTTTGTGCGGTTTCAAATATCTTTTTTACCTGATCCTACAATTCGACAGACTTATAAATATGCATTAAATTTTATAGCACAAACGTTTTATTTATATATATTAAACAGACTTATTAAACTTTCCATGATTATACCCTTGTTTTTTATGAAAATTTTGGGAGATTTTATGATCAGCCAGGATAATAAAATTTTAAAAGTTCTATGATCATCTTTTTTTTGTTAATAGTTTGTTATGGGTTGGTAAAAATATAAGTTTTTATAAGTCACAAAATTTTATATGCTTTTACGTGCCCATGTTTTAGCAAATATAAACTATGGGTTTGAATCATCGACGTACTAACTAGTACGTCGTTGGTTTGATTATATCCACAATTTTTAATGGGTTTCCCAGGGCATTTTATAATCTAAAAGGCTTATAATATATTATAGGTTTCTATAATTAATTTACTACTCTTTTAAAATTTTTCTACATGGCTAAGGCCTTTGAAATAGACAAATCTCACAAAATACTCCGTTTTTTGGATCGCCTGAAAACGAATTAAAAAATCTATACTTAGTATACTTACTTTTACTAGGTTCTACTGTCGTAGCCTCATAAAATCTCATAGAAACTTATCAAAGTTTTAAGATCTTACCTGCCCCATATATATGCCCTTTGAAACAAATATTAAGTCGTAATAGTTATTTAAATACCAAGGGAGGAAAATGCAGAATTTCCTCCCGCCCGATGCGTATCGGAGAGCATTTAGATCCAAGGGAGGAAATGCATGTTACTCTAGAGGCAAGTATTTCATTTTGTCTACTGCTTTTTGTAATAATTTCAAAAATTAGAACAATATTTTTTATTCTGTTGAAAAACATTCATTTTCCGAACTGTTGAAACAGCACCCGTATTTTATGGAAATCCACTGACACCTGCCAAAATAGTAATCTGAAGCTGCCTGAATAAAACTTGAACTTGAACTAAACTTGAATTTATCCAAAGAAAACTCGAAAGAGACTCGGCTGCGGTAGAGGGAGGAAAAAAAAGAAATAAAAAATATCTATCATTCTATGTGTTCAGATGCGGTACCGGGAGGAAAAATTTTCCTGCCTGTCTCCCTATTTTTCGGATCGAAAATGCCTTTTACGAAGGAGGTAGTAGAAAAAAAAATTCGCCCACCTGGACTTATAAAATCTTATAATCACATCATTTGTTGTAAATCTTTTTACAAAAAAAGATATTTTTTGGCTAATGAAATCTTGTAGGCTTTTATAAACAATGCCTTAAACAATGTCATAGCAGCTTCTGGCGAAAAATAAGTACTTATATGAGAATAATTTTCTATTAGATATGTAGAGATTGTGCAGCCCAAGGGTGTTAGGTTATAGTTTAGTTTGACTGTATTAATCCATAATATATTACTTGTACTACTATTAATACTACTACCACTGGCGTCATTTTCTATTTTATAATACTGCAGGTAGATCTTAAAGCGCAATTACACAGACGAACATGCTATCTACATCTAAAATTTTTTGCGTGAACATTTTTGAGAGTTTTTCTTTGAACATTTTGTTCGGGTAAATTTTTGAGCAAATTATTGCTATCTATTTTGGAAACATATTTTTAAAGATGAGAATAAATAAAATTTCACATCAGTGATCAGTGATCTCAATTCTTTAAAAAAATGGAACACCAACTTTTATTTAAAATTTTTGTGAAAAAAAGCCAACCGAAACATTATTATTGGCTCTACTATCAGTTTTGTCACATGGATTAGGGTTACTTATAATATTTTTTTCTTAGGGTTTTTCCCGGGGTTTTTTTTGGGATTTTCTTGCGAGTTTTTTTCCTAAAGTCAAAAAAAAAAACAGAAAATTTTTTCTTTTCCAAAAAAATTAAAAATTAAGAAATTTTGAGTTTTTCAAATACCGGCAAAAAAATCAAAAATTGCACTTTTAAGCGGTAATCCGTGCCTCACGACTATGAGGAGTGGTGGGGAGGGGGATTTTTTTTAAACATATTTTTACTTTACCTTTAGCTTTTATTGTTGTTTTTTAATTCCTCAGACCAGATTTACCTAGTTAGTTTAAGGTCCCAAGGGTTGCTTAAAAAAGCAAAAGGTTCATGAAAATGCTAAAGATATTTATTGTCAATTTAATGTAATAATCAAGGTCGATTACTGACAACAATAACAATATGCAAAGGGCAACATTGCGATTGAAAAGGGTGGCCGGCCCACTACCTGCGAAATCCAAAACGCGGGATGATAGATCGGCGACACAGTCTACTAAATTACTACTAAATTATATTTTTTAGACAAGGGTCGGGTTCGTAGGGTTGTAAAAGTGGGTAATAGACGGGTATTATTTAGACCGAACGTGTTTTTGTTCATATATTTGAGATTTAATAAAATGAATATAGGTTTTTTAATTTGACTTAATTTTTATTGTAAAAGAATAAACTAGGAAGTAAAATAAAGGGATATTCTTTTAAACGTAAATTTTTATCATTATATTTTACAGGCAACAACAATAAATAAGTGCCAATTATTATTTTTTTTATTCTCGTTTTTTTACAACTCCAAAAAAGTTACAAGTATACTGGCATATCCCCTACAAAAATCAGATCAATCGAAGTTGCTTATGAGGTAAAATGTGAATTTCGGCATCAAATCGTTTTTCCGTCGGAAAGCACTTGATTAAAAATACCTTATTTCAAAACTTTGTTTTTCTATTTTCAGTTAAGTTCAATGAATTCCGATAACAATATATATTTTGTATGTTTAAAGAAATTTTTATACCCCCAATTCTTCAAACAAATTTTGCTCAACATTCTCTCCAAAATTTACGTGTGTTCTTTTGTACGAGATTTTGCTCGAACATTTCTTTGAACATTTTGCTCAAGAGGCTCGTGTAAATGTTTGTCGGCATTTCCACATCAAAGGAAAGTTTGTCTGTGTAAATGCGCCTTTATAGAACCTTTATGATGATTTGTCATATTAAGGCGCAATTACACAGACGAACATGCTCAAACAAAAGCTCGTGCAAAAGATCTAAAATTTTTTGCGTGAACATTTTTGTGAGCTTTTCTTTGAACATTTTCTTCGGGTAAATTTTTGAGCAAATTATTGCTACCTGTTTTGGAAACATATTTTTAAAGATGAGAATAAATAAAATTTCACATCAGTGATCAGTGATCTCAATTCTTTAAAAGAATGGAACACCAACTTTTATTTTAAATTTTTGTGGAAAAAGCCGACGGCAGGCGAAACATTATTCTTGGCTATCAGTTTTGTCACATGGATTACGGTTACTTATAATATTTTTTTCTTAGGGTTTTTCCCGGATTTTTTTGCCCGGGTTTTTTTTGGGATTTTCTTGCGATTTTTTTTTTATTTCCAAGGGTTTTTTTCCTAAATTCGAAAAGCAACCCAGGAAAATTTTTCCAAAAAAAATTTGAGTTTTTCAAATATCGGCAAAATACTCAAAAATTGCACTTTTAAGCGGTAATCCGCGCCTCACGACTATGAGGAGTGGTGGGGAGGGGATTTTTTATTAAACATATTTTTGTAACTGTACTTTAACCTTAGCTTTGATCGTTTTTTTTTTAATACTTCACACCAGATTTACCTAGTTAGTTTAAGGCCCCAAGGGTTGCTTAAAAAAGCAAAAGGTTCATGAAAATGCTAAAGATATAGATATTTACTGTCAATTTAATGTAATAATCAAGGTCGATTACTGACACTGAACAAACAGTATGCAAACGGGAAACATTCCGATTCAAAAGTCTAGTCGTTTACTGTTAAATTATATTTTTTAGACAAGGGTCGGGATCGTAGGGTTGTAAAATTGGGTAATAAACGGGTATTATTTAAACCGAACGTGCTTTTGTTCATATATTAACTAAACTAGGAAGTAAAATAAGAGATATTCTTTTAAACGTAAATTTTTATCATTACATTTTAGGCAACAGCAATAAATAAGTACCAATTATTATTTTTTTTATTCTCGTTTTTTTACAACCCCAAAAAAGTTACAAGCATACTGGCATATTCCCTATAAAAATCAGATCAATCGAAGTTGCTTATGAGGTAAAACGTGAATTTCGACATCAAATCGTTTTTCCGTCGGAAAGCACTTAATTAAAAATACCTTGTTTTAAAACTTAGTCTTTCTATTTTCAGTTAAGTTCAATGAATTGCCATAAAACTATAAAATTTAAATTTGTAAGAAATTTCTATACCAACATTTCTTCAAACAAATTTTGCTCAACATTCTCTCCAAAATTTACGTGTGTTTTTTTGTACGAGATTTTGCTCGAACATTTCTTTGAACATTTTGCTCAAGAGGCTCGTGTAAATGTTTGTCGGCATTTCAACATGAAAGGAAAGTTTGTCTGTTTAAATACGCCTTTAAAGATCATAAAATATTGTAAATTATGCGGGATTTGTGTTTCACTTTCACTAGTCATAAATTATAAAACATCATAAATTTATGTTTTATGTGTAATTTTTTATTATCTTTTATCAGATTTTTTTAGCAGGGTAGTGTAGGCTAAAGAGAATAAAAATAAATTTATTATCAAATCTGGAATAATAAGATGCCCTTTGATATATTTGATTTAGAGGCACATGAGTTGCCGCTATCGCACTATACATATATAAAATCAAAAAATGTGTCATGCAGTTCGTATTTCATAGGTTTCAGACGTTTAAAGCACATAGTAGGTTTCCCTTGTGTTTATCACAAACGCGAGATATATTTTCAAAGATTTTATTACAACTAATGAACCAAGGAATGAAAAGCGATATCTTGTTACAGAAATCTAAAATTATATTTGGTTGGATTCGTACTTGGTTAATAATATTGTTGTAAATTACGAACATGCGTGAGTTGATTTCTTTTGGCATCTTTTTAGCAAATTCTGTAAACGTGGAAAGAACGAAAGTGTGAAGTGATGTTCACGTAGCGGTAAAAATTTCCTTGAGTTGACAACGAAAATAATATACCCTCATTAGGTGAAGCTCTTTGGTTAATTGTATGAGGTTTTTCAAAGGGCAACAATAACAATGGAAGAAAATGGGAAAGAAGAGGGATTGAATGGGATGCACCCGAGTTCAATTTCATTTGACGGAGACCAGGTGAGTGTATATTTTATATTATAGAAAAAGCACGTAACGCTATTTTTTTTATCAAGACAGAGACTACCGAAAATAGGAATTGATATTGTCCTAATATAGGGTGGACCACAAAAAACCGGAGTGTTTTGTTTTAACTGCCAATTTTTTATTTATTGTCGGATTTTAACGCAAACAATGACATTTATCAAAAATTCAAAATGGCGGATGTCCAGAAGTTTTATATTTCTATCTTTTTTTTGCAACTACAAAAATCTTCTATCTATTGTCTCTAAACCGATCTACCACTTGATAAATTTTATTAAGAAATAAAAAAACTGTGTTTTTTTTTTGGTATACCAACTTTTTGCCGAGCTTTTTGCATAAAATAAAACTGATCTGATACTGAATTAAAGTGAACCGAATTTCGTTATTTTTTCGCCAATTTTGTTGACAAGGACACTTTACAGATGCTAACAATAAGGCTTCGTTTTCTAAACGTCAAAAAAAAAATATTTTGTGACAATTATCTGTTCACCCATGTATCATTTGTTAAAATCTATTAAGATATAAAAAAAATATTGGGATTCTAGTGTAACACTTTTTTTGCATGCAGTTGATTTCTTTATGTATGTTCTAGTTTATTGTTACAAAATTGACGCTAACTTTTTATTTTATGCATATTTTTCTTATTTCTTAATGGATTTTAACAAATGATACATGGTTTACCAGATAATGGTTGGTACTTTTCTGTTATTGCAAATAAATATACAAAGTGTTTAAAAAAAAGCGAACGGTTTTTTTTTTAAATGCATACCATTGTTATTGTCACAAAATGTCATTTTTTGACATTTAGAAAAAGGACCCCTATTTTTAGCATCTGTAGAGTGTCCTTGTCAACAAAATTGGCGAAAAGATAACGAAATCCGGTAAACTTAAATTATTATCAGTTTTTATTTTATGCAAGTATACGAAAAACGCATAGTTTTTTTATTTCTTGATAGAATTTATCAAATGATTCATCGGTTTACAGACAATAGCTAGAAGCTTTTTGTAGTTGCAAAAAAATATACAAAATGTCTAAAAAAAACCCAACGGTTTTTAAGGTGCATTAAACTTTTGGACATCCGCCATTTTTAATATTTAATAGATGTAATTTTTTTGATATATTTGCAAAAAGTCTATTTCATTACTTTTCCAAAAATTTTCTTTAGGTTAAAATCCGACAATAAATAAAAAATTGGCAGTTAAAACAAAACAGTCCGGTTTTTTGGGGTCCACCCTATACTTTCAGAGCAACTCATTTTGTTTAAACTGAATATGGATCAAATCGCCCCTCTCCTCCTCCAATTTGAGATATGGCTTCTCCAAATATCATTTTAAAAAATAATAAAATAACGCGGTACTTTAAAAAAAAACAACAAACCAAACCACACGATATTCTAACTAGTATGCGCCTGTGAGTGGTATGCACAAAGAATAACAAAAGAAAACAATGAAATCCTTTATTAGGGACATTTAGATAGCATTAGCTGTTCTACTATCACATCCACCATAAAATCGAGCCTCGTTCTAAACATGGCATAAACAAGTCAATATACCGGTTGTACCAAGGTAAGTAACCCATTAGATTATTTTTAAAGCTATAGAATATAAGGTATATATATATTTTTAAAATACTTTCATATTTGCAGTGTTGCCATTTGGAGGGAAACAAAGGCAACAACTTCGTTATTTTCGGATTCTTAAAAAAATTCCACGTATATTTTATGTATAATGTCCTATACCTTCAACGGTTTTTGAAATATTGACAAGTGAAAAAAATGACATTTTATAATTTTGATAGCCCATACCATCTAAACGGTTAAGGATAGAGCAATGCGGTTTTTACGTCCCAATCTCAAGTTTTTTTAAGTTATCGTTTTACACTATTTTTAACCCAGGGTTAAATTAACATTGACATATTTTAACCCTGAGTTAAATCTAAAACTATATTTGGCTTGTGAAAACACTGTGCTTTTGGCTTTGTGTTAAACGCGTTAGGTACACGGAAAAAATATTTAATTGAGCCAAATAAATATTTGTTTTCCCATGGTTCTCACAAATATTTATTTGAAGTAAACAAATATTTAGTTAGGCCAAAATAAATTTCTTTAAGTCAAATAAATTTTGCTTGACAGAAAGGAATAATTATTTGATTTAAATAAATGCTTGTTTGGACCATGGGTAACAAATATTTATTTGACTCAATTAAAGCTTTTTTTGTGTATAAGTTTACGGATGCGTTTAAAAAATAGCTAAAAGTAGCTATTGTCAACCCAAACCACACAAAAAAAATAAACGTGGTCCAGTAGTCTTATTATTTGGAAATAATAAATTTTCCTTTTCAAATAAAAAATATTTGCCCAAAAGTATGTGACACCCTATATTAAAGCTTATCGGACCGAAAAGGCTTTATCATATAAGAAAGAATTAGGAAAGTAGGTAGGTATATTGGAAATAAAAAAAGTAACAAAGAGTAATAATGGAAGAAAAGAAAGGCTTATTCTACCCTTCTTTGGAAAAGTCGGTATGCTAAAAAAAGAGCAACTTTCAAATATTATTGTTGGTTTTTAATACCCCTGTTTCTTCCATAAATTTCACAAAAATTAAACAAACAAAATGCTAATTAATAAAACCCAACATCCATTATTTAAGGATTCAATAAGAACAAGAAAAACAAAACAATTTTTGGCGTCAAATAAACATCAGAATTGGCTCAACTGTGAATGGAAGGTTAAAAACTAAGACACTGCTCGGAGCACTTTTTTGATTTTTGGTCAAATAAGCTAAAATTTATTTCTAAGGCCACCGATTTAAATGTTTCAATATTTCGAATTGTTGGCCTGAGAAAAAATTCAAATTTCAGCTAATTCTGGTGTTTATTTAAGTTTAAAATGTTATTATGACCCCCGTTTTGAACGTATGAAATGGTAAACAAGTTTTGACACCTATTTCGTAAAATATGCACTGAACCAAAAGAAGGCACCGTTTTCTAAAAAGAATACATTGACGCAATGTATTTTGTATACATTTTTAACATTCTTGCTCGGATGTAAAGTTTTATTAATATCATAATCAAGTTTACATAAATTTTATAGCCAAAACGAGTTATTGATTTTACTGCTACAAGACACAGTTTCAAAAAAAAAGTTGTTAAGGTGCAATTATCCAGACCAACATGCTCAAACAAAAGCTCGTCCAAAAGATCTAAAATGTTAAATTTTTTGCACGAGCTTTTGTTTGAGCATGTTCGTATGTGTAATTGCGCCTTAAGGAGTCTTTAAAGGCGCAATTACACAGACGAACATGCTCAAATAAAAGCTCGTGCAAAAGATTTAAAATTTTTTGCGCGAACATTTTTGTGAGCTTTTCTTTGAACATTTTGTTCGGGTAAATTTTTGAGCAAATTATTGCTATCTATTTTGGAAACATATTTTTAAAGATGAGAATAAATAAAATTTCACATCAGTGATCACTGATCTCAATTCTTTAAAAAAATGGAACACCAACTTTGATTTAAAATTTTTGTGAAAAAAAGCCGACGGCAAGCGAAACATTATTTCCCGGATTTTCTTGCTCGGGGGTTTTTTTGGGATTTTCTTGCGAGTTTTTTTTATTTCCAAGGGAATTTTCCTAAATTCAAAAAACAACCCAGGAAAATTTTTCTTTTCCAAAAAAATTTTAAATATCGACAAACTCAAAAATTGCACTTTTAAGCGGTAATCCGCAGCTGACGTTTATGAGGAGTGGTGGGGAGGGGATTTAAACATATTTTTGTAACTTTGCTTTACCCTTAACTTTGATTGTTTTTTTTAATTCCTCACACCAGATTTACCTAGTTAGTTTAAGGCCCCAACGGTTGCTTAAAAAAGCAAAAGGTTCATGAAAATGCTGAAGATAGATATTTACTGTCAATTTAATGTAATAATCAAGGTCGATTACTGACCCCGAACAAACAATATGCAAAGGAGCAAAATTCCGATTCAGAAGTCTAGTCTATTACTGCTAAATTATATTTTTTTAGACAAGGGTCGGGATCGTAGTGTTGTAAAAGTGGGTAATAAACGGGTATTATTTAGACCGAACGTGCTTTTGTTCACATATTTGAGATTTAATAAAATGTATATAGGTTTTTTAATTTGACTTAATTATTATTGTATTGTGTTTTAAACTAGGAAGTAAAATAAAGAGATATTCTTTTAAACGTAAATTTTTATCATTACATTTTACAGGCAACAGCAATAAATAAGTGGCAATTATTATTTTTTTATTTTCGTTTTTTTACAACCCCAAAAAAGTTACAAGTATACTGGCATATCCCCTATAAAAATCAGGTCAATCGAAGTTATTTATGAGGTAAAATGTGAATTTAGTCATCAAATCGTTTTTCCGTCGGAAAGCATTTAATTAAAAATACCTTGTTTTAAAACTTATTCTTTCTATTTTCAGTTAAGTTCAATGAATTCCCATAAAATTTAAATTTGTAAGAAATTTCTAACCAACATTTCTTCAAACAAATTTTGCTTAACATTCTCTCCAAAATTTCCGTGAGTCTTTTTGTACGAGATTTTGCTCGAACTTTTTTTTGAACATTTTGCTCAAAAGGCTCGTGTAAATGTTTGTCGGCATTTCAACATCAAAGCAAAATCTCGTAAGGCGCATTTACACAGACAAACTTTCCTTGGATGTGGAAATGCCGACAAACATTTACACGAGCCTCTTGAGCAAAATGTTCAAAGAAATGTTCGTAACAAAAAAAAACACACGTAAATTTTGGAGAGAATGTTGAGCAAAATTTGTTTGAAGAAATGGGGGTATAAAAATTTCTTTACAAATTCAAACTTTTTTGGGGTTGTAAGAAAAACGAGAATAAAAAAAATAATAATTGGCACTTGTTTATTGTTGTTGCCTGTAAAATATAATGATAAAAATTTACGTTTAAAAGAATATCCCTTTATTTTACTTCCTAGTTTAGTCTTTTACAATAATAATTAAGTCAAATTAAAAAACCTATATACATTTTATTAAATCTCAAATATACGAACAAAAGCACATTCGGTTTAAATAATACCCGTTTATTACCCAATTTTACAACCCTACGAACCCGACCCTTGTCTAAAAAATATAATTTAGCAGTAATTTAGTAGACTGTGTCGCCGATCTATCATCCCGCGTTTTGGATTTCGCAGGTAGTAGGCCGGTCACCCTTTTGAATTGCAATGTTGCCCTTTGCATATTGTTGGTGCAGTGTCAGTAATCTAATATCTATAATCTAATATCTATCTCTAATATCTTCTATATATCTATATCTTCAGCATTTTCATGAACCTTTTGCTTTTTTAAGCAACCCTTGGGACCTTAAACTAACTAGGTAAATCTGGTGTGAGGAATTAAAAAACAACAATAAAAGCTAAAGGTAAAGTAAAGTTACAAAAATATGTTTAAAAAAGATCCCCCTCCCCACCACTCCTCATAGTCGTGAGGCGCGGATTACCGCTTAAAAGTGCAATTTTTGAGTTTTTTGACGATATTTGAAAAACTCAAAATTTTTTTGGAAAAAAAAAGTTTTTTTTGACTTTAGGAAAAAAACCTTTGAAAATAAAAAAAACTCGCAAGAAAATCCCAAAAAAAAACCCGGGCAAAAAAATCCGAGAAAAACCCAAAAAAAAAAAAAATATTATAAGTAACCCTAATATAGTAGAGCCAATAATAATGTTTCGCTTGCCGTCGGCTTTTTTTCACAAAAATTTTAAATAAAAGTTGGTGTTCCATTTTTTTAAAGAATTGAAATCACTAAACACTGATGTAAATTTTATTTATTCTCATCTTTAAAAATATGTTTTGTTTGAATATGTTCGTCTGTGTAATTGCGCGTGTTATGAAATCAAGTATTAAGGAGACATGTTTTCATAGCTTTTAGTTTCACCTGAGAATGAATTAAGTAAGAAACTATTGCGTACATAAATTTCAAAATCTTGTTTATGTATTTTGTATGCCCGCTTCATAATTTTCATAAACTTGTCCATACATTCTATAATAACTTTTAAACGACCGTCAATGATCGCCATTTATTAAATTTATTTAGGGCATTGATTAAAATCGTTAATATGTTTTATAATATATATAACATGTTTTATATGCTCTTTTATTATCTGCATAACCTATACATACTATTAATAACAACTCTCTATAAAATGTAAAGACACATTTTTCGTTGATTTCGTGACTTCCGTTTATTAATTTCATTACTGTATAACAGTTACGTGTTATCGATGTACAAATATCTATAAAAAATTAATAAACGCCTTTTATTAATACTATGTACGACAAGAGGGGTGTTTTATGTAGGTTAGGAACTAGTTTATTTAAGTTTCATCAGGTGGGGGTTGTTTTTAGAAAAAATTGCATTACTTGTGGTGTATCAAATCAATGATAAATCTATAAATTCTAATTTTACTTTTTGGTTATATAAACGGAAAAATATAATATATAGAATTGTGTAATTATTTCTGCCTAATTATAACCTATTAATAAGATGCGATAAAAAAACATTGGAAATTAAGATGCAAACAATAAGTTCACAACACCGTTCTCAACTAAAAAGGACATAGGACATTTGATGTATTCTCAGAATGTCCTCATTTAGACATTCTGGAAACGTCCTCTTAAGACATCCCAAAGACGTCCTTTCTGGACATTCAGGTAACGTTTTTTTTCGGAACATCCCAGGGTCTTGCAGTTTAATGAATCTATCCGCCCTTAGAATAATTGTGGGTAAATGACGCTAGTTTGAAGATATTTTCTTTATATTATACCTATAGACAGCTAAATAATTTAAACTGTGAACTTATTTATTGTGAAGAAGTATATGAAGATGATGTTGATTCATCTATGCGAGATTATTCTCTTGTGACATTTTTGGAGCCCTTCCGACGGTCTACAACTCAACGTTTGCGAATGTGCTAAGTACATCCTTAGTACATGCTAAGGACAAGACACATGCATTTACCTCGTACTTAACTTTAAATATGTGGTAAGGTACAGGTTAAGCATCTGATAAGAATGTCTGTATCAGAACATTCCGTAGACCTGCCTTAGCATGTGATTAGGGCGGAACGTTATCTATTATTACCACATTTTTTCCTTCTTAAGGATCAAATTGATATGTGGGCTGGTACTCTTGTCTCTGATTGAAGGCGTGTTTCACAAACGTTGAAGTTTGGTGTACACATCAGAGGTGTGTTTCGAGGTCTACAAACAAAACTAAGTTTCTCAAACAAATTTAAACAATCAGGAAGTACACTTCGCCCTTTGATTGATTACAACGGGTAATGTGTGCATGGCATACAATGTTAAACACCGTTTGAAAACACACCCATCAAAACTTCTAAAAGTATATGCAGCATGAGTTGGCTAATATTGGCAATTGTAGTTTGCCGCACTGGGGAAATAGGGAGTGTAACAAAAATATTAAAAAATATTTTACATTTCAGTAGCCATTTAAATACTAGATGGATTTCATAGACGTATAGCTAAAATTAGCATTAGGGAGATTTTGGTCAGGCAATTTAATGACAAATTTCGTTACTCTTATTGTTACCGTTACCGTAAATAAAGGTAACTTCGAGGGGTTAAAACAGAGCTTTTGAACGTAGTCAATAGTAACATAACCTCACTTTTTTATTGACTTTATTTTTTTTTTACTTTGTCGCTCACTTAGCGACAATATGGTTTCTTTGCCGCTCGGCGAGCGACAAAGTAAAAAGACGCTCGCTCCTCGCAAAACCGCGCTTTCTTTTTGAAGCGCCAAAATGGTACTTTTCGCTCGGATGTAGAAAAATAGCTATTACGTGGTAGGTGGGTTGAAACTACCAATACTGAAAATTATAAATGGAATAAATGCCCAAGCGTGGCGTTTTTTGTAGCCATTACCCAATGAGCACTTTTGTCTATATAGAAGTTACAGCAAATAATATAAAAACTTCATAAAATAACCAAAAGTTATATTATTTAGTGTTGGTGATAATTTTATAACTCTAATATATCTCTTAAATGAGTAAAAAAGACTTGAAAAACAACTGACCAACACCAGCTTATAAAAATTTATGGTACATAGTAATGGATAGAAAAACAACATATAGATTTTATAAAACTTCCTTATGAACCCTCAAGTCTAGATATTATTATAAAAAGGTTTTACAACTGTTCTAACAATACTACATAACAAATTACAAATTTTTATTGATTTAGAAATATAAATTTTCCATCTTTCTTCTCTTTGCTTGTTATGTATTATTCTTTTTCTTTTTAAAATAAAAAATTTCTAAAATGGTGCTTACCAATCTTCTAAAATTAATTAAAATGGAAGTGAGATAAGTTGAAGCAGGAATATGAATATATGAAATATTATATGAAATACTATAGGTTAAATAAAAGCTGTTTTCCCAGTCATCCTACTCTGATAATCAGCTGCGGTCCCGTGTGTACTGTATAGTTTTCGAATACACTCACAAAATTTTTATGGGCTCCAAAAATACTTGAGAAAACGGGAAAAAAATATTCATTTAAATAATACTTTTTTTCACATATGTTTTTTGCTTTCTGGGAGAAATATTGAATTTTGTATTTTGTTCTTAACCCTAAACAAGCAATATTTCGATTAAAGCACATGTTGAAACCCCATAAATAACGTTTTTATTTTGGTCAAAAACCTATTGTTGGAATCCAAAATGGCGAAAATTTACGACAATTCTATAAAAAACAATACAATTATACCACTGTTTACCTCTTTCAACACTTTTTTATCAACGTTTTAAAACATGATGCTAGTTGGAACAAAAGACTGCAAATGGCGCAGTGTTGAACACTGAAGGTCCGTTTCTGCGAGCTTAACATAGTTACCATTGTTCTCTTTTCCTAAATGTATTCGTCTGAGAGAGGTCCAGCATACTACACATACCAGGAAAAATATCCGCCTGCATACCCTTCAACCCCGCATAACTGTCAGAGGTAACTATCTCAAGAGATAGTTAGAAGGGTGTACAGGCAGGCTGGTATGCTGGATCTCTCTCAGACGAATGCATTTAGAAAAAGAGAATAATAGTGACTATGTCAAACTCGCAGAAACAGACCTTGAGGCTGCGTTCCGTCGCGTCGTAAGGTGATGTGTTCACAATTGCCGCCGACCAGCCGTGCGCACTGTATGCACCGTGAATCGAAGTTTTACGGTGCATTTTTGCGAACTTAACACGGTTACTATATTGTTCTCTTTTTCTAAAACCCGATTCCCATCTATGGGTTTCTTATGCGTGGGCTCCCCGAATCAAAACACGGATCACGTAGTCTAAGCGAGATTTGCCTATACAAGTTCATATCGGTCCACGTGATGAGTTTTTTGAATCAGGGTGGCCGCGCATGGGAAACGCTGGTCGAAACCGGGTGTAGAATGCATTCGATCCCGATAACAGTCATCGCAAACTATCTCAAGAAGATTTGGATCTCTTAGGACTCTCCTCAGATTGATGTAATTAAAACCAGATAATGATGGTATGGTATCTCGCAAAAACGCGCCTTTTGATGTCGCAAAAACGCACCTTTTAAAGTCGCAAAAACGAGCCTTTTGATGTCACAAAATTAACCTAAAAAATCTTGTTTGTTTTCTTATTATAATTGCCAAAATAAATTAAAATTGTTTTTTTTTGTTCTAAAAGTAGTTGTATTATAATCACTATATAAAGGAATTAATAACAACAGCCAAAATACACTACATTTTTTTTTGTTACCTTAGGGTACCATCAATTTAGAACCTTTAATAAAAAAAGTATACAAACTCAATTGCTGTAGGAAACCTCTAAATACCCTAGGGCATTAATGGAACCCTCTTTATAATAATCATATAAATTTTTGTCACCAGAGGTTTCTAAAAATGCTCATTGGGTAAACTCAAAATTAACATAAAACAGTTTTTTGTGAGAAGGATGACTTTTATTCCTATGTATCTTTTCATAGTTTTTGGAATGCTTTTATCTCAACTTATATACATACTATAACTGTAATATAGTGTTAACTTACACGAATATATGTATTCTGTGAAACTTTGGTGATCATACCAAAAACGGTAGCTTCGATTTGAATTTTTTTATTTACAGTAGAAATCGTTTATAACGACCTTTTATGGAGTGGAAGCTTTCGTCGTTAAATACGATAGTTGTTACAGGCGATTTACAAAAGAAAAGGATTTAGTCGTAGTATGCGATTCTTCGTTATTAGCGGTGTCTTATATAAGCGATATTGCGTATCTTTGCGTTTCAGATAGAATAGAATAGAACAGAATAGATGTTTATTTGCAGATAAGTTATTACAAAATAACAAATAAGTAGAAATAGGGACTATAGACTAAAAGTCATCGTAAAATAAACATAAAAGTCACCATTTAAGTACTTAAAGATCATTCTGAACATTTTTTATGCTCATTATTTAGTCTTAATATGCGATTCGTCGTTATAAGTGGTGTCGTTATATAAGCGATACTGTGTATCTTTGCGTTCCAGATCATTCTGAACATTTTTGCTCATTATTTAGTCCTAATATGCGATTGGTAGTTGTTAGCGGTGTCGTTATATAAGCGACACTCTACATCTTTGCATTTTAGATCATTGTGAACATTTTTTGTTGATCATGATTTACGTAATATGCGATTCGTCGTTATTAGCGATATCATTATATAAGCGACACTGTATATCTTTGCGTTTCAGACCAATCTGAACATTTTTTGTTGCTCTTGATTTAGTCGTAATAAGCGATTCGTCGTTATTAGCGATATCATTATATAAGCGACACTGTATATCTTTGCATTCCAGATCATTCTGAACATTTTTGCTCATTATTTAGTCCTAATATGCGATTCGTAGTTGTTAGCGGTGTCGTTATATAAGCGACACTATACATCTTTGCATTTTAGATCATTGTGAACATTTTTTGTTGATCATGATTTACGTAATATGCGATTCGCCGTTATTAGCGATATCGTTATATAAGCGACACTGTATATCTTTGCGTTTCAGACCAATCTGAACATTTTTTGTTGCTCTTTATTTAGTCGTAATATACGATTCGTAGTTATTAGCGGTGTCGTTATATAAGCGACACTATATTTCTTTGCATTTTAAATCATTGTGAACATTTTTTTTTTGATCATGATTTACGTAATATGCGATTCGTCGTTATTAGCGATATCGTTATATAAGTGATACTGTATATCTTTGCGTTTCAGACCAATCTGAACATTTGTTGCTCATTATTTAGTCGTAATACGCGATTCGTAGTTGTTAGCGGTGGCGTTATATAAGCGACACTACACATATTTGCGTTTCAGATCATCGTGAACATTTTTTGTTGATCATGATTTACGTAATATGAGATTAGCTGTTATTAGTGATGTCGTTATATAAGCGATACTGTGTATCTTTGCATTCCAGATCATTCTGAACATTTTTGATCATTATTTAGTCGTAATATACGATTCGTAGTTATTAGCGGTGTCGTTATATAAGCGACACGATACTATACTATACTATCTTTGTATTTTAGATCATTGTGAACATTTTTTGTTGATCATGATTTACGTAATACGCGATTCGTCGTTATTAGCGGTGTCGTTATATAAGTGACACTGTATATCTTTGCGTTTCAGACCAATCTGAACATTTTTTTGTTGCTCATTATTTAGTCGTAATATGCGATTCGTAGTTGTTAGCGGTGTCGTTATATAAGCGACACTACACATGTTTGCGTTTCAGATCATCGTGAACATTTTTTGTTGATCATGATTTACGTAATATGAGATTAGCTGTTATTAGCGATGTCCTTATATAAGCGATACTGTGTATCTTTGCATTCCAGATCATTCTGAACATTTTTGATCAATATTTAGTCGTAATATACGATTCGTCATTATTAGCGGTGTCGTTATATAAGCGACACTATACATCTTTGCATTTTAAATCATTGTGAACATTTTTTGTTGATCATGATTTACGTAATATGCGATTCGTCGTTATTAGCGGTGTCGTTATATAAGTGACACTGTACATCTTTGCGTTTCAGACCAATCTGAACATTTTTTTTGTTGCTCATTATTTAGTCGTAATATGCGATTCGTAGTTGTTAGCGGTGTCGTTATATAAGCGACACTATACATGTTTGCGTTTCAGATAATCGTGAACATTTTTTATTGATCATGATTTACGTAATATGAGATTCGCTGTTATTAGCGATGTCGTTATATAAGCGATACTGTGTATCTTTGCGTTCCAGATCATTCTGAACATTTTTGCTCATTATTTAGTCGTAATATGCGATTCGTAGTTGTTAGCGGTGTCGTTATATAAGCGACACTATACATCTTTGCATTTTAGATCATTGTGAACATTTTTTGTTGATCATGATTTACGTAATATGCGATTCGTCGTTATTAGCGATATCGTTATATAAGCGATACTGTGTATCTTTGCGTTTCAGATAATTCTGAATATGCGATTCGTCGTTATTAGTGGTGTCCTTATATAAGCGACACTGTATATCTTTGCGTTTCAGAACAATCTCATTTTTTTCTTGCTCTTGATGTAGTCCTAATGAGCGATTCGCCGTTATTAGCGGTGTCGTTATATCAGCGACACTATAAATCTTTGCATTTCAGACCATTGTGAACTTTTTTTGATCATGATTTATATAATATGCGATTCGTCGTTAATAGCGATATGTCTATCTTTGCGTTTCAGATCATTTTGAACATTTTTGTATGCTCACGATTTGGTCGTAATATGCGATTCGTCGTTATTAGCGGTTTTCTTTTTGAAGGTGTAGGTTTATGAGTTGAGGAATCTTATTAATGAAACGTCCTGTTTTTGAAATGCCAATGTTTCGCAAAATTTATTTACTTCTTCAGGTCTATTCAAGACGGTCGTTCCATATCTCGATTCTATTGCCAATAGACGTCATCCTTTGGTAAAAAGGCATTATTTTTACGCAAGTGCCGTACAATTTTAATTAAAAACTTTTGAAAAGATATAAACAAACATATTTTATAAAGTCCAAGTTCGTGGGAGCTTTAGTTGCCGAGTTATTTGAAAAAAAACGTTTTTTCATATAATATATTTAAAAAAATCATAACTTTAGAAGTAAAGCAGCTATATTGATATGCAGTTTTCATATTTTGGTTTTCGTAGATATTAACCAAAAATTTTGTTATTAGCTTCGAATATCTCAAAGCTACAGTTTTCGAGATATTTTCATTTCCTTTCAACATAAAATAATTGATTTTCTGGTTGACTATCCGTGCTTTCTAGCACCAATTTTTTTTTAATATATTTTAACGTATTTTCAAATAACTTTAAACAAAATTTGTAGTCCTAATTCATGGAAACTTAAATCTGAAAACCGTATATCGCTACTTGCTTTTGTGTATCCCCCTTTTCCTCCCTTCAACCCCCCACCGCCCTACCCAAAAGTTAATCAGTTCATGGCCACCCGATAGAGGATTTTTGTACCAAACTTCGTTAAAATGGATTAAGGCGTTCTTGAGTTATCGTGTATACAGACAGAAAACAGACAACCGACCGATAGACAACTTTTTTTTTCGTCGATTAAGGTGTTTTGGAACCTTAGTAACTCATTTTTGATAAAATTAAGAAAAGTCAAAATTTCACGATTTTAATAGTCCCCCAAACCATATTGGTACGGTGAACTAAAAATACACTTTAGTCTTTTTTTACCCAGTACAATGGGGCGAAGAATCGTCAAAATACATTTTTAAATAATTATATATAGCCAAGTTTTATTGATTTTATAAAACAACCAAAACAGTTCCGGAATAAATTTCACGGAAACTTTTTAGTTACCTCTCAAACGCCCTTAAATCCTGCCACAACTTTTAGGTAACTTTTGTGTTCCGAACTATTAAAAAGTTTTTAATTTAAATCAGACTAAGTTGCTAACTAGTTTAATTCATGCACTAAACATTTAGTTGAGTAAAGTATAACAAGGTACCGACTAAAAAAATATTTTATTAAAATTAGTTAGAGCTATGATATACAGTAGCTCATCCAGGAATCTACTTTACATTTATTTAAGAAAAAAATACAATAAAATATCCAAAGGACGTTCTTTTAATGCAAGATTGCTTTAGACAGAGAGGTGGGGGCAATTGAGGTGCAACTTGCAAAAAATAATAGCTCTATGCTGATTAGTGCTATTGTGTTAAGGGCCATACCAATATACCAAAAAAATATATTGCACACCCCTAGATGTTGCAAAAAATAATAGCTATATGAAGTTATTTCATCTGTTTTCTGATTATTGCTAATATGTTAAGGGCCACATCAAGATAATCTCTGGGGAGATGAAATGACTTCATATAGCAATTATTTTTTGAAATTTTTGAAGCCTTCCTGTAAATAACGCCCCCACCCTGAGAGGTCCAATTTTTTTTTGTTATCTTGGTGTGGCCGTTAACATAATAGCACTACACGACGTTTCGATCAGTACAATCTCTGATCGTCTTCAGGTGCAAACTGAAGACTATCAGATATTGTACTGATCGAAACGTCGTGTATAAATAAAATATAGACAATGGAAGTCCGAGACACAGAGTTAATTTCAAGCACAACTGTCAAACTTTTATAATAGCACTAATCAGAAAAGAGATGAAATGAGTTCATATACCAATTATTTTGGACCCTCCCTATAAAAAACGTCCCCACATACATGTGTGCAATAATTTTCTTTATTATATTGGTGGAGCCCTTAACACAATAGCACTAATCAGAAAAGCTATTATTTTTTGCAAGTTTTGGGACCTCCCTGTAAAAAAAGCCCCCACCTCGAGGAGCGCCATATTTTTTTTGTTATCTCGGTGAGGACCTTAACATAATAACACTAACAATATAGACTAACTTTTTAATTTATCATAAATATTTGGAAAAATATAACCGGCCCGCCGTAGGCGGGTACCGTTTAATTTTTTTTTAAGTCCTGAGGTAAGTCGATTCTCACATAGCAAAAAAATATAGAGCGTATATCCACCGTATATACTAAAACGGAGAAGGATATTGCCCTGGATATCACCCTGATATTCACCTGACGTGCATAGGACCTCCAAAAAAGATCCAATTTAGATCCAGAGGTACCCATTAGGTAACATTCACTGAATATAGGTTATAAGTATATTCTGAACATGTATTAATTACTCCACAAAAATATTCGAGTTATATTTCTATTACATCAAATTTGATGTGCTATGGTATATTCATTATATATTTATATAGTATATCCTGTCATCTCCATATACAAAATGTATATTTTTGAAAATTTATTTGATATATAACAATAATGGTATATCCATAAAAGTATATTCTTTTTGTATCCATAATGTTTTTTAAATTTTAAAATATTAACTTATATTCGGTTAAAAAATATAAGGCTTGCATACAAAAAAATTTATATTTAGGATGTACGATAGCGCATATACACTGAATATACAGTAAATATCCGTTCATGTTTCCTTTTTTTGAAGCAAATCAGGTTTCTTTCTGATATATATAAATTATACATGTAACATACAAAACGTATATCCTAATTTTAAATATCTTTGTGATATATAATATCCAAGGCTTGGCTATGTGGGTATTTTTAATATAAATTGCAGATGGGGTGAAATGAGTCCACCTAGACGTCTGCCCATATTTTGTTTGTTATCTTTGGTGCGTTCTTATAAAAACTATATAACCTTAAATGGGATGAAATGATTAAGTTTTTACTGCCATCACCTCTCTATCTACTTAGCGCTTCGTCTATGTAAAAAAACTGAAATCTCTGAATGACTAAATCACATTTTAGACCTCGGTTTAGCCTATAATCTGACGTTAAGTTTTTGGGGTAGTTTTTCAAAAACTTTAATGAGGAAAAAGACCTTTCGCAAGTATCGCGTGACTCATTATATTTTAAACCCCCTGTTAATTCGCTAATAGAAGAGATCGAAAAGAACTTTATCTACTACCTTATCAGAAAACATTTTTGAACCGCATATGAAAGGCGAAAATACCACTTTACCTCCCTGTACGTAGGGAGTAGGGTCTTGCTGCAAAATGAGAATCAAAGAAAAATACCAATATAAAGCTATATTGGTATTTTTCTTTGATGAAAATAAAAAAAAATCGGTCATAATCTTTCTTACTGTAGATCAGCTGCCGTCGCGTCGGTGAAATCAAAGAGCTGTATTGCTGAGCACGTGTTAAAACACTTATTTTTCCTGAATTAGTTATTTAGTTGTTTCTACTGCCTTTCGTAATAACTTAAAATATTAGAACAATATTTTTTTATTGTGTTGAAAAACATTCATTTGACGGAGTGTCGAAACAACCCCCGTATTTTATAACAATCCACTGACACCTGCCAAAATGGTTATCTTAAGCTGTCTGAATCAAATGTTATTTAAAAGTAATCTACAACTTGAATTTGAATTTATTCAAAGAAACTTCCTGCTAGCCGGGAGGAAAAAAAATCCCCCCTGTCTCCGGCAAAGCGCCATTTTTTTCTCTATTTTTCGGGTCGAAAATGTCATTTTCGAAAGAGGTAGTGGAAAAAAGTATATTTGCAATGAGATAATTTGACATTTCTAGGATCACATAGGGTTCTTTAAACAGTTTGTTTTGTATTTTTCTTTAACAACTAACACTGTGCATGCGTGAGCCAAGAACGCATACCTCCGTACACATAAGGAGAGATGCCTAAGCCTATCTAATCGATGTAAACGTGACGAATTAAAGGCATCGTTCCCTAATGGTAATTACCATTGGGCATCTTTCAACATTTTTCCAGTGGTAAACGATTTCTTATTTTGTTTAAAGACTAATATTTTGATAAAAGATAGTTTGAAGAATCTTCTTATGTATTTTACCTACGAGCGTGCGGAAAAACGCTTTTGTCGCACTCATTTCCGTACTCGACGATGGCATTAAGCAACATTAGCAGTAGTACTTTCAATGTTACCGTGATTAATAATTACCATAAAAATTAATTTTTTAAGCTTGTTAAAGTTTTGTTCTGTATAAAACATAAAATTCGTAGTTTTGACTATTTTTCATTTTTAGTCTGCTAGGTTTAACTAAAATAATGACAAAATATTTTGATATTCCGCACGCTGCAGGAAAAATGTTGTACCTAACGCGTGCGGAAAGTATTTTCCGCACTTACGGCTTACCCGAACTCCGCTTCGCTTCGTTCGATCAACTGCCGTCGCGTGCATTAAAGTATCACTTTTTGCATTTGTTAGGTAACTAATTATTAAAATAGTAGTTTACCTAACTAGTGCGGAAAGTGCCACTTTTCCGCACGCATTGCAGATGGCCGAACGACGCGTTAGCGGAGATCGGCCAACAATTAATTGCGGAAAAGTCACTTTACGCGCGAGTTAGGTACAATAATTTTTCTACTTCTACTGACTTAAGTATTCATTTAACCCAATAAAAGTAATTTTAAAAATTTTACTCTTTATTTATTGTGACAAAAATGTTTACCTAACACAAAAAAGAAAATTTTTTAAAATATAGCAATATATTTATTTTTGGTGGAGTTCGGAAGTACCATAAAGTTAACTATTCCGCACTCAAAACAGTGCGGAAAAGTGAATTTTCCGCACGCTATTTTTTTTGTTCATATAATTTCTGCGAATATTTTTCAGAAAGTATCCAGACATTTTCCTATTTCTGCGGAAAATACTGTAAAATAAATTCGTAGATAAAACTTTACAATAGCTAAGAAATGGAACTATGTGGTTATAGAATAGTTTTCGAAACTAAGTTAATTCGGAACGAAATTGGGAAAAACAAATCTTACAAAAATCAAAATCCCGAAAGACTTTGTGAAAAATAATTTGAAAACTATTATTAATTGTTTTTTGACAAATAGATCCCAACTGGTTTGTGCGATTTTCGTGGATAAATTGGAAAAGACTGGAATGGAGAAAGTAAGTTGAAGTTTAAAAGAAAAAATAAACGAAGCAAATAAGATTTGGGAATAAAAAGCTATATCTGATATCACAGAAAAATAGAAATGAATTTCAAATAATGCATTATACTTTTATGGTCCAGTAGAAACTTTGAATCGTTTTTTGACAGCTTTAAGAATAGAGGCGCAGAAAAATAAAAAGTAAAAATTTAAAATTTTCGTTTTTTCATCGCCCATTTTCGAAGCATTTTTTGTGAAGACTAAGACTAAATCGCAAATTGATCCACACAATACCGGTCAAGATAATTTAGATTTTTATTTGTATATAGCAGTGGCGGCTCATGAATTTACAAATAGGTGCGCAGCATCGCCGAACCCCCTTCCCCCACCTTTACTTTCGATTTGTATAAAATAAAACTTTTATGGTAAATCTAAACATTGTCAAAAAAAAAATAATAAAAACGAATACCGCAACTGAAGAGAAACAAATAGCAATAGCCCGGCACGCGACGCTTGATATCACAGTCACAAAATTATAATAGAGCCAGCTTAAAAATTTGCATCATAGAGTACCGAACAAGGTGATCCGTGTTTGCATCACTTGCAAACACGCCCAAACCTCAGCAGAAACGAGAAGCGCGAGCCGTCATCATGGCAACCGATTTATTTCGGGAACACTGAACGCAGCCGGGGGGCCAATTCTTGAATTTCGTAGGAAAGATCGCACGGGAACGGTCCTCTCCCTGATATCGACCAATAATAGGCTTTGAAGCGATCACGACTTATCCGAAACTTATCCGACCACGACCGAACCTCACCCGATTGATGTCTATCAAAGGAACTTTCCTACATTTTCATACACCTGCGCCCGGACCAGGTGAACGAGCGCTCTCAAAAAACGACAATCCGGTCAGCTTTGCGCGGGCACCATGCAAGCTTGGCAGCTTCTGAGTCTTCTTATTGGTCGAAACGAAGGATGTGAACGTTCCCGTGCGACCTTTCCTACGAAACTCAAGAATAAACTCCCTGAAAGACACGAGGAAGCTGCCTTGCCGTTTGTTTTGACTCGTGGAGAGTTTTGGCATCTCGTACACGCGGTCGTTCCGCTCGACCCTGATGATCGAATAAAATATACAATTATTTACAAAATATGGAAACGTTATTTTATGTAAGCGGACGGTTTAATTTTTTCAGAAATATTTAAATGAAAATTTTATACCAGTTGTTTTAAGCCAATTAGATGCCTTGTTTTCGACAGGTTGCTATGGCAACAACCCGAATTTTTCGGAAATTTTTTCGGTCACGTGACCTAGTTGAAAAATTAATAAGTGATAATTTTCCTGGCTTGACAGCTGTCACGTGCAGATGTCAGAATAACAACAGAGGCGCAGGTACAATTTTCTATTCATTTCATAATTAATAAACCAAACAAAAAGGTATTGGTGAAACGTCATCCCACCAATCGGCCATTTCAAGAGGTCGGACGGGACAAAAAAGTAACCCTTTACTAGAAAAACCAGCTGTGACTTCTATATGATTAAAATGGTGACTATATTTTGTAATAAATATTTTCCTTAAACCATATGTTATGCAATAAAATAGTTTAAAATAATAAGTTGTAACCAGGGCTTATTGGGCGAACTTTTAAACTTTGGGTTGGACGGGACAAAAAAAATCAAAACTTAATTTTAGTATATTCTTGCTTTTATATATTTCAATTTTTTAGAAAAATGCTTTAACAAGGCTTTTCCAAACTAAATAAAGGGGATTGAAATTAAAGGAGAAAGCATGTTGTTAACATTTATATTAAAAATTGTTGTTAACCATGAACCAGTAAAGCTTTTGTTTTGGGTTGGACGGGACAAAAAGTACAATAATTGAAAACATATTATTTGCTTTAGGTCCGAAACTGTTTGTTTATTTTGGCTTTTTAAAGCCCTGTTCTCACTATGCAACTTTTTCATGCTTCTTAGAAAGATGCATGCATCTTGTGTGTTCACACTATGAAATTCGTCGAAAAAAGACGCATGCTGCAAGATGCGCTAAAATAGAACATGCTCTATTTTTTATCGGAAAGTTGCATGCATGCTGGGGAATTTCTAGTTATCTTTTGATCAACAACCGTTTCTTTTATGTTCTCAACTTGCTGATCAGCTGTGAATTTTAGGTTATAAGTTTTATTTTCAATATTTTTTACTCACCTTTTTAAAACTTTCTAAAATTCTTGTTTTAAATCAAAATGTGTGAAACAGGTATATCGGACAGGGACGCAACTAGCGTTCTCATATTGGCATATGAAACATATCTAAACTGCCAATCTTGTCAATGCTCACAATCTGCAAGTTCTAATTCCCACTCCAAACCTGTCAATCCTATTTATTTAATATTTCTTATCCTAGAACAATCCAGAATTTTCGACTTTTCCTTTTCTCGAAGAATTCTTTATTTCTGGAAGAATTCTTTATTTCTAGAATTCTTCAAGAACACCAAATACTCAGTTGTGAAAATATTGCTGGTTGTATACTTAAACAAATTTTTAACTTTTAGCGAATGCGCTAGAAAAGGGTATAGGAAAAAAGTAAACAAAGCAGTTAAAAATAATAAAGCACGCAATCACAGAAAATACCGGCACAAAATTTTAAAACACAAAAACCCCACAATAACATAAACAAAATGGCAAAACCATACCTCGTCAAAAATGTAAACTTTTTGACAATGCCCAGTTTTCTTAGGAAGTGGGTTCAGCACTTGGGGCCATGTCCTCGTGTAACGGGTTTACCTTGTGGATTAAAACCCTCGAGTAAGATTAAACTTGCGGATGGAGATGTTTTATCCATAATATAATAAACAAATTCAATTAAATAAAAGTTTTCGGACAGATGATGTCGTTGTCACTGTCACTCAAATTAATATTTTGTCATTAAATTATCGTAATGTCACTACTACACCAGGCATGGATTTGTTAGTGTACGCGCAGTAGATTTTTGGTTTATGGCCTGGTGGTCCAAACAGTTTCAAAGCCATCCGCGATTTTGAATTTTCTTCTTTGTTTTTCAAAGCTATTTTCGTTACACATTTTGCGGCACTTCGGCCGTTATAGTATCTCATAGTTATATGGAATTGGCTGAACTTTGAATGGACACGGCTCGGAGCTCTTTTTTGATTTTTTGCCGAATAAGCTAAAATTTCTAAGTTTAAGTTTGTAACCTAACTCTCTCGGTCCTTTTTTTAACGGCTTTTGAATATTTAGGATTTTTATTTCCATCAAACAGACCTAGTGTCTTGAAATTAACCTCACAAGCTAGCGCCCTGAAATTAACCCGACAAGATAACCTATTGCACTGACAATTTGCGCTTCGAAATTGACGTAAGTACCTTCGGTTGAACATTTTACTACCAATTTCTTTTTAAATTTCGTAAGACAAATAAATAGATCGATCTCACCCTCGTGACTGTTAGTTCAGCCTCGTCGGATCCTCAACTGGACTTGCATGTCTCCATGCCTCCAAGATTCCACGTTGAACTCTCAGTTATTATGGAGAACACGCGTAAGACGTCTGACTAACTCCGGTTTATCCAAAGCACGGAGAATTCAATTTCTTGCAGGATAACCAAACTCAAACATAAACTAAACGTAATCTCAAACGACTCCAACAACTCCAAACAACTTTAAACACCCTCAAACCAGAGGGTTCCTTTTTCTTTAAAAAGGGTTTCTATTCGTTCAAAGAGACCCAGCAAACACGGTTCCCTCGGGCCTTCGTCGTTCCGATGTCGACTGCCGAATTTTTCGTCATCGGCACGACGTCGATTAACGACATCGGACCAGCAGTATTTGCGACGTAGGCCGAATGTATGTTCGCCAATGCAGCGTTAGACTGTGGCCCGTCGTCGGACCAATGGTAAATTTTACTTTTTGCTGACATCGGCATACCGTCGCCGTACGATTAAGGTCCGATATGGTTTAACCACATGGTACGGACCATCCGCCAATAACTGCTTTATTTGGTCGGTCTAACGTAAGCAAGCTGGTCTCGGCCCGACATCGGTAAACTATTCAAGTCCAAAATTGGTTTCCTAAAGCAGTCCAACGTCGGCGATTGACGAAGGTCCGTCGGTGGTAGCTTAAAGCGGCCCGACATTGGCAAACTACAAAGTTTCGATAATGCGGGTGCTTAACCAGTCGTGCCGGTTTAATTGGCAGAAGACGTGATTCTTGTAGAGAAGTACCATCTTGTCAAGTCCGCATTCTAGTTTTGAAATATCTTTGCTTATTATATATATAATATTATCTTCCACTGTACAGGAAACATAGTGACATTTGCGCCATACTAGGAAGAAACTATTAAGCAGTTGAAAAATTTTAAGGTGACGTAATCGGACCATCGTCGGTTGCCGATTCTCGACCAATCAAACAAAGTTCCAATCGGACCATCGTCGGCGCTAAAACAGACAAAGTGGTCGTCGGCGCAAAGTCGACTATAGTAAATCAAGCCTTCGTCAGTTGCCGACCGATTAAAGAAAGTTCCAATCGGACCATCATCGGCCTTAAAGCAGATAAGGTTTGCGTTGGCATAATGTCGACTATAGTAAATCGGGCCATCGTCAGTTGCCGATTTTCGTTCGATTAAACAAAGTTCCAATCGGACCGTCGTCGGCCCTAAAGCAGATAAAGTAGGCGTCGGCATAAAGTCGACTATAGTAAATCGGACCATCGTCAGTTGCCGATTCTCGACCGATTAAAGAAAGTTCCGATCGGACCATCATCGGCCCATATACAGATAAGGTTTGCGTTGACATAATGTCGACTATAGTAAATCGGCCATCCCATCGTCAGTTGCCGATTCTCGTCCGATTAAACAAAGTTCCAATCGGGCCGTCGTAAACCCTAAAGCAAATAAAGTGGGCTTCGGCATAAAGTCGACTTTAGTAAATCGGGCCATCGTCAGTTGCCGATTTTCGACCGATTAAACAAAGTTCCAATCGGACCATCGTTGGTTCTAAAGTGGTACCGGCATAAAGTCGACTGTAGTAATGTGGACCTCTGACAGTTGTCGATTATTGACCGAAAACTGAAAATCGCAATCTGACCAACATCGGGACAGAGTGTAGTCGCCGATGCCGACATACTGCCGACGTTGTCGACATTGGCCCAATTCAATGCCGACGATTTGTGTTTCCTGGGGAGTTCCTTCTCTATCAACTTCGCTTTTGACAACTTTTTATAAATTTAAGTTTTGCTGAAGGTTGTTGTTTGTACCGAAGAATTTTTCAAAATAAATATTTTAATCTTTTGTTTGCAACCAAGTAAACAATATTTTGTTTTTACAAACCAAATCCTACTTGATCAATTACTAACTAGTAGCTTTTAAATGTCAATCATCCATTAATGGATAACAACCCAGTAAACAATTTACTACGGCTTGCTGTTGGCCTGCTGCAGAATCATGGACAGTCATAGTAATGGCCTTTTAACAATATGTTTATGGAATCCCGGTCCAAAAAAAGTACGGAAATGTCTCTTCGGGCCAATAAAGATGCCGGTCCGGGACCCCGGCATATTCTGCCGGCATGTCTGACATAGACCATTAATAAGTGTGGTACCAAAACTGAACATTTTAGTTCTTCAATGGAACACGGAAACTAAAAAAGTGGAAAGGATAAAGAAGCAAAATGGTACCTAGGCCCTTTTAAAAACAGATTAATTAAAATACGGCAACAAAAAACTTCGATTTTACCTCTTTTAAGAGCTCAACAGTTGTTACCTATAATTATGGTTTGTTTTCTATAGTTTTGATTGTCCAATAGCAATTTTAAATAAAAAGTAATAACGGCTGGGAAACTAACGGCAGGCCAGCATATGCCCTTAGTCTTTAAGTTGTTATATAAATATCTATTGCAGGCCTTTTGTCTACTACCCGGTCAAAAAATGTCCAAATCTTACTCAGTGGGCCAACAATAGGCCTTGTATAAATTACGGGGGAGTGACTGCGGGTCATTATACGGCCTTTGCTTAAAGAATATGCCGGGGTATCACCGGGTATCAACCTTTTTACTTTTACTAGCAAAGTGTGGCCCAACCATCCCCCGGAGTGCACTGCGCTGGCCCGGACTTTTCCCGTAGCAAGCGTGTTTACTGGGAAAGTTCACTAAATCAAAATGAAAGCCAAAACAAAGTGGCGGTCACATCAAAAGCTAACAATAAATTATAACATTTTATGAACTGCAAAATGAAACCGTTACAAGTTTTTACAAAATGTGCCTTCCATTCGAAGATCAGCCAATTTTGATGTTCATTTGACTACAAAAAGTTTCCGACTTTAAACTTGATATTCCGACTTTACTCGGGGTTCCGACGTTAAACTCGAAATTTTGACTTTAAACCCGGAATTCCAACCTTAAACTCGGATTTCCAACTCAAAACTCGGAATTCTGATTTTGAACTTGGATTGCTGGCCAAAGTGGATAAAAATCTAAGTGACCAAATGACTAAGCAGCCAAATGGACAAGTGACCAAATAGCCAAATGGCTATATGGTCAAATAGTTGAATGACTAAATAGAAAATTGGTTAAATAGCCAAGTTGTTAAATAGCCAAGTGATGTGGCTAAATGGTCAAATGGCCAAGTAGGCCAATTAGCCACACTTGGCCAGCGGGCTATTTTCATACAAGTTAGGGTGAGTTCAGGTCAGAAAATCTGTGAATTCACAACAAAAATTTTGAATTCACAGTTAAAAGTTGTGAATTCTCAGAAAGACTTGTGAATTCACAGAAAAAGTTGTGAATTCACAGAAAAAGTTGTGAACTCACAGAAAAAGTTGTGAATTCACAAAAAAAGTTGTGAATTACGAGAAAAAGTTGTGAATTCATATCAAAAGGGGTGAACTCAGAAAAAAAATTGGGAATTCACAGAAAAACTTGCGAATTCACAATTAAAGTTGTGAATTCACAGAAAAAATTGTGAATTCACAGAAAAAGTTTTGAATTCACAGAAAAAGTTGTGAATTCTCAAAAGAAGTTGTGAATTGCAAAAAAATATATACGTGGCCCTTCTATGCTTTCGTATGTTCGACTCATTTTGTCTAAGATATTTAATGATTTTGCCTGTGATTTGGCTCAAAACGTGTCAACTGTTTTATTCAATGAGGCTGACATTCCTATGTATTAGACCAACACCTTCTGAACGGTGTTGATTAGACAATGCTTCAACCCTCGTTTGTAAAAAAAACATAGTAATTTACGTTACAAGGCCGGGAAATGGTCCATTAAAGTATAAGTCTAGATGTTTACGGACAAGGCGCCGAAGGAGTCGAGTACGGAACTTCTAGACGAGTACTTTAATGACATTTTACGACCGTGTATCGTATAACGTTTTATTTTATACTGTTTTTTATTTTTATTATATTTAATTTAAAAAAATAATAAGAAAGCGAAAAATAAATATACCAAAAAAGTAATGTCGTTTATAATTTTTTCAACTATTACTTCAAAATTTCCACCACATTATGGTCTAAATTTTAAAGCTGTCATTTGTACAATGTAAACCGTGAAAATTGAAGCGAATCGATTTATTGGGCAAAATCAATTAAAATATTGAGTTTATTAGCGCTCTTTGAGTTCATAAAAGACCGATAGCTGCTGGGATTCCTCTGGATATTGGAAATGTGGGAGAAAGTGTCTTCTTTAATGAATTGGTAACAAAAGAGAATAGATATCTGGAATAATTCAAACTGCAGTATTACCGTTAACGTTTACATGTAAGTTTAATGTTACTTGCATGAATAAAAATTATTCAGAAACAACCCTGCGTTAGTTAAAACACAAAATTGTGATGTAATGTATCATTTCCCGGACTGAGACTAAGATGTGCTTAAATACACTTATAAAAGGACACGTTTTTTGGTAAATGTAAAGGCAGTAAAGAACTTTGATTGAAATAAATTAATACCACCTTATGTCTCACACACTTTATGCTTTGAAAAATTACAATTTTTGCCATTATGACATAACAGAAATTTTTATTAGGCAATTGCATAGTCTGCTGCCCTCTTCAAGAACCTTAAATATTTCTGCACTTCTCTCTCAATATTTTTCATTTTAAGAGAGAAAAAATGTTGTTTGGAAAGAAAGCTTTAAAATATGAGCAAAATCATGGCATAAAAATGTGAAAAACATAGTAAAAATTGCTGAAACAAAAACGTTACCCCTTAAATTATGCTAAAATATTTTAAGCCTTAAATTACCATCATGGCTTTAACATAATGGACAGTTGAAATAAAATAAATTACCAAGGTGAGGGCGTTTAAAAGTTTATTTAGTTCACGGTCTAAACTTTATTTAAAGTTGATAGAAATTAGTAATTAGTGCCTATTCCACGTTCGTTTTGTGGGTGTTAAACTTTATGCCACCTTATATTTTATATAGGCACAATTTGTAAGCAATTTTGATTGGCTTTGGCAAAACTCATTATGTGGTAGGTATACATTTGCAAACTTTGTAAATAGGGTTACAATAAGGATGTGCCAAACTTTGCGGTTAAATGTTTGCACATTTCCAAGGGGAAAAGGGTGTCTTTACAAAATGAAAGTTTATAATACGTATATTTAAGGTCGTAGTTACAATCTGGGGAATTGTTTTAAGCAAGACTTTACGACCTGATTTTTTTGCAAAATTTTACGTCATTGAATTTTTTTCCAACGCGCAGACTTTATTTATGGTTATTCACAGTCTACCAGAGATTTTTTAGCACCGGGTCAAAAATTTGGTGTTAGGTTACTTATTTTGACTTTTCGCGTTCTGCGCCGCTAAAAAACCAAGTAAGATATTAAAATAAAAGAAAACCATTTATTGCAAAATTACCTGCTAAAAAAACGCTACCCAACTACGTATTAAAGTAAATGCGTGTAATGTTTAAGGTTGCATTTACAGGTGCATTTATAATTGAATTGGAAAGACTCGCGCTAGCTGATACCGACAACAGGTTACTGGCGCTAGACGAAATAATCGTATTCTATTTTAAACAGGAGCGTCAATGACTAGCAAGTCTTTACAACCTCTAAATGGAGCTTTACTGACCTGTTTTGTTAGTACTCAAGTATCCGTGTGTTTTTGAAATTAAGGTTCTAAAATCTATCCTTTGCACTCCCAAAGATTTCACTAGTACACTTGCAAATAACGAAGCCGCAATAATTTAAATTAAAAAAATGGTTGAATGAGAAAACGTAAAAATACTCTTCTGTCCCACTACGTCCCGATTTAAAGTTTGTTGGAAAAATACCTGCAGTTACCATGGAATCGTATAAATTCTGCGATCTATCGGCCAACACTTGAACTGCGTGTGTCTCCCAATGAAGTGTGATTGATTGATCGGTTTTCTTTTCCGGAGTGCACAGGCTTTTAAAAAAAAGGAAACTTAGTTTTTCTTTTCACTAAAGCAAGGAAATATAAAAAGGAGAAATGTAATCCAGAAGAAATTGTGATTATTTTTTTTGTAAATCGGGTTTGTTTTATATCGCAATTATTTTGAGGCTTTTGGCATAGATGACAGCACCAGAGCTTTTATTTTGAAGAAAAAATAATTGAGAATTTTGAAAAATCCTTCAGATATTTTTGTTAAGCATTTAAAAATGATCACCCCTGCAAAATGTCAGCTAATTCTGATGTTTAGTTTTCCCTGTACACTGGCAAAAGATTACAAAATTAAAGAACAAGGCGTTGCCAGTTGTACTTTTTTTACTTAAAATCTGGGGAGAAACTATAGCCATAAAAGGGCCACAGAGAGTAATAACCCCCAAATTTCCCCAAAAAACTTTTTTCCTAAAGTCGAAGTTTGACGCTCGTAGTTTGTGCAGTTTGCCGTTGCAATAACAGTGACTGTTTGATTTTGATTAATGCATTCAAGGATCAAATGAAACATCGGAGAAGGGGGGATAATAAAATTAAATAATTAAAACTAAAAAACTGGCTACCTATTTTTCGTCATGTGCAGAAAGAAATAATAAATAATTTAAGCAATGAGAGACAAAACGGTTACACTGAAAATTTTCCTCATATGTAAAAGTGTCCATAAGAAGTGTGTAATTATCGCTGAATTAAGAAGTGATAATTCCCCAGTAGGTGATAATTTCACTGCTTTGATGCGATCTCAATAATATATGAAGCGCTGCAGGTCACCCTCCTGCAAAGCATTACATGTATATCGCGATTGCTATGACGCGCTGAGTTTCCAAGTTTTCCGAGTATTGATACAAAATGAACCGTTTTGGGTCTTTATTCAAGGCCGAAATCGACTAGCACATACAAAAAAACATACCAGAGAACAACAGAAAAAATAGGAAAATAAGAAAACGCCGGTGAGCGAGATTGCAAAAAATTTGAAGGATTGGGCACAAAATATGAAGAGTGGAAACGGTGAGGAGTATAAAGAAAGTACCGTAAAAACAATTTGGAACGTCATAGCAAAATTAATCACGCATGAATATTATGAAAAATATGGCATGAAATTTAACCCATTTCAAGATATAACTTTCAAATCTGCAAGAGAAGGAAAAAACGCAAAAAGACGGGATCTGCAGTCTCAAGAGCACAATACAAACTAAGGTCAACTGCTTTGAAATTTGATGAAATGCAGAAACTAGTGAGTAGCTGAGATGAAGGGCCACCAGACGGGTTGCAAAAGAAGCTGTTCTTTGTGTTATCCTATGAACTAGCCTGGAGAGAAAGAGAAGGCTGCAGGACCAAGTTGCAGTTTTTTAAAGAAGAAGTAGACAATGCAGGTGAAAAGACTAACGGAATTGAGTACAATCCAACTTTTGGAAAAACCACTTAAGGTGGATCTAACCCATGCGCTTTTTTGTCCGGTCCGACTTTTTCATGCACTGAAATCAAAGAGAGATAACGTTGAAAATGATCGCTTGTTTCTAACGATCAATCCGTTCTTGAAATTGGGACGTCAATGGTTTAAGAACATATCCGTGGGCAAGAACGAGATGGCGAAGTGGACTAAGACGCAAGACGTAAAGAAAAAAAAAGATTACAAATCACTCACTGAGGGCAACTGCTGTGTCTCATCTCGCAGAAAGCGGAGGTGCTGAACAGGAACTTATAAACATGACAGGTCATGCTAGCTCCAAGTCCATCGCGAGCTATCTGCAGATAGACGAAGAGCATCATCAGGCGATCGTCGATAAAATACGAGGAAGTCAGAGCCGCACTAGTTCAGGAGAAATTTTGAAAAATGAACATCCGAACGAATGCATGGCAAAGCCAAGCAGTGTAACTTCAATTATGGAGAAAAAAATACTGGTGTGTGTATTACTTATAATCATTGTACAATTAATTACAATAAATAGTCTAATTTCTATATTCTTGAAATTTTCTACCAAATTCGTGCTTTGAGAATTAATTCTGACAAAATCCTGCATTTTAATTGTCAGACATAATCAGCACAATTTAAATCACTGTAGACGTAAACGCCACCTGAACGTCAACTTTATAAATGAAAATACCATACAATGAGCTTCAGGCTACTGCGAACATAGGGGTAATCAAGTCCATTTTACTCTCCGTGCCGTACGACCAAGTACCGACCGTAACAACTGCTTAACTAAAAAGCCAGTTAACTCTTTTTCGATTTAGTACCCTTTAACCTACTATAGCGGTCATATTGACACCCAACTGACAGAAAATACATGTTTTACCTGTCAATTTGGTTATAAAAATGGCGGCAATCTTTGATTAAAGGACACTAAGAGTTAACTGGCTTTTTAGTTGAGAACGGTGTTGGACCGAGGTGGGGTCGAAGCACGCTGCACTGTTATCTTTTTGCAATTTATTTTTTTTTAATAATTTTTTTTTATTTCTGCCTTGCTCGAGAAACAGATTGGTAAGTTCTTAAGTGAAATAATTTATTTTTAAAACTAAATATGGATGTCTACGAAGTTGCCGAAAAAGTGCAGAGGATCAATTGGTACTATCAAGGCAGACCATTGAGACTTATTCAAGAACTTTTTTTGGAGAATTTTGTAAATCGCCCAGAATCTAGTTTATCAACGATTCATAGGTTTGTGCAGAATTTTGAAAAGTTTGGTTGTGTAGAAGAAACCATAAAAAAGGAGGAGGAAAATCAAAAGTTAACTAGCCACCAAATTGCCGAAGCAGTTGATACGTCTTTTGCCACTATCTTACGTGTTCTCAAAAAGAATGGTTATCATTCTTACAAAGCGTCAAAAACGCATCAAATTTTTCCGGAGTACAACTATCGTCGTATGAAATTTTTCGAAACAATGATGGAAAGGGCTAATCGTGATAAAAACATCTCTTCTTTTCACAGATGAAAGCACTTTTCGATTATTGAATCGTCATAACCCAACACAAGTTCGATATTGGTCGAGGGAAAATTTGCATTTGTATTTTGACATAAGAACACAGTATCCTCAAAAACTAAATGTTTGGGGGGGTATTGTAGGGGAACACTTAATTGGGCCATTTTTTATTGACGACGATTTGAATGGTCCTAGATACTTGGATCTACTGCAGCAACATATTATTCCAACTGCTAGGCAGTTGTTAGCTGTGAGATTTGGTGAAACATGGTTTCAACAAGATGGTTATCCCGCTCACAACGTTGGCCTTGTTAGACAATATCTTGATACACCGGGAACTATTTTATGGCCACCTAGATCACCCGATCTTGCTTCTTATGTTAAGTTTACGGGCATGAAAGGGCCAATAATTTGGAATAACTTCGGATTAAAATTGAAGAAGCTTTTCAAACTATCACCCCTAACATGCTTGGAAACGTTAGAATGGGTTTTTGTAATAGGCTCGGATATTGTCTAGCCGAGCAAGGAGGACTTTTCGAACGTTTGCTCTAATGTTTTTTTGAGTGGGGGAATCTTTTTGGTTTTTAGAATGTATTATTTTATTTTTAGAACTTGCTTTTATTGTTTCTCCTTATTATTTTCATTGTAACACGTTGTTAGTGATAAACCTGAGCAGTTGAAAATAAAACGCTCTAATTTATCAGTGACAAAAAACAAGAAAATTACGTTATCAAAATTTGCGTATTTATTGACCAAATTCGATGATCGTAAGCCTGAGTGTTGGTTGCTCCACTGATAGGTGTGCGGTGTCCCTGCGTGTACGTACACTGGTATATTCGGATTAGTTTAGCTAATCTATGCTTCCTCTTTGTTCATTTAGGTGGGATCAAGAGAAAAAAAGAATGGATTAAATAGCCAATCGCTGTTAAGTCTCTACGGTGAATTTAGTTGTAGGTATGTGTTTATTTTTCACCAGGGAAATACCGATTTTTTCTTTCAAACAAAAACGGTCGGCTGTCTTCGTGGCTTCTAGTCTTAGCCGATGACACTGGCGTGGCGCATGCGCAGAATAGCGTTACTAAGCGAAACAAGATAATGGAGAGACAAAGGGAGAAAAATAAGAGAGAAAGTATAGAGGAAGGGTGTATATTTTAGCTAATATAGAAATACGTATACATTTTACTAGGACGGTTTTTAACTTTTGAACCCACGAAAAACGAATTGCGTTTATTAACTTATTATGTCTGATCAAACAACGGTCTAATCAAACAACGGTGTAGTCATACAGAATGCAGAATTTTTAAGTAGGACCACCAAACAGCAAAACTGCAATGTAGCAAATTTTATAGTCGCTTAAACACATATTTACCCAGGCCAAGAAACCCCATAGGTTCTTATAAAAGTTGGTCAGTTTTATAATATTTCATTGGTTTTTGTAAGATGCTACACGTCTTTAGCTGTAAAAGCTAGTTAAAAAACCTATACTTTAAGAGATTTGTGTTGCTTGTTACAAGATAACTTCCTGATAAAACATTATAAAATCTTGTAAAATTTTTCTGACAGATTCGACGCGAAGTTAAAGTTGTGCTTACAACTTACGACGTAACCCAACCAATTCTTGTTCAGTGCTTGATGCATAGGTTTACTTCATACCGATTACTTCTATTTCCTTCCTTGTCAAAAAAGTGAGAAGTCAATAGAATGGAAAATAGAAGGAATGACATTCACTTGCACCAGGATATACCACCTCTGGGGGGGTGGTTTAAATTAAACTGTTTTTACAAGGATTAACTTTCCTCATATCCCAAGTTCTTCATTAACCAACAAAACACCTCCAATTTTGTCCAAAAAAATGCTATATTTTGAACCCGTTTTCAGCACAAAAAATATATTTATGAGGGCACTACGAGGCAAAACAAACATAAGAGGAGGTCACTGATTATGCACGAAAAATGTACCAACCAAAAAAACCCAAAACAACTATATTAATTTATTTACAAACTGAAATTCAAACATTGAGGTTATCTAAAAGCTCAGTTAAAAAAACTTTCCTTAGTCAAAGCCCACTTATTTTAAAGCTGTAGCTTTTATCAGTAGAGGTTGGTGCAAGCCAAGGTACAAGCTGAGGCAAGAGATTCGAATTCGCTGTTTGTGATTTGAACGCAGCTAATATTTTGAAACTGACATTGGGACAGTGACAGAAATGTAAAAAAAACTTGCATTTAAGTTTTTTAATACATTTCATAAATAAAAACACCTTTAAAATAAATACAAAATTAGTCTACTCCCTATTTTATTATTACCCATCCAAATCGTTGTGTGTAAGTTTTACTTAGAGTGACATATAACCCCAATTTTAATTTGTTCTACAGAGTGATTACTATTTTTTAATTTTCTGTTCTTAATCCAACAAAAGATTCTGTTAAGACGATTATTCACTAAACAAATTTACTAAAATTCTTCTGATAAATCAAACTATGTCCAAAACTCAAGGAGGGTTGGTTTAAAATGCTTAAAACCAAAAATTTCACTTAAACTTAGGAACGTTCTAAAATAGACTAAACCTTTTTAGTAAATCCTACCAAGTGTCTATTCCCTTAAAAAAAAGTAGGACATCGCAAATCTCATACTTAATGCTTTATGTCTATAATGAGCTCCACGTGAAAAACAGGAAATGTACACCGTGCTCATTTCCAGGAAAAACGTTTAGCTAAAAATACGGTAAATTTTTGCGGCAATAAGAAAGTTTTACGTCAGCGTTTTCTTTAAATGGGTACTTAACTATTGGAGCTTTTCAAAAAAGGAGGGGTATCAGAGAGACGCTTTTTAAAAAATGCTTTTTTTATACCTTCATAAAAACATGATTTTACTTACTGTCCGCCAATAACCAGCCATGACTTTTTTGGTACACAAAATTAGTTAACAGAATGAGAAATAAATTCCCAATGTCCATAGTGGAGTTAAATATAAATAAAAGAGAGTTTTACCAACAGAAAACTGTTAAGGCGCAATTACACAGACGAACATGCTCAAACAAAAGCTCGTGCAAAAGATCTAAAATTTTTTGTGTGAACATTTTCGTGAGCTTTTCTTTGAACATTTTGTTCGGGTAAATTTTTGAGCAAATTATTGCTATCTGTTTTGGAAACATATTATTAAAGATGAGAGTAAATAAAATTTCACATCAGTGATCAGTGATCTCAATTCTTTAAAAAAATGGAACACCAACTTTTATTTTAAATTTTTGTGAAAAAAAGCCGCCGGCAAGCGAAACATTATTCTTGACTATCAGTTTTTTCACATGCATTAGGGTTACTTATAATATTTTTTTCTTAGGGTTTTTCCCGGATTTTTTTGCCCGGTGGTTTTTTGGGATTTTCTTGTAAGTTTTTTTTTGTTTCCAAGGGTTTTTTCCTAAATTCAAAAAACAACCCAGGAAAATTTTTCTTTTCCAAAAAATTTTTAAATATCGGCAAAAAACTCAAAAATTGCACTTTTAAGCGGTAATCCGCGCCTCACGACTATGAGGAATGGTGGGGAGGGGATTTTTTTAAAACATATTTTTGTAGCTTTATTTTACCCTTAGCTTTGATTGTTTTTTTTTTAATTCCTCATACCAGATTTACCTAGTAAGTTTAAGGCTTCAACGGTTGGTTAAAAAAGCAAAAGGTTGATGAAAATGCTGAAGATAGATATTTACTGTCAATTTAATGTAATAATTAAGGTCGATTACTGACACTGAACAAACAATATGCAAAGGAGCAACATTCCGATTCAGAAGTCTAGTCTATTACTGCTAAATTATATTTTTTAGACAAGGGTCGGAATCGTAGGGTTGTAGAAGTGGGTAATAAACGGGTATTATTTAGACCGAACGTGCTTTTGTTCATATATTTGAGATTTAATAAAATGTATATCGGTTTTTTAATTTGACTTAATTATTATTGTATTGTGTTTTAAACTAGGAAGTAAAATAAAGAGATATTCTTTTAAACGTAAATTTTTATCACTACATTTTACAGGCACCAGCAATAAATAAGTGCCAATTATTATTTTTTTATTCTCGTTTTTTTACAACCCCAAAAAAGTTACAAGTATACTGGCATATCCCCTATAAAAATCAGGTCAATCGAAGTTGCTTATGAGGTAAAATGTGAATTTCGACATCAAATCGTTTTTGCGTCGGAAAGCACTTAATTAAATATACCTTGTTTTAAAACTTAGTCTTTCTATTTTCAGTTAAGTTCAATGAATTCCCATAAAACTATAAAATTTAAATTTGTAAGAAATTTCTATACCAACATTTCTTCAAACAAATTTTGCTTAACATTCTCTCCAAAATTTCCGTGAGTCTTTTTGTACGAGATTTTGCTCGAACTTTTTTTTGAACATTTTGCTCAAGAGGCTCGTGTTAATGTTTGTCGGCATTTCAACATCAAAGGAAAGTTTGTGTGTGTAAATGCGCCTTTAGATTTTTCGGCTCCTCCACCGGTTCTACCACTGAGTGGTTTCAGACACAGTCCATCCACCAGTCGGGCTATGACGAATCGATAGCAAAAAAAAACGAACTTTATAAAATACACCAGAGTACAGTACAGAGATCATCAGTGCGACATAAGTTTATAGTTGAATAATATGAACGATCAAATCAACAAGTCATGGACAAATGTTCGGCACAACATTAGTTAACACTATGGACATTGGGAATTTATTTCTCATTCTGTGAACTAATGTTGATCTAAATTTGATCGTTCATATTTTTCGACTATAAAAACTTATGTCGCACTGATGATCTCTCACAAGAGTGAAACACGTGTCGCACCCGGTATGTATTCTTGTGGTCCTCCGGTGTATGTTATAAAGTTCGTTTTTTTGCTATCGATTCGTCATAGTAGAAAGCCCGACTGGTGGATGGACTGTGTTTGAAACCAGCCAGTGGTAGAACTGGTGGAGAAGGCGAAAAATCCAACAGTTTTCTGTTGGTAATACTCTCTTTTTATTTATATTTAACTCCACTATGGACATTGGGAATTTATTTCTCATTCTGTTAAAAGTTAAGTCCCTAATCTCGAGTGTTTACCTGATGATTGGATTGAAACATTGCGCATGTTTTTCTAACCTTAAAATGTTGTTTGTTGTCGTTTTGTAAAAAAATTAAATTGAAATTAAGATGGAAAGAAGAAACACTTGGTCAAAGGGGGAAACCATATATTAAATAATAAAATCTTAAATAGAATAATAAAACTTAAAAAAAGAGACCATAACCAAAAAATTCTCGGGTGGAAAGTTAGCACAATTCCCTCTTCTACTTGAAAAATTTCGGGCTCCAAAGTCAGAATCAAGGACGACGGCAAGGTTAATTCGTCGAGCGTGTTTATTTCGGCGGATTGAGGTGACTTGACTCAATCAAATCCAAAAAATTTCCGGATTGGATCGAAGTGTTCGATCTCTTAATCCCACGTGTTTATATCGGAGATTTAAGCGAGATTTATGAAGCCCATCCGGTTCCGATCCGGATAGAGCTTTCGAAATAAACGTAGTAAATGTAGCTCTAGAAAAACCATTTCCGTAAATTAAATATTTTTAAAAAATTCTTGAAGTAGGCTTCTAACCAAAGGATATTCAGTTATTTGAATTTTTGTCTGTCTGTCTGGGTGTGTGTCTATCTGTCTGATTGTTCCAGAATCACGCAAAAACTACTGTACCGATTTTGATGGAGCTTTGATGGAATTTCTTGTATTTTTGTTAAATATATATTTAAAAGAATAACCAATAATTATTAGTTATTTCCGGAGATTATATAACAGTTCTTGATGGTACCCAAAACGCCTGCCGACTAACGCTATTTGATACTGTTGACATTTGAACGTCATATATAGTTAAGGGCTGCCGTGAAACGCCGTAATCGTACGGACGGTTAACATAAGAATTTTGACGTACGAAGGACATGCCAATTTCTTAGTTAAATCAGTTACGTAAATATTGCGTAAAAGTTACAACACATGATTACTTTGTTACATAAATCCTAGGTAAACTGAAAGTGCTTAAGGTAAAAAGTAACTTCCATGTTCTGCAGAACGGCATACACAATTTCCCTACTTTTTACGTAATTAATATGTAATTAAAATAACGTAAATAATACGTGGCAACAAAAAATTGGGGAATGGCAGATATCGATTTTTACATAATATTTATATTGCGTACAAGTAATCAAGGTAACGTACTCTTTATGTAACTACTATATAAATTTGTAATACATATTACGTATTGGAATGTAACATTTGTGTAAAATTAAAGTCATATTGTATATATAATATTTATATACTTCTAATGTCACAACAAGGAAAAAAGGTACTTCCATGTTCTGCATAATGCCATGCACAAAGTTCTCTTCTTATTACGTAAATATAATGTAATTAAAGAAACATAAGTTATGTTATGTAAATATTACGTAAGTTTTATGAAAACTTTTTTATGTAAATTTTTTGACTTTAGATTTACGTAAATACTATGTCAATGTAACAGATGTCTTTGCTGCATAATGCCATGCACAAAGTTCTCTTCTTATTACGTAAATATAATGTAATTAAAGAAACATAAGTTATGTTATGTAAATATTACGTAAGTTTTATGAAAACTTTTTTATGTAAATTTTTTGACTTTAGATTTACGTAAATACTATGTTAATGTAACAGATATCTTTGCTGCATAATGCCATGCACAAAGTTCTCTTCTTGTTACGTAAATATAATGTAATTAAAGAAACATAAGTTATGTTATGTAAATATTACGTAAGTTTTATAAAAACTTTTTTATGTAAATTTTTTGACTTTAGATTTACGTAAATACTATGTTAATGTAACAGATATCTTTGCTGCATAATGCCATGCACAAAGTTCTCTTCTTGTTACGTAAATATAATGTAATTAAAGAAACATAAGTTATGTTATGTAAATATTACGTAAGTTTTATGAAAACTTTTTTATGTAAATTTTTTGACTTTAGATTTACGTAAATACTATGTTAATGTAACAAATGTCTTTGCTGGGTAAATTCCGCGCCCATTTCCGACAGGATGGCGCGGCGTTGCGTTCAATATATCCAAGAAACACAAAAGTTTGTTTTTCTGTTTGAGCGTTCTTTCATGAATAATTAAATAAAATAGGTATCTGCTTTAAAACTCATTTAAATAAAGGCAATATATTTGGGTAGTTTTTATCCTCTACTTGCTGGAAACTTAATTAAGAAGGTATACATTTTGGCTTGGAATGGAAAACCAAAGTAAACTAATTTTATTTTAAAAATTAAAAACAAAAAGTAATAAAATATTTAAAACGTTAAACAACCACGTAAAACCTATACCAAAAAGGTCATTTTGAAGTGACAAATAGTGTTAAAGTTTTCGTTGTTTCGTTGTCGGAAAATTTCACACCAAATTGTAAAATAATTACTATTATTATTAAATAATTTTAGAATTCAATTTTTTCACATTTAAAAATGTCTATTTTTTTGCTTGATAAGACACACAATATTTTTCCTTAAATTTTACCTAGAGTTTGTACTACCACAACTCTAGACTTTTAACCCATGTGTATGGATTGTGGTAACCTATTTTTTGGTTGGAAAGACCATTGCATGTGTAAGGGATACCTTACTTTTACCCACAGCCTGTGTTAGTACATCCTTTTGAAATGTATTAAATTTTGTGAGTTCTGGTAATTCAGTTTGGGGCTGTAGGAACTCACAAATGGTTAGCCGAACAGCTGCGGAAAGCACCGAGGTAATCTTTAAGCTGAATCGCGTATCTGTTTTAATTTCATTTACGATTCGGCACATAGAAAAAAAATTGGGTTCGGTCTGTCTGGCAGTTGTCTATGATTCGGCAACCTGCAGCACAACATCTCTAGAATCTCTCTCTAGAATAAACAGGGTCTAGTTATAATTTTTTTGCTCCGCCCCCCTGATGACGACACAAAGATATCAGCTGCTTTCTTTATTAATTTTTTTTGATGGGTGACATTTGGGGTTATATTATTTTTGCATATATTTTTGTAATAGAAAATACCCTGTGATAAAACTTACATTATTTTTGTCATAGGTAGCTGCATTTATGCGTTTTTTTGGTGAAAAGGTTCATCATTAAATAATGAGAAAACCAAAAAAAAAAACACATTATATGCACAACAAGTCTTTCCTTCTACATAAAAAGATAATCACTCTCCCAAAAATGCCTCGAAAAAATCAAATACAAAATAAAATAGCTTACAAAACAGGAAAAATAACAACTACATAACCTAACTTCTGAACTACGAACTCGAACTAACTCCAATTCATCCGATGACTTTCTTGACGGAATCGATTACAAACTAATGATCTTAATTTCTATTTGGTGGAAGATCAACGCATGCGGCCCAAAAATAAATTATATTTACTTATACACAAAAAGTTATAATAAAAGATACAAGCAAAAAATAGATCTTGCATCAATGATTTAAACAAAGAAAAAGAAAAATCCAAAAAGTTAATTTAATTTGCCAAGCCTTCATACAATTTTTAAATGGCGGGCAAAAATCAGCTGCTATCTTTGTGTCGTCATCGGGTCGAAGAGTGGGGCAAAATAACCGTATCTATTCTAGGGACCGTGCGTCTGACGTATGTGGTCGGACTATATTTTTCTTGGTTGAATCTAATCGAACCTGACTATTAAGCGGCCGTTTTCGTGGTACGCGCCATGTGTGTCGTGCACCCGTAGCATACCCATTAGCGTGTTCTTTGACTCGAGTGGGTGAGTGTACAAGGAATAACCCCAAAATACGGTATTTTTTCAATTTGGCTGAAGCTTGCAAAATGGCACAAGATGTCTATAAACTACTCCTTAAAGTCAAGTTCTAGTAGCTCAGAGTATGACTTCTGGTAGTCCAGAGACCAGTTCTGGTAGCTTGGAGTTCAGTTGTAGTAATTTTAGTTGTAGTAGTTTTAGTTTTAGTTCTCTGAACCACAAAAAACAATTGCGTAAATTTAACTCCTATTCGGGTTGTGCTTGACTAATAAATGGAAGATCATCAGAACTCAGTTGATTGGGCTGTCGTAATACACAGTTCTGGACCGGTATTCTCGTAACTAAATACGCTCGGCGTTTCGTACTCGCTGACCGTATGATAACGTAATATTCGCATACCACGTGACCAAAGTAACAAAAATGGTATTCACGTATATTGAACGCAAGGCGTCGACGAAGTGCGCTCAGCGCGTGGCGACCGTTTGAGAAACACCTACCATTTGCCAGCTGTTTTGCCCTCCGCGCGTACGATTTTCCTACCCTACAATACTTTGTAGAGTGCTGCAGAAAATATAGTAGTTTTTTTCAGTTTGCGTTTTTATTAATAATTAGAAAAATAAAAATCTCTTATTAGTAGCTTGGGGACGGGTGACAAACACGTAGATATCAACCTTACTATTTGATGCTCGATGTAAGACAACTTTTTTTTCCAAAAAATTGCAACAAAAACTTTTCTTATCAAAATCGACATCGAAATAATTGAGCATCCGTATAATACTAGAAATAGAAGCAATCAAAATTCTGTAAAACCAAGGGTAAAAAAAGCCATTGGTCAGCGGTGCTTTTTGTATCTTTCATCGGATGTGTACCAAAAAATAAATAAATAGCTTAATTGATATAAAAAATAATTAGCAAACAATATAGGTAACTACCTTTATTTCTGTGTTTTCGTCTGTATTTTCTTTACTTTTGTGAAATATCACATTTTTCACATTAATTACCATTTTTAATTTTTTTATCTTTTGTTATTTTATTTATTCATAAATGTACTAAAAATTATTATTTTCTTTTTTTAATTCAACACTTCCATGAAAATATAAATTTTTCCACGCGCGAGGTTTCTCTTGTGGATGTATGAATTCTGTGTTTGTTGTTGAATTGGTTAGATTATTTTTTGGGTAACAAATACCTTAGAGTTTTATTTTCTGTTTCTTAAAATGTAGAATACGCATGTTTACTATAATTATAAGGTATAACTTACTAGATATATAAGTAACTATTGTGAAACCATTTTAACAATAAATGCTATATAATAAAGTATCAATATCAATATACGACCGTGCCGGAAACACCACTTTCCCTGACTGAGTGCCGGAATAAATTTAAACTTTTCCGCACTGAGTGCGGAATTTTTTTGTAAGTGTGCGGTTAAGTCTCGGGGTAAACTTTTTTCCGCACACTGGGCGGGAACGTGCTACGAGTTTATATCACAGGGTCAAAGGGCGGGTTTAACTGAGCTAAACCAAACCATCAAGTAATCAACACTTGTACAAGTCACATTTGATTTACCCTTTCTGAAATACGGCTCGAAATCGATCACACAATGGCCTCTTTCTTACACATAGAAAAAGAAAAGGAGCGACAAGGCTAACAAGAAATAAAAATGCAAAATTCGATGATGCCAAGATGTGCTAAGCGAATTTGATTCTGTCTGCTCGCAGGGCAGCGCGTTCGGCAGAGAGAATACGAAAAGTCGTCGGTCAGCGTGCCGCTGAGCGCGCTGTTCGCTATTCGTTTCGCTTAGCGACTTCAAAACGTTACGTATTACGAGAATACCGGTCCTGGGCTGTCCCCTATTTGCAACACGCTTCGGGCTAGGAAAACCCATATTTGAGTTATGCAAACCCGAGTTTTTTCCCAGTGTGAAGTCAATCTTGGTTATTCAGTTGCCACAGTTACTAAATCAACTCTTAACCTAAAAAGTAGTTCCGAAGCTTTCAGTTTCATTTTTGCAACAAAAGTTTTGTGGTGCGGCGTAAGCAAAATTATTCGTTGCGATCAAGGTTATTTCTACTTATTGTAATTACAGGGAAATACCATTTTAACACTTAGGACCGGTTTCTCAATAGCGGGTTAACAGAGAGTTAAATTAACTCGGGCTATAAATCCCAGTTTTTTGCTGTTTTAAGGGTGAATTTGAATAAAAATTCGCTTCTTCCAATTAGTTAATCTAAAAAACGGTTAATCAAATTTGTATCAAATTTTGTACGGTGAAACAACCATTTCAGTATAATTTTAAGTTTTTTTTTACGTGTTCTAAAAATGTTTAATTCACAGTAAAAATTATCGATTTTTAAAAGAAACTAAATAAAAATAAGATATATATTCTTTTTTGAAAATCCAAGCGAATGGTCTGTGGAGGATATACCATCAGAAACCTCCGTTGTGCAAAATTTTGTTAATTTTTTATGTACGGTCAACGAACTGTTTTTAGGATTCAAATTCATTCTTAAGCCAATATATTTTTTAGATTAACCCTGAGGTAAGTTAACTTACCCTCACCTGGAAGCCCTGGTTACCTTGTAGTTATTTTTAACCCGTTTCTTATGATTTTTGCAAGGTGATCTTGCTCGAGTTAACGCTAACTCGCTATTGAGAAACCGGCCCTTAAAATAGTTAATTACTTAATTATTTAAGAAGAACGGAGGTGGCAGAGAAGATTACAAAATTTCTCTAAGTAAAATGTATCAAAATATATTTAAGTAAACACGGTTAAATAAAGAAATTGAAAATATCCTTAAGTTAAAAAAAATATTTTGTGATTACGCCAAAACATTTCCAGTAGAAATAAAACTAGTGCATATATACAGGGTGTTTCAAATTCAATGCTCACCATGGGGGATCTCCTAAACGGTAGGAGATACGAAAAGGTTTAAATTAGGGCAAAGTTGCGCAATTTCATGCTTTGCTCAAAACTAAAAGAAATTTACAAATTTCGGATGGTTCCGGAGATAGTCGAAAAAAAACGAAATCCTAATTTTGAGTTTTTATTTTTCTGCTATACTTAAAGCTGTCAAAAAACGCTTAAAACTTTCTACAGGCACTTTTTTAAGATCTACCTGGTGAGAGGTCCGTTTTTGAGACTTGACATTTCAGTGTGACAGGAGCACTGTCAAGTTCATTTTTTCTTATGGACACATCCTTTTTTTGCCGTTTGGTTCATAAAGGATGACTGAAGATATTTTGGAAACCTGATTGCTGTACTTTTTTAATATTTTAAAAATGACCGTTTTTTCTGACATTTTATTATAAATATTTTAAAAATATGTTTTTTCTCTATTTTTTTAATCTTTGAATTTGGGTTTATTAACATAACATATGAGACCTATATCCGCAAGCTCTGCTCAGAAAGAATGGGACGGCCTCTGTCCGGAGCCTGAAGACGCCCCTGACTTGACGTCTGTTAAGACAGTTTAAACACCGGCGTACGCCAGGGGGGCTCAGGAGCTTAAGCCTCCCCCCCTCCCGGAGTCACTAATAATCAACTCCAAAAAGTTGAATTCTGGTACTCAACCCCCCTCCCTCCAGGAACAATTTCTGCGTACGCCAATGGTTGAAATACCCTGCAGAGAATGCATGACCCAAAGATTAAAAATTTAAAAAGTGGAAAAATAGGCTCCTAATTATTAATTGCATTATTTTCCGAAAAACCGTGTCATATTAATAAGCCTTAAGACCCTAACAACACATAAAGTTTCAAGGACGTTCCAAAAATAAAGTTTCTTTCCGAACCTAAGGAACGTTTCAGGAACAGCTGGAAACATTACAAAATCAGAAAAAGTTTTGTATTTTGTGCAAATTTTTTGCCAAGTATGCCATCATCAGACTTCAACATTAAAAGGAGACAAAGATACATTTGAAACAAACCTACACACACAATTTAAAATTAAAAATGTAATAAATTTGCACAAAATAGAAAACTTCTTCCAATTTTTAGTGCATGGGCACCCTACCACTTAACTAAAGCTTTAACATTACAAAAGGTTTTCGGAACGTTCCCGGAACGGCAAATCGCTTGGAGCGTTCTTGGACGTTTTCTTACCCTTTAAATAAAATAAAAAATATATTTTTTTTGCTCGAAAAACCAATGCAGTCTAAGAAAAAGAAATAAAGATAAAAAAAGTTCAAACCCTTAACCTCTTGATCGCCAGGCCAATACCATAACCACGGGGCCATTGCGGCTATAGAACTATTTACGTATATATTAACGTTTTGGCACAAGTTTCTTACATTCTACAAATAATCATTCCGTTTGAAATTAACTCGATATTTCGGACTTCCATTGTCTATATTTTATTTATACACGACGTTTTGATCAGTACAATCTCTGATCGTCTTCAAGTGCCAACTGAATCATTCCGTTATTAACTCTTACCACAATTAAAAAATATTGCGATCCTTTCCTCTTTAAACCCTCCGAACTAAATTGGAACGTTTCAGGGAAACGTTCCATGGAGGTCCGTTAGAAACGTTACTGGAACGGTCTAATTAGAGCGGGAACATTCCCGTAATCAATGGAAACCTCAATGGAACGTTCCGGGAACGTTGTGGGTTTTTAGGAGAGATGGGGAAAAAATAAGGGGAAATATAATTAAAAAGAGATACACTTGATTATGTATATCATATTTTAGCTCTGCTACTGTGACCAGTCTTGTCGCAAACTCCCCATCGTCTTGGCTCAGCTATACGGCCCCAAAGTGCACAGCTTGGATCTCAGCTACAACGAACTAGTCTCTCTTAGCGGCTTGGAATTGTTCCCTAACGTTAGAGAGCTGATTCTGGATAATAATCAGTTAGATGATAATTTAACGTTACCGAAACTGAACGAGTTGCATACGTTATCGCTAAACAAAAATAAGGTAAATTATTACGTTAGTATAGAGTTTTCATCGACGTTGTCGTAAACGGCTAATCTTTTTTAATGACTTTTTACTGCTAAACTGGTTTTTCCAAATTAAACACTGTTTTTTTTATAAATCAGATTTCTAAACTGGTAAAAAGTGCCGCTCAGAATTTTTCCCTAATATTAGGAAGTTTGATTCTCAATAATAATAATAAATCAATCAGATAACAGCTTAGCGTTATCGAAATTGGACGAGTTGCATACGTTATCGCTAAACAAAAATAGAGTGAGTTACGTTAATGGAGGGTTTTCATCGACGTTGGGTTAGGGCAAAAATAGTGCACTATAGTTATTTTCCTACGAGAGTACGTTAAAAGAATTCTATTGCATGCCATGCTAAAAAAGTCTTTTTCCTACGAGCGCGAGCACGATTTTTACTCTTCCGCACGGTTTTTAATGTAACGCACGATTTTCACTTCAAAAGGACAATATTTTGATTCAAGATATACTTACCTTAAATTAAATTACTATCTATGGGTACAATTTTTCATTCAGAAAATTCATAGCCTTGACTATTAACTTAAAAACTCACATGTAGGCACTTTACTAAAAAAAATTGTGCGGAAAAGTAACTTTTCCGCATAATTTTTGTATTTTTAAAAATGAAGATATTTAGGACTAATTAGTTAATTTATTTTGTAACTATTCTGTCTCTCTCTCTCTCTCATCTCATCATTATAAATTATTTGCGTATTAAAAACATTTTTTTTTATAAAAATAGATGGACAAAATCACTCGTTGTAAAACATTGTACCTAACTCTTACGGAAAATGACTTTTCCACCCTTGACGGCTTGCCGAACTCCGCTCCGCGTTGTTTATGCAACGGCCGACTTTCCGCACTTGTTAGGTAAATAACTATTCACGCACACAAACATTTTTCTACGGACTTAAAATTTTTTGTGTGGGCACACTTTTTTTTCAAAATCGTGTAAAACAAGATGTTTTTAATTTTTCTCCCGCTCGCAGTCAAATTGTTGTACCTAACGCGTGCGGAAAGCGTTTTTTTCAACCCTTATGGCAAACTGCGTTGCATGCGGAAAAGTATCACTTTCCGCAATTGTGTAAATATCTATTATATAATAAGGGTGGAAAGTGTTAATTTTCGGCACGCGATGACAGTTGCACGTACGACGCTTGCGGTGAAAACGACACCTTACGCCCAAGTTAGGTGTAATATTTTTCCTACTTCCATAAAAATTAGCAAGTTACTGTTTTTGGGATAAAAAAGAAAGATTAAATTTTTTTCATGTTTATGTCCATTTTATACATGCTACCAAAGCCATCATTAAAAAAACATGGGTAAAAGTATTTTTTTACGAGAGGAAACTTCCACACAAATTTGAGTGTAGAATGTTTCACTCTCCCTAATTGAATGCGGAAATGAATTTACTCCCAGACTTTCCAGCAATCAGTTTGAAATTTAAATAAATAAAATATAAAAAAAATAAATAAAAACAAGAAGGTGTAAAATGTAAGAACACGTCACCTACTCGGATACATATTAACAAAAAAATACAAAATTGGAAAAACACTTTGTGGGTTTATCTTTTTCCGAATTTCCATTCTTGCAAATTGAATAAATTTGTTTTTAGATATGTGACTTAGAATCTCTGCTTGGTCAAATAAAAGCAAATTTGCACAGTCTAAATTACCTAAGTTTGTTGGGGAACAAAGCCTGTCCAAATCAACTTTCAGGAGAAGAAAACGACGAAGAGGATTATCAGAGATACAGGTATATATCTCAAAAAATAAAGTTTTTACTAATTTTTTTAGACGGTCGGTTTTAATTTAATACCATATAATTGTATAGCTTATGCAAGCGCTAAAGTAACTAAAGTAACTATACATATTAGAAACTTATCGATACATAAAGTCGGCATAGCCTGACTTGGCACTATTTTGACAGTTCCGCACGAAGGTTGGAAGGTTTCTGACATTTTTGTCATATAGACATGTCATCTAAACATTCTTATATTGTGCGTCCATAAAGTTGACAAATTAAAGTTAATGTCGTCCTTTATTAGGGACTTATCGGTACATTAAGTCGGCAGAGCCTGACTCGGCACTATTTCTGACAGTTCTGCACGAAGGTTGAAAGGTTTCTGACATTTTTGTTATGTAAACATGTCATATAAACATGCTCATATTATGCCATTCTTAAAATTGAAAAATTAAAGTTAATGCCATCCTTTATTAAAGGCAGGCACAAACATTGTGAAAGTCGACATTATTTTGACAGCAAAAATGACATATTTAGACAACAATAATGTCAGAATCCCTTTAAACTTCGTGCGGACTTGTCAAAAATAGTGCCGTCTATATTAAAGAAAGGCTATGCCGACTTTATGTACCGATAACCCAAGCAGCATTTTTCTGACCGAATAATTACAACCTAACACGACGTCGGTTTTGGCCCAAATTTAGGTTGGCAGTTGGTTTTTCCATCAAACAACGTACTTTTTACTAAGACCTGATGTCGCCAACAACTAGTGCATCAGTTGTGACGTCGATAGTTACCAAAACTGACGTAGCCAAATGTTGGTGATAATCGCTACTTATCAGCGACGTAAATTAACGTTAATTACGGTGACGTAAGTTTTAGAATAAAATTCAAGGTCGGGCCAAAGTGAAAACGGACGTCAATAAATTTAGTTGATGCCAAGATTTCCTGTAAATGGCAACACTGCAAATACGAAAGTATTTTATAAATATACTTTACATGGACTTATGTTAGAATAGAAAGTTTAAAAGTTTCTATTGTATAGTTTACAAAATAATCTTATAGGCGACTCACCTCGGGACACCCGATATAACGTCCAATTCATGAGACGTTATATTTAGTAGGAGTTTTAAAGTAGAAGTGTAATAAAATTGACGTTGCCAAACTTTTATTTATTAAATGTAACTATTCCGAGGTCCACCGACGTCGGTGCGTGACCTACAATTATACTACAATATTCTAGGTCGGGTCGTTCTACAAGGCGACGTCGCAGGAGGTGTTCTTGTCCGAAACGCCAGCAACGTTTAGCATCGATGCGCCATTACAACAGTACATTTTATTTTTTCATTTATTTGTTGGCAACTAAAATGCATTTTTTAAATGCCTATAATGTTTTACTATAAGAAACGGGCATCCTTATAAAGATTTTATTTTTAGGTTAATTTTTTTAAAAATTAATTTCTTAATATTTTTGAATTATTTTTGTGGGTTTCTGTTTTTTTAATGTCTATTTTAATTATATTTATCAGTAAACTGACCTTCGCTGGAAGATTTGCTTCCATAGAATGTGTAAAACTAACTTTTTTCAGTTACCTACAATAACTAAGATAATAATTATTGTCATCCACAGTTCATTGGGATGTGTTTGTTTAGACATATAAAAGTTTTTACCTAATAAGTTTAAACTTGGTGTGTACAGTAAAACTTTGGGTCGTGGGTCTACGTAATTTGACGTAATATTTGACCAAAACACTGTGCAGCACCCGACGTCGAAACGACTCGAATTTTGATTCCCCACTTAGGTGCTAAATCGAGTTCTCAGGAAGACTGATGGACGTCGGAGCCGACGTCAGGTATTTCTTGCCCTACGTGACCATAACGTAATATAACGTCCAAATGCTTGTTGGGAAGTCCCTATTAAAGGTCGGCACAAACATTATGTTAAGTCAACATTATTTTGACAACGCCGCGATCAAAAAAGTTCTAGATGGATAGCCCAAACGTAGACTTTAGATAGCTCCAGCAACCAAGAAGAGCGCCGCACCATAACAGATGTGTAACTGCCTAAAAATATGTAGTAATTGTTTACCTTTGTATGAAACTGTCAAAAATAGTGCCGAGTTTATTTAAGTCAGCCTATAATGTCCGATAAGTCCCTATTGTTTATTGTTTATTGTGTCATAGACTTTTAAAATGGTTGTATGAAATCGTCTAAAAAAATAAACAAGTTTTATCCATCTATAAAATCAGTGATGGTCCCAGGGGGGCGGGGGGGAGGCGATGCCCCCCCCCTTTACTCTAGGAAAAAGTAGACAACAAAGATGCTGGTGGCAAGCGTGAAGTCTTTGGAGAAAAAACGAGAAATTGCAGAAAGTTCGTTTAAAGACATCATAGAATCCTTCCAAGTATTTTGGGACAGTTTGACCTTCAATTCGTCACACCAAGAATAAAAAAACGCATGACGTACCTACCGCGAAAACCATTTCCAATGGTAGAACAGTATTAGAGCAAGAGTTCAAGGTATAAATTATGATCGATAGGTAACCCTCGCCATTTTTTGATAATATGTGCATTTTCTCGCCCTGAATACGAAATGGACAATCCTGTACCTCAAAATTGTGGATAAGGGCTCGGCGCACCAGGTGATTTTTGGTCTGGTGGTACTACTACATCATGAATGTGAAAATGGTGGGGGTTACCCTATCCATCATGTGACCTCTAAAATTGTCCACCTTTGGATTGGTGTGCCAAGTCCTTATCCACAATTTTGAGGTACAGAATTGTCCATTTCGTATTCGGGACGAGAAAATGCACGTCTTATCAAAAAATGGCGAGGGTTACCTATCCATCATAATTTTTACTGCGAATGCTTGTACTATATTATAGAGTTTCTATTTATAAATAAATTTTAGACAAAATCATTCCGGACATAAAAAAGTATTTTTGACCTGAACATATTCATACCAAGTTTTATATAACGTGAAGCCAAAATCAAGTCAAAATTAATTAAAAGACGTTTCTAAATACTATAAACTAATTCTCTTATTGGGAGAAGTCAGTATTTGGAAACAATATTAGTCAGAAGTAGGTAAAAGCTTAAATCAAAAGATACCTGATAACGTTTTGGAGGCAATGAACAAGTGTGGTGATATTTTTCCGTTGATAAGAACATTCTTGGATGTTTGCCAGTAAGTAATGCTTGGTCAGAAAGAAGTTTCCCATGCCTCAGAAGATTGAAAACATGAGTACTTAAACATACTATCACGGAAATTTTTCTGACGGGCTTAGCCTTGCTGCATATTAACAGACATATTGAAATTGACATTGAGCGGAAACGATTTTTTTTTGAGATAGGCATCTTATGTTTGAGATATGCATCTTATGTTTGAGATATGCAATATAAAAAATAATATTTTAACTTAAAAAGCTTTTTAGACTTCAAAAAAATAGTAGTTTTTAACAACTAGAGGCTAAAATAGTGCTTTTTTTAAAAGCGTTGGTTTAAATAACGAGCGCAGCGAGGTATTTAGAAACGTGAGTAAAAAAAGCACAGTTTAGCCGCGAGCTGTTAACACTATTTTCTTATTACCTTTATAAAAAAATCCAAGAAAAACAGGAAAATACTTTTAAAAATATAAATCTATAAATCTATAAATCAATCATCAAGTATAAATCAAGGCGGCTGGTAAATGAAATAACAATGGTGTCTATAGCGATGTGCCTTTTTACTCGGTGACGTTCATTGTTGCGACGATTTTTTTGTAAATACTTGGGGAAAACTGGCGGATATGGCTTAATTTTTAGGCAAGAATAATTAGATTCTTTTCAATATTACTATATTCCGCTATTTCTCTTTAATTTTGGGTAAAAAATGAACAGAAATCTTTTTTTGCACCAATGATCAAAAAAAAAAGTTTTTTTTTTACATCGGTAACCAAAAAAGCCATGCTTTAGTTATCGGCAGACAGTTACTAAAATCATGTTTTTGACGAAGGTATAAAAAAAATATTTAGCTATTATTAGGTTTTGTTTGTGGTTGGTTTGTTATATGTTTTTTATAACTGAAAAAATTATACGTAGTTAGGTACTCGAGCGCGGATTTCAGGGGTACTTAACCCGCCCTACCATGGCTTTAAATTTTTTATAAACATTTTGAAAATCAAAAGGAGCGCATAAATTGCGGCGCTATAACACCTTTAATTTTGTATTAGTTTAAAATGGTTTAATTTTGTGTTTTCTTAAAAATGTTGGTCTACTGCGCTTTGAAATCATTGATATATTTACAATTTTAAATAAAAAATGCATTTTTAAGTGCAATATTCTTCGCCTGCGGCGCTATGATACTATTGATATTTACAAATTGCATTTTTAATATAATTTTCTGAAAAATTTTCGGCGCATTCAAACATTTTTTAAAATAAAAAATGTATGAAATAAACGACTTAAAATCAGACTAACCCCCCCTTACATTTGAGACCAAATCCGCGCTTGTAGTTACTACGTTTTGTTTGCATATATTGATATGTTCCCTTTTCAAATGGCTGGGACCGCCACTGATAAAATGGTAACTCAAAAACGAAGAAGTATACATTAAAAATAGTATGATGATTGTGTATTAAAGAAAAATGTACTATAAATACTCGCGTAATTTTTATACTTTTCTTCTAATTGAATTGTTGCTTGAAGTAGTCAATTACAAAAATAGGGTATAATTACCCGCCATTACTTGTAATTTACAAATAAATTGCCAAACCGATTGGTTTTTGGAAAAAATATGGATTGTCTCTTGAATTCATTCTGCTCCTTTAACAATCGGCCAAATATTTTTATAGCAACAAAATATAAAATTTTGTTTTTGTAGATACTTTGTACTTTATCACCTGCCAAACCTCAAGTTTCTTGATTCTAAAGCAGTGAGTTATCAAGAAAAGTTGGAAGCCAAAACAAGAGGTCAATTTATGAATGTTAAAACGCCCAAAAATTTAGAAGAAGTTGCAGGAGCTGATTTGCCCTTGACCAGGAGATTAATAGAAGGAGAAAGGTTGAAATTTAGTCCTTTGTCGAGGGCGCTAAGGGGTCCTGATGATTTTAAGGGTAAGTAAATATTTAAATAAGTAGCTATTTAAAAGATACACCAAAGCCACATGAAAATGTTCATTTGTCTTTCGATACACTGAAAAATTTTACCATTCCCTATAGGTTTTAAGGACGATTTTGAATCGTTTTCCTAGTCGTTCTTCAAGGTCCCTCCTTCCTTCGCCATAAGAATTTACATTATCCAAGGAAGTCTTAAGAATGACTATAAATACGACTCTAAGTAATTCTTCAAAAATTTTGTAAGCGACGCCATTTTCTGGGAAGATATTTAAATAAAGTTTTATCTAAGTTATGGCATGCCCATTATTTTTGGACAAAAAATAAAATTTTACAACAAATTAATAAAATTCGGCTTGCTAATTGAACAGTGTAACTATCGTTTTTTTAAATTATTTGTCTATATAAGGTTTCACGATAATTTCAAAGATTTACTTTTAATTTTTTTAGGAATTTATGGAAAATGCCGATATCGATATAGTGGAAAACATTCAGAAGGAAACCGTTTTATATCAAATCAAGATCTTTGAATTGTGTGAAATTATTAATTGTCTTATAATATATGTCTTATTTATATTAATAAAATGAATAAATATTTATGAGTGATATTTTTACTAATTTGACTTTTTACTAATTTTTGCTAAAATATCTCTAGCTACTAAAACGCGCCAAAACTTTTAAAAGTATCCGGTAAATCACAAAAGTCTCGCTACTCGTAGAGCCATCTATGTAATACACTTCAAACTAAACTTCAAGAATTCAATCCTAACAGCACCCTCTATTCGAGATATTCTTGATTGTGATTAGAAAAGTCATTTCACTGTGTTTATCCGAACGAACTCGGTCGCGTGAGATCTCTCCTCATTTTACACATCACATGATCTCTGTATTTAAACTCACCCAATGAATTACAATGAGCAAACGAACGGACCCACAGAAAACGAAAACACAAGACACGACGCTGTCGTTTGTCAATTGTCAAGCAAAACGTCGAAAACGTAACCACAAATTTGACAGCTCCCAAAAAAAAGTTGTAAATATTGAAAATTTTTATTATTATTGTGATATCATACATGGGATGGGTCTGTTCGCATATTTTTCATTTGTACTCGTAGTTAAAAGCATTTAGGGGTGCTCCAGTGTTGCTGGAAAATTATGAGATACAAAAATGGGTGAGTTCTCTTTGTATTTTCTATATATTTTTGTATTCTGTATCTTCTGTATTTTTAACCTTATTTCTGAGCCCTTGTGTTGTAAGAGAATGTTTTGTTTACCATTGCACCACGTCCTAGCAATCACTAATAACCTAATAACTGAACTTTTACTTAAGGCTCTGTTTATAGAATAGAATGCAAGTGGAAATGCCTTGGGAAATGTGTAGTAATCTGTACCAGTTGTTTCTTTAAAAACATAGTGGGTTTTCTAGATTCATAATACATACCTACCTAGTTACATTAAAGGCTTATTTATCCAACAACATAATGCGAGTTAAAGAAATTTATAGCAGGTTTACCCATTAATGAAATGCACAATTTTAGTGTGTAATTTCTCATCTCGGTCATTTTCTACCATACTAGGCTGTAAAAAGATAAGAATTGTGCATTACATTGCTGGGTAATCCCACCCTTAATGCTTAGATTTTTATATATACATATATATATATATATATAAATATCGTATTTTTCGTCTTTAGCTGGAAAAGGACAGATATATAAAATTACTACTAACTAACTAAATTTGTTGATTGTGCATTAAGTGGTTGGATAAGTCAGCCTTAAGACTTGACTAATGAACTGTGTTTAATGTTTCTTTCCAAGTTTGTTTCTGACAATACATACCACTTCTTAAACACAATAAAAAACATTTATTTCTACTGTGTTGGTCTTAGCAGGCAAGCTGTTACAGGTCATAAAAAAAATTCCTATAATAAGTTGCTGCAATTTATTAGTATGTTTTCACATTGTATTCAATATGTATTGAAAATCAAGCATCTTGTTCTTTCTTATATCATGCTCTTTGTCTGAACAGAAAACATGCTCTATGAAAGAAAAAGAAGACAATCTTTTTAATATGTATTGAGTATGTTGTGAAAACATACTATGTTTCTTTCATTGCTTTTAAAATGTAGAAGAAAAAGAAAGATTATATTTATTTATTATTATTTATAGTCTATAGATTTGTAAACATTAGGAATTAATTTTTCCTTCCAGCATTGAAAATATGTTTTCCTTATTACAGGGGGCAGGGGCAAACCACTAGTCAAAATTTGTACACTTCTTGCTTATTTCCTTAATTTTGCTACTAATTGCACAAACTTAAGATTTTTAATTACTAATTGCACAAATTCCTCTCATCGTAGCTTTATTAACTCCATCAGAGTGTATGCTACTGATAATTTGCTTTTAAGCAATAACCATATTCATTTTTATTTTGTGTCTATTTTATTTTTGGTTTATAAAACCAATAAATAATTGGTTTTTAAACAGGTCAAACCAAGGTTTTAATCTTGTTTTTAACATATTCATAATTAATTATGATTAGTTAAGTCTTCAAAAATAGTAAATTCAGCCAGTAATAATATATCTAATATTTTCTAATTTTAAGTAGTAAAACTGCATTATTATAACGGGGTGTGGCAGAAAGGACCCTAGGCCGCCCCTCTCTACTACTACTACTTACTTCCATTAAATTTAATACATTTACAAACAAAGATAGTAACATGTAAGAATAATTTTAAAAATCTTCGTAAGGGTTTAAAAAGATATTACATGATTTTAGTTGAAGTACTAGTAGAGCATGATTACATTGCACAAGAACCTGATGAACTCACTATCAGAAAGGGCGATATAATTATTGAAGTACTTAAAAAAGCAGGTAAACATTATATGCCCAAGAATCATGTTTGGTGATAGGTACCTTAGTTAAATGAACATACTTACCCTAATATTTTACTAAAATTAAAAAGTTATTTGGTAATTAACCAAAAAATTTAGATCAAAATGTTGCTTTAACCAAAGTGACAAAGTACTTTTAATGTAAGAAATTAATTGCAAAGAAAGACATAGGTAGGTAAATTGAAAACATTTTTTTTTCAATGTTTTTTTTCCATACCTACTTACATCCTCTCTTACACCTAATTATAAAAAAAAATAATTTTTTAGGGGGATGGTGGGAGGGTAAACTAAAAGATAAAAAAGGAATGTTTCCAGATAACTTTGTTAGAGTTATAGACAAGGAGTCTGTAACATTAAGAAATAAAAGAGATGTTACTCGCATAAGGCAGTGTCGAGTTGTCTTTAGCTACAATCAGGACCATGAAGACGAGTTAAACTTAAAAGTTGGAGAGATTATTGATATTATTGGAGAAGAGGAAGAAGGATGGTAAGTTTTGTGATCATTATACTTTTTTCCTAAAATGTTTAAGAATACTTGGAATGCATAAAACTCCTACTTTGTTTTTTTAAATAAAGTAACAACAATTTTCATATCTTTACCATTTCTAAAGGTTATTATTTTAATTTTTTTTTAGGTGGAGAGGTCAATTAAATGGCAAAGAAGGAGTTTTTCCATCAAATTTTGTTGAAGAAATAGTCATTCCAGTAAACACTAACAGACCCAGACCCAGTATTAGAGAAGATTTAAATAGACTTTCCAGTGAACCACCTGTATTGCCCAGCAAACCGGGTAAGTTTCTATATAGAAAATGCTGATTTAACAATAAACATTTTGTCATTATGACAACCTGAACCTGAATGTGTTTAAAATGTGTACTTGTAGAATTAACATTTTTTTTTGTCTAAAATGAAAATCAGTATATTATTAGGGGCTATTGTAAAACTGACAGACATTTTATTGAATATTCTATCTTTTTCCAAAAAAGTGGGGATGTAGTGAGTGGATCAATCCCTTACAGGCTTCCCAGTGACTTTGTTTTTTCTTTGAAAGCATTTTTATTAGGAAAACTCACAATATTTTTTTTGTTATTACTTAATTTGTAGGAAAAACATTGCTTGTCTGAAAACGACATTTTGGTATTAAAGCAAAATAATGTACATTACTTTGCTTTAGTTTTTAGCCCACCCTGTTAACCCTAACGTTAAAAAAATACTCTATTCCCCATGATATTTTTTTGTCCACATGTTTAAATAGTTGCTGTTGTAAATACTTTATCTAAAAAAATAAATAATTATATGCCTAGTAGGTTTTGAACCAAGCGTGATAACAAACCCTTGTCTTTGAAATTATTTAGTTACTGAATCATTTTGGTAAAATACTTTAATCTGATAAGAAAAAGGTTATCTGTTAAATACCAAGGTATTTCCTTATTTAGAATTTTTTTTAGTACATTAGAGAGCCTACAATATACACACTTTATGATTTTTATTGCATATATATTATTTACAAATTCAATGAGGTGTTTTGGAAATTTGGAAACGTTTTTTCAAATAACTCAAAAAATAAAGCTCCTACGAATTTGGACTTTATAACAAAATTTTTAATCCATATTCATGGAAACTTAAATCTGAAAACCATATATTGCTACTTGCTTTTGTTCCAAAGTTACAATTTTTTAAAATATTTTATCCCCATTTCTCCCTCTTCAACCCCCCACCTCCATACCCAAAAGTTAATCAGTTCATGGTCAGCCGATAGAGGATTTTTGTACCAAATTTTGTTAAAATCGATTAAGGTGTTCTTGAGTTATCAAAGGTAAAATTTCACAATTTTAAAAGAAAAAAAAAGAGACTTTTTTATTATTTCCTATCTTTTCCATCCAAACACCAAGTTTAAGTGAGTTTTTTTCGACTTTTTATTAGCAACTTGCTGCTTATTCCCACAAAGTAAAATAAAAGGCATAAACTACTTACGTAAATGACACTCTATGTGCTTTTGTGGGGGTCCTCAAAGTGTGGTGACAGCAGGCAGCTGCCTCGCCTATAATCCGGGCATGCCCCTTTTCTCGACCGGGAACGCGTCGAATGGGAAATTAAGAACTCATTTTTTTTTTGTTTTAAATGGTTATGACCTCGGTCACGAATTTTGGTTTTCGTGAACCAATTTTAATTAATTAAAAATATGCAGCAGTAAAACTCATGAAAATCGGTTCAATTATTTTTGTGTGATTCTGGGACAAACAAACAAACAGACCAAAATTCTAGAAATTGTATATCTAGGTGAAGGTTTTCAGGAACAATAGTCAAAGCGCCAATAAAAACAGTTAGAGAAAAAAGTAACATTTTAGATATTTTTGGAAACCTTGCTCGGCTAGACAATATCTGAGACTATTATAAAAACCCCTTCTAACGCTTCCAAGCATGTTAGGGGTGATAGTTTGAAAAGATTCTTCAATTTTAATCCGAAGTTCTTCCAAATTATTAGCGCTTTCATGTTCGTAAACTTTATTTTTGATATAACTCGACAGATAGAAGTCATTAGGAGCAAGATCGGGCGATCGAGCTGGCCATAAAATATTTTCTTGTGTACTTATAACCCGATTAGGAAATGCATTATAAAGATATTCCCTAACAAGGCCAATATTGGGAGCGGGACAACCATCTTGTTGAAACCATGTTTCACCAATTCTCACACCTAACAACTGCCTAGCAGTTGGAATAATATGCTGCTGCAGTAGATCCAAGTATCTAGGACCATTCAAATTGTCACGATTAGCCCTTTCCATCATTGCTTCGCAAAATTCCATACAACGATAGTTGTCCTCCAGAAAAATTTGATGCGTTTTTGACACTTTGTAAGAATGGTAACCATTGTTTTTGACAACACGTAAGCCAGTGGCTTAATATGTATCAATTGCTTTGGCAATTTGGTGGCTAGTTAACTTTCGATTTTCCTCTACTGCAGCGCAAATCATCACATCTACTACTTCCTGCTCGTCATTCAAAACAGTGGGTTTTGTATGGTTCCTTGGCGCTACACAACCAAACTTCAAAATTCTGCACATACCTATGAATCGTTGATAAACTAGGTTCTGGACGATTTACAAAATTCTCCAAAAAAAGTTCTCAAGCAAGGCAGAAATAACTTCCTATCGAAAATATCTGTCCTGGAAATTCAAAGAAACAGCATTCATCCTGAGCAACCAGAATGTATTTTCACAAACAAGCGTCACCATCAAGAATATTTGGAAACCAACACTTTTCGGAGGTCGTGTCCAAGTGCAACTTTATTGTTCACTGCAGCAATTGTTGCTAATATATGAGATTAGGTACTCTTAGTTGTTTATAGTGTTCACCTGATGACGATTGCAGATACATACGCATTTGAAACGTTGTGAAAAAGTAAAAATAAAGACAATGAAAGTAACGCCGTTGCCGTAGCTCCGTCCTCTTAATGACTGACTTTTTTGTAAACCATTTAAGTATGTGAAACTTGACTTCTCTGTCTCTTTTGGTTATGTAGATATTAGGGGCTACTAGAGCTACCGCAATACCCTGTATGTATAGCTAATTACATTCTCTGAAAAATTTAAAAACTCCATTGTAGGTTGCAAGATTTTTTTTGTTTCCTAAATTCGTGACTTATCCCACAAAAATATTTTAATGTTATAAAATATTTTTTTTAGCAAAACAGTTTTGCGAGGTTAAATTCGCCTACAAAGCCCTCAACGAAGACGAATTAAATCTAAAAGAAGGAGACATAGTCACTCTAATCAACAAAGACACCCAAGACCCGGGTTGGTGGAAAGGCGAGATAAACGGGAGAGTGGGAGTTTTTCCCGATAATTTCGTAGTCATTTTGCCAGATGATAAGAAACCTATTAATTTAGAGCATAAGCCTGATATTTTTGGTAAGAATTTCAAGGCTATTACTATTGTTTAGGTATACAATAAAGGTATTTACTCGTGAAAAGTTTTTATTAAAAAATTGAAAAATATTCCCATAATTAAGGGGTGCACCCAAAACTTCCTTGTTATTTAGTATATTGGTTTTTTAAGGCCACAAAAACGGCATAGATTTGACAACACTGTTTTGCTATTTTTTTGAAAGATCAACAATAGGTGGCACCACTAATGACATTTCGAGTGAGATTGTGCAGTGTTCAGAACACGGTGCGAACACCATTTGTGAGGCTAGCCTTCCATTAGCAGATTTTCCGCGCGGATTTTAAGTTATGGTGAAGGTGCCAATAGTTCGGTCACTGTTTCACTCACCAACAGTCAAAGTCAAATTTTAAAATCCGCGCGGAAAAAAAGCCTTAGACAAGTGGCCAGTAGCTGTGCGGAACCTGAATTCCAATACTCCAGTTTCCCTGGGCCTATCAAATTACGTGACCTACGCGTTTCAGAATTCCGGCAGAATCTCGCTTGTAAAGAAAAAAAAACGATAACTTTTTTGTTATCAGATAATAGGATTTATAAAAATCTACAACCGTATCCAAAGGATTTTTCACAATTTGGTGTATTTTTTTCAAAAAATTAAAAAATTCAAAAATTGTTACAGATTTCTGTATTATTGACGAGGCTAAAGAAAAATCCAGGTAAGATTTTTGACTATTGTTAGACGTGTTTATTTTATTTCGGGAATGAGAGTCCAAAAACTGTCTGGATACGGTTGTGAGGAATTTAAAAATAAACATTCCTGCCAAATTTCAACAGATTCCGTTTTCTCGTTTCCGATATTCTGCCCGGTAAAGATTGGCTCAAAAACAGCAAAGCAGTGTTGTCAAATCTATGCCGTTTTTGTGGCCTTAAAGTTTAAGGAATGAGAAAAACTATTTCAAAATTTAAAAACCAAATGGCTTTTCAATTTATTGTGATCCAAAAACTACAGACTTACAAAACCTCTGTGATGCGTAAAGGAATACATTTTTATTGATTTAAGTTTTATTAAAAAAAACCTTTACTCAGGGTTTATTTTATTTTAGGTGCCATTAAACCTAGTTCTATAGCGTCACAACGAAAATCTCTGGAAGTCAAAAAAGAGGAGCCTAAACCAAGCACTGGCGGTACTAAAAACGACAGTACCAAGTCAGAAAACCACCCAGATCCAAAAACGCCCCCTGTTCCTGGAAAAAAACCTGTCGTAACTGTCAAAAAGTCGCCCAGCAGTGGATCGGCCAGCGGAATATTGTCGAAAATTAAAGTAAGAACATGGATTTTTTAACCTGAGAATCCTGACATAATTATGAACGAAATTTTAAAATCACTGCACCACGTCGTCACATCAGAATTACAAGGTTCTATCTACAACATTTTGACATTTTAACTTTTTTGCAAAAATTAACCTATAATTATGAGCTTTATCAAACAAAAAATAAATAGAAAAACAAACTGGGGTAGTTTCAGATTTATTAAGAAAATTACAAAGTTCCAAGTGGATGATTTAAAATTATTTTGGAATTACAAAGTTCTATCGACCAAAATATTTTTAGTCGCGATTTTGATTATACTTTTTTCCTCTGCCAGTCCTGACTTTTAAATTATCTTTTGCAGTTTTTAAATAAAAATGTCCTCCCCCCTTTTAAGTTACGTTTTCTATGTTGCGGCGGACGCATCGGGCGTCTGACGCAAGTAATCATTTCCTTCGGCCCGTTTGAGTATGAGTCAGACGCAGTCCGTCAGCCGCATGCGTCCGCCGAATCATAGGAACCGTAACTTTAAGTAAGTATTCTTTTTTGCAAACTAGCGCATTTAAAAGACCTAAGAATTTTTTTTTATTAAACTTGTATTCATTCATTTAATTTTCTTAAATTAATGACAATAAAATTATTTTGTTTGAAAACCAATTTTACACAAAAAAAGTTAAATTAAATTATGTTTTTACGTTTATTTATTGCATGCGAGTCAAGTTTTTTTTTATCACAAATTATTTTATACTTTTTAGTCCGTTTTAAAAACGAAGAGCTTTATTAAAAATTATTTTTTATTTAATTAATTACTTTCTGCTTCTTAGTGTATTTTTTTTTTGGGAAATACTGAGTAAATTTAAATCTAAAAAGTGCAGCTTTAGTTCAAAAGTTACGAATTTTTAAATATATCAACCCCTTCAATCACTCCACACCCATCATAATAGCTTTTTTATCCATTATAAGGAAATATTTAGTAAAACTCAAATCTGAAAACTGCATATTCATCATTATTGGTTCAAAATTTATGGATTTTTAAATATATCAACCCCCTAATACTCCTTAGAGCACACAACAATATCGTTTTTTTGTTATAAAATTAGAAAAAAACTTAGGGAAACTTAAATCTAAAGACTTTATATCCCTAGTAGCTATTGTTTAAAAGTTATGTTTTTTTTTAAATTTTTAAATAAATTAACCCCCACTCACCTTCCTAACTACCCCCCCACCAACGCAGTTTTTATTGTAATATTATAATGTGACTGGAATTACATACATTTACCAAATTTTATTAAACTCGGTTAACGAGAAGTTAAAACTTTTTAATGTACCAAAATTCTATCTACCAGTTTCTTAATATAAAAATTATTTTGAGAATTACAATGTTCTATCCCAATTTTCCGTGTCAAACATTGACAGTTTCCTGTGAAAAAAATAGATCAGACCAACTTTTTTAAAATCTTCGAAATTAAGTCAAATTAAATTATTAGTTTAAAATATTTAAACAAAACAGATGGCATAGTTCTAGAGCCCGAATTTTTTAAAATGCAATTGCCAAAAGTTGCAAGGCAGGTAGATAGAACCTTGTAATTCTAAGCTGACGAAGTCTGCCCTGGCCGATTTTTTTTTCTTTTGGTGCCACTGATATTTTTTTAACTTATATTTTTCTTGTAACATGTATTTACTTAATATTGTGCGTGCAGTAAGTACTTGTAATGGAGTTTAACAATTTTCATAAGATTCTTAAGTAGCCAAACGAAAAAAAATCCGTTTTTTATTGCCTGCACTTTTTTGTGTATAGGACATAGCACAGCGCAGCTTATGTTCCAGATGCTCACCACGGGATCTCCTAAAAGGTAGGAGATACAAAAAGGTTTAAATTAGGGCAAAGTTGTGCAATACTTTGCTTAGAACTACGATAGGTTCGTGTTTGATATTTGAAATTTCAGTTTTTTCTCGTGCCCTTGGATTCATGAAGGATAATATTTTCTTTACCATCATCAGCCAAAATTTAATTTTTCCTTTTAACTTACTCAAGACATTTTAGGAACCCTGTAATACCTGCAATACCTTTTTGACATTTAAAAAAATATAGTTTTTTTCTTGACGTTTTGTCTTAACTTTTTTCTAAATTATATAATCTTTTTTAAAAATACTACTCACTGACATGTTCATGTGAGAGTTAAAATCTAAAGATCTTTAAATTAGCAAAATAACATAAGTTATAAAATTTAAGAATTAGAAACGAAGCAAAAACGTATTATTAAAATGTTAGGCAAATTATATTGTCAAAACAAAACGTCAAAAAAGACTGTCGTTCTTAAAATATCAAAGTACTGCAAGCGGGTTTTCAAAATATCTTGAGCAAAAATTGAATATAGGCTGATGATGAAATATAAACTCAAAAAGTCAGGTGATCTGTCAAAATAAGGTTGCAAAATATTATCCGTCATCCTTTATGAACTAAACGGTGGCAGAAAAAAAGCACGTGTGCATAAGAAAACATGCTGCTCGGGTCACACTGAAATGTGAAATCTCAAAAACGGACCTGTTATTAGGTAGATTTTAAAAAAGTGCTTGTAAAAAGTTTTAAGCATTTTTTGACAGCTTTAAGAAGGCGCAACGACCCGGATTTTGTAAACTTGTGTTGAGCAAAGCATCAAGTTGCGCAACTTTGCCCCAATTTAAACCTTTTCGTATTTTCTAACGTTTAGGAGATCTCCATGGTGAGAATCGAATTAGAAACTCCCTTTTTGACATCATACCAAACTTTTGCCAAAATTTGAGCACAAGAAATGTTACCAACCAATTAGTTAGCCTGTCATAAAATGTTTTTGACAGTTCCAGTGTCAAGCTTTGGTAAAGTTTTGTTCCAATTTTTTCAAGGTTTCACTCTTTTTTCATAACTGCAGTCTGTAAAAATATGAACTGAAAGGAATTAAAATAAAATAATATATTTTTTTAGGAAAAGATAGCCGACACTATAGATGGAGCTACAGGTAGCAAACAGAAGACTGACAGCAATGCACTTAGTAAGGATAACAGCACGGAAAATAACAATAATGACGCATTTGATCAAGTGGAAAGGACCCCAGTGTTGATGGACGTGAGAGCTAATAGAGCTAGAGCGCCAGGTGAGAATTCGTTTTTTTTTTAAATATCTCGAAAAATAACATTTTAATGAACTACAAAATAAGTTTCGTTTTTCCTGTTTTACACTGACTCTATATCCATGGATTTAATCATGAATTAATTTAAAAATTTATTCATGGCAATTTCCATGATGTGCAGTTCAATAGCTCTGTTTAAACCAAAAAGAAACTGGGTCAAACCACATTAAATCAACCAAAAAAAAGGCACTTTTCGTTTTGACCATCTCCGATTTTGATGATTTTTGGTACACTTATTCTTCTGATCCAAAAACTTAAAAATCCAAAAATAAATTTTTTGGATAAGTGGTTTTTGTTTTATTGATTTTTGAAAATAAAGAAATTGACCAATATGCCCTTGACAGGCACTTACAAAAATAGCAATATCTCAAAAACTATTGGTCCTATAGAAGCGAGTTACAGCTTATTTTGAAGGTTTTTTTTTGAAAAATCTTGAAAACACCATTTTGAATTTTTTTCAAAAAAATACTTTTTTTTCACTATTTTTTAAATATTTTTGGAAAATTTTAGAATGGAAGTTATTGGTTTTATTTTTAAAAAAATAATATAAAAAACCTTGGAGGAAAAAACCATACATTTTTTGATAAATACCTATATATTTACTCTTTATATCTAAAAACTTGTCAATTGCTCCCAGTCTTGTAAATAAGATAGATAAAAGGTTTTTCTAAACTTGTTTATTCCTGCAAAATTTTGAGTATTTCTTCAATTGTCCTCCCCTCCACCCAAGATCTTTTCACCACCACCTATTATACATTTAAACATGTTAATTCCTGCAAAATGTTTAGCTCCTCCCATTACTTTTTATTGGCCCTTACCCCTACTTGTATCATTTCTGGTTCAGCGGTTTATGTGATAAATTGCTATTTTTTAATTTAAAACATTTATCGGAGTCGTGTGTTGTAACTTCCGCTCAAACTCCAGATTCTCCTTTTAAAGAATGTGATGAATCTATGGACCTTCTAAACCAGTCGTTGCAAATTATTGGGGAATTGCCTATCAAAAAAAGAAGAGTGTCCAAAGAAAAGGCTGAAAAAGTGAAAGCAGTGATCGAAAAAAGATTAGGTCAAGAAGAATACTTAATAGTAGAAAAGACCAAAGAAAAAAACATGGACGAGTGCGAAATAATACAACAATTAAAAGAAAAATTTCAGCTAGTTCAAAAAAGAAGCGAAAGAATGTTAATTCTATCTTGTCTTGCAAGAATTTGGAGTTTCCCAATACATGACCAGGATGGTAAAAAAAATGGTCAAAGAAAAAGGAATTTTATCCACACCTAATCCAAAGCCTGGGAAAACTCTTGACCAAAACGTTGTAGAAATGGTAACATCATTTTACCTTAGAGATGATGTGAGTAGACCCAGGCCTGGAAAAAAAGATTTTGTTGTTGTAAGAAAAGAAGGAACTAAGGAGCATCATCAGGAAAGGTTAGTTTTGGCTAATATCAAAGAAATATATTTGAATTTTAAGAAAGAGCATCCAGCCCTAAAAATTGGTTTATCTAAATTTAGTGAATTGAGACCAAAAAGTTGCATTTTAGCAGGAAAGAGCGGTACACATACAGTGTGTGTGTGCACAATACGTCAAAATATGAAGTTAGTGATAGAGTGTTCTAAAATAAACAAGTTTATCTTAAATGATAAGGGTAATCCTGCTTTACCAGACTACCATGCTTGCCTCTCAAAAATGATGTGTAACCCACCAGGAGTTCACTGCTTTTTGGACAAATGTGAGATATGCCCAGGAACTAAGAATTTAAAAAACTTTTTGAATGAAAAGGTCGAAGAAGCAATGATTGACAATGTGACTTTTAAGAAGTGGATATCTATAGATAGATGCAATATGAAGACATTAATTAAACCAGCAGAGGACTTCATTGAAGAATTTTCAAATGACTTGATTAAATTAACATCTCATTCTTTTTACACTCACATGCAAAAATAATACTACAATGAGGTAAAAGACAATTTAAAAAAGGGGGAAGCACTAATCACATGCGACTTCGCTGAAAATTATTCATTTATTTTGCAGGATGAAGTGCTGTCACTGGACAAATAGCCAGGCAACCCTACATCCTTTTGTAATATATTACAAAACTCATGAGGGAAAACTGTGTCATTTAAATTATATATTTATTTCAGACTGTTTGGTACACAACACTGTGGCATCTTTTTTTAAGCCACCTTATGCCTGGACTAAAGAGGCAAATTGATAATTTAGACAAAATTATCTATTTTTCAGACGGCTGTGCCGCACAGTATAAAAATAAAAAAATTTTTGTTAATATTGCGTACCATCTCAAGGAATTTAAAATTAAAGCAGAATGGAATCTTTTTGCCACCTCCCACGGGAAGAGTGCATGCGATGGGCTGGGAGGCACCGTAAAAAGGTTGGCTGCTAAAGCAAGCCTGCAGAGACCATATAATGAACATATTATGACCCCCGAAGATCTTTTTAAATTTGCAACAGAAAACATTCCTGGTATAACATTTAAATATTGTTCATTAAATGACTACCAGCAACATGAAAAGTTTTTGGAAAAAAGATACCTGGAAGCACAATCGATACCTGGGACTCAAAAATTGCACTCGATTATCCCCCTCAGTAATAAAAAAATTATTACAAAACCATTTTTACTAAGTAAAGAGGAAAATATTCAATGTCTTTTTGCAACCTGTGGTTTGTCAAACACAGAAATTGAAAACATCGACTCCGGTTTTGTAACCATAAACTATGACTGTCTTTGGTGGATGGGATGTATCATTGGCAAAAATATAGAAAGCGGGGAAATAGAAGTTTGTTTTTTACATCCTCATGGTCCCTCTCCGTCTTTTTACTTTCCAAAGCCAAAAGCTGATGTATTGGTCATAGATCAAAATTCTCTTTTAAGACGGGTCAACCCAAATACTGCCACTGGTAGGACATATACCCTAACTGCAGAAGAAATGACAGATTCCTCAAATATTTTACAAAAAAAATTAGCAACCTAAATATTTTTTATTGTAAATTTTCTATTATTCTTACTTTTCATTTTTTTATTATACCCATATTAGGTAAATTAGCCCTGTATTAAATATCTTATTAATTTTTTAAAGTATGACTCCATTATTTCTCCATCTTAAAATTGTCCAAAAATGTTAAAAAACATTAAAAAGAAATATTTTTTTGAAAAAAATTAAAAAATGTGTTTTTGAGATTTTTCAAAAAAAAAAAAAATTGTTTAATTAGGAAAAAAAATTAAACAAACTATATTGTGTCACACATCTTTAAAAAGGTCTTTAAAAACCCTTCAAAATGAGCTATCACTCGTTTCTATAGGATCAATAGTTTTTGAGATATTACTATTTTTGTAAGTGTCTGTCAAGGACATATTGGTCAATTTCTTGATTTTCAAAATTCAATAAAACAAAAACCGCTTATCCAAAAAATTTGATTTTTTGGAGTTTTGAGTTTTTTGATAAGACGAATAAGTGTACCAAAAATCATCAAAATCGGAGATGGTCAAAACTATTGCCTGGTTGACTTGATATGGTTTGACCCAACTACCTAACTTTCAGAGTTAACCTCACAAAACCCTCACAGACGGTTTGGTAGTGGCACACACGTTGACAGTGGTTTTGGTAATTTAAATTTTACTTTAAACTTGGTCAAAATTATAGCATGTTTTATGCGCTTGAATAAATCCATGGTTATTTAATTGCCAGAGTGAAAACAGTCATTAGAATGCCCCATAATATTTGACAATTACTCTTTGTGGATCACTATTTTTTAAGACAGTCTTACAAATTTTATTTAGCAAATAGCCCCTGTATAGAAATACTAGACCATGTTTAAGCTTTTTCTCTCTAGAGATTTGTATTGGAAAGGGAAATAACATTTTGGACTAATTGGTCTCATTAAATTTATGTGAATGGACTATTAGAGTGACTAAATTCTGCTATATCATGATCTTTCTTTGTTTTATGCTTTTGAAAAATACTTTTGTTTTAATTTTATAATCTGAATTCTTTATTTTTAGCATCTAACCTAAAAAATTGTATGCAATAGTGTGCAAACATGAGTGAAAGAAAAACAAAATATAATCCTGACTGTCAGGAAAAATATTCCTGGCTGACAGGATAAAAATGATTTTTATTCTGCTTATTGCAAGTTAAGTTGCAAAAATGTTAAAATTGATAGAAGTGGCATTGGTCAAATCAAGTCTCACAGAAAGGGCTTTTTTATATTATTATAACGTTGTTCCTTTTATATTAGTACGTGTTTATAATATAACATTGGTAGTAGCGCAGTCGGTAGCATATCGGCCTGCCGCACGAGAGGTCTCGGGTTCGGATCCCGGCCAGGTGTATGGATATTTTGTGTTTGTCTTTAACTCTGTACACTGGGAATTGATCCTACTATGGATGGAAAAGTCCCAGTTTAAAAAAAAAAGTAGTAAGTTTCAACTGAATAGTTCTCTAAAATCAAACCAAACATATGTAACTTTAGTAGTTAAGTGCCTCAAGCTCAGAAGCCTACAAGGAACCATATGCAGAGGGATAACCGGCGCTATGAGGACGGCACCTATACAGGCACTCGTAACCATTCTGGGACTGCCGCCGCTTCCGATCTGGATCAGAAAAGAAGCGATGGCGACCCACCTCCGGCTGAGAGATACAGCTCAATGGAGAGGAAGAGGGGAAGCTGCGGGGCATCTTAGGATTGCCCAAATGGCCGAGAGAGAAATTCCAATGGCAGCAGTGAAAACACAAAGACCAAAAAATCTCTGGAGATTCAACAAGAGGTACAAAGTAGTCATCCCAGACAGGGAACTATAGCAGAGTGAAAACCTCCGCGAACAGTTCGAGGAGAACGCCGTTATTTGCTACACCGACGGGTCCAAACTGTCTGAGAAGCCACAGGATCGGGGGTTTACATAGAAGACCAGGAGGTTCGAAAGAGCTACCCGCTCGGAGAGCCAGGCAGAGGTGTATGCCATAATACTGGCTGCAGCCATGGAGGAAATAAAGAACGGTACGGAGGAGCATGTTTATATATGCTCCGACAGCAAATCGGTCCTAAAGACACTAAGGGCGCCCAAGATCAACAACACCTTGGTGGAGGAATGTGCGGATGCACTAGAATCCTTGGGAGAGGGCAAACAAGTGACACTTATGTGGGTACTGGGACATATGGGGGTGTCGGGGAACGAGAAGGCCGACGAGCTCGCCAGGATCGGGGCAAGCACCCAGTATGTAGGGCCGGAACCACTCCTAGGAACAATCAAGACCAACGATGCCATGGCGACCGCTTGGAGAGGAGGAACAGGATGCAGACAGACCAGGGACTTCGTGAAGGGCCCGGATGTAGCCAGACAAAAATGGCTTCTGGGGAAATCACAAAGGGACGCTGGTTTGCTGACAGGAATCATAACAGGTCACAACCGACTAAGGAAGCACATGACCCAGATCGCGGTGGAAAATGACTGCCGGGCCTGCGGGCGGGCAGAAGAGACATCTCGACATGTTATACCGAACTGCGAGGCATACCAGAGGACGAGATACCAGGTATTCGGTTCCCCGACCCTGGATGAGGCGGACCTGCACACGCTCAAATGGGATAAAATACTGGACTTTGCAAAGAGAACAGTAAAACTAGATGAGCAGACTGCTAGACCAGTGGTGCAGGCGGCGGATTAGAGGCAGGCTCGGGGTAAGGCAGAAAGGGCCCAGGGAGGCCTACTTTCCAGGCTTCGCGCCGCCCCTTCTCTACTACGACTAAGTGTTGACTAATTCTTTAAAAGTGTCCTGCTATTATATGTACGGTTTATTTGATGTTTTTTTTTTTGATAATATACGAATTTTTTTATATCTCTTAGTCTTCCTTAATTGGTGTATGCAAGTAAAATATGTTAAAGTTAAAATTGAAATATATTTTTTTTATATGTCATAAATTCTTAAAAAAATAACAGTTTTGTTAGTGGCTACCCTGTCAAAATCTCAGAAGCATATGTTTATCAGGTGCCAAATCTTCTTTCTTGCGGTGATTTGATTGTTGACCCCTTTTTTTGCAACACCTAAGATCATTTTATTTATGAAAAATGTAAATTTTTTGGGCTTATGGTTAGTCATTTTGCAGATGATTTCTAACACTTAATAAATACTCCGCCTAATTGGCATTAGTTACATATTTGTACATTTTTTTCTTAAATATGCAGTTTTTAAAAAAAAAAATGATAAAAACTATTCAAGTGGTTCCCATTTTACAAAGTAGACCTGTAAATAAGAAAACTCCCTGGTTGGATTTGGTTCTGCATGCAAACAAACTCATTTCTACTAGATTTTGCGTATCTCTTATTAATTTTAGCAAACGAATTAATTTTAATTTTCTACGGATGACTAACGCAAAGATGTTTCAAGCTTATGTCACAGTGTAATAATAAATTAAAACTTGAGAGAAATATATAATCCGTTTATATCGAGGAATCAATCGGGATTTAAAAATTTCAGTTCGACCCCATTTGAACGTTTGACAGTGGTTTGTGTGTTTCGAGAATTTTTATTTTGTATTTAAAAAAAAAACTTGGCATGCCGGCTGTAAAGACTGTTGTTTCTTCTTTCAAGAAAAGTAAAGTCAAGAAAGAGAGTCCAAAACTTTTTTAAAGATCGATCTTAGTCCCATGTAAACGTTGTTACAATTACCCGTCAACCTGTTCTAAGACATAAATTTCATTTTGTAAAAGTTTTTGGTCTATTGGGTTTTATTATTAGTTAATTTGTTATTATTTTCATATTAATTTCGGTGAAGAAATGAGAAACAGTAATAGGTGGTCATATCATGGATACAATATTGCAAAATTTGATATCGTCAGAGGTAGCTATATTTTTTCCTAATTTTTGGAGAGTTCATCAAACTAAGGGAAGTTTGGCAAACAATAAATTCAAATTAAGTAGGCTGTTTTTTGACCTAAATAACTCATTTTGATGATTCCATAAAAGCAACAAGTAAATTAAAAAATCAATTTTTATCTGTGGTAAATTTATGTTTGTATGTATTGTTTTTAAAATAGTGTCATTGAGACTACGTAGACGGTTTTTATCAATTTTCTTTTAATTATCTGAAAAAATAAACATTACATGTAGTGATATTTTCAATAATAATTTGCGCTTCCCACACTCGGTTTAATCTGTGAGTTTGTTTTTATGGTGAATATATTTTTGAAACAAAAAATCCAAATAATATAGGTTTGGAGTTTGTAGATTTATTTGTTATGTTTTTTTTCGAAAACTGTTTGGTTTAGGAGGAAATGTTGGTACAGGTTGATTCATTATATTTGGACACCCCGGTTATCGCGGATAATATTAATGATATAAAAAATGTTCTAAGGTAAGATTTTAAAAATATGTCCAATTTTGACATCAAATTTCTTATTTTAAATTAAACACCCTGTATTTTTTTATTCTGTTAAGTTTTGTTTTCTTGTCTTATTTCAAAAATATATCAATTATCTAGGTGCGGTAAACAGTTTTTGAGATATTGCATGTTTTTCGGATATTTGGTTGTGTGATCATTTAAAGGAGACTATTTACTCAAATCGCCCGAAAACCTTAGAAGAAATTGAAAATCGAGGAAATAATGAAGAAATGAATATTAATAGAAATCTAAGACATAAAAAAATACTAAACACGATTCCTGGCGTAAGTCTTACCAAGAACTTTGTGTTGAAGTAAATGAAGATGTGTTCGAGCATTTGTTAGGTTAGTAAATTTCTTGTGGTCGTTGTTGTTGTCGTTCGTATTTAAAAATAGAGTAGTCCTGATTTAGTTTAGTTATTTAAATATTTGACATAAAAATTACATTTGACATTTTCTGGCAAAATGTATATAAAGTCCGTAAAAAACTCAACAACTTTTGTTTTTAATTTTTTTTTCTATCTTTAATATTAACGGCACTAACAGGAGTGCAAAAATTCATCAATAATATGCAATATCTCGAAAACTGTTAACCACACCTACACAACTGATATATTTTTGAAATATGAAAGGAAAATGAAACTTGAAAAAATAAAAAAATACAGACATTTGACAGCTTTTGTCAAAGTTTTCAAAAAATTTGAACAAAATTATTAAAATCTCTAATATTAACGGCTATAACCGGGGTGTCCAAATATAATGAATCACTCTGTACTATAGGAAAGATGAGTTATTTTCCGGCAGCATCCAAAATGGGTAACGCCGAGTAATGTGTTTTTAGTAGTGCGGTAATTTTTTTTTAGTTAATTTGACTTGACTTTATTCCCTTCTTATTCTTTAGTTTTTTTTTAAATAAAAAAAAATAAACAGATTGCTGCTGACCTTAAACTCTTAAAACGCTTTGGCCATCTTTTCCATCCAAATTCGGGCCGAAAGGCTTTTTAATAAACCTTTCAAAAAACATAAGCATAAAATTTTTATTTTTAATCAAAAAAATACCGGCAAGAAACCGGCACAACCGACAAAGGGGAAAAACATTTTTATTGTATTGTAAGGCATTTATTTTTTGACATCTTCTTTTGAAATAATAATCGAACTGCAAAAGTTCGTTCCAGACTTTCGGGATACACTGTAGGAAACTATACCATTTTATGTTCTTTATTTTACTATTTTTATTACCTTTGCCTTATCTTGCTATTTGAATAGGGACTATATTTTGCACCACATTTTCTCATTTGTGCTGTATAATAAGCAAAAAATAATGTAGCAAACAGGAAGTGCGTTTGAAGGCGCATTTACACAGACAAACTTTCCTTTGATGTTGAAATGCCGACAAACATTTACACGAGCCTCTTGAGCAAAATGTTCAAAGAAATGTTCGAGCAAAATCTCGTACAAAAAAACACACGTAAATTTTGGAGAGAATGTTGAGCAAAATTTATTTGAAGAATTGGGGGTATAAAAATTTCTTTACAAATTTAAATTTTATAGTTTTATGGGAATTCATTGAACTTAACTGAAAATAGAAAGACTAAGTTTTAAAACAAGGTATTTTAATTAAGTGATCTCCGACGGAAAAACGATATTTACCTCATAAGAAACTTCGATTGACTTGATTTTTATAGGGGATATGCCAGTATACCATAATTGGCACTTATTTGTTGCTGATGCTGGGTTAGGAGAAGGTAAAAACCGTAGACTAGTGAGAGGGGGTTTTGGTCAAATGAATATTGACACACAAAATTACATGACAACAAACAAGGGTCAACGCAGTTTTTTTATGAAAGTTTTAGAACAAATCTTTCCATAAAGAAAGGGCTCTCCGACGCAAAACAAAGAAATTCGTTTTATTTTATTGACGCGTAGAATTTGCGTTTCCGACTTTTTAAATACTGAAATTTTTGGCGATTTTTCGGTGTGTATTTATAGTTGCGACGGCAATACAATAATATGGTATTATTAGGCACCCCCTCCCGCTAATGAGGGAAGTGGAGGAAGAAAAAGATTTATTTTGTTCGATTTCAATTTTTAGGGAAGAGAATTATCGAAAGGATGGATTTATGATAGTCTAAAAATTAAAAAATTATTTTAAATAAAAAGAAGCTTTTACAAAATATAAAGTGCACTAAAAAGTAGAAAATAAATTTTAGCATTCTCATATCATAATAATAAAAGCGACGGGCGCAAACTAAAACTAAAAATGTCCATCCATATATCAGAGAAACGTAGAGTAGTTTGGGTCGAGTTGGGTTGTATTTACTTCACAAAAAATTGAACTTACAATACCAGATAAAGAATTCTTTATATTTACACGTCGCAGTTGTGGTGAGAGTATTTTTTGTACTCATGGTATTTATTGTCTTTTTGATACGTTAGTTATAAATGCCTTACCACTCATATCTCTTTATATTACTTCCTAGTTTAGTCTTTTACAATAATAATAAAGTCAAATGAAAAAACCTATTTACATTTTATTAAATCTCAAATATATGAACAAAAGCACGTTCGATTTAAATAATACCCGTTTATTACCCACTTTTACAACCCTACGATCCCGACCCTTGTCTAAAAAATATAATTTAGCAGTAATAGACCAGACTTTTGAATCGGAATGTTGCCCCTTTGCATATTGTTTGTTCAGTGTCAGTAATCGACCTTGATTATTACATTAAATTGACAGTAAATATCTATCTTCAGCATTTTCATAAACCTTTTGCGTTTTTAAGCAACCCTTGGGGCCTTAAACTAAGTAGGTAAATCTGGTGTGAGGAATTAAAAAAAAACAATCAAAGCTAAGGTTACAGTAAAGTTACAAAAATATGTTTTAAAAAAAATCCCCTCCCCACCACTCCTCATAGTCGTGAGGCGCGGATTACCGCTTAAAAGTGCAATTTTTGAGTTTTTTGCCGATATTTGAAAAATTCAAAAATTTTTTGGAAAAGAAAAATTTTCCTGGGTTGTTTTTCGAATTTACAAAAAAAAACCCTTGGAAATAAAAAAACTCGCAAGAAAGTCCCAAAAAAACCCCCGGGCAAAAAAATCAGGGAAAAACCCTAAGAAAAAAATATTATAAGTAACCCTAATCCATGTGACAAAACTGATAGCCAATAGTAATGTTTCGCTTGCTGTCGGCTTTTTTTCACAAAAATTTAAAATAAAAGTTGGTGTTCCATTTTTTTAAAGAATTGAGATCACTGATCACTGATGTGAAATTTTATTTATTCTCATATTTAAAAATATGTTTCCAAAACAGATAGCAATAATTTGCTCAAAAATTTACCCGAACAAAATGTTCAAAGAAAAGCTCACAAAAATGTTCGCGCAAAAAATTTTAAATCTTTTGCACGAGCTTTTGTTTGAGCATGTTCGTCTGTGTAATTGCGCCTTGAGATTCGGGAGCCGATTTCATGCATAATTGCTCATGGACCATCTAAAGATTGCCGATAGGCAATCCCTACTTGCTAAGTTGGCTTACGTTAAAATTAATCGCTTTTTACTACGTTTTTCAATTTGTTCACCTACCTGCCTGTTTTCACTTATTTTTTATGATTTTCACTTTTTCTTAAGAATTGACAGTATTCACATTTACAGAATGCACTCATTCATTTTTTTTAGTATTTTTTAACTTACACTCTGTATATTTTAACACTTCTCTTTATTTTTTTAAAACTTTTTAGCAAGAACTGGTTTATGTTACGAGTTTTTTATTTATTAATTACTATTTTTCAACAATAATATAAAAAGATGACTGCCTTAATCAACATGAATGCTTTATTACCAATCGCATTCCACATGCATCTCTCTTCCCAAGTATCATTTTTGGTTAAAATTTGGTAAAAAATTTTTTAGTTAAGCTAGTAATTTTTTCTTATGAAAAAGTGGGAGGTCAAAAAAGAGGGAAATTGCCCGTCTTTTTACCAAAGTGGGGACAAAAACCAAGGTAATTTGGTGGGATAAAATAGGTAATTAAATTTTTTTTTCCTGAATATAAATTTGCCCAGAGGACACTTTTTACCAACTCTGTGACTGAGGCGCCCTCTAAGTGTCAGAATAGAAGAAGATGAAATCATTTTTAAATGAAAATAAAAAAAGAGAAAAGTAATAATTATGTCCATGGCCTACAACAACTTTGGAAATAAAAATTGGGGATGAAAAATCACAGTTATATTTTAATTATAGGGGTTAAACTACTATTTTAAACTATTAATGGGAGGAAACCGACATGCGCCGAAAATTTTTTGTTGAATTGCTTACTTTGACTTCCATAAAATTCACGCGCCCATCGAAACATGCAGTATCAATCATAATTTAATATTTAGAGTATGAAACAAGTGTAAGCAAATCATTTCCATATAGTTTTTTTTTTCAATAAAAATAATAAAAACTTGTTAAAAAAGAGAAGAAAAACATGACGCCTTACCTTTTTTTGGCGACCGTGCCCTAAAAGTCGTGTTAACCATGTTTTTTTTTCCCTCAAACACAAAATTTCCAATGTTGAAGCCAAAATTTCTTATTAATTTTGACTCAAGGACATTTTATCCATTTTTCGAATTCATTGCCAATTGTTCCCCGCACACCCCCTGTTCATTGTTCGGTTGTCAGTTGTCATGTTGATTGTTGACATAAAGGTGGATTTGCGCTGGTGAGCAATTAGGCAAGCAAACAATTCGAAAAAGTTCCGTCATATGTCATACACACAACGATTGTGTGTATTCCCATTGGTTGTGTTCGGTACTTGTAGAGATTCACTAGGACTTGTTGGGTCCCCACTATCGTTTTTAATTTCTTTAACTTTTCTGTAAAAACTGCTTCATGCTGTGAAAGGTTTGTTTTTTTTTTCTTTTGGCATGTTAAAACACAAAACTGTCAGGATGACCACTACTAGGTAATAATATCCTTTTTGACGATCAAAACGTGAATGCCCTCTCTTCCTTAAACCCAAATTTTACCTAAACATCTATTTTCTTTGTTTGAATTTTGAGCTTCCATCTGGTTTTTCCTATCCCTTTTTATGATAGGAGGGTAGGTATCTAATAGCTCGAAATCCAAACTAAGGTGACGTGACGCAAAGACGTTTTCTTGTTTTCTACCAGAACTACTTTCTTCCCATCAAAAGAAAAAACAAAACTGGAGTTTTAACCTAATCAAATCTTAATATTCCATATGGTTAAATAAAATAGAATAGTTTTCCATAAAGTTCGAACATATTTTTAGGTTGTACTTTGAGGAATAATTATAATGTCAAAAATAAGTAACTTTGAGTTCAATTTTAAACCAAAAAAGTTCTTAACATTGAGGGATTTCTTCAGGACATTACTAAAAACTTTTGACAAGCAATATTGACCAAGAAATGCCCAAACAAGGCGGGGACCTCAGAGTAGAATTTCAAGTCAAGTTTACCATCAATTTACCTTCTCTTTTAACTTTATATTCAAAACAACTTTGAAGACATGATACGAGGAAAATAATTCGAAGAATATCCTAAAAGAAAACCTTTAAAATGTGTATATAATGACCGTTTCTTAAGGTTATTTGTTCCAGTATAAACCTCAAATGGGATGAAATGATTAATTTTTTACTGCCACCACCTCTCTATCTTTATTATTCTATTAATGACTCTCTATTAGTATTTAACCTTTATCAGTATTTAACCTAATAGTTAATTTTTTTCACACCACAAGGTGCCAACTGCAGAGTTGCTAATTGTTTCTAATCTTTTTTAATTCAACATTTAGTTCAGTGTTGTCTAGCCTGATAGCCAGTAATTTTAAAATAATGATAGTTATTGAAGAATTTATTAATTTTGATGTGTTTTGCTAGAGTAGTGTTATGGCAAAGAAATTTTTTGGCTTTTTGACAAAAACTGACGGTAATTAGGTACAGGGTTATTTTTTATATGCAAGCACACCCCCCACTAACTTCCTTAGTATATCTAATTACAGCAGAACAGATTACTAAACAAAAAGTGAATAACTAACAGAATTTTAAAGCTTTTTGTTAGTGCATCAATTTTTCTTTATGAGAATGGTGACTATGAGGTCATTTTTTTAACGGGATATAATGTGGATTTTTGCATTTCTTTAAAAACTACCTTTTTATTTTGGGTATCTTTGACATTTTTTTCAATTTTTATTACAATTTACAACTGTATTTTTAAAACAATGAGGAAGTTGGGTTATCTCTTAGTTTAAGAGAACCGTAAAATGCAATGAATTTTTGTTTAAGAATAACCGATTTTTTTTGTTTAGACTTGTCTCACGAAATACTAACTGTTATGTTATGTATGTTATTTGTTTTACTTACTGGTAAAGCATAGCTTGTGCTTAATCAATCCGGAAGTTTTTTTAGAGATATTCACCCTTTATTTTTTAATTAGTAACCTTACAAATAAGGTTAAAAAAATAATACCTATATTACTCTGTTTTTAATAGTAATATCAAAGGCTAATAAAGGTTAAAACAGTGTGTTGTGGTTTTGACCTATCGATTTAAAAAAAGGAGTTACCAGTTTTATGGTTTTAAAAATAAAATGATTAAAATAAGTATTAAAACAATGCGTGATTTGAAAAAACAGTTGCCTGTAAAATATCAAAGTTCAATCCCGAAGAATTTTCCTATCCACTCTTTTGGTGATCGTGACCAAAGCAGGTATTCCAGATGATCTGTGTATTTAGACCTACCAATTTTTTTGCAAATATTTCCTAATGGTCGGTGAAATGTCTGATATGGCTTTCACACTTTTATTTATTTTTAGCCATTACATAAGGGGACGTTCATTAAAAATGTTATGTATTTTTTTGAAAATTTGTACCCCTTTCCTCTTAACGTTAGCTTTTTCCTATAATTTTGCAACAATTTTCTGTGAGATAAGAAGTGACTAATGTCTGTTATAGTTAATTTTTTTTATTCGAGTGCAGAGTACTCTTTTTCAAAGATTTATACTCTATACTTTATTACATTAGAACTGTATTCTTTTTCCTCATATATACCACAACAATATTCATTTGGTTCAAGCGTAGATTTCGGGGGGGTATTTACTCCACTCTTTTTAATTTTTCACAAAAAACATTACATTAATTAAAACTTTTAAAGAACTTACACACACCACAACCTGGAAAAACCTGAAAAGTTTTTTAGTATTTCTCGTAAAAAGATTACTAAAGAAAAAGTGAATAACTAACAGAATTTTAAAGCTTTTTGTAAGTGCATCAATTTTTCTTTATGCGAATGGTTACTATGAGGTAATTTTTTTAACGGGATACGATGTGGATTTTTGCATTTCTTTAAAAACTACCTTTTTATTTTGGGTATCTTTGACTGGCTTTTTTCGATCGCATTTTTTTTTCAATTTTTATGCGATTTTTTATATCTTTTTTAAATTTTCACTCAAAAAAGTGGGTTAAACAACTCTATTTTTAAAACAATGAGGAAGTTGGGTTATCTCTTACTTTAATAGAACCGTAAAATGCAATGAATTTTTGTTTAAAAATAACCGATTTTTTTGTTTAGACTTGTCTCACGAAATACTAAATGTATTTTTACGACGTGTGTTATTTGTTTTACTTATTGGTAAAGCATAGCTTGTGCTTAATCAAACCGGAAGTTTTTCTAGGGATATTCCCCCTTATTTTTTAATTAGTAACATTACAAATAAGGTAAAAAAGAAATAATACCTATATTACCCTGTTTTTAATAGTAATATCAAAGGCTAATAAAAACTAAAACAGTTTGTGTTGTATTTTTGACCTATCGATTTAAAAAAAGGGGTTTTATGCTTAAAAATAAAATGATTAAAATAAGTACTAAAACAATGCGTGATTTGAAAAAACAGTTGCCTGTAAAATATCAAAGTCCAATCCCGAAGAATTTTTCTATCCACTCTTTTGATACGACTTTCACACTTTTATTTATTTTTACTCATTACATAAGGAGACATCCATTGAAAATGTTAGGTATTTGTTTGAAAATTTGGACCCCTTTCCTCTTAACGTTAGCTTTTTCTTATAATTTTGCAACAATTTTCTGTGAGATAAGAGGTGACTAATGTCTGTTATAGTTAGTGTTTTTTATTCGAGTGCAGAGTACTAGCTTTATACTCTATACTTTATTACATTAGAACTGTATTCTTTTTCCTCATATATACCACAACAATATTCAGTTGGTTCAAGCGTGGTTTTCGGGGGGTAATTACTTCACTCCCCTGAACGTTTCATAAAAAACATGACATTAATTAAAACTTAAAGAATTTCCTGCTTAAATAGAAAAAAAAAATTGTCTACGGCGCTATCTACCTTGATTTTAACAATTAAACAGTATTTTATTAGAAGGAAATTCTAAACCATGTTTTTGCAAACAGATGTAAAGCCAGGTCCGCCTATGATAGTTAATAAACTCTATTTTCTATGATTAATTTTTTTTCAAATCACAGGCCTATATTATTTTCAAACCAAAGTAAACAATTTACAGCTAATCAAACTAATATTGGACACAACCAAACATTTAACAAATTAAAAATTTTAAAGAGGTGCTTAAATTGCAAAAATTTCCGCCTGCATCGCTAATAAATCTTCTGATTTACAATTTTAGTTAATTTTATACAAGTTTTATCAGCCAGAATTGAAAACGTGTCAAAAAATACAACTTTTATCTTTTTTACATTTAAAACATGTTTTTACCAAATTTTGTGTTGGTAACCCCATGGATTACCTCTTAATTTTTTATTTTAAAAATAATCATTTTGTTTTTTTTTAATTAGCGTACAAAGGAACTCTTTTTCTATAGTTGCATTTTTTTACGCAACTTCGTGTTGATTTTGGACCCTCATTTTGAGCTCGTGTACGTTGTTACGTTTTTACGCAACTTCGTGTTGATTTTGGACCCTCATTTTGAGCTCGTGTACGTTGCTAATAAAAAAACATTTGTTTGGAAATTAATGTGGGACACCATTGTTTCATTTTAGGGAGAAGACTTCCCACTTCTATTTATAAAGAAGACGATGAAGAAATTCCAGGGTTGCCAAATGGCAACGTAGACCATTCTAAGCCGGAGTTTATTCTCAAGTCTCAATTTAATAAATCCGACGGAGCCAAACCAGAGGTGTGTAGCCAAACACTTTCGCACTACACAATATTTAAATTTTGTAAAAATTGGTATATCAATCCGTCCCTTCCTAAAAAAAGTTATATGTTGCTGTAGTAAAACGAAGCCAAATTCTTCTCTCCGGCACAAAGGTGCATCATTACTTAAAATGTGTTAAGGAAAATCTGTTAAAAAAAAAATATTCTTTCTTTTTTGGGTTTTATTGAAAGAAGATTCCAGATAATAAGAATCCAATTTCAGATTTTACATTTTATAAAAATCCAAGATTTTTACTCGAACACGGCACTATCTAGAAATTAATGTAACTTTATTTTATGATTCAAAATAAATTGATGTTTGTCAATCTGCAAATAAACACGTTCTTAAATAAAAATGAAAAAATGTCATTAAAATTTATCTAAATTTTACAGAATCTTTCGAACTTTCAGGTGAGCTCTAGACCAGAATCGTTTAGAGAAAAATCGGAGTCAAAAAGTGACACTTTAGAATCTTCGTCATCTTCAGAACAGCTGGATGGTACCGACATCAAACCCAAAACGAGAGAATGGGAAAAGAAGGTACCATGGCTGGAAGAGATGAAAGCCAACCAAGGTAAGAATTTGGCGAGCATTCCCTCAAAAAAGATCATGGTAGGCTCGAGGTTCGCAATGGTGGTGCTTAACAGTAGAGTGCTCAAATGGAAATAGAAGATGAAATCCATCTGCCCCCGTAGAAATGCCTTATTTTTCTGCAATCTGACAGTTTTTTGCCTTTTGGATCTTTCCCCGTTTCATGATTTCTTTTTCAGTTCTTGATCTTCATTTCCTCTTCTATTTTCAATTACCCAATAAACATTTTGGTTTATATAGAAGTTAGAGCAAATATTATAAAACCTTCATAAAATAACCAAGATATTGATCGTATCGTATGGTATCTCGCAAAAACGCGTCTTACTCCTTTGGACCCTTATGGGCAAAAAAGGTTTATGAATGAGTTCATAAGAATATTACAAAAACCAATTCATATAACTATTTTATCTGAGTTCCCAAGTTTTTAAGTGTTTTTAGAAATATTTTCAATCTTATCTTGAATAAATTTGTTGTTGGTTACTTAAGTTTTTATAAGTGGGTTGATAGCAACATTTTAAAAACCAATCTATATATCTTTAACGGTTTTATAGATGGGTTGACAGAAAGATTTCAAACACCAATTTATATAACTTGTCACTGATGACTTATATTTTTATAAACTTGTTGGTGAAAATATTGTTAACGCCAGTTTTATGTTACATTAGAGTACCATCAGTTTAGAGCATTTAATAAAACAAATATACAAATTCAATTCCTGTAGGAAACCTCTAAATACCCTAGGGCATCAGTGGAACCCTCTTTATAATAATTATATAAATTTCTGCCCCAGAGGTTTCTGAAAATGCTCATTGGTATTACTGATCTCATCTATTGTTTTTGGTTTTTGTTTACCCTTTGACCATTAAACTCTAAAATTAAAAAAGGGGAAATTGGCCTGGTTATAAAATTTAAAAACAATATCAAGCAACAAAAAAATAATTAAGTTTACAGAAGTTAAAATATAAAGAAAAAATATCTTAAGCCGTTTTCAAACATTTGCATTCCTTTATTTATTTTCCATTTTTGCCTTGCTTTTTAGGCGATATTTTCGTGCTTTATTTTTCTAAGAATTAAATTAGCTTACAACATCTTATACTTCATGGGTTGAATTTGTAGGTACCAGATACTTGTGTTAACGGTTAGGAGCTACCAGTACCAACTTTTATAAACAGTAAAATACAAAAAAAAAATTGAGAGGTAGACTACAGAAAATACCTCATAAGAGAGAGTAAAAAGACTGGCTAAAATCAAAACAAAGCAGACTTTCGCTGATTCCATAGTCTTGTGCTTATAATATCACGAAATAATTTTGCGTTTCTCATAAATCCAGCGTTTCTTCCATGCCTTAATCGTACCAAAATTGTAGTACCGTTTCAACAACCGACTAATTTGAAAAATATTTTGTCACAAGCTTTGGTTGTTGCTAATTTCAATTGCTAATTTATGTTAAGATAAGTGAAAGTCATATAAACGTAAAAAAAGTAATAGAATTCAAAATGGGCCTTCTTGATATTATATTATAAAGGCGTTTTTCTTATGTTTTTTTGACAGATATTTAGTTTTTTTTATTTTTATCTTTTTTTAAAAACCGTTAGAAAATCTCGTCTTTACAAAAAATATGACGTTTTTTAAACATAGGTTTAACCCTTGGTTTACACTAACTGCTGTTTTGTCAGTAAATAAAAAATATGTCGATTTTAACTTTTGTAGACCGTTTTTGTGAAAAATCCTTTTTTTATTTTAAAATATACTTGTTATTAAGCTTATTTTTGTGCGTAAACAAACCTTTAAAACTTGAAACATACAAAAACATAGATAGCCATGAAATATGTCACTGTTCAGAAAAGTTACAAAAATTCTGTAATTTTTTTACATGGTAAAAATTTTCGACACTTTCTGACGTTTATTGGTACGCGTAGTAGCAATTTAGCTCCGCCATCAAACTAAGTCCTGCAGAATTTTTTTAATATCACATTTACAAAATGTTATTAAAAAAATGACGCATTTTCTCTTACAACGTTATGATAAATATTAAGGACGCCGTGTTTTTAATTTAAATAAAGCAAAAGTAAATATACCCATTTTCCAGAATTGTGACGGGTGGGATTTTTTGTCGTTCCTGAAGAATCGAGAACATGTTGTCAGTTTTGAAGACTTGAAAATATAGTGTCCAGTTAGATACTTTAAGCTTATTTGCAACTTTGCTTAGTACTCGGATAGGTTGCCCAACGCTCGTTTTTTTTTCAGCAAAAAGATCTAGCGGCCCTTCCCCAGGTCCGGACCCCAGGCACAGACTCTCTAACCCTCTCTCGGACGTCAAAACCGAGCCGGAAGGTGGTTCGAAATCTAGCCAAAATTCCCCCGCGGAAAAGGAGGTCCATCTTATGGACATGTCAAAATCGATGTCCGACATTAAAACGTCTCCTTTGGACCCGCCGAAGGTCGGATTGAGGGCCAAAACGCCGACCAATGAACTGGAGAGGATCTCGCCGTTGAAGAATAAACCCGTGGCGCCACCTGCTAGTGGGAAGCCGCATTTAGGTAAGTGTTTTTCTGAAATTAACTGTGTTTCGGACTTTCATTGTCTATATTTTATTTGTATTCCTAAGGGTACGTACTTATATATTATGGGAAATCACTCCACCGTGAAGTTTAGGAAGTTGGCTCCGCCCATGGAGGGGCTTCCAAATGTTTAGACTTTCAACACATGGAGTACTGAAAATACTCTGATGCTGCCCAATAAAGGCAGCTTCAAGAAACTTTCGTTTCTTCCAGTGTGACTCCTTGTGCAAAACCTTTGATTCCTGATTTCGTTGTTTCACCTCTTTGGGTATTCGTCTGATGTTCCTTAAGCCTAAGAGATAGTGGTCTTTTTGTTTCGCCTATGTATGATTCACCACACTCACAAGGAACTTGGTAAATGCATTTTTTATTTTGTTTGTTCTCCGGTTTTGTTTTAAACAGAAGGATTCGTATTGTGTTATTAGATTTAAAAGCTGTTTTGATATCAAAATTGTTCGCTACTCTTCGAATTTTCTCTGATACTCCTTTAATGTATGGAATTGTAAGGAATGCATTTGCCTGGTTTTGGTCTTGTAATCTCTGTCCTGTTTGCTGAAATAAGTTTAAGGCTGTAACCATTCTTCTGCAGATCCTTCTTAATGTTTCTTATTAATACAGAGTTAATTTCAAACACATCATTGCATCAAACTTTCAAACAAGGGTTCTTAATGTCCGCTTTTGAGGGCCCGGTTCGTTCAAGGGGAACTTTACTAAATTTATCAACCGAATCGATGTAATTTTTTTACCAGATATACGCACGTTGGTACCACGAGCAGTGCACATTTTGTAGTTTTTTATTTAATGTCGAGTCGATTTATCAAAAGATAAATCAGTCTGCAGTGATTTTCATAAAATAACTTACGGTGTTCCGCAGAGGACAGTATTAGGCCCTTTGTTGTTTGTGCTTTATATTTTAACGAAACGGACTTTGGTAATTTTGTGAGTTTTTTTAACGGCAAAAAATTACTGGGACAAAACTGCATTTATGCCACTGACATCATACGAAAGTTAGCTACCAAGACTTGAAAGACTAAATATTTCCAATAGTCCCTTTATTGAACTCACTAAAACATTACATTGAAACAAAATACTGTTAAATACTTTAATTATTTTTTACATTAATAGGTACCCTTTTTTATTGCTCTTGAGCGAACAACACACAGACAAGTTAACTTACATGGAGCTTTGTTTGTTTAGTGCAATGACATAAGATTTACAAAAGTGTACATTTCTTGTTTTTTTTTTCTAGAATCTGTTTAAATTGTATTGTAATCTTCTACACTAAATAAACTTTATTATTATTATTATATAGTTTAAGAAACTGACAGTAACTTTTTTCCATTGTTGTCAAATTCGAAAATTGACATTAACAAAGTGTGCACTGCACAAGTTCACCAAATCGTAGTTTTTTTTGCCGAACTTGTCATTTTGGTAAACCGCCCTTTAAGTCCGTTTTATGGTGAGAGAGAACTTTTTGAAATATCGAGCCCGAGCCAAAATTACGAGAAAAAGCCATGAGGCTGTTGCAAAAAGAAAATCGAAGAAAGAACAAATTTCTTCTTATTTGACCAAAAATAAGAATAAATAGTTGATATTTTTTCTTTCCTTTGTTTATTTTTTTAATCAGGGTTTTTGAAATAAAAATATCCACCCAAGAAATGTTTAAAAAAGTCGTCTTGGTAGAAGATATTTCTTAAAAAATATCCATTAGAACCTTTTTCGCTTTTTTTGCACCTAAAACTCGCTAAAATCCCTGATTTTACAGTGTGATAATTGCTTCAAAAATGATTTAGCTGCTATAGCCTATTTGACCCCTTTTCTAATTCTCCCGTAAAGGGAGGGAAATTATTCGGTTGAACATAAGTGGTAAGCCATGTTAAGGTCTTGTCAGACTTCAAGTTTTTTGTCTGTCAATATGTGTTTCATATATTTGTCATACTCTGATGATTCACTGGCTACTAAAAACTTTATTTGCAATATTCTGTTTACTAACTTAGCAGTACAAATATCCCCAAAATAGTTGACTTTCTTGGGATTTTTATACTGACAATCTAGTAAATAATTAGTAACATTTGTTTAGAAAAGGTCGACAACATTTTTACGCAAACATGCCCGCCCAGAATATTGTCAATTTCCCTGGCTTTACAATAAATTTAAACCTGTCCATTTAACCCAATTGATTGATTAATTTTAATTTAACCCAACCCTTGACAAAGCCTTCTGAGGTAAAAACTTTTTTTAGGTTCTCTACCCCCTCGAGATTCGCCAATAAAATCGGCGGCCCCCCAGCCGAAACTGTCGCCGAAACCTTCGATGTACGAAAACACCGTCGTTTCGAAACCACCCATAGGTGGCGCCAGCGTCCAACATTCTTCTACTGCGCACTCTACTTCAGTATTAAATTCTCTGTCATCTGTAAGTCACTCCGCGTCAAGTCACGTAGTGACGCATTCCATAAGTCATTCAAAAGGTCACGAGACGGCGAGCAGTCACGCTGCTTCTAAATGTCTCGAGGCTTTGCGAAGCAACGAGACTAGTATCCACGCGTCGTCCAGAGGTCTTGATGCTTTAAAAAATCACGATAATACAAGTAATCACGCGACTTCTAGAGGTGTTGACGCTGCAAATAGTAGTCACGTTGTTTCTAGAGGTCCTAACGGCCTAAAAACCCACGATACTACAAGTAATCACGCGACTAGAGTGGTTGAAGCTTTAAAACCTCACGAGGCTATCAGTAGCCACGCTGTCTCTAGAGGTTGTGACCTCCACAAGGTTTCCAACGATGAGGGTTCGCGTAATTATCTGAGCAGTGTCCTAGATAGGCTTGAAAAGCTGGAAAACACTGTAGAAAGGCAAAGTCAATTGATAGAGGAGTTGAGAAATCGTTTACAAGTTGAAAGTGACATGAGAATTTTGCTCCAGGAAAAGTTGATGCAGAGTAATGTACAGGTGTGAATGCGAGTTTGGTTAAAGGTAAATTGATTTTAAGGTAAAAAAGTTGGTTAAACGCTAAATAATTGTGAGTAAGTTGAAACGAATTGGGTTTAGAAATCGGTTTTTAAGGAAATAATCCGTTCCAAGAAAGATTTTTTTCTCTTTTGAAACCAAAAAGAATAAAGTAAGGTACTGTACTTAAAGAGTAGCATGTTTATTCTTGTCAATGACTTTAAAGCTGGGCAGCTGGCAGATTATTAATAATTAAAATAAAAAAAAAACTAGGCACTTGTCGATTGTAGAAAGCTGCTTTTGCGACCTCCACAAACCAGTTTACATAGAAATATATATATTAATGAAACGCTAACTGCGTTTACAAATCCCGTATTACTTAACATTAATAAATTTGAAAGAAAGTTTTTAATAGGTCAGTACCTCTGAACTGTGTTTTTTCTTGAAGAGTTTGTTGGATAAAAAAGTGGTTTGTATCATTACAAAAGTTTATTTTTGTAATTGATTTTTATTAAAATAAGGTATAAAATAGGTTTGAGTAAATAAATAAAGATATTTAATTTTAAAAACCATTGCATGTGTCTAAAAATATATTTATTAAACTATAAAAGCAATGTTTTTAACGATTTCTTTCCTTATAAAAGGTCTCTCAGAAATTCGCGCCTCGACAAAAAAGGCCTAATATAATTTGGTAAGCTACAATGACATTTTTTAAGATGTTTCAAGAAATCTGTGGGACGGGAATTTTGGGATATTTCTATTCAAAGTAACAATTTTATAGCTTATAAATGGGACTAAACTAAAAAATAAATCCTGTTTGCTTATGTGCCTCCTAAAGAAACGTCTGTCCTTTTCTGTGCATTTTCTCATATATCCTTAATAATATTTATATTACATGATATACGATTAATTAGGATTTGAAAACTGAAGCAAACGAATTTTTAAGTAACATTATTCTCTCAACACTATGGTGAAAATTTATATTTACTCAATTTTTAGGAATTATTCATATATCATGTACTATTAAGCATATGCATTTTCTAGTCTTAAAAAATCTATAATATTATAAAGTGCTATTTGCAGTTTTTAATATGTGCATACATAACACGTGTCAATTTTTTGCCATTTTAAGTCTTTTGCCAAGAAAGGGTTATAAACAAACTCTTTATCATGTATTGTTGTACTATATTTTTTTTTAACTTTATCTAGTATTTTGTATAATTTTGTTTTTATTTTTTTATATATAACTTGTGTCATCTCATTTTATTTAAATGCGCCATGCGCCTCGCAAAATAGAAATCGTACTTAAGCTTTTCTTTAAAATGTTTATAAATGTTTCTGTTATCTTGAGCTTTCTTAGTCAAAATTTGACATTCCAAAATTATCTGACAAAAAATTATATTCCATAATTATGTTTTAGGCAAAAACTAAAATAATAAAGTATTAAAATTGGTGATAGGTAATAAAATTATGCTTTTTGTGTAAAAAATATGCGGTACTTTATTGATAAATTACGTAGAGAGTAAAAAATTTTACTAAAAATACCCAATGCACATAAAATTTACAAAAAAAACTTTATTATTAACAATTATTGTAATTTTCATTTTTTATCCACTGTAAAATATATTGTTTTGTTTTAATTTTAATATTTGATTTGTATTTTTGCCCAAAAAATACATAACATCAACACTTTACATTCCATTTTCATTTTTATTATTATTACGTTTTAGTTTTTATTTTTAGTGTAAATAAGATTTTTTTTAAGTACTTAGTAATCACTGTTGAAAAAATTATGTACTATAAATAAATAAAAGGATATATATGATTTAAATTTGTGCCTATTTGTGCTTAAAAAATTTGAAACATTCCCTATTGACCCAAATTGGAGTTAATATACAGGGTGTTTTTTAATTGATTGATAATATTTAAGGAGGTTATTAATTTATAAATGATTTAAGACAAAAAGTTTATACAGGGTGTTTTATGTGAGCATCGAATTTGAAACACCCTGTATACCTATGCTTATCCGTTTTCGCTTTATTTTTGATCTACAGTTAGTTTTGTTAATTAATTGTGTTTCTTTTAATAATTTATTCTAAGTTTTAATCAGTGCGACCCGAATTGTAATATCCTGAGTATTTTGAATGTTTTTTTAGAGCAAAAAGTGATTTTTCGTAATGCTATTTCATATATTTTGTAAGAAAAAATAACTAAATAGACTAGAAAAAAAATAAAGAAACACAATCCTACCTAGCTCTATGTCCTTATACCAGTACCTACATACTCAATTTTAACACCCTGTCTAGCAAAACTTCCATTAAAACTTCAACAGGTATGAAAGTTGAAGACAAAGTATTAAGCTTAAATCAAGTTTTGTAATCTGCTGAGTTTTAGTTTCCTGGGTCCTATGCGTTTTTAATTAATTACGTTCTTTACAATTTCAGTTGATTCCTGGCACAATAGTCCCGCTTGAGGCCGCAGTGCTCGGTTCAGCTTTTGTAAGAGAACCAACCACCAGATCGAATACATACATACAAATTGCGCCTGATGGAAAAAGGGCCAAATCTAAATGGCGCATTATCAAAACAGCGCCAATCCAAATAGCGTGTAACAAAATATCGTTTGATTCATTTTTTAAATTCAACTTTTTCGAAAACATTTTTGATCCAATAAGTCAGAAAAATGTTATTTAAACGTAACCAACTTCTCCAAAAAAATTTTGCAAATTCTTGCTAAGTCGGTTAACCACGTTACCAAAAAAGTTTTTTGTTACACGCTATTTTGATTCGCGCTGTTTTAATAAGGCGCTCTTTTAAAAAAGTGCCGTTTGGTTAGGTGCTATTTTGTTGGTTAGGTGCTATTTTGTGACATCCAAATTACATTATTATCTTTAAAAAAGGATTTAGGGAGGGTGAATAAATAACAAAATCAATGAATATAACGAGCTTTCGCTCAAAAAAGGTCTTGGTAACCTTGTGGTGCTCATCAGTACGGTGCTAGGAATTAGGAGACGATATGATGATGAAAAAAATCCGACACAGGATTCATGTAAAAGACAACCATCTATCAAATTGCAAAATCGGCAGATGTACCTTCAATTTTCGTCACTAGAGAAGAAAACATTTTCTTTTCATCTCTAGAGACTTTCTAAGGCGTTATAGAGTGGAGATTTGGTTACTTTCGTGTAGAGACGCCTTTCCTTCAAATTGAAGGTGCATCTGCCGATTTTGCAATTTGACAGATGGTTGTCTTTTACATGAATCCTGTGTCAGATTTTTTCACCATCATTTCATCTCCTGATTCCTAGCACCGTAGTGATGAGCACCGCATAAGTGTGAAATCGGGATTTACTCCAGCAAACACAAATCGTCGGCATTGAATCGGACCAATGTCGGCAGTGTGTCGGCATCGGCGACTACACTCTGGCCCGATGTTGGTCAGATTGCGATTTTCAGTTTTCGGTCAATAATCGGCAACTGACGAAGTTTACTTATTACTACAGTCGACTTTATGCCGACACCACTTTCGGACCGACGATGGTCCGATTGGTACTTTATTTAATCGGTCGAAAATCGGCAACTGACGATGGCCCGATTTACTATAGTCGACATTATGCCAAAGCAAACCTTATCTGCGTTAGGGCCGATGACCATGACCTTTTTTGAAGGAAAGCTCAATATTCATTGATTTTGTTACGTTATTATCCTTCCATTCAATTAAGGAACACTATATAGCGTTCATCAGGACGTGTATTGAAAGTAAATATTGAAGAAAGTCATACGATCCGGTCTTTCTCTCGTGCGATGGGGTCTATCGCATGGGATCTATCCCACGATCGAAAAGCAATTTCTATCCAATAAATTTTAAGAAAAAACCTTTTTATTGCGCAAGAGTCACTAGATTCGACGCTGTAAACCCGGGTTCGGACCATGCGATCGGGAACCTATAATTTTCATGAGATCCCCGTAAGATCGAATCATATCGCTCAAGAATATAACGTATAAATTACGTCCCATGTGATCATTCGCCATAGATCTATGCCGCTCCCTGTTCAAGAATACACGTCCTGGTATATACAAACCTGAATGCCTCTACTTAATTTGATGAGGCAGGAATAAATCCCAGAGACAAATACGGACCGGATACCCCATACTCGCGCCCAATACGCGCTTTGTGAGAAGAAAGAGTTTTGTGGCTCTATCGCTCTATGCAGAAGGCCTGAAAGAGCAACGTGTTCATATATGTCTCAGTGTCCTTTATGGATAGGTATACCTGGATGCCGACATAGATTTTGTCCTATACAGGGTGTGTAAAAGTTATGAATATATCCAAATATTTTAAAAGTTTCTCTAATGCGTGCAGAGGTCTAAATTCCTTTGTTTCGTAAATATTTGGTTTGTAAAGTTTGTTAGTGGGGGAAAGATTACATTTTAAGGCCATAGTTTCTGCACAGATATTTAAGGAAAGAATTAGCTGACATTTTGCACGGTTGTTGATTTTAAAATTTTTAACAAAAATATCTGAAGAATTTTTTAAAAATTTTATTTTGTTTTTCGATGAAAAAAGATCTCGTGACAACATCTTTCGCCCAGGTTTCAAACCCGATTTTTAAAAAATGGAGAATTATCAATAAATTCCTCCGGATAACATTATATTGATATTCCTTTTTATATTTCCCTATAACTGAGCGAAACAAAAAACAGGTCGTGGTTATTGATTTTTAAAATTCCCCATTTGTAAATCCCCTCGCCAAAATTTTATATGCGACATTGTACCCGATTGTACACGTTTTTGTCGTCCACAGAGAAGTATCACTTCTAAAGATCCTAACCCTTTTAAAACATAGGTCTAAAATCCTCTAGTTTTTGTTCTGCTAATCCCGAAATGTCCGATTCATTAGATTTTGAGCTCTGCGGGAAGCTAAGGCTTTGGCCTATATACGCTATCTGTCAAACATTACGTCAAAATCCGTAATGGCGCATGCTTTTTAAAATTAGATATTTTTTACTCCTTCCTGCCAAACTTTTTTGTAAGCCAATTAATGTACCTGATTTCAATTATTCGAAAAGCCACGTCTTTTCAGTATACAGAGAGGTATCATTCGTAAAAACAGGACAAGAACTAACAAAGCTGCTCAACGAAAGAATTGCTTCTTTAAACCTGTGTAAAATACCTAGATAAAGCAAAAAGTAACTCAAAAAGTTATGTTGCTTTTTATTGCAATTTTTGTTTTCTGGACACTGTATATATAAAATAAAAAATCGGATAAGTTAAAAAAAATCAGCAAAATAAAAATTTTCTGTATTTTATCTATTTTACACAGGTATTTTTCTTTGAGCAAAGCAAGACGTGGCTTTCCGGATAATTGAAATCAGGTGTACTGGTTTTTTTGGACCACTACATAATTACGGACATGCGTGCAGTATTGCTAGAAACTATTTTCCTAGATCATAGATGTATCCCCCTAAAACTAAAAACAAACAAATAACCACACAAACTATTTCCTTGGAAAACACATCGCTCTCATGCCGGCCGCCGCGCCGTAGGCAGTAGTATCTGTCTGCCGCGTCTGCTGTATGGAAGGTCCCGGGTTCGAATCCCGGCCAAGTCATAGATATTTTGTGTTTGTCCCAAAAAAAAAACTTTACACTTGGCAACACTGGGCATTTGATCCTAAAAAATGGATGGAAAAGTGCCAGTATACAAAAAAACACATTTCATTTTTTTTTTAAAGGTCGTAGGTACAAATAGAGTTTTTCGATTGTTTGGGACTAAAATAGAGCCATAATGTTTTTTGAAAAATTTTCTTGGGTTGTAAATAAAAAATAGGACCACAATATTTTAGTGCCGTTTATTGCATACCCTGCCAAAAATACCGCGTCAAAACTCGTAAGAAAAATAGTGACAGTTCTGGTCGGTATTTCATGAAATTTTAATGTTGGAAAGAGATTCAAAACTCGTTTTTAGGAGGTTTAAAAAGTTTTTAAAATAATTTATGATAAGAGTTGATAAGATTTCACCAGTATTTTAAAGGCTCTGCTCCCACTAATTAAGTTAAGTGAAAGACCCACCCTTCATCAGATTTCACAAAATTACATAGGAAAATCCACATGTTTTTAGCAGTTTTGAGCAGATTTTACGAGAATGAAGTTGATAGGATTTCAATTCAATGGTTTTGACAAGTTTACATGTTTTCAGCAGTTTTGAAACAGAAATATAAAATAAAGTTAATAAGATATCACAAGATTTCATTAGACTGCCCATGTTTTCAGCAGTTTTTAAAAAACGCATCCCTCCTTCAGATTTCCCAAGATTACATGAGAAAAAAAAATTTTTGGTAAAATTGTCTCTTTCGATTCCTTCTTTTATAACTTGTCAAATCTGTTAAAATTTGTTGGTAGTTATATAAGTACCTACTCATAAAATTTTTTCTATTCACATTGAAAAACTTGCTATTTAGAAAAGTGATGCGCGTGTCTATTTTCTACACTTGACACAACTCTTCACTTTAATTGGTTCTCATGAAATCTTATAAATTTTTTTAAAAACATCTCTTCATTTGCACTTTTAAAATCTCATCAAAATCCTGGTTGCTAAATCTTATGAAATCCTCTGTGTCTGAAATCTCTTAAAATATCTTTATAGTTAAATCTTTATAAATTCTGTTTAATTTATGTTTATAGGTACTCATAAAATCTTTTAAATTCTTATCTTGCTTGTCAAATCTGGTTGGGGCTTGTCTATTTTTATAAATAAAAAATTCCCAAGTGGAACTGTATAATAAACGGCTACACTGTAAAGGGCCGTTACAGGTACTAAGCGACTAAAACCCACTTTGCGTTCCACGATTTCATTGGTCGACTCAAGGTTACATGTTTGTGAGGTTAGGGCTTTTGTGTTTAAATCTTTCTCACTATCACCTTTTATTTTCAAACGCACCCTAGCAGGATTTGTGTGGTTAGATTGCAAAAATTTGTACGGGGAGAGAGTTAATAAAATCAAGATATATCTATAACCTCACATTCATGTAACCGTGAGTCGATCAATGAAAACGTGGAATGCAAACTCGTATACAGGGTGTTTTCAAATTCGATCTCTGGGTTGGTTTTGGTTGGGTTCCCAGCAACACAAATCGTCGGCATTGAATCGGGCCAATGTCGACAACGTCAGCAGTGTGTCGACATCGGCGACTACACTCTGGCCCGATGTCATTTTTCATTTTCAGTTTTCGGTCAATAATCGGCAACTGACGGAGGTCCACATTACTACAGTCGACTTTATGGCGACGCCACTTTAGGACCGACGATAGTCTGATTGGAACTTTGTTTAATCGGTCGAAAATCGGCAACTGACGATGGCCCGATTTACTATAGTCGACATTATGCCAACGCAAACCTTATCTGCGTTAGGGCCGACGACGATCCGATTGGAACTTTGTTTAATCGGACGATAATCGGCAACTAACGATGGCCCGATTTACTATAGTCGACATTATGCCAACGCAAACATTATCTGCTTCAGGAACTTTCTTTAATCGGTCGAGAATCGGCAACTGACGATGGCTCGATTTACTATAGTCAACTTTATGCCGACGACCACTTTATCTGCTTTAGGGCCGACGATGGTTCGATTGGAACTTTGTTTGATTGGTCGAGAATCGGCAACCGACGATGGTCCGATTACGTCAACCTTAAAATTTTTAAACTGCTTAATAGTTTCTTCCTAGTATGTAGAGATGGCGCTAATGTCACTATGTTTCCTGTACAGAGGAAGATAATATTATATATATAATGAGCAAAGATATTTCAAAACTAGAATGCGGACTTGACAAGATGATCGTACTTCTTTACAAGAATCACCTCTTCTGCCACTTAAACCGGCCCGACTGGTTACCACCGACGGATCTCCATCAATATCTGACGTTAGACCGCTTTAGGAAACCAATGTCGGACTTGAATAGTTTACCGATGTCGGGCCGAGACCAGCTTGCCCACGTTAGACCGACCAAATTAAGCAGTTATGGGCGGATGGGTGGTACCATGTAGTTAAACCATATCAGACCTTAATCGTACAGCGACGGTATGCCGATGTCAGCAAAAAGTAAAATTTACCATTGGTCCGACGACGGGCCATAGTCTAACGCTGCATCGGCAAACATACATGTCTAACGCTGCATCGACAAACATACATTGGGCCTACATCGCAAAGTGGACAAAAAATACTGCTGGTCCGATGTTGTAAATTGACGTCGTGCCGATGACAACAAATTCGGCAATCGATATCGGACCGACGAAGGCCCGAGGAAACCGTGTTTGCTGGGTTGGTTATTATTTTCTTTTGATTTTTAATTTGTACGGGGAGAGAGTTAATAAAATCAAAATATATCTATAACCTCACATTCATGTAACCGTGAGTCGATCAATGAAAACGTGGAATGCAAACTCGTATACAGGGTGTTTTCAAATTCGATCTCCTAAACGGTAGTAGATACGAAAAAGTTTAAATTAGGGCAAAGTTGCGCAATTTGATGCGTTGCTTAAAACTTTCAAAAAAATTTAAACATTTCGGATAGTTCCGATCATATAACTATTAGGTATATAAAGGCCCAGGATGTGAGAAAATCGTCGCGGCAACGGTCAAAATCTAGATTGCCATGACATGGCCAATGGGATAAAGACGGTCGATCTGAGCTTGCGCGAGTTTGTATCGCCGAATCACTTCATTTCTCATTCAGCGCACTTCCAGCTGACGCATTGGAGTCTGTCATTAATCCATTGGCCCCGGCCAACTTGATAGTCGCAGGGGGTTTCCACGACGCTTTTTATCATAGGGAAATACACGGGCAGGGCCTTTATATATCTCATTTCTACAGGCACTTTTTTACGACCTACCCAGTGAGAGGTCCGTTTTCGAGACTTAACATTTCAGTGCGACAGGAGCCCTGTCAAGTTCATTTTTTCTTATGGACACATCCTTTTTTTCTCCTGCCGTTTGGTTCATAAAGGATGGCAGATAACATTTTGCAACTTTATTTTGACAAGTCACCTGACGTTTTGGATTTATTGATCATTATCAGCCCAAATTTAATTTTTGCTTTTAACTTACTCAAGATATTTTGGAAATTGGCCTGGATGGCAGTACTTTTTTAATATTTTAAAAATTACAGTTTTTTTGACATTTTGTTATAACAAAATAACTTTACCTAATACTTTAAAAATCCGTTTTTTTCTTTGTTTTTTTAACGTTTGATTTTGGGCTGATGATAGTCAATTAACTTAAAAGGTACTTGTCAAAATGAGGTTGTAAAATATCTGTCATCCTTTATGAACCAAACAGCAGGAGAAAAAAAGCATGTGCCTATAAGAAAAAATGAACTTGACAGTGCTCCTGTCACACTGAAATATCAAATCTCGAACTCATGAGGTAGATCTTAAAAAGGTGCCTATAGTAAGTTTTTACCGGTTTTTGACAGCTTTAAGAATAAGGGCGCAAAAAATAAAGATTTTGGTTTTTTCTCCGGATCTACCCGGAATTTGTAAACTTTTTTTTTGGTTTTGAGCACAGCGTCAAATTGCGCAACTTTGCCCTAATGTAAACCTTTTCGTATCTCCTACCCCAAGTAGCACAAGGACGTACCAAAGACGTCTATATTATGTCTGCTCAGGACATTCGGACGTCCCTGGAACGTCCATTTTAGGACTTTCGACATCTTAAGGAGGCCTTTAGGACATCTTTTGTTACAAAACCAGATGTCCATAAGACGTACGTTCCAGTACGTCTTAAGGATATCGGTTTAGGACGTCCCTAGGCACAAATATCTGAGACATTTCTGGGACAGTTCCAGGACATTTTTGGTATTGTTTTGGAGATATTTTAAACGATTTAAGACGTATTTAGTAAATATTAAACTAATAATAATAAAAGTTTATGAGTACATTCATATAAACATATTTATAGAATGAACTTCAAAAGTCAAACCTAGATCCCCACTAACCCCAAATGAAAAAAAAAAACATTTAACAATTCACAGAGAAAGAGACAAAAATAACACCCGACGACATCCGGCGTGTAATCTGAACGTAGTCCTGATCAACTAATCCCGATTACTCGCTATATCTCGATCAAAATATTTTTGCATTAAAAAAATTTGGTTGTCTGTCTGTTTTGAGGTTTTCGAAATTGTTTTTAAGAACTGCGGGAGTTGGTCTAAAACTAAAAATTGGCGAAAAACCCTCTATATAGTGCTTAATTACCAAAAAATAAGTCCTAAAGATGTCTTAAAATTTTGATCCTCAACTGGTCCTTAATTGAACTACCATAGGACGTCCGCTTCGAACCCAGGATATTCGGACCTAAATCGGACGTCCTGAGGACGTCCTGTGCTACTTGGGACCGTTTAGGAGATACAAATGGTGAGCATCGAATTTGAAACACCCTGTATAACTGACCCGTATATCATTTCCATAAGGGGACTAAAACATACTCGGACGACGCGTTGATTCAGAGGCCATATCTATTCCTGGAAAGGGACTCAAGGCCGGACCATCCGGCCGAAAAGCGCGCAAGTGGAAAGCGGTAGGTAACGGGGGGGAGGGGGAAACCTCGTCGGGAAAGCCCCTCTCGCGTATACGCAACACGTGTCAGTGCGGAGATGAGCATCAGGTGGTGCTTTTTTTCCGGGATGAAAATTGCGTGAAAATGAGTAAATTAGGGACGAAAACGCGGACCGTGGAGAAAAGGGACAGTTTAGCGAGTTTAGCAAATCATTTTAAAAGCGTTCTCTGATGCCTTATAATAAATATACTGATCGGTTTAAAAGCGAACGGATTTTATTTAACAACTAAAAATGTGACTTTTAGTGGATTTAAACGGGATTTGAAGAAGTGTCGGTGCAGGTTTCTGATTATTGTAATTTTAATAATAACAATAAAGTGCTCGACTAGTGGTAACTGGCGAGGGTAACTGGAGTATACCGACTATCAGGTAAGGAGTTAAATTTGCTGAATTTCGCATTAATTTGTAGTAATTTTAATTCATAAAATTTTTTAATTTTTAGCGATTTTTTTTAAACAATTTTTACATACATGGGTGTATTCCTTTACCTTTTAGAGTCTGGTTATGGAAAAATTCTTGCACACGCGTCGAATTTTTATTCTTTGCCCCTATATTTTGGGCAAGTAAAGTGGGTCGAGGAATACCTTGTTTTTTAAGGTCTCTCTCGTCTTTACAAATGTGTGAATTTTTAAAAATTTATCGATTGGCTTTTGAGATATTTACTTTTAAAATACAGATTAATTTTACCTCTCGTAGGAATGTATCGTATAGTCCATTCACAAAGAAGAGAGAGTAATAAAACGATTGAAAACCCATTTTCTCGAGCGTACCATTGGCGTAGGTGTTTTGCCAACATTAAAATTAAAAATTATAAATTATGCGTGTTCTGTTTTTGCACGCCAGTTAAAATTCCAGCAACCTTGAAAAAGTACCAACCACAGAAGCTGACATTTGTAAGTGGCTTACAGAAAAAAAACATAAATTTTGAGGCAGATATGGTAAAAAAAGAACTGCTATCATTGGTAAATAGCCACAAAGAAAAATTCAATAAGAAAGTAGTCGGTGATATGGCTGAAAAACGAAACATAACAGTATTAAGACTGCCGCCTTACCATTGTGAACTTAACCCAATAGAATTAATATGGGCTCAAATGAAAGAGTACATAGCAAGGAATAATACTATCCATAAATTAAAGGATGTGGAGGTGCTTTTTCAAGAATCGGTTAAAAAAATAACTCCAGAAAATTGGCATAAATGTGTACAACATGTTTCAAAAGTAGAAGAAAAAATGTGGAAACTTGACTGTGGAACCGTTAATTATTTCTTTGGAAGAAAATGAGGGTGATGATGAGAGCATTTACTGTTCTTCTATCTACCTCCATTTCATTTTAATTATTTTTGTAGTTATAATAATTGACAACCTCAACATTTTTTTTATGTACCAACCATTTGTTTAGCCTTGATTTAATGTTTAGGTGTGCTTATTAATTATAGTTAAAACGCCAATCCGTTTTTGTATATAAATTAAAATATTATTTTTATTCCTAAAATGTATTTTTATTATTTAACTTATAATTTTTTTCTAATAAAGTAATTTGTTTTATTCAATTTCATAGAACTTTTCACATATTTACTATTTTCTTCACTAATACGTATACCATGGTAATTAAAATGTAATTTTCCCCCAATTGCGGCGCCTATGAGAATAGTTTATCGCTTGCCTTCTATTGTTCTCGGTTTTGGGTTCTATTGTATTCTCCGGTCGAACAGGGTGAGGTATATAAAAATAAAGGATTTTTACCTAAGGTACATTAGAAAATTTTTAAAAGAGACGAGAAAGTGATTGATCACTCAGTACAAAATTTATCCAAATTTGCATTTTTATTACTCTCTCTTCTTTATGAACATACTTTAAAAGAAAAAAATGTAATGATAAAATTTTCTCAAAACGATTTTTGCGCGCATTGGATCATGTAACTTTAAAAGTCAATATCTCGGAAACTAATCGTAAAGTCAGTGGTGAACTGAGGGGTCTGGTTATATACAATTGGCACAGTCAAATAACAGCAGAAATATAATATATCGCAAATAAAATACAAGATACTATAATTTTTCACAAAATTCTTTAAAAAATCATAAATTGCAAGATTTTTCGCCTGCGGCGCTATAACACCTTTCATTTTTACGATTTCATTCGTTCATGACCGCTATAAAAATGTTTTATTTTTTTATTTGTTTTCAATTTGGATCACCATCAAAATGGTCTTTTTATATAATGTAATTTTATCATTTTGCCTGCGATTTGGTGTCAAAAATGGAATTTTAAGTGTCATTTTCGCAAGAATTTTCACCAGCGGCGCATTTTAGTATTTTTACAAACTCATTTCAAGTATTCTCTTCTCAAAAAATTTTACCTGCGGCGCAGCGCATTGGATAATGGTTTTGATATCAGATTTTACACCCCCCCCCTCTATATTTGAGCCCAGGTCCGCGCTTGTCAGTTTTTTTTAATTATTTGTCTTTAGACCCCCCTCCGAAGCCAATTTCTGGGTACGCCACTGGATAGGTTTTTAAAATTTGAACACTTGTGAAGGCATTTGGAAGACCAAAAAGTGTCCCCTTGTTTCGTTTTCGTTGGAACCTCGGATTAAAACATAAAAAATTAGTCTGAGGTTCGAACACACTTTGTATAGCTAGCCCAAAAAGAGGAAGAATATATAGAGACGAGATTAAAGGAAGGATATACATAATTTTTAGAAAATAAAATGTGTGTAGTTTTAAAAAACTTATAAGTTGTTATGAAAATTGTGGGATATTGTGAAGGGGCAGTTGCAAAAGAAAGGCGCGACAGCAGGTCAAATGGGGGGTGCAGCCGGACGTCAAGCTACACCCCCCTCATTTAAAGCGTAGAGAAAAATGAAAAGCAACTATTCCAAAATTAAGAAATAATTTCGAACTTTAATATCACCAAAAAAAATTTCCAAAAACCCATTAGTAACCCTGTTTTTTTTAAAAAATATGGTGGGGGGTGCAGGTTGACATCAAGCCCTCCCCCCCCCCCGAAAGATATTCGAGTTTTGATATGCTAATAATTTTGAACTAATTTCGAACTTTTGAACCACTTTTAAAAATTTTGAACCACACTCTTTCCTGGTTTTTTTTAGCTTGACGTCCGGCTGCACCTACCATTTTGAATATTAAGAAAAACCAGGAAGGAGTTTGGTCCAAAATTTTTAAAAGTGGTTTGAAATTAGTTCAAAATTAGAAGCATATCAAAACTCGAATATCTTTCGGGGGGGGGGGCTGGGGTGGCTTGACTGACCTGCGACAGATGTATCTTAGAACAACGGAGTTCTTGAAAGTTTTTTAAGACGTATTTGAAAAAAAAAATCTCGCGTTTTTTCTTTTTGCGAAAAAAGTTAAGTAGCGGAAGAATTTTTTTAGCCACCAGTATGAGGGCTCTTGGGATCGGCAAAAAAGAGTTTTTTTATTTTCACTAAAAATGCCCAGACAGCAAAGTTACGTACCAGGTACGTACCTCGTACCTAAGCCTCGGATGAAAAGTACGTACATAGTACGTACGCTAACTCCAATGTACGTACTAGGGACGTACATTTTACGTGCACTTTCCAACGCTATGTACGTCTTAGGTACGTCCTACCATGTACGTACATCTATGTACGTACCAAGTACGTACTTTGTATGTCCCGCGGGGGATCAATAAAAGACGTGAATTGGATGTAAAATGTACGATGTACGTACGGGGTACGTATAGGAGTCGTTTTTGGTACGTACAATGGGGGACGTAAATAAATAAAATATAAAATATTTTTTTATGCGTAGAGGGGGAGGGCGATTTTAAACCCCGAAAACTCCTCTCTGCTGGTTGACTCTCCGGGACAGAATTTCTGACTACCAATTACTTATTTAAGAGAATAAAAAATACTTGTACAAAGGTTTGCGTTAGAAGTGAGAGAAATGTTACATAAATGAACTACGTCCAATTTATGACAACTTAAAAACGTAGTAAGTACGTACAAAAAAAGACCTAAAAATAAAGTAAAAATACGTTTTTGCGTTACGTACATTTTACTCACACTTTTGTACGTACGTCGTACGTACCTTATAGGTCCCTGGACTTAAAGAAGTATAATGGATGTAAAATGTACGTCCCTGGGTGAATTATTTATAACCTAAATACAAAATTTTGGGATGGTGTCTGTCCGTCTGTCTTTCTGTAACACAATAACTAAAAATCGTCAAAAACCGCTAAACCGATTCTTATCAGATTTGGCACAAAAATTCTTCGTCACCAGACGCAGACGCTATTTCATTATTTGTATTCTATTTTTACATTTTTTAGCACAATAAATTCAAAAACCCCTCAAAGAACCTCGAAGAGTGAGATGTTATGTAGCGGTTCCGGGATCCCTGGACCTTCCCGTGAGCAAGCAGAGGAATCAGAGCTGATCCTTAGAGCCACAATTGAGGCCTCACAACTGACAGATAGGGAAAGGGAAATCATCTTGGCTGTGATAACAAAAGACGAGCTATTAAGGAGGCAGCAGCAGTTGAAAGTCATGTGAGTATAAGTTTTTACACCCTGTAGAGTACCGGGAAAGCTTATCTTTTTTTTGCATTTTAGGGGACTAAAAGGCGATTTAGCACCTCCTTTTTTTAGTTTTTGGTAAAAAAAACTCTGTACTTTCCTAGATTTTTTGAAGAATCTTTAATCAGTTTTAGTGTAAGCAGTATTTCTTTTGGAGAAACAAAGAACCACGCGGTATTTAAATGGAAAATTGTTCCCCGTGATATTTGGATGCGGTTTAAGTATGTCATATAGGACACACTAAGAAACATTTTTTACCATGAGCACAACCTTGGATCTATGACAGGGGAGCCGAAAATAGCTCTCAAAGTTTGACATGTAATATCCAAAAGCAGGCAAACCATGGCCGATTTTGATTAACAAGGTGTCAATTCCTACTAAGTTGAGCCAACACCGTTCTCAACTAAAAAGCCAGTTAACTCATTTTCGTTTTAGTATCCTTTGGCCAGTACCCTCTCCAGATAGGCCGATCAACTCATACCGATTTAGTGTCCTTTTATCCACCTTCGCCGCCATTTTCACTCAAAAGTGACAGATAATCCATTAGTTTTCTGTCAAAATGGCGGCGAAGGTGGATAAAAGGACACTAAAACGATAAGAGCTGATCGGCCTATGTGGAGAGGGTAATGCTTTGGCCTATGATCGGCGCCATATTGACACCAAACTGACAGAAAATCCATGTTTTACTTGTCAATTTGGTTATAAAAATGGCAGCCACAATAGGCTAAAGGGCACTGAAGCGGTAGGAGTTAACAGGCTTTTTATTTAAGTACGGTGTTGGTTGAGCAAGCTGAATCTAAAAATGCTAACCATTTTGACAGCTGTCAATTCCTGTCAAAATGACGGCACCTATTTTTTTAGTTTTTGATATTTTTGCCGCGATTCTTCAGAAACGACAGAAAATCTCACCCGTCAGAATTCTGGAAAGTGGCGATTTTTACTTATCGCCTCATTTAAAATAAAAACAGCGCCCGTCATATTTATCATAATGTTATATGAGAAACTGCGTCATTTTTTTAATAACACTTTGTAAATTTAATATTTTAAAGATATTCTGCAGAACTAGTTTATGGCGGCGCGTACCAATAAACGTCAAAAAATGTCGAAAATTCTCACCATGTAAAAGAAAAGACAGAATTTGTGTGACTTTTCTGAACAGTGACAGCGAAATATTCCATGGCTATCTATGGTTTTGTATGTTAAAAGTTTTAAAGGTTTGTTTACACATAAAAATAAAATTAATAACATACATTTTTAAATAAAAAACAGGGTTTTTAGAAAAACAGACTACAAAAATTAAAACTGACATATTGTTTATTTACTAGAACAGTATTAAGAAACTAAATTTTAAGGAATATTAGTAAATAGTCCTAACAAAAAAGCATTCAGTGTAAACCTGTGTTTAAAAATTCCCAGATTTTTTCTAAAGCCATGTTCTCAATATGCAACTTTTCCATGCATCAAATTTTGTAATAACAGGTTAAAATAAAACACAATCTTTTTTTGTCTTCTTTTAACTTGTTCTTAGAAAATTTGATGCATGGAACAGTTGCAGAGTGAGAACAGGGGCTAAGGAAGATATTTTCTGACAGTTTTTGAGGAATCGCGACCTTTGTGACATGTGATATAACCTTTTATACTTTTGTACTCTGAGTCCACACTTACAGACAATATTTATATAGGATAAAACATCCGCAACCTATTTCCAATGTTACCTCAAAATTTTGTGTACCTTTATAAAAAAAAAGAGAACCAGTAAAAAATGGTATTGTTTAGGAGAACTGACGGGTGATTGACAAGTTTTGGGAAAAAATTTATAACCATATTACCATTACCAAACTACTAAAAATAAATATGCATCTTAATTAAAAGTGGATTTTAAGCCTCTCATGGACAATAAGTATAAATAACTAAATCACCGCTAGGGATCCATTTTCCTCAAAATGGTGCAGTTTTATCCTGGCGCGCCTGATTAGGGTTTGGCACTCTTCGCCAACAAACAGTTTTTAAAAGAGCCTACGCCATAACTGATGCTCATTTTTTGCTATCCGGCTATTTATACTTTACTAGCCAGTCTTAGCCCAACATGTTTCGATTGTCCTGTCTAGGAACAAATGGTCTGGCCCTACGTGGGACGTACCATTTGTTGCTAGACAGGACGACGACCCCCCCATGTTCCCCAAGCCGGACCAATCAAAACATTTTGGAATGGACTGACTGGTAAAATTGACCAAAATGAGCAGCTGTTACAGCGAAGCTCTTCCAAAATCTTAAAGCGTTTGTTGTCGATGAGTGCCAAACCCAAGGCGTGCCAGGGAATACAACGCCATATTGAGAAAAATGGACTTCTAGTGTTATTAAGTAATTTATTAGTATGTTTTCACATCGTACTCAATTCGTATTGAAAATATTGTCTTCTCTTTAAAAAGAGCGTAATATATGAAAGAACAAGATGCTTGATGCCTATGAATCACTTAATCAGTACTCTCTCCATACAGGCCGATCAACTCCTACCGATTTAGTATCCTTTTTTTCACTCAAAAGTGACAGAAAATCCGTTAGTTTTCTGTCAATATGGCGGCGAAGGTCGAGAAAAAGACACTAAACGGTAGGGGAGACAAGGTATATTGACTTAATATACAGTTTTAATTAAGATATGTTTGTATTTTTAATAGTTCTGTAATATGTTTATTCCTTCCGAGTTCTTTTCAAGTTTTTAAAAAACAAAAATATTATAACTGTCAATTAATGGCCAAAAATAATCTCTGACTGAAAAGAAACGCAACAAAAAGCCAATTTATTTTTTCCAGCTTTCTGAAAAATCTCTTTTTGTGTACAGATCTCAAAATTACTCTAAGGCTAAGTCATCAGTGTCCTTGAGAAGCATAATTTCTGAAAGTTTTTTTTTAAATAATAGTAGAAGTAAAGAAAAATAGTGATACTACCTATAGTTGTATCAACTACTAACTTTTGTTAATATTGTACCTTAACATTCTCCAGCAATTCACGGTTCGTGTTGTAGACACGGAAGTAAAAACAAAAGCGGAATGATAATACCTCCTGAGAAATGTCACAAAAATTACCGCCTTATGCAGGTGACAGTTATGAGCCTAAAAGAACGTAGTCACATCAATCGAATCGATTTGACATTCTTTTTTGTTTTTGGTGTGTCTTTTCCACAATCAGTAATTGGTATTTTTTACCATGATTTTTCATAATATATTAAAATTTTGTTTTTTAAAATTTTTGTTAATAGAAAAAGTAAAGTTATATCATTTTTAGATGGGTTTCAAGTCCCCCTGTAAACATGATATATATTTGCCTGCTTTTTTTATTAGTCACACACTTGTTTGAACCAAAACAAAAGTTACTAGGATGGTACTCCGTTGTTTTTTTAGTCAAAATAAAGTGTTTTCGTTTTTTTTTGCCTGTTTTTGCTAAAAATATAGTGTTTTGATTTGTTCAGTGCTGTTATACAACCGGAATGACTAGTTTTTTGCCTTCCATAAGTGATGTGCGACAACCCTTTTTATTATTAGCCTCAGAGTTAGGAGAATTTTGTCAATACCAACTTATTTAGGCTCACAAATGTCAAGTACATGTAGCGGTCATTTTATTTACAGGATATTATCATTCCACTTTTGTTTTTACTTTCGTGGTTGTAGATGGTAAAAATAAAGCATTTACCATTTATGTCAGCCGTTGGATTTTATACTTATTTGTATTGCCGACTGTTGGTATTTTAGAACAAAACAGCGGAAATAGATAATAAAAAGTGTGTTATGGCTGTTCTGTTTCCTTGTACATAAGAGATAACTGTATCGTATTTTTCTAAAACCATTTTTGCGTTCAAAAATGTATACATTGATTTTATTTTATTGCATTAATTTTAGAATAACTTTTAAGAAAAAAAAAATATTTTTTTTGGGTCACATATTTTTATAGATCTTAATCTAGCTTACAAATAAAAACCTGTATATAGGACTTAAAAAGTTGAAAGTTTGGTCAGTCAAGCCACGATCCCTCCCCCCTCCCGAAATATATTCCAGTTTTAATATGCTTATAATTTCGAACTAATTTTGAACCACTTTTAAAAATTTTGAACGAACCTAATTTCGAACTCCTAATAAAATTAAAAATAATTTCGAAAAATCCACTATTGATTTGGATGCGCAATAAGGATCTCTCTGTTCATATAGTCCGCATCAGCTAAAGGCGCATTTACACAGACGAACTTTCCTTTGATGTTGAAATGCCGACAAACATTTACACGAGCCTCTTGAGCAAAATGTTCAAAAAAAAGTTTGAATAAAATCTCGTACAAAAAGACTCACGGAAATTTTGGAGAGAATGTTAAGCAAAATTTGTTTGAAGAAATGTTGGTATAGAAATTTCTTACAAATTTAAATTTTATAGTTTTATGGGAATTCATTGAACTTAACTGAAAATAGAAAGACTAAGTTTTAAAACAAGGTATTTTTAATTAAGTGCTTTCCGACAGAAAAACGATTTTATGTCGAAATTCACATTTTACCTCATAAGCAACTTCGACTGACCTGCTTTTTATAGGGGATATGCCAGATACTTAAAAATAATAATTGGCACTTATTTATTGCTGTTGCCTGTAAAATGTAATGATAAAAATTTACGTTTAAAAGAATATCTCTTTATTTTACTTTCTAGTTTAAAACACAATACAATAATAATTAAGTCAAATTAAAAAACCTATATACATTTTATTAAATCTCAAATATATGAACAAAAGCACGTTCGGTCTAAATAATACCCGTTTATTACCCACTTTTACAACCCTACGGACCCTTGTCTAAAAAAATATAATTTAGCAGTAATAGACTAGACTTCTGAATCGGAATGTTGCTCCTTTGCATATTGTTTGTTCAGTGTCAGTAATCGACCTTGATTATTACATTAAATTGACAGTAAATATCTATCTTCAGCATTTTCATGAACCTTTTGCTTTTTTAAGCAACCGTTGGGGCCTTAAACTAACTAGGTAAATCTGGTGTGAGGAATTAAAAAAAAACAATCAAAGCTAAGGCTAAAGAAAAGTTTCAAAAATATGTTTAAAACAAAATCCCCTCCCCACAACTCCTCATAGTCGTGAGGCGCGGATTACCGCTTAAAAGTGCAATTTTTCAGTTTTTTGGCGATATTTGAAAAACTCAGAATTTTTTTGGAGAAGAAAAATTTTCCTGGGTTATTTTTTGAATTTAGGAAAAAACCCTTGGAAATAAAAAAAACCCAAAAAAACCCCCGGGCAAAAAAATCTGGCAAAAACCCTAAGAAAAAAATATTATAAGTAACCCTAATCCATGTGACAAAACTGATAGCCAAGAATAATGTTTCGCTTGCCGTCGGCTTTTTTTCACAAAAATTAAAATAAAAGTTGGGGTTCCATTTTTTTAAAGAATTGAGATCACTGATCACTGATGTGAAATTTTATTTATTCTCATCTTTAAAAATATATTTCCTAAACAGTTAGCAATAATTTGCTCAAAAATTTACCCGAACAAAATGTTCAAAGAAAAGCTCACAAAAATGTTCAGCCAAAAAATTTTAGATCTTTTGCACGAGCTTTTGTTTGAGCATGTTCGTCTGTGTAATTGCGCCTTAAGAAGCACCATGGATCACCTACGTACTCTGTGGAAGCACCATTGGAAAAATCAGGTGCTTTAAGGTGCAATAACACAGACGAACATGCTCAAATAAAAGCTCGTGCAAAAGATCTAAAATTTTTTGCGTGAACATTTTGGTGAGTTTTTCTTTGAACATTTTGTTCGGGTAAATTTTTGAGCATATTATTGCTATTTATTTTGGAAACATTTTTAAAGATGAGAATAAATAAAATTTCACATCAGTGATCTCAATTCTTTAAAAACATGGAACACCAACTTTTATTTAAAATTTTTGTGAAAAAAAGCCGACGGCAAGCGAAATTATTATTATAGCGTAAATTATCATTGGCTCTACTATCAGTTTTGTCACATGGATTAGGGTTATTTATAATATTTTTTTCTTAGGGTTTTTCCCGGATTTTTTTGCCCGGGTTTTTTTTTGGGATTTTCTTGCGAGTTTTTTTTTATTTCCAAGAGTTTTTTCCTAAAGTCAAAAAAAAAACCAGGAAAATTTTTCTTTCCCAAAAAAATTTTTCAAATATCGGCAAAAGACTCAAAAATTGCACTTTTAAGCGGTAATCCGCGCTTCACGACTATGAGGAGTGGTGGGGAGGGGGATTTTTTTAAACATATTTTGGTAACTTTACTTTACCTTTAGCTTTTATTGTTGTTTTTTAATTTTTTTTTAGTTAGTTTAAGGTCCCAAGGGTTGCTTAAAAAAGCAAAAGTTTCATGAAAATGCTGAAGATATAGATATTTACTGTCAATTTAATGTAATAATCAAGGTCGATTACTGACACTGAACCAACAATATGCAAAGGGCAATATTGCGATTCAAAAGGGTGGCCGGCCTAGTACCTGCGAAATCCAAAACGCGGGATGATAGATCGGCGACACAGTCTACTAAATTACTGCTAAATTATATTTTTTTAGACAAGGGTCGGGTTCGTAGGGTTGTAAAAGTGGGTAATAAACGGGTATTATTTAAACCGAACGTGCTTTTGTTCATATATTTGAGATTTAATAAAATGTATATATGTTTTTCAATTTGACTTAATTATTATTGTAAAGGACTAAACTAGGAAGTAAAATAAAGGGATATTCTTTTAAACGTAAATTTTATCATTATATTTTACAGGCAACAACAATAAATAAGTGCCAATTATTATTTTTTTATTCTCGTTTTTTTACAACCCCAAAAAAGTTACAGGTATACTGGCATATCCCCTATAAAAATCAGATCAAACGAAGTTGCTTATGAGGTAAAATGTGAATTTCGGCATCAAATCGTTTTTCCGTCGGAAAACACTTGATTAAAAATACCTTATTTCAAAACTTTGTTTTTCTAATTTCAGTTAAGTTCAATGAATTCCGATAACAATATATATTTTGAATTTGTAAAGAAATTTTTATACCTCCAATTCTTCAAGCAAATTTGGCTCAACATTCTCTCCAAAATTTACGTGTGTTTTTTTGTACGAGATTTTGCTCGAACATTTCTTTGAACATTTTGCTCAAGAGGCTCGTGTAAATGTTTGTCGGCATTTCAACATCAAAGGAAAGTTTGTCTGTGTAAATGCGTCTTAACACATGCACATATTAGGCACCAAAAGTCCAACAAAAATGGAAATAGTTTTTCTTACGTAATTTCTAGTCGTTTCTAGTATATTTCTATAATAAATATAAAAAAATCACCGAAATTAGGGTGGTTCAAATTTTTAAGAAGTTGCTTATGAGGTAAAATGTGAATTTCGGCATCAAATCGTTTTTCCGTCGGAAAACACTTGATTAAAAATACCTTATTTCAAAACTTTGTTTTTCTATTTTCAGTTAAGTTCAATGAATTCCGATAACAATATATATTTTGAATTTGTAAAGAAATTTTTATACCTCCAATTCTTCAAGCAAATTTGGCTCAACATTCTCTCCAAAATTTACGTGTGTTTTTTTGTACGAGATTTTGCTCGAACATTTCTTTGAACATTTTGCTCAAGAGGCTCGTGTAAATGTTTGTCGGCATTTCAACATCAAAGGAAAGTTTGTCTGTGTAAATGCGCCTTAACACATGCACATATTAGGCACCAAAAGTCCAACAAAAATGGAAATAGTTTTTCTTACGTAATTTCTAGTCGTTTCTAGTATATTTCTATAATAAATATAAAAAAATCACCGAAATTAGGGTGGTTCAAATTTTTAAAAAGTTGCTTATGAGGTAAAATGTGAATTTCGGCATCAAATCGGTTTTCCGTCGGAAAACACTTGATTAAAAATACCTTATTTCAAAACTTTGTTTCTCTATTTTCAGTTAAGTTCAATGAATTCCGATAACAATATATATTTTGAATTTGTAAAGAAATTTTTATACCTCCAATTCTTCAAGCAAATTTGGCTCAACATTCTCTCCAAAATTTACGTGTGTTTTTTTGTACGAGATTTTGCTCGAACATTTCTTTGAACATTTTGCTCAAGAGGCTCGTGTAAATGTTTGTCGGCATTTCAACATCAAAGGAAAGTTTGTCTGTGTAAATGCGCCTTAACACATGCACATATTAGGCACCAAAAGTCCAACAAAAATGGAAATAGTTTTTCTTACGTAATTTCTAGTCGTTTCTAGTATATTTCTATAATAAATATAAAAAAAATCACTGAAATTAGGGTGGTTCAAGTTTTTAAAAAGTTGTACAAAATTAGTTCGAAATTAGTTCAAAATTATAAGCATATCCAGTTTCGAAATTTTTTTGGAGGGTGTGTGGTTTGACATCAACCTGCACCCCCACCATATTTAAAAAAAAACGGGGTTACTAGTAGATTTTTCGAAATTTTTTTGGTGATATTAGGACTTTGAAGTTAGTTCCTAATTTTGGGATAGTTGCTTTTTATTTTTCTTTACGATCTAAATGAGAGGGGAGTTGTTTGAAGTGTGTTCAAAATTATTAGCATATCAAAACTCGAATATCTTTCGGGGGGGTGGTGACTTGACTAACCTCAAAAGTCATCATGTAGAGGCAACTCTTAGTTCGGCGTACTTTTTGAGATACAGGGTAGGAAAAATTACTTTTTAGCAGATTTTACCGGATCTAACAGTCTGTAACTCAAAATTCAGAGGGACTCCCCCTACCCTTAACAACTTTTGACCAGGGGGTCGAGAATTTTTTTGTGGGAACATATGGAATCAAGTAAACGAAAGAGTGCAAAAGCGTTCTTTTTACAAATATGGTTTTAAATTCAAAATTCCATAACAGGACATAATTTGCAAAAAATGATTAAATTTGACATCTTTAGAAAGTAAAAGAAACTGTTTCGATATATGCTCCCTTTAGAAAATTATAAATGGCTTGATAGGAGGCATCAGAAGTGCTAAAATTGTTAGGGATTCATACGGAGATTTCTCTTTCTCCAGTAAACTTAATTTTCTCACCAACATTTCACAGAACTTATTATGGTGTTAACTCCTTTATATGTAGAGCTTCTTAACTAACCAAAAATTTGATAAATTTTTATAGTTATATCTGCCCATATTTTTAAAGTTCTATAATATGATGATTGTTTTGATTTTAAATTTTAAATTTGGCCCGGTTGGGTAGTTTTTATAAAATTAGATTTTCTTACTAAATAAAAGGGCTTGTATGTGTACATAAAAAATAAATTCTGTTTCCTACGACCACATATGAAAATAATGGATTTCACACTATTTGCATCCTTAGAAAACGTCGAATTTCATCCGTGTGCAGAAATTTTTCCGCACATGTGTGGAAAAATACTTTTCGCACATGTGTGGAAAAGTGTACCATGACGTTAGCTGTCACCATACTTTTCCGCACATGTGTTGCAAAGTACTTTTCCACACATTTGCGAAAAAGCAGTTTCATTTGATTTTTGCAAAATTAAAGACCAATTTTTACAAAAATTAATGCAATTCATCAGTGTTCGTAGGAAAAATAGCGTACCTCAGATTAATAAAAAAAATGAGATATAACAGTAAACAATATTACCCCGATCAACCAGCCACAATGTTTATGTCCCAAAAAATACATGGTTGCCAATTTACCGCGGGGTTTCCCTAGAAACAAAACAATTCATAAACTTCTTGAAGCTCTTTTGATACTATTATTGATTATTTGACATATTTTTATATAGGATAATTTTTCTTATGCTAATAACTTAATTCTTAGTCCTAATTTTTAGTCTCAATAATTAACTTTTTTTAATTTTTAATAAGTAGAATTTCGAGATTTATAAAAAAGAACACAAGCCGGCAACGTTTTTTCGACGAGCCGCGAATAAATGCCGACATGTTTGGTTGCAGCTGACGGCGTTGTTGTTAACGGGGGTTTGTGTTGTTCGGTGATTTTTGAATTTTATTGTGACTATTTGTGAAAAAAGAACTGTATCAAGCTATTTTGAGGACCAACAAAATGGTTTAACATTGCCTGGTATGCAATAAAAGCGGATATTCCAGCCCAGAACTAATATTTCGGAGGTAAGAAAGATCCTGTCATTTTACGTTAGTCATGGGCATAGTATGAGGTAAAAAAACTGCGTAAAAAGCTTATGATTATACTATTAATACATCAAAAATCTAAGACTAATACTAATCTTTTTTAAGAAACAAAAGTACCCGATAATTTTGCTCCTTTTGCAGCATGTAAAATATTTATTTATTATAATTTATACATAACAAGAGAAGACAATAAGACCAAGTGCTGATAGTCAGGTACTGCGGCAGGTATTTTTTGTATTTTAATGGGTACCTGGGTACTTTCTGTAATGTGAATAAAACCGTTTTGGAGATATTTACTCTGAGCCAATCTTATTTTTATTTTCATTAATATTTATTATTTATTTTTTTGCCTTTTGACTCCTGTTTCCTGAAAAACTACTAGTAATTTTTTACCTCTTCCTTAAATTTTCCTTGTGTTCTGTATTCAGAAATGAACATGCAGCCAATGTGTAAAGAATAAAATTTGTTGGCCTTAAAATTTTCATAATTAACATCACAAAAAGTTCTCTTAATTTGATAAATAAAGTTTATATTCCACTAAAGAAAACTAAAAGAGACATTATTATCATAGTGAAAAAAACGCTTAATAAGCCGTTTATTGGCGTGTTTTTTTTTGGACAAAAACGTTATAAAACGGGTTATTAACCGTTTTTTTTTTGCTATGAAAATATTTTTTTTTTACTTTTGTTTTGTGGGATACTGCACAATTAAAAAAAATATATAACAGCCATCTTGAATAATTTACCTAAAAATCATTTCAAGTGCTCTTTGGTAAACTTTTGATATGTTCGTAAATACCTACATTCCTCAAACTAAAGTTTATCCTTGAATAAATCTATTTTTTGTGGTTATGCAAGTTCTGGCAGTTAATTCTTTTGAATAAGAAAATCCGACCAACCGTACCTTATATCTCGTTTTCACATTTATATATTTAAATTAAAATTAACGCCGCCACTGGTAATGGGAAAAGCAATTTTTGACAGTGTTGCCGTTTTATTGCTCTATCTCTTTTCTGTTCATATAATCGTCCAGAAGGGTGTTGGATTATAAACATTAGAGGATTTCAATAGGGAATGTTTGGTCTCTCTTTAGTTATTAGTATGAGTAGCGTACAAAACTCGACAGAAAATAACTTTCTTAGACTCGCGTGTTGTTTGACTCTGCTACCGCCTCGTTCACACCATTCGCGCTCGTGTGAAATTTGTCACTTTCTTCTCTTGATACCTAATATGCTATTTCACATCACTTATTTTTGCCGAATAACTAAAACAAATTCAAAATATTTCATGTCATTTATATATAGTTTTTGAATGAAATAAACTTGGCATATTATACATTTACCACTTAGATGAGCTCTTATACCTATAGCATTTTAATTGGGGGTTGCAAAATGTAGTTTTATAAATTCGTTTTAATTTAGTTAGCTTGTACACGTTATATCATTTAGTTTATTCATTAAAAAGCACTCCGAGTAGTTAAGTTACTTAAAAGGGCGTATAAAACAATTACAGAATGTGATGTGAAAACTAGGTTGAACAATTAGGTAGCGATAGGGGCAAAAGTTTTTTCGGTATTTGTAATTGGAAAGTTGGGTTTTAAATAAAAATTTTCTCTATTATTGGAGTATAGAAATAGAATTTTGTAACAGAATATATAACCCAAGCAGCATTTTTCTGACTTCCGACTAATTACAACCTAACATGACGTCGGTTTTGGCGTAAATTTAGGTCGGCAGTTGGTTTGTCCGTCAAACAACGTATTTTTTACCAAGACCTGACGTCGCCAACAACTAGTGCATCAGTTGTGACGTCGATACTTACCAAAACTGACGTAGCCAAATGTTGGTGATACTCGCTACTTATCAGCGACGTAAATTAACGTTAATTTCGGCGACGTAATTTTTAGAATAAAATTTAAGGTCAGGCCAAAGTGAAAACGGACGTCAATAAATTTAGTTGTTGCCAAGATTTTCTGTAAATGGCAACACTGCAAATACGAAAGTATTTTAGAAATATACTTTAAATGGACTTATGTTAGAATAGAAAGTTTAAAAGTTTCTATTGTATAGTTTAAAAAATAATCTTATAGGCCAGTCACCTCGGGACACCCGGTATAACGTCCAATTCATGAGGCGTTATATTTAGTATGAGTTTTAAAGTAGAATTGTAATAAAATTGACGTTGCCAAACTTTTATTTATTAAATGTAACTATTCCGAGGTCCACCGACGTGGGTGCGTGACCTACAATTATACTACAATAATCTAGGTCGCGTCGTTCTACAAGGCGACGTCGCAGGAGGTGTTCTTGTCCGAATAGGTAAATAATCATTAGAAATTTGGTCGGCGCCCGAAACCCCATTTTAAACGTTTAGCATCGATGCGCCATTACAACAGTACATTTTATTTTTTAATTTTAAAGGCTTGATATGTAAATTAACTCATTTGTTGGCAAGTAAAATGCATTTTTTAAATGTCTATAATGTTTTACTACAGGGTTCCTAAGATTTTCCTTAGGAATAGGATTTCAATAAATCAAACAGAAATGTCATAGAAAGTTCTGCGCGCACAAAAGAAACAGGTATATTGAGCAATGGTGCCAGTTTGTTTAGTGAGTTTTGTTTAGTGACGAGAAGACATTTGAATCCTCACAATCCACAAAATAGCCGCTATTGGTCCCGCGAAAATAAACATCTGCACGCAAGTGTTAGAACGCAACATCCTCAAAAATTAAATGTTTGGAGCGGTATTGTCGGGGATCACATTATTGGACCCTTTTTCATTGAAGGGAATTTGAATAGCCAAAAATATGTTGATCTTCTCCAACACCAGGTTTTACTACGGTTGAGGGAACTCAACATAAATTTGGACGAATTGTGGTTTCAGCAAGATGGCTGTTCATCCCACAATTCACGCCAGGCTACAAATTACCTTCGTCAGGTATTTGGTGATAGAATTATTTCCACGTATGGAAATATCCGATGGCCTCCTCGATCACCAGATCTTGCGCCAAATGACTTTTTCCTATGGGGTTGTTGGCACGACAAAATTTTCCAACACCCTCACTTACGGCCTACGACTATACAGAAGTTAAAGGCGAAAATTTTGGAGGCGGGCAACTCTATCGCCCCTGAAATGTTGGCTGCTACGCGCCAAGGGTTTTACAATAGATTGGAATATTCTGAGGCTCAAGAAGGGGACAGATTTGAACATCTAATCTAATTAAAAATTAGATGTTTTCAGGCCCAAACCACAGCTTTTTCTTGCTTAAAGGAGGCGGCGGGTCCACTATTTACGATACTGAGCGATAAACTCGTGAGGTTGTTAACATTAGAAAGAAATATCTTCGCTTTTAATTAAATTTCTTTCCATTCTGTTCTACTAGTGACATCTATCCGGAAACGGCCAAACCATGCAGCTAACACTAGCAGCCAAAGAAATCAATAAACGGCGCTGTTTTTCTTGTAGAGCTTTTTGCTTGCGATATTATTGATTTTAAATAAAGCTGGCCCTACACTACATTTGATATTTTCGAGATGTTTTATGACATGATCTTGAAACATGTAGCGAACCAATTCTTCAAAACAAGCGGGAGGGTAAAAGCGAAAAATAAGGGGCTGCCAATATTTGTAACACCCAAAAAAGGGTGAAAAGATTTATTTTGCTCTGTTTCTTTACAAAAAACGTTTTCTTTTTACGAAAAACTTGAGCTCTGCCACTTTTTTAATTTTTTTCTTCTACTTTCTCGAAATTTTCGTCATACCGTAGAAAAATAAAAATAATTATTTCATACTCTACTTTATTCGAAAAAATTTAGAAACAGAGACGGGATCAGTTTTCCTAAAACGGGGGATCTTGGTTTCGAGTAAGAAGATAAAGGGCGCCGCAGGCAAACATTTTTCAATTAAATTAGCCGAACGCAAAAATGTTAGAAAAACAAAGCACGAAATAAAAATGGCGCCGCTTACAATTTTTTTTCAAAGATTACGTAATTTCGGGAACGCAAATAAATAGGTCTAAAGAGTATAATTTTTAAGAAAAAAATATCAATTTTCTCGCACTCCTCCACTGGGACTACAGGAGCCGTGCACGTAATGGTCATAGGGGGAGGGGGGTTACAAAACGTTACGTAGGGGGGAGGGGGGTTTTCGACAGCGTTTGCATTTGTGTGAAACTAAGAAAATTTGGAATGAAAATAAATGAAAAGTTTTTTTTTGGGGGGGGGTAGTGGTCTTGAAATCGTTACGTAATATTAGGGGAGTGGCGTGCCAAACCGTTACAAAACATTACATAGGGAGGGGGTCAAAAATTGGTAAAATCCCCGTTACGTAATTTGATTTCGAATCAAAGTGCAAAACCCGGGTTGGAAGTTCGAAGGCGTCAACCCGTCCTATTTGCTTGATAATGTTTCTTCGGAAATATCTCAGTCGATTTCTCCGGCCGTGTATGAACGCTTTAGGTTAGGCATTTGCATGTATCTCAGTCCCCAGCCTGTAAACAGTGCGTAAGGACAATGGTTACAAAATGAAAAGCCGAAAAATATTTTTTTTTACGATATCTTTCATCAGTTTGGTATTAAAGTCGAGCAAAAACAATTTTTATTCCAGTCCTAAAGGTATGAAAATGGAAAACATTAGAAAACAACAACCTGGAATGGATTTACTACGTGTAAGATGTAGTGACAACATCGCCCCATGCTCATCCTTTTCTGCCTAATGTGCTTTTCCGATGTCTGCGTCTTATACACGGCTGCATGCCCCCCTAAGAATTTGCTTAGGAACCCTGTATTTTTTTCAAAATTAATTTCTTAATATTTTTGAATTATTTTTGTTGGTTTCTGTTTTTTTAATGTCTATTTTAATTATATTTATCAGTAAACTGACCTTCGTTGGAAGATTTGCATCCATAGAATATGTAAAACTAACTTTTTTCAGTTACCTACAATAACTAAGATAATAGTTATTGTCATTCACAGTTCATTGGGATGGGGTTGTTTAGACATATAAAAGTTTTTACCTAATAAGTTTAAACTTGCTGTGCACAGTAAAACTTTGGGTCGTGGGTCTACGTAATTTGACGTAATATTTGACCAAAACATTGTGCAGCACCCGACGTCGAAACGACTCGAATTTTGATTCCCCACTTAGGTGCTAAATCGAGTCCTCAGGAAGACTGATGGACGTCGGAGCCAACGTCAGGTATTTCTTGCCCTACGTGACCATAACGTAATATAACGTCCAAATGCTTGTTGGGAAGGTGCGCCAAAAAAAACCTCACTTTTTTAAATGATTATAGGTAAACTCGCCAGTGGTCGGCCTTTTTTGCTATGTTCTAAAGTAAAATGCCTGTAGCTCAGAGCCGCATTTCAACTTATCAAGGTGCTATTTATGCCTTCCTTTGAATTGTCTATTTCCTTAGAAAATGGCAGATGATATCTAGAATTAAAAGTTTTTTTTCTATATTTTTTTTTCTGAAAATGTCGCTTTTTCCAGAGATCGGCCCTTAAATGACCACTTTCCAGCCGTCAATTTGCCAGTGGTCGGCCCCCAAAAGTGTGTGCATTTTAAGCAGAACTGATGTATTCTGAGCTTGGTTTTTATAAATGTTACAGAGGGTAAAACAAGCACAAAAGCTGTTTTACCCTCTAATTTTTAATCATCGTCATCATCATAGGTAATCACTCGATACCGAGTACGATTTTCCTCTATTCTGTATCGTCGCTATCTGTTGTGCGTTTTTTGATGGCTATATAAGCCAATTCTCGAGCCGCACACCCTTCCACAGTCCTGGCACACCCAGTCTCCGGCAGCAGCCTGGTGTTGTTCGTCATCCATTCTTCCATTTTGTCGCTCCATTCTACGTTCTCTCTTTTGTCCATAAAATATCTGCTTTGGGAGACGTGTTTCGGGCATGCGGATAAGGTGACCAGCCCAACGAAGCTGGTGTTTGAAGATAAGGGCTTCTATACTAGTTGTTCTGGCTTCTTCTAAAACACTTATGTTGGTTGGTCGCTCTTGCCATTTGATTCTCAGTATTCGTCTTAAACAACTTTGAAGATATTTTTCTAGTCGTTTGATATGCCTTCTGTAGGTGGTCCACGTTTCGCATACGTATCTTAGAGTTGGTATCTCCGCATTGATGTCTGATTGTTGAAGACTCTCTCCTAAAGCCGTCCGATCGCTGCGCTAGCAAATTTTAGGCGATGCTGTGTTTCTGCGTCAATAGTTGCATTTGATGATAGGTGGCTCCCAAGGAATGGATAATGTTCCACGTTCTGCAGAGGATGGCCATTTATAGAAATGTTTGGAGCTTGGGGATTCGTACCTGGTTCTGGTTGGTGAAGAATTTGCGTTTTGGCAAGATGGACCTCTAGGGCAATGCTTTTGAAGGCTTGGTTAAATACGTTGATTACCAGCTGTAGACCTTCTTCTGTATCGGCCATAACGACGTTGTCATCGGCGTACGGCAGTTCGATTACCGAGGTCGTCGAGACCTTTGTATTTGCTCGCAGTCTGCCTAGGTTAAGTAGGCCACCGTCGAATCTATATAGAATTTCCAATCCCGGCGGTAGATGTTCCTCAACAAGGTGGGAATAGAGTGGGCGCAATAAAACACCCTTGTTTAACGCCTGTCGTAATCTGGAATGACTCTCCTGGTCCATCGTTGCCCAGGACTGTTGCATAAATATTGTCGTGTCGTAGTCTAAGAATTTGAATATATTTTTGAGGGCATCCAGCTTTTGTCAGTATTTTCCATAGAGCTTTTCTGTTGACCGAGTGAAATGCTTTGACTAGGTCTATGAAGGTCATGACGAGAGGGCGATTTTGTTCTCTAGATTTCTCTTGCATTTGTCTAATCTTTAATAATACCTACGTAGTACAGAAAATTGTATCAATTTAAAAACCGCATAAGGTAATATTCTCCAACGTTTACAAAGGTATAGGTACAAAATTAAACCAGTTAAAAGGTAGGTATCTATTACTAGAGGTACCTATTTCTAAAAATAAATAAAAAATAAACTAATTAAACAAGAAAACTTCAGAATTATAATACCTACTCCAAAAAGGCCGAGCACTGCAAACTAAGTGTAAATGGACAATTTCCAGTGGTCGGCCTTTTTTTTATTGCCTTTTATATAATTTATTTGGCACTTTAGACCCGGCCGCATACTGGCTAGCCTATTTTTTGAATTAGATTCTTTACAACCATGAAATAATTATCCTTATTTTACAATCCGAAAGCTTGAAAAAAGTAAAATAAAATTTTTTGCTCTAGCTCAATGGTCGGCCATAGGGGCTGGCCACCGGCAAGTTCCCTAACTTAAAATTCCAGTCACCGGCCGCCTCATTTTATTACCTCAAAATTAATTATTTTTTTTCATTTTAGCATCAAATTTAAGTATATTTTTCAATAAAAAGTAGTACAAAACCATTTAAGCATTATTTAACTTATTGTTGAAATTTTTGGTTCCGATCTTCCACCAAATTTCACTATCCCATGATGCCTCAGAATCTAGATCACACTGATTTTTGGTGCCAATTTTTGACAGTATCCGTTAACAAAATTGGCGGGAGAAATAATGTTTTGGTGACAGAAGGTTGACAATTTATAGATAAATAAGAAAAGATTATTAAGAAAAAATCTACTGTTTGAATAGCAATAACTTCTTCAGAAATTGACCAATTTTAATAAACCTAAAAAGCATAGGTTTCAAAATTTATAGAACCAGTGCTAAAACTGACATTTACTTAAAAACCAAGATGGCGGGCCTGTTTAAAAAAATAGGCATTTTTGGCCTCCCTAGAAAAAACTTTATGTGCAAGCTGGATTCAATCTCAAACATCATTTACAAAGCCACATTATTTCCAAGTATTTTAATGTAACACTTAAAAATTTGGTTTCGCGAAAATCTACTTTTTAGAAGGAAAATCGGGGCAAACCCCGGTCTATTTAAACATTTAAAACTACTCTATTTCTTAACCAAATTTTTTAAGTGTTACTTAAAAAACATCAAAATGCTTGGAAATAATATGAATTTCTAACTGATGTTTGAGATTGAATACAGTGTAGCACAGAAAGTTTTTCCTAGAGGGGTTAAAATTTCTTATTTTTGATAAATATTAGATTTGATACTGGGTCTATAAATCTTAAGAACTGTGCTATTCAAAAAGTCTAAGTTTATCAAAATTGGTCAATTTTTGGAAAAGTTTTTGCTCACTCACCAGGGGTAGCGACACGAATCACGTGACCGCACTCGTTTTTCCATGGACGTTCGTGAAAAAAATTTCGTTTTTATACAATCTGAGATAGAAAAACTGTTTTAATAAAACTCAGTTTTATACAGCTTAAGAAAAAAAATTGTCACTAGTTTTTTTTTTGTTGTGAAAAATAGTAAGGTGTTACAATAATATAATTTAGGAGATATTTGGAGAATTTTTTAAAAATTGCTAAAAATAATTTTCTTTTAATTATTATTTCTTTGCTTTATAGAAAAATAATGTGTAAGAAAAATAAACCGTTAAAAGAGACACACGTTGAAACTTTATTAATAATTAGTTATAATCTAATCTAACCTAATACTGTATTAACAATATTCAAACTATATAAGATAGGTACCTATATCTATTTTATTACACAGTCGAACTTCTGTAAGATCATAGAAAAATATGGAAAAACCTAAAATGTAGGTTGGTAATTCGTAATGAGTTTTGGGATAAGGCTTGGTGTAAAGTGTGGTGTGAGACAATACAAAGCTTTTTTGGTTGCGATTGTGATATTTTATTCATGTACTTAAAATAATTTCACAAAGCCCTAACGAACCACTCCACATATATAGCAAAAATATTGATATATTGCGTAAATATTCTAGGAAGATACGGGAATGTCCAAAACACATCCTGTGAATGTGCGTATCCATTAAATCTTCAGTAGTAGGTACTTGGTTCTGTTAACTTGCTTGAACGATTATATTACCTGTCCAAGCTCTAAATAAAATATAAAAATAATTCTTGTGTAATACGAGCGGCATTGTCTTGCATTGACGCGAAAATATATAAATAGGCACTTAGAGGGACAAACGCGAATGGCGATACTCAAGTATTTTTTTATGTTTGAGAATTTTTGAACGTATAGGTATGAAAACGAGCGCAGATAAATGTATGGAAATGTTTACAAAAATTTCATGTCAGTTTTGACAAATGTGTTGTTTGCATTAGTCAAAAGCGGTCAAAATTTATTTTTATTTCTTTTTAAATCGCCGCCTGTGACAGTGTCAAATTTGAGTTTTGCGCGAATTAGGTTATGTTTCGTGTCGCTACCCCTGGGACCGTCAGGATCCAGTGACCCTGCCGCCTCCCCCCTCCCAGAGTCATCCAATACCGTCTTCTTAAGGTGGAATTTTAACCAAAAATTAAGAATTAAAGGTTAACCTAGATTATTCTGTTCGCCACTGTTTGAAGTACTAAATAGACAAAAATGTCAATTTAACAAGCGTTTTTTGTTAAAATAAACAAAACGACTGTGGGTTTGCAAAGTGCAAAAATATAGATTCCTTTAATAAACGCGAACGAACTATAGGGTGCAGCGCAGGGTGCGTTGACCTCACCAACCTGTATAAAAGCATTTTACCTAAGTAGAAATATCACCCTAAAATAGACCCCAAATAAAAGAAAAACAACGGCATAGCCATGCAAATATTTGTAAAACCCATTTAGTGTGGTACCTTTTACAATAAGTACTACCTACGGGCCTTACAATGCATCACCTGTTTAGGCAGTTCCATTGTTTGGTACCAAGTCGTACCACAGGTCGTACCTTTATTGTGGAACCCGTCTGCTGCTGAGTACCACCAAGTAACTGTACATATAATATTACGTCTTATTTTTTCACGCTGTGTGCAAACCGCCTTTTTACGAATAGCCGCATATCTTAAGAACCAAGCTTGTTTTAAAAAACTTTTTACCACGTAACCGATATTAAGATCGACCACATTTGTCTGTTTGGCTTAATGTTGCACCTGCCATTTGACTGTCAAAGCTATTTTAAATTAGGTCCTTAAGGTGGCAAGCCTAATGAATTGGGTATCTGCGCCAACTTATAGGAGTCTGCCTCCGCGCTTACAGACGTTTGCAAGGTTGTCAAGTAGTTGCGGTGGTACCAAAAACGTAGACAAGAAGTTATACAAGTCGTTCCTATCTTAGTTCTTTTTAAATTAAATAACGTCCACAAACCTTATAAATAATCTGATACGAATTCGTCCTGGCGTGCTAATATTTCCAGTAGGATTATGCTCCTAAGGCAATTAAAACAAAAAAGGAGTGAAAAAAAACCTCCAAATCAGTTACTTCAACCGAAAATAAACTAAAAAACAAAAGATCTTGGGTGGAAATAACGAAAATTCAAACTTGGATGCTCATCCACACAAGGAACAAAGAAAAAGATCAAAGCGAAAAGAGAAATGATTAAAGGATGTTTCACCCTGGGTAACTAGCGTGGGTGCATCAGTAGTTTCACTGGTCACCCTCCACTATACAGCATTAAACACCATCATACACTTTGATTTCCAACCTTGAACCACTCACAAATAGGCATCGTTCCGCACTGGTACTTATCCAAGTAACCTGATACGAATTCGTCCTGGCGTGTTAATATTTCCCGTAGGATTATGCTCCTAAGGCAATTAAAACAAAAAAGAAGTTAAAAAAACCTCCAAATCAGTTACTTCAACTGAAAATAAAGTAAAAAACAAAAGATCAAAGGATCTTGGGTGGAAATAACGAAAATTCGAACTTGGATGAGTATTCCACAAGGAATACACAAATGATCAAAGCGAAAAGAGAAATGATTAAACGATGTTTCGCCCTGGGTAACCAGCGTGGGCTCATCAGTAGTTTCACTGACCACCCTCCACTATACATCATTGAACACCATCATACACTTTGACTTCCAACCTTGAACCACTCACAAATAGGCATAATTCCGCACTGGTACTTATCGAAGTTACCGGATACGAATTAGTCCTGGCGTGTTAATATTTCCAGTAGGATAATGCTCCTAAGGCAACTAAAACAAAAAAGAAGTTAAAAAAAATCTCCAACTGAAAAGAAACTAAAAAACAAAAGATCAAAAGATCTTTGGTGGAAATAACGAAAATTCAAACTTGGATAAGCATCCCACAATGAACACACAAAAAGATCAAAGCGAAAAGAGAAATGATTAAACGATGTTTCTCCTTGGGTAACCAGCGTGGGCTCATCAGTAGTTTCACTGGTCACCCTCCACTATCCATCATTAAACACCATCATACACTTTGATTTCCAACCTTGAGCCACTCACAAATAGGCATCGTTCGGCACTGGTACTTATCGAAGTTACCTGACACGAATTGGTCCTGGCGTGTTAATATTTCTAGTAGGATTATGCTCCTAAGACAATTAAAACAAAAAAGAAGTTAAAAAAAAACCTCCAAATCAGTTACTTCAACCGAAAAGAAACTAAAAAACAAAAGATCTTGGGTGGAAATAACGAAAATTCAAACTTGGATGAGCATCCCACAAGGAAAACACAAAATGATCAAAGCGAAAAGACAAATGATTAAACGATGTTTCGCCCTGGGTAACCAGCGTGGGCTCATCAGTAGTTTCACTGGTCACCCTCCACTATACATCATTAAACACCATTATACACTTTGATTTCCAACCTTGAACCAATACACTTTGATTTCCAACCTTGAACCAATCATACTTATAAGTAATCTTACAAAGAAAACCAAAAAATAATAACATATCCTTACGACCATTCCCTCAAAAAAGTAAATGCAACTGCAGATCCAAGTTTCGCACTAGTGGGGATCATCAGTACGGTGCTACCAGCGGCGTGCGGTGAAATTTCAAATAAGGGAAGCAATTTTTAAAAACTTACCCAATTTGTAACGTAAATTGATTCTTCGATAATTTTTTTCAAATTCATCAATGATGTCATCATAAAAAAGTGGATGCTCTAACAAGCTTTGGAAAAGTTTATTTTCAATGGACGAAAGTTATATTTGGGAAAGTCTCTCCTGACATGTTGAATTTCTAACGAAATTTTTTACACGTTTAGGCGTAGAAAAACCCTTTATTACTAAGACTCACAGCACACATTCACACAAAATCAGCTTACTTCACTGTCCAACATTTTTAGCATCATTCCCGTCAGCTGATGTTGACGGTATTTGCATCTCCACACCGATGCCGTTTTAAACCTGCAAATAACCTACTCCATTGACTTTTTCTATATTAGTGAAAAGCTGCCCGCACACGACACGCTGTGACTCGGTTTGAGTCAAGGCCGCATTTTTAATACAATCTAAAGTAATTTTTTCCTATTTCAAAAATTACATTTAAGAAGATGATGTTTTTTTAGGGGAAACACTGAAATGTGGAAGACAGATATGTCTCCGTGGTGACACTTGATTTTTGTTCAAAATGAATCCCAGCAAACATAAATCATCGGCATTGAATCGGGCCAATGTCGACAACGTCGGCAGTGTGTTGGCATCGGCGACTACACCCGCCCGATGTTGGTCAGATTGCGATTTTCAGTTTTCGGTCAATAATCGGCAACTGACGGAGGTCAGTAGATATACTGTGTAGGTTCTATATACAATGGTAACCCCGCCATCCGGTTCTCCAAAGTGGATGGCGAGTTTGCCGAAGAAGTAGTGTCCTGTCCCGAAGAAGTGAGCGACCCAAGCAAGAAGTGATCACCAATGACGTCACTTGACCAGTGGCTGTTGAAGAAGTAGAAGTGATCACCAATGACGTCACACGACCAGAGGCTGTAGCGAAGGGCGTTAGGTGGATATAGGGGTGGTTCTAGGGGGTGTAAAATTAGGGGTTGTAAAACCACGTGACCAAATGACGTGTGTATAATATACAGAGTGAGCCTATTGAGAGCATGACGTGACTGTTATACAGTGTGTCCAAATGCGTGTGAATATGGTACAGTGTGGTCTACGTGACCTAACCTATAAATTAAATTATTTTCTCTTGTGAAATATGTCCTGTCAAAAGTGGTCGTACAAGGCTAAAAATGTTGAATTTTTTTCGTGTCAAACGGGGTGTTTTTTGCAACCCCTTTCCACCCCTTTTTAGAAGGGATGTGGTGTAAATAGGGCTTTAGTATTAATATTTTAATTAAAAAAGTAAAAGTGATGTGGTCAGGATCGAACCGTCGATGTTCGGCATGAGAAGCCGCGACTAAACCATTGCGCTATCTAGGCGAGTACAGATATTTCCAAAGAATATGTAACACAACAATCTGAGATAAGTCAGTGATGATGTCATGTCGAGATTGTGCGCAAATATAATCATTAAACTTTATAATATTTATAATAAGAAAATCGGTGAAATTTATGTGCACGGTTAGGAACATTGCATTAAAAAAATAAAAACAAAAACACATTTTGTTTTTACATTTATTAAAAATAGGTATAAAAAAAGTATAAAAATAGATAGGTATAGTTTATTCAAACTTGATGTTATCTGTTGTTTAACTATTCAGATAACGATTCCGCGAAAAAGCTCAATTCTGTATCTATAGAAAAGAACAGATCAAATTTTTTTGTATTCAGTTTAGTCCTGACTCCTCCCCATACAAGTAGTCATCACACACACACACTTGCGGTTCTTTATATTTTGTCTACGTCAAAAGTATGGATGACAAAGCAGAAAAAAATAAAGACTCATTTTTTGATTCTTCAGATTCTTCAGATGACAATGAAAATTGTGAAATGGAAGATTTAGATGTAGATATGCAGGACATTTTAGATAATGAACACTGTGACTATTGTGACCGCGTTCTGGTACCCAAAAAATATCTAAATTCTGACTTTGATAGAATATTTTCTGGTTGTGATTATTCTGAATTTCTGTGCTTTGACGAAGATGGGTTATGTAAAGACGAAGAAGAAGAAGAAGAAAAAGAAGAAGAAGAAGAAGAAGAAGAAGAAGTAGACTCATAAACTCTTAATTTAACTTGCAGTGCTTTTTAAAATAAAGTCTTATACATATTATATTTATCTATTAGTTGTTTTTTTAATTTTTTCCGTCCTTTACTACCTAGTACAGATTTCAATTCATCTTCAATTTTTTTCAATTTGTTTTTACATTTATTAAAAATAGGTATAAAAAAAGTATAAAAATAGATAGGTATAGTTTATTCAAACTTGATGTTATATCCATACTTCTGTTTAAAGGTCTCTTAGTGGATATATGTTTTTATTAAGTATTTTATCATTTTCAAATTGTGTATCTCTACTAACCTCTGACCCATTGTTTTATTTATATCAATGCATGTAAATTGTTTTTGAAAGGAATTATGTAGTTATAGGGTGAGCAAACTTAATATTTAAATAAAAAAGACATATTTTTTATTGTATGATTTTATTTAATTCATCTATTTTTCTAACCACACACATCTAGACCATCATATGTAGCAACAAGAGGTTCCAGGTATATCCACACTTCATAGTTCGGGTAAATTTTTGTACACTCAAGGGCCGCATCTATTATTTGGCGTCTCAATTCTGTTGGTACTAAATGGTAAAATTCTGGTAATTTTTCCTCAATTATATATTTACACGAGTCAAAACCAAAACATATCCACTCTGTAAACCAGTTGTATATTTTTTCATAATTTTGCTCCTTTAGTAGCTCTTGCAAATCTTCATCAATCTTGGTTGACCAGTAGTTACTTTGAAAATCCATGTTATTTTTGATTCATATCGAACCTTACCACATAGAGCTCTTGAATTTTTAAATACTCTGTCTGGATTTTTTCCAGAGCTTGACTTTCTGCAAGCGTCACACTTGTAAGAGATAACTTTGTTACCTTGACTGGTTTTAATGAAATCAACCCTTTCACATTGATCGCACTTTACAGACTGAAAAATTGCTGACGGTTTATGGTTCTTTCTCATGGTGCAACCTGTTATCAACAAAAATAGCTTACGATTGCTAAGCTACAGTGGAGGGAGTCTTTATAAGCATCCCTCTTATCATAGAAGAAGGTTAAAGGTTATCAGCTTATTATTCACTATATAAGGGTGGGGGAAGAAAAAAATAAATTAAAATTATTTTAGCCGCCTAGCTGTAAAATTTAAAACTATGGATCAATGCGCTAAAAAAATATGGGATGACATTTCCAAATCCCCTGTTCTTTCAGAGAAATTCATAATATTTTTTCAACAAGAGCTGAACTGGGACCTGTTATGTACGTATCAGGCGTTAGATGAAGATTTTTTGAGAACGATGATTTCAATCGTAAACTGGAATTTGGTTGGGAAATATCAGCATCTAAGCGAAAAATTTATCGAAGAATTTAAAACTATGTTGTATTGGCCCTTTGTATCAAGGTATCAAACTTTATCGCAAAACTTCATTAGGAGACATGCACATTTGGTGGACTGGGAGTATATCATCAAATACCAGAGGGTTACACCAAAATTTATTAGTGAAATGAAACAGTATATTCAAGACAGCCAAGAAGGACAGATATTTTAGAGAGAGATAAAAATGCCAATCCCAGTCAAGTATGTATGTCCAAAATGTAAGGGAGAAAGCGACATATCCATTTTTGAATGTTTACCATGCACTTGGGATAAACAAGTTGCGAAAAAGGAGGGATCAAAAAAAACTCCGTCATCTTATTGGAAAAAAATACCATTCAGTGAAGGAAATTAGTTTATGTGTATATTACTAAATTTACATTAATAAAAATAAAACTATGCGTAATAAAAACAGTTTTTTATTTATTTATCTATTATGCAATATTTTTAGTACTTATCCAACTATTTTCACTCTCCTTTAGACCCAACCACTTAACAAAAACTTTATTTTTTGAGCGTTTTAGCACCTTTTCAACCAAATAAACGTTGGGATACTTGACTTTTTGTAGTTGAAGTTCATAAAATCCTCCCTTTATCTCCTTTTTGCTAGCATCCTCTAATAAATATGTAACTGGGTTTGTAAGTTGTATCTTCTTTATGGTGAAGACCTCGGTAGACCAGTTGGGCATATACATTTTATCAAAAACCCCTCTCATTTTTGAAATTCGCACGTAATCTCCAATCTTAAATTTAGGCTTGGAAGTTATTTTTATATGATTATAGATCGTGTTTAGTAAAAGCTTTTCATGTTTTTTTCTCACATCAGAGGGTTTCATCCCTATAGTTGTATGCTTTTTATTATTATAAATCTTAACAATTTTTGGTAGTAATTCAACCCATTTATAAGATCCTTGATAATTAAATTCTTTCCACATTAAACTTTTTAAGGTTCTGTTTACTCTTTCAACGATTTGAGCCTTTTTTTCACTATAGGAGCTATAATGTTTTACTTTATACTTCTTTAGCACTTTATCCATAAAAGAGTTATAAAACTCCTTTCCCATGTCTGTTTGGAGATGTATTGGAGCCTGTTCTTTAAAAACCCGTTCCATCTGTTGAGCTACTTCCTGTCCTGTTTTCGATTTTAACGGATATGCCCAAACAAATTTTGAAAAACAATTTATGATCACTAAAATGTACTTATACCCACGGTTTTCAGGAGAATACGGTATCATTTCCACTAGATCAGCTTGAAACAAATCATTTAACGATTTCAACACCACCCTCCTCCTTGTAAAATTTATTCTAGCAGGTTTATGGATCTCATCAACTACCTGACGTTTGACATCCGTATCAAACTTAACCATTCTTCTCAATTATGTTAGCCTCCTGTAGCTCTTCAACTATGGCATAAACCTCATTAATGTGACCTGTGTTGCCTGCTGTCTGTGAAGCTAATAAGAGACGCAAACGTTCAACAAGCTCATTTGGATCGTCCCAGTATACATAGTTCACAGGATTGTTTGAATATTCCATTTCCATACCCTCTCCACCAGTCACCTGATTTTTAAACAGTTTTTGAAACTTATCTGAACGACTATCTGCGATAATATCTTCAGAAGGTTTAAAATGTTTTCTGTTCGCATACGTCCTTGTAATTATTTCTCTGTAGGCCTCGGCATCATTAACGGTGTATTTCCTAGGTACATTTTTTTTAAAAAGCAGTTTGTATAACCCAGATGTACCCTTGTATCTTTTTCCTTTTATAATCAAATCGGAATCATCAATTTCGATTCTTGAGTCACCTATGTAAAAGTTATCAATTTCATCACGTCTCACTCTAAACTTGGGGAAGTAGTTTGAAGAGTTAGAAGGATCTGTGGACGGATCATTCAAAAAATCTCTAATATGTTTTGCAGGTAAAGGATTGAATTGACTATAATAATCGCTTTCGGATTTATTTAATAATTCCCGTTCCCGTGTCTCTTGATAATTACGTTGTCTTCGAGCCTCCTCCTGGGCCAAGTTTTCTGTAGCATCTTTAAGCAATCCCCTGCGTAATGAGTAACTGTGTGTGGGATCTCTTGATACTTTTCTGGTGCTAAATGAAAAATTTAGTTTTCGACTAGACCGCTTTGTAGGTGTAATCGGATCTGCACTTTTAGGGGTTGATTGAAATACATCTGAATCGTAGGAAGAGTAGGGTTCAGAATTTTCTGCAGTTTTTCTGCCAACCTCCTCCTCCTCCTCATATTGATTATTCTGAAATGGTTCAAACTCTTCTTTTAGCTCATTTTTTTCTTCTTCTTCTTCTACTTTTATTTTCTGTGATATTGGTGATTTTCCAGTAGTTTGTCTAGGCTGTCCATTTTTAGTTAAACGAGATTCGATATTTTCCAGGTGTTTTGTAATCGGTTGAAATAGGTTAGCCTGTGATAATTGACCCTCCTTTAACCAGTTTAGTTTTTCACGTATAATTTTTCTTTTTGAAATTAATGTTTTTTTTAAATTTTTTTCACTAGAAGGTAAGTTGTTAAGTTTATTGTTTTTTTCAGACATACTTATCTGCGTGTTTGCTCTGCAAGTGTACCCAAACTATTAACTCTAAGTTCTCTTCTGTTTTAAAGATATATGAAATTGTCAAACCGATACCTATATCTCCCATTATCAAGGTCACAATCTTTAAAAACTGTAAGAAAGTCATGTGGTTTTGTCCAGCAGTGTGCGCACATATTTTGGAATTCCTCAAACGACATGTCAGTGCCTATATGGTCTGTGTAAATGTGTTTTAAATTTAGTAAATCTTGTTTGAATAAAATCAAAACGTTAGCGTTGTCTCTTATTAAATGCTTAGGTATCTTTGCATATGTCTGAGAGAGATAGAAACAATCAATGTTGTTATGTCGACCCATGCTAAAGTATTCACGCATCACATCCTGCTTGTCACATGCCACATCATCAAATATGAAAATAGAAAACTGTTTTGCTTGCGTTGGTTGGATAATATTCTCACAACTGCTGTAGACGTAGTACCCCATTCCTTTTATTGGTTTTAATAGCTCTTCCAAGTATAGATATTTTGGTTGGTATAGACTTTTTGAATACACATATACGTTTTTAAATTTCAAACCATTCGGGTGCTCTAAAAGGCTTAGCATAACATTGGTCTTACCACAATTTGACGGTCCTACAATCAGACATCTAACGGATGATGGAAACAGGAAACCGTGACGTGACTCGGTGACTGCATTAAAATCATGATTCTTTACATCTAAACGCACCTTTTGCTTGACAATTTTTTTCATTTTTTAAAGGGAGGAACTCACTTCAACTCAACCGTTTGAGTTGTAATGTATAAAAAGTAAAAACAAATGTTTTTTTATTTAGTTTAAAGTTAAACTTGCAATATGAAGTACTATGTGCATTCCAACGTTACTGGAAAGGGGTTATTAAACAGTGCCATTAATAATTTACCATTCGAACTTCATTTACCACTCTTCTCTTACTGCGGGCCCGGTACGAATCTCGCGAAGCGTTTAGCTAGAGGAGATATAGGTATTAATGAGCTAGATAGAGCATGTAAAGATCACGATATTTCCTATTCAAAAAACAATGAGTTGAAGGATCGTCACAAGGCTGACAAGATTTTGATGCAAAAATCTTTTGAAAGAATGCGTGCGACCGATTCAAATTGGTATGAGAAGTTGGCTGCAACAGGTGTGGCTGCTGCTATGGGTACCAAGCTTAAACTAGGGATGGGTGTTGTAAATAACTCAAACAACGAACAAGTTCCACGTTTGAAGGCAGTACGAAAATGTCTAAATGTGATTCAGCGTGGTATAAAAGTGACAAAAAGTTATTTAGCTTCTTTGGAGACCTTGGAGGATCAAATTAAAAAAACATCTCAAACGAAAACTTTATCAAAAAAACCGAAAATAAAAAAATTAAAGAAGACTGAACAGCCTAAAGAGTCTATGGAAGATGTTAAGCCTATTGAAAATACTTCAAGCCCTTTGCATTCGAGAAAACGTAGGTACGAAAAGGGGGAAATACATGCTCAGTTTAGTGACGAAATAAAAAAACCCAAATTGTCAATAGTCAAAAGAAAAAGAAAACTGCAAAATGATACAGTTATTCCTCTTAAATTAACAAAAAATGATTTTTCTGGCATTAGTCCTATTGAAACTTTGGAGCGTAAAACAGTAAAGAGAAGACTGAGTACCAACGATACCGATTTCCATGAGAGTGAACCAGAAAACATTAAGAAACAAAAACTAATATAGATAATAACACCCTTCACAAGATTTTTCATTCTTGTGTAAGCGTTGGTAGCAGTGACATCGTTAGTAAGAAAAAAATAGTTAAAAATAATGTCAAGAAAATCTGTAAAAAGTAAACAAAGACCTAAAAGAAAAAGGTCTCGAGTGCTCAAAAAGAAAAGGACAAAAATGCTAAGTTTTACTCAAGCGACAAAAAAGATACGGAATAGCGTTAAAAAACGAAAACCAAAAGACCTTGAAAGCGCGGTTAAAATCGCTCTCAAAACAGCTCGGACGTTTAAAGGCAAAATACAACCTGCAAGAGTAATAAAAATTCCCAAAAGTGGTGGGATTTTGCCTTTAATCCCAATACTGGCTGGTCTAAGCGCACTAGGAGCATTGAGCGGTGGAGCTGCGGGAATCGCAAAGGCCGTAAACGATGCCAAATCTGCCAATCAACAACTGCAGGAAGCTAAGCGTCACAATCAAACCATGGAGTCCATAGCTGTTGGTAAAGGTTTATTTTTAAAACCATATAAGGCAGGATTAGGACTTTTTTTAGGCAAAAGTCGATGTCGACTAAAAAAAACCTAAGTTCTTTTAAGAAAAAGCTACCAATTTTATTACCACAACGAGCTCTTACAAACGTCGATCTGGAAAACTATGTCAAACTACTTAGAATTAAAAAATTTAGAGGTGTTTTTATGAAGAATGAGTTACCATTAAAAATACATAAATCAGAATCAGGTATAATTAATCTAGATGACAGCACTGGTCCCGGCACTCACTGGAATGCCTATAAGAAAATTGGAAAAACTGTACACTATTTCGATAGTTTTGGAAACCTGAAACCACCTCCGGAGTGTGTAAAATACTTTAAGTCCAATGGTAATGTAAAAATATACTATAACCATAATCCCTACCAGACCTATAACTCTGTAAACTGTGGACATTTATGTTTAACATTTCTATTTGACTGTAAAATAAAATAAATTTAAAGACTAAAGACATGTTGTTTTATTAATAAGTGAACCTCCAAAGAGTAAAGATCATGTCGTTTACGTTTATATTATCAGGTAAAACATCACCTTCGTCACCATACCTTTCAGCAACAATTTACCCTCCTATAGTCCTGGATGATAAAAAACAGTATGATTTAGGGCTTCTAAATTTCGAGTGTTATAACTCTATCCCGAATGTTGATAGCTCTAATAATACTTTTTGTTATAATGATACAAAAATTATAAAAATCCCAGAGGGCTCTTATGAACTAGAGGATATTAACGATTTTTTACAAAAATACTCAAAGGAAAATTTGAAAGAAGACCGTTTTGAAATCAGCATAACTGCCAACCGAAATACCTTACAGTGTGAAATTAACTGCAATAAAAAGATTAACTTTGAAACAGAAAATTCTATTGGATCATTACTAGGATTTAGTGGGCAGACCCTGCAGCCAAACATGAAGCATACATCTAAGATACCTGTAGACATATTTAAAGTGAACGCCATCTGTGTGGAATGTAATCTAGTTAAAAATTCCTATAATAATGAAAATCTCGTTCATATACTACACATGTTTTACCCTAATGTTGAACCAGGGTTTAAAATAGTGGAGAATCCGTTAAATGTCATTTATCTACCAATCAACACGCACTACATTGACGAAATTTTACTTAAAATAACGGACCAGAACGGTAAACCTATCAATTTTCGTGGAGAGTTGATTACGATTAGACTGCATCTAAGACAATTTTAAAATGGTGTTTTTATACAATCACAACTCGTTTAGTGTCCCTTATGAAGAAGACCAACAACCATTTATGGGTGAAATGATTAGTTATAAAAAGATACCGTACCGTAAGAAGCATTTTAGTAGTAGAGAAATAGTGAAAGAGCTAACACCTGAAAATCAAGCGTTCTTAGTCTCTTTAGGATTTAAAGTAAAGAGACAATAAATATCATCATAGGTAAAAGGCTTAAAAAGTTTTGGTATAATTTAAGAGTTCGTGTTAGTTGTGGTATTAGAAAAATATTTTTATCAGTGCGCTGTAGTTTAAAGTGTTTGGAAAAAAATGAGTCGTAACATTCTACGAGTAGGTGAAAACGTATTGTCGGATAATTCAATTGTGAATTATCAGCTACACACTCATCAACCATATGCCTCGACGACTCTAAACAACAATGATGAAATCAGGATTCCTATACAAACTCAAGATATTTACACCCTACCTAGTCAAAGCTTTCTTTACCTTGAAGGCAAAGTATTAAAAGAGGACAACACTGCTAGCATGAATGTGCACTTTGTAAACAACGGCTTGGCACACCTGTTTGATGAAATTCGCTACGAGTTAGGAGGAGTGATAGTGGACCGTGTGAGAAATCCAGGTATCACATCAACAATGAAGGGTTACTGCTCATTTAAGGGTAGTGATAGTAACATCCTTCTCAACGCAGGCTGGTCAGTTAAAGACAATCCGTCAATTTTGGATGGAACTGGTAATTTTAACACGTGTTTGCCCCTTAAAAACCTTATGGGTGTATTTGAAGACCATCATAAAATTATTTTAAATGTACGACAAGAGCTCGTATTGATTCGAAGCAATTCCGATTTAAACGCAATTACAGAAACTGAGGATAAAAAAGAAAACTACAAGGTGATTTTGAGCAAAGTTCTATGGAAAATTCCCCACGTTAGAGTGTCCGACGATCAAAAATTGCGTCTCTACAAGTATTTAGAGGGAAACAGAGATCTCAATATAAGTTTTAGAAGTTGGGAGTTACATGAGTATCCACAACTTCAAACCACAACTAATCACACGTGGGCAGTAAAAACTTCAAATCAGCTGGAAACACCACGTTTCATTATAATTGGATTTCAGACCGATAGAAAAAATGCACAGAGTAAAAATATGAGTCGTTTTGATCACTTGCACCTAACAAACCTAAAAATTTACTTAAACTCTGAAGTTTTCCCCTATGATAATTTAAATTTGGACTTTGATAGCAATCAGTTTGCCATACTATATGATATGTATGCACAGTTTCAAAAATCCTACTATTATCATGATCAGAGCGAACCCTGCTTCCACCCAATAAACTTTAAAAGAGATGCACCACTGACAGTTATCGATTGTTCACGACAGAGCGAGGACGTGCTTAAAGGTGGCGCAGTTGACATTAGAATCGAGTTTGAAACCAAAAAAGCTGTACCTGATAAAACTATAGCCTACTGCTTAATACTGCACGATCGTCTTGTTAAATACAACCCTTTAACAAGTACCGTCAGGGTAGTTTAATTGTTTACCACCTACCATCATGTTTATTTTGGATGTACAGGGGTTTCAGTACAAAGACAGCGACTTTTTGTGCAAGGAAATCGCTATATTAGACACCCATACCAATGAAGTTCGACACCATATGGTCAATTTACCCATGAAGTCCATCTGGTTACATCAAGAATTTAAAAATCAAGCTGAATGGAACACAAATAATCTCCATGGTATTGAGTGGGACACTTTTGATTTTAGTTATTTACCGTTGGAAAATGTAGCACTTTTTATTAAAGACTTTATTCAAAATGAAACTGTGTTTGTAAAGGGTAACGATAAAAAAGTGTGGTTATGTAACTTAGTTAACAATAATGTTATAGATTTATTCGAAATGGGATGTCCCAATATTAAAAAAATAAAAAATGGTAATAATGGTTACTTTCACTGTAAACTGCATAGTAATAATTATTTAAGTTGTGCAAAGGAGAATGTATGTTTGTTAAATCGTTGGTATCTAAATAAAAAACAGGTATAATTTCTTACTTTTATTTCCTTTTATGTGTTTAACAAAACCCTCATCGCAATGGTACTAAGGGTGTCAGGTTTATATATCAATTGATTACTAGAGGTTCTGTTTATATATTTTTCCAATCTGAGGGGCTTAACTTTACCATAATACTTATTTAATGGTTTGGTTAGGTTAAATTTAATAAAAAAATATTCATACCTATTATTAATCAACTTTAGGAAAAAACCAGATTTACATATGTCCATGTCAAAAGAATCTAAAACTTTAAAGGTGAACTGTTCAATATTCTGACACTGTGAAAAATTGTTCTTTAAAAAAATACAATTAAATTTTAAGGTTACACTTTCCAATTCATTTATCTCTATGACTCTTTTATAATAATTTGAAAAAAATGGATAGTTGTTTTGCTTAGGATGAAGAGTGAAATAACTATCATCTTCAATAAAAATATCAATGTCATCATAATTAGATGTTAACCCATATAAATAGCTAACAAAACCACCCCCTACACAACATCTTTTTCCTAGCTCTGATATTTTTTTAAGTTCACTTACAGCTTCACTAAAAATTTTAAAATCTTTAAATGCTAACTTTTCTAATTTTGTTCGTGTGACAATAAAATTGATATGCCTTATATCTGACAACGTAAGACTCTAAAAGAAAAAAACAGCTGTTATAATTAAAATTGTATTTATTTACTAACTTTTTAAAAATACTGTAACTTTTTAAAAATACTGTTGCGATTCTAAAAAATTATCATCATCGTTTACCTCTATTACGGGTAATTCCGCTCTTTTTTCTAATTCTACATTTGATAGAATTTCCACCTTTCTTTTCCTTTTCTGTTGAGGTGGAGGTGGCAAAATTTCTTTAGAGGGTCCTGCGGTGCTCTTTTCGACATCGGAAGCAATATTGAAAGAGTATTTACTCATTGCCTGTTCCAAAATAAGAAGCTCCTCGTCGTCTTCAATTTGAAGCCTCATGTAGCTCACAGGTAAGTCCCCCAATTTCTTTACAATCGTTTCTGCAGTTGGATGGTACTTCAAATCAATATGAACCTTATCTTTTTTTAAACTTATTTTTTGAACGTTGTACCTGTAACAAAATAGAAATGTATTAGTACGAGCTTATTTAAAACCGCTCTCACATAAACCCTTTAAAGGTCCTAGTCTAAACGGTTTTTTATTCCAGAAATTTTAATACATTTTTTATTTTTTCTTAAGCTTATAAATTATGGTAAAATATTTCCCTATGACTAAATAAATAATTTAATTTGATTCTTTTCCAATTTAACTTTTTTGAAATGTCTCCTAATCAAACTATAATTAAAAAATAAAACAATGAAGAACATGACTTACTTGAAACATTGTTTCATCACGACGTACACCATTTTTGGTGGACAATTGATTTTGTCCAAAGTAGAGATAATTAGTTTTGTTTGAGTGGACATTTTTGTTTTTAGATATATAACCAGGTAACTGTATAAACTATGAAGCAAATTTGTTATTGAATTGAAAGCATGCTTGAAAATATTTATATACACTTCTAGAAAGCTAATTCCAATATTTTTTTAACCTCTGGAAGTTTGCAGTTTCGGGTCGGAACACTTTGTGAACTTCATAGGCGTTCTATAATCGACTAAAGTCTAATGAGTAGCATTTTTGACGTTTCTTTACTAAAAATTGTCAAGAACAAATGTCAGTTTAGTGTTGTTATTGTTGTCATCTCAACAATAATAATAGAGTCAAAAACTGTTTGAAATGTCTGAAATTGCATCGTTAAAAATGATACATTAGACTTTCGTCGACTAGAGAACACATGCTTCGTTTATCTTTAATTTAAATTTTCGTCCTGCCACTGGCTAGATAAGCATTTTTATGAAATTTGCAAAACATAATGTTTATAAATATCTGAAAAAATGTATATTTTTACAGACTTTCTGGCGGCAACGTAAGAGTTTTGATGTCAGATGATAATCACATGATTTTCTGGAAATTTTCCACTCAGCAAAGTATACGAGGGAGACTTGAAATCAATTTAATCCCCAAAATTTTAGAAGTTGAAGCCTTCTTTGCATGTGATAGTTCAATAAGATCTTTGATATATAACGAAAATTTAATCAGTACAACTTTTTTACTTTTTCGTTACCCTCGTAACCAATCAAAATTGTGATAACAAACATTTATCTACTGATAAGCAACATGAAGACTTATTCTATCGCAAAAACTCAAAGAGTTCAGACCCCTACATTGAACTACCGTTGTTAAAGAAATAATAAATAAATTAAAAATGAGTTCCCAGTCGATTGATGTCATGATGTCCGAAGCAGTTAAGAAGATCCAAAAGGTATGTAGACTGGTTAAGAAAAAAGATGAATTTATTTACTGGATAGTTTTTATTTCAAATTTAATTCAAACCGCGAAAAGTTGTTTAAAGAATAAGCTTGATTGTGTAGAGAATTTTTCTAAATTAGAAGCCAATTTGGCCCTTTTAAAGCATTATTTACATTTTTTAAAAAATCAAAAACGAATTTCTTTTGGTAAAAATAAAAGGGTCAGGTTGGTGAAAAAAAATTTAATGTGGGAAGATGTTGAAACGTGCTTTGGTGGTAGAATTAGGACTGGCATCATTACTAATTTTACCATCAAAGACCCCCAAGTGTTTTTTAAAAAGGCATTCAAGAGTTTTTCGGTTCAAATTAAAAAGGCGCTTAAAGAGTCTATAGTTAAAGTAAATGTAATTTTTTCGGGCAATTTTATTAAATTAGGTGACGGTACAACGCAAACTGACGTGAAGGCTTTTTCAACGAGGAACAACATAATCGACCAGAACACTAATTTGAAAAAATGGTACCAGGAGTTTGTGACGGAAAAAATACTAACCAAATTGGAAGACTTTCAAGAAAGGGACTCAGGCTGGGCTCTTTATGAAATCTTGCACTTGAAGGTTAATATTAACCGTTACACTCCCATCAACTGTGGTGATTCAACCTACGTTGATTTACCACGTTGGGTTAAAAACACTAAAGGTGTAATTAATATTAAAAATAACGATAATTATTGCTTTCTCTGGTCTATTGTGGCTGCTCTTTACCCTGCTGCTCACGGTAATGCGGACCGAACTTGTGTCTATCCTCATTTTAGTCAGGTGGGTTTAAATTATGAAGGTTTCGAGTACCCTATGCGACTTAAAGATATTCCCAAATTTGAGGAGTTAAATAATTTGTCAATTAACGTTTTTACCATTGAAAAGAAAGAAATCCTGCCTCTCTGCTTGAGTAAATCAAATTTTTCCAAACGGGTTAACTTGTTAATTTCAAGGTGTGATGACGAGACTGATGACGTAATTGATAGCGAGAATGAAATGGAAGTAGATTCTGAAGATTTTGAAATTGTCAACCCCAAGAAACGCATCTATCACTTTTCCTTGATAAAAAATCTTTCTCGGTTATTATGTCACCAAATTGGTCGCAAAACTCATAAAAAGTGGGTATGTGATAGGTGTCTAAATTGGTTCGTTTCTGAGGCAGTGTTGGAAAAACATTATTTAGATTGTAGAAATTTAAATTTTGCAAAACTAACACTGCCAAGGGAAAAGGAGGACATTTTAAAATTTACAGAATTTAAAAATAAAGAGACGGTACCATTTGTGATTTACGCCGATTTGGAATGTTTGTTGAAAAAAGTTGACGAAGATGAATCATCGCTATCGAATACGCAAAAGACTCAGCATCACATCCCTTTTGCGATTGGGTATTACGTGAAATGCTCATACGATGACTCGCTCTCATACTACCACCAGTTTGTGGGGGATGATTGCATTTCACGTTTTGTCCAGGAGCTTAAAAATATCGCCGAAAAGCTAGATAAAATTTTTTCAAATATTGTGCCCATGAATCCATTGAGTGCCCAGGAAAGAATTGATTTTAAAAATGCAACCCACTGTCACATCTGTGAAGAGCCCTTTGGGGAGCAGGACATCAAAAATTTTGACCATAACCATCTAACGGGAAAATATCGTGGGCCTGCGCACTCGGGCTGTAATTTAAATTTTACAGATTCTCATAGTGTTCCTGTGGTTTTTCATAACCTGTCAGGATATGACAGTCACTTCCTTATAAAATGTTTAGCAACAGAAATACAGGGAAGAGTCCAACTTTTACCTGTCAATAAAGAAAAATACATTTCTTTCACGAAATATATTGAAAACACCTCGGTTAACTTTAGATTTATTGATTCATTTCGGTTCTTGGCTTCCGCGTTAGACAAACTTGCTTCATATTTAGACGATTCGAAAAAGACAATTTTAAAAAGCTTTTATAAGGAAGAGGAAAAATTTAATTTAGTTACCCGTAAGGGTGTCCTACCCTATGAGTATCTCGATTCTTGGGAAAAGCTACAGGAAACTGTTCTTCCGCCTAAAAATGCATTTTATAGTACTTTGGAAAAAAAAGGTGTTTCAAGTGATGAATACAAAAGGGCTCAAACAATTTGGAACACCTTTAATATTAATTCGCTTTTGGAATATGCGCTTTTTTACATGAAAATTGATGTAATTTTGTTATCTGAAATAATGAGCTCGTTCTGTGACATCTGTCTCTCTACTTATAAACTCGATCCCCTTCATTACGTTACCAGTCCTGGTTTAGCCTTTTCAGCTATGCTAAAACAATGCAAAGTTGAACTAGAACTGTTGACGGATATTGACATGATCATGTTTGTAGAGAGAGGCATTAGGGGTGGGATTTCGCAATGCTCTAACAGACATTTTAAAGCCAACAATAAGTATATGGGTGAGTCATATAACCCGAACGAGGAAACGTCATATTTAATGTATTATGACGTAAACTCGCTCTATGGGACGGCAATGACTTTACCCTTACCTTATGGTGGCTTTGAGTGGGTTGAAGACGCACCATGCAAAGCGGAGGATATTTGTAAAATTCCGGATGACGGTCCCATAGGGTATATTTATGAGGTTGACATTTCTTATTCTCCTGAGCTTTTTGAAATCCATAAAGACCTTCCTGTCTGTCCAGAGCATCGAGTTCCACCTAACTCTAAAAGCAGGCTCCCTAAACTAATGACCACACTTTATGATAAAGAGAGGTATGTGATTCATTATCGTAATCTGAAACAGGCCATTAGTTTAGGTTTAAAAATTAAAAATATCCATAGAGTCCTCAAATTTAAACAGTCTCCATGGTTAAAGCCTTATATTGATTTAAACATTTCTATGCGTCAGCAGAGTAAAAATAGTTTTGAGAAAAACTTTTTTAAACTGATGATTAATTCAGTATTTGGTAAGACCATGGAGAATGTTAGAAAATATAAAGAGGTTAAGTTGGTAACTCGGTGGTCAGGTCGTTATGGGTCACGATACTACATTTCGAAACCCAATTTCCATAGCTTAACCATATTTGATGAAAATATGGTTATAATAGAAATGTCTAAAATCAACATTATTTTTAATAAGCCCATATATGTCGGATTTGCAATTTTAGACTTATCAAAAACTTTCCTATATGATTTTCACTATAATTACATTAAAAAACAATTCAACACATGCGCATCATTGGCTTACACAGATACCGACAGTTTAATCTATAGTTTTCGCGTTGATGATATTTATGACATGATGAAAAATGACATTGACAGATTTGACACCTCTGACTACCCACCAGACAACATTTTCAATATGCCGTTAAAAAATAAAAAAGTGTTGGGGCTTATGAAAGATGAAAATAATGGTGCTATTATGACGGAATTTGTAGGATTGCGCTCCAAAATGTACAGTTTAAAAATTTTGGAAAATAAGACCGAGTTGAGCGACCATCAAAATAAACTGAGACAGAAAGGTTTTTCAGAACAGGAAATTGAGGAAAGCACTCATAATTTCAACATCGGTAAGAGAGCTAAGGGTGTGAAAAAGGCTGCACTCAGAAAAATCACATTTAATGATTATCTTGAATGCCTTTTTCAGGAAAAAGTTACAGAGGTTTCTCAAACTTTAATAAAATCTGCAAAACATCAGGTCTACACCGTCAAGCAGAAAAAAATCGCTTTAAGTCCTTTTGATGATAAACGCCAATTATTACCCCACTCCACTAACACATTACCGTGGGGCTATCCTGTAACTTAAATAATTCTTTAATTTTAATCAGTCTATGTAACCCTTTCATCTTGAACAGATAGCAGACACCGAGAAGAGGAGCTCATTTATTTATGTAAATACCCTAAAAAGAATTAGTTCTGAAACATAAAAAAATATTTTTTCCTAAAAAATAATAATTCTAAAATATAAAAAGAATATTTTTATCTAAAAATACACCTAAAAAAAAAATACTATACGTACCTCTTTAATGATTGACTTTTCCTTTTCAGCATAATCAAAGCACTAAAATGAATAAGACAAACACACACGAAAATCAGGAAAATGTAAAAAACATCCCTCAAACGAGTCGGAAAAGTGATGCAACAGAGACAGAAATGTTAACCACCGAGCAACTTGGGGTCTCTAAGCAACTGGATAAGAGTAAACGTGTATGTTTTTATTGTAAAAGAAACGTTTGTTTTTGTCAAAATTATTTAAACCATAGGAATATTGGTACTAGTCCATGTTACGGCTGTAAAAAAATGTTTTGTTTTTGTGAAAAATCAGTTGCCTATCATAAAAAAATATCTGAGTGAAATTAATATTTTTAATAAAATTTTATTTTTTTAAAATATGTTTTTTATTTTTTTCAGATTCAAAAGAAATGTATTCTATGTTATTCAGAGGTACCAGACAACTTTAGAATGTGCAAATTTTGTTTGCTAGAGTATGGTCTAAAACACCAGGAAACTAGAAATTTATCCAGCACAATGTTGTTTCAGAAGTATGGATATAACATCAAGTTTGAATAAACTATACCTATCTATTTTTATACTTTTTTTATACCTATTTTTAATAAATGTAAAAACAAAATGTGTTTTTGTTTTTATTTTTTTAATGCAATGTTCCTAACCGTGCACATAAATTTCACCGATTTTCTTATTATAAATATTATAAAGTTTAATGATTATATTTGCGCACAATCTCGACATGACATCATCACTGACTTATCTCAGATTGTTGTGTTACATATTCTTTGGAAATATCTGTACTCGCCTAGATAGCGCAATGGTTTAGTCGCGGCTTCTCATGCCGAACATCGACGGTTCGATCCTGACCACATCACTTTTACTTTTTTAATTAAAATATTAATACTAAAGCCCTATTTACACCACATCCCTTCTAAAAAGGGGTGGAAAGGGGTTGCAAAAAACACCCCGTTTGACACGAAAAAAATTCAACATTTTTAGCCTTGTACGACCACTTTTGACAGGACATATTTCACAAGAGAAAATAATTTAATTTATAGGTTAGGTCACGTAGACCACACTGTACCATATTCACACGCATTTGGACACACTGTATAACAGTCACGTCATGCTCTCAATAGGCTCACTCTGTATATTATACACACGTCATTTGGTCACGTGGTTTTACAACCCCTAATTTTACACCCCCTAGAACCACCCCTATATCCACCTAACGCCCTTCGCTACAGCCTCTGGTCGTGTGACGTCATTGGTGATCACTTCTACTTCTTCAACAGCCACTGGTCAAGTGACGTCATTGGTGATCACTTCTTGCTTGGGTCGCTCACTTCTTCGGGACAGGACACTACTTCTTCGGCAAACTCGCCATCCACTTTGGAGAACCGGATGGCGGGGTTACCATTGTATATAGAACCTACACAGTATATCTACTGAGGTCCACATTACTATAGTCGACTTTATGCCGACAGCACTTTAGGACCGATGATGGTCCGATTGGAACTTTGTTTAATCGGTCGAAAATAGGCAACTGACGATGGCCCAATATACTATTTATAGTCGACTTTATGCCGAAGCCCACTTTATTTGCTTTAGGGTCGACGACGGTCCGATTGGAACTTTGTTTAATTGGACGAGAATCGGCAACTGACGATGGCCCGATTTACTATAGTCGACATTATACCAACACAAACCTTATCTGCTTTAGAGCCGATGATGGTCCGATAGGAACTTCCTTTAATCGGTCGAGAATCGGCAACTGACGATGGCCCGATTTACTATAGTCGACTTTATGCCGACTTCCACTTTATCTGCTTTAGGGGCGACGACGGTCCGATTGGAACTTTGTTTAATCGGACGAGAATGGGCAACTGACGATGGCCCGATTTACTATATTTGACATTATGCCAATGCAAACCTTATCTGCTTTAGGGTCGATGATGGTCCGATTGGAACTTTGCTTAATTGGTCGAGAATCGGCAACTGACGGTGGCCCGATTTACTATAGTCGACTTTATGCCGACTCCCACTTTATCTGCTTTAGGGGCGACGACGGTCCGATTGGAACTTTGTTTAATCGGACGAGAATCGGCAACTGTCGATGGCCCGATTTAATATAGTTGACATTATGCCAATGCAAACCTTATCTGCTTTAGGGTCGATGATGGTCCGATTAGAACTTTGCTTAATCGGTCGAGAATCGGCAACTGACGGTGGCCCGATTTACTATAGTCGACTTTATGCCGACGACCACTTTATCTGCTTTAGGGCTGACGATGGTCCGATTGGAACTTTGTTTGATTGATCGAGAACCCAGCAAACATATCACAAGTACAAAAATAGCATTAATTTGGAACACGGCATTTTACAATATTTGTATAATTTGTGCTGCAATGCGTAGCAACAATATAAAAAATCGTAAATATTGCACTGGCATAAAGTACTTTAATTAGAGTACTAGAATCTTGCTTTATTTGTAATGGCACCGCAAAGTGCAGCATCAAATGTACAAAAATAGTAAAATGCCATGTCCAAATTTGTACTTCTTTTAATATGTTTTATATTTTACATTTTTCGTAATCCGATGTTTGCTGGGAATCGGCAACCGACGATGGTCCGATTACGTTACCTTAAAATTTTTAAACTGCTTAATAGTTTCTTCCTAGTATGTAGAGATGGCGCTAGTGTGACTATGTTCCCTGTAGAGTGGAAGATAATATTCTATATATAACGAGCAAAGATATTTCAAAACTAGAATGCGGACTTGACAAGATGGTGGTACTTCTCTAGAAGAATCACCTCTTCTGCCACTTAAAACCAGCCCGACTGGTTAACCACCAGCATTATCGAAACTTTGTAGTTTGCCAATGTCGGGCCGCTTTAAGCTACCACCGACGGACCTCCGTCAATCGCCGACGTTAGACCGCTTTAGGAAACCAATGTCGGATTCGAATAGTTTACCGATGTCGGGCCGAGACCAGCTTGCCTACGTTGGACCGACCAAATTAAGCAGTTATTGGCGGATGGTCGGTACCATGTGGTTAAACCATATCGGACCTTAATCGTACGGCGACGGTATGCCGATGTCAGCAAAAAGTAAAATTTACCATTGGTCAGACGGCCGGCTACAGTCTAACGCTGCGTCGGCAAACATACATTGAGCCTACATCGCAAAGCGGACAAAAAGTAACGCTGGTCCGATATCGTAAATAGACGTCATTGGACCGACGAAGGCCCGAGGGAACCGTACGTGTTTGCTGGGAAACGGCAAAATGACCAGTGTGACCATTTATACTCTATTAGATTAGAACTGTATTCTTTTTTTCCATATGACAATAAAATTCAATAATAACTTGTTTTTTTATCTTTTCTATAGTTTGAGACAACCAAACTAATTAACTCTGTGTTTCGGCCTTCCGTTGTCTATATTTTAAACCCGTTTTTAATAAAAGCCGGAATTTATCAAACCATTATTTTTCAAAACCAAAATTCGTAAAACCCATTGTTTATCAGAAAGTTTTTGCTAAATTAGTTGTAACGCGGCGACGCGAGTTATTGATATTGAATGAGTTTTATGATGAATCATTCTAACGATGAAAATTTTTATTAAATACGGTCTGATAAATTCCTGGTTTGATAATGCGATTTACTTTTCTCTTTCCATGAAGCGATTTGAACGCATTTTAAACACGATTTGAGCTTTTGGCATTTGCACCATTAACAATCAGGTATGGACACTGACTGAGGCCATGTGCAAAAAGTTGGAGGCATTCGAGATGTGCTGTTGTCTTAGAATACTAAGGCTATCTTGGACCGAGTGGATGTTCTGATTAAAATAAATAAAGATCTTAAAGTTTTATTTACCATCAAAAAACAAAAACTTGAATATTTTGGCCATATTTTGAGAAATGACAAATATAAACTTTTAAAATTGATAAGCAAAATTGAAGGCAGAAGAGGTCCGGGTCGTAGACGGATATCATGGCTTAAAAATCTTAGACAATGGTATGGTATTAGTACTATGACACTTTTTCGAAAAGCAGAGGACATGGTACAGATCGCGCTGATGATAACCAACGTTCGAAGAGAGCATGGCACTTGAAGAAGAAGAAATAAGGTTACAGCATAATAATATATTGAAAATAATTTTTTTCAGAACTAGTGGAAGTGCGAACAGCTTATTATTGGTATTATGAGTCAGTACCACACGATACTCATTTTCGTGCAGTTGGATCCCGATACGATCCCAAAAAAAGCCGTATTGAACTTGGACAGGGCCAACAAAAAAAAAATTCGATTCGCCGCGTTTTCACGGAAAGTTTGATGAATTAAAAAATTCAGCGAATCGTATTGAAAACGTATTCAGTTTTCCACGTGAAAACATAGTAAATGTTAGCAAATGGTCGATCGTTAAACTACTCGTACAACTTGGCAACGCCGGAACTACCTAGGGTACTGACGGTGCGACAATCTCCTCGAGAAACCAAACAATTCAACTGAGAATAAACCAGAAAAGTGAAATCGCTCGGTGACCGGTAAGTCTATGAGTGCGAGTTTGGTGTCTTTTTAGTGCTTTTGTGACGGAAAATGCAGGTTTTTTAATTGAAGTGCTTTTCGACCAAAACACGCGGGTGTGTAATCAAGAAATAGTGTGTGGTTCAAGTAAAAGTTGCACAAAGTTTGAATGGATACTTTAGGAAGAGCGTAAGTTTTAATAAAATAAACTTTAATTTAAGAACTTTATTATTGTTTGTTGCGAAAATACAAATCAATATTGACCCCAGTTGCAAACTTATATTTACTATGTTTGCACGTAACTGAATTTGTTTTCAATACGATTCACTTTTTGCAGTGGCGCACCGAGGGGGAGGGTTTTTTTTTGGGTTAACCCCCCCCCCAGAAGCCTGGTTACAATTGGTACAATCAAATAACAGCAGAAGTAAAATATATAGGGAATAAAATACAAAATCCTAAACTCTCATTTTTTTAAAGAAATCTTTAAAAAATCCTAAATTGCAAAATTTTTCGCCTGCGGCGCTATAATATCATTTTTATCAGAACATTTTGCCTGCAATTTGTTGTCAGAAAAAGTCTCCTTAATCTCCCCCCCCCCCCGAAGTCAATTCCTGGATGCGCCACTGCTTTTCGGTTTTCATGAAGCGATTTGAACGCTTTTTGAACACGATTTGTATTTTTGACATGTTTTTTTTCGTATTACTGGTTTTTTATTAAATTTCGAAAATTAAAAAACAACATTCGTTTTCGATACGATCCGCGTTTACACGACAGATAGGCAGGTCCAACGAAAAAAAACTTGGATTCGCTTTTCGATTCGCGTTTTCACGATAGTTTTGAAAGTGAATCGTATTAAAAACGCTTTCATTTGTACATGAAAACGTAGTAATTATTGAGGAGCACTGTGCTTCTCCTCCTTTATAATTAAATTAGAAAACTATATTTTGTAGTACTTTTTTTTGTTTTTCTTTATGGATTCTTTAAAATTTTATTATTTTATGTTCAAATTAAATGAAATAAATTTAAAACTATGTTTCTTCTTGGAATATTGTTCTAGGGCGGACCTATGGCTTCAATTCTAGGGTTAGTTTTACTGTGGTTAAGCTCATTACAAATTCTGGGGATCAAATTCATGATGGCCACCAAAGATCGAAAAACCAAATTATTTAGGTTCGTCTCGCCAAAACCAAATGTTTATAAAGGTCTATTTAGACTACGTTTATTCTTGAGTTTAGATTGAGTTTTAATTTACTTCCAAATTTGGTCCCATTTAATCAATTATTTTATGTTTAAAGGAAATCTGTAGCTTTGAAATTGAAAATGGTCGTCCATTTTCTCAAAGAGACTTGAGTTTCAAATGCTTCGATTTGGGAAACTCAAAGTCATAAAGTCAAAAATACAAAATTTATTAAAAATTTGGTAGGTTACACGTGTTTCGCCTACATAGGCATCTTCAGACATAGTATATAAAACGTCACGGTAGAGATTAACATTTAAAGGAACATTACAAAAGTTTAAAAAAATAAAAATAAAAAACATTTAACAAATGAGAGTCGTTTTACAAACAAAAACAAATGAAATTTAAATGTTTTTTATTTTTTTAACTTTTTTAATGTTCTTTAAATGTTAATCTCTACCGTGAAATTTTATATACTAGGTCTCAAGATGCCTATGTAGGCGAAACATGTGTAACCTACCAAATTTTTAATAAATTTTATATTTTAAGACTTTATGACTTTGAGTTTCCCAAGTCGAAGCATCTGTAACTTTGAAAGATTTGAACCTTATTACAAAATTCTTGGGTAATATTTACGAAAACCAAAATCTGAAAACCGCATATTAATAGCTGCTTTAATTCTGAAGTTATGATTTTTTTAAATATATTTTAACGTTTTTTCAAATAACTCGGAAACTAAAGTTCCCACGAACTTGGACTTAAAAACAAAATTTGTAGTCCATCTTCATGGGAACTTAAATCTGAAAACCGTATATCGCTACTTGCTTTTGTTCCAAAGTTATACTTTTTTTAAATATTTTATCCCGCTTTTCCCCGCTTTTCCCCCCTTTAACCCCCCACCACCTTGCCCAAAAGTTAATCAGTTCATGGTCAGCCGATAGAGGATTTTTTCAAATTTCTTTAAAATCGATTAAGGCGTTCTTGAGTTATCGTGTATACAGACAGACAACAGACCGGCAGACTACTTTTTTTTTCGTCGATTAAGGTGTTTTGGAACCTTAGTAACTCATTTTTGATAAAATTAAGAAAAATCAAAATATCACGATTTTTAGTTCCTCATATCGTATTGGTATAGTGGACTAAAAAAGTTTTACTAAATTAAATCGATTGAGTAGAAAATGGTTTTGTTTACATAGAGCCATAAGGTTAAAATGTGTAATAATCAATTTAATTTCCTATATTTTGGTTTGTTGTTAAAATACAACAATTATTTTGTGAATTCAGTTTTGATTTGGGGTGAGAGTACAATAGAATTTTAAATTGTTGGTTTAGTCAGCATTTATATGCTCGATGCCCTCAGGTTTGGTTAAATTAATTTCCAAAATATGCATCAAAAAGTGCTGCATGCGAAAATGTTTGCAGTATTAAGCTGGGTTTGTACAGGCAAATAAAAATTAAAATTAAAAAATAATTTTGGTTTATATGGCCAAATAAAGAAAACTTTGAACTAATCAACCACAGCACCGCTTCTGCACACGTAAACAAAAGTGATTGACACCAATAACTGAAAAAATTTTCTTTAATAATATCTGCCAAAAACAAACCAAAAAATGCAAAAAACCTAAAATAAAACACCCATTTAAATACCAACAATAAATGAAAGTTCTGCTATTTGCGTCAGTGGGTTTTTAGATAAAAATAAAAATAAATTTTCAGATAAAATAAAAAGAAAAAAAGAAGAAAACGGCATGGTCAGAGTTCGCACTGAGTGTTGCTTTCGTAAAACTCAGCAGCGCTCTTCCACTCAGGCCAAATATTTTTTCTATTTTACGAATTGAATTATCCTGTTAAAAAAATATAAAATGAAACAAATGAATAGAAATAAGAATAAAATAAAACTGAATACTGAATAGAAACAAAACAAAAAGTGAATAGAGAGAAATTGTTTGTTTATCTGCGGTGCATTTGAGAATGAATTTGAGGATCTAGATTTGTTTTCAATTGAGATTAGATCATCCGGAGAATCCGTACTTGCTATTAAATATTAGTACACATTTTTTCGTACATACCAACACCTACTAGACCGCCTCTATAATTATAGGTTTGAATATCTTCTCACCAAGGCTAATCGTTATTTGTGTGCAAAAAAAAAATAAAAAATATTTTTTTTTGCAGGCTTGTGTTGTTTGTTTTGTATTGAAACCAAACAAGTCATGGTTTTGTTATTTTCTGAGAGAGAAAATTGTATTTTTGATTCAGGTATAAAAAATTATTTTTGAACTCTCATATTTTTCAATCAAGCAACGATCAAACCCACGCAGCACCATTAATAAAACATTTTAGACTACATAATTATAGATACCTAGGTACCCAAACTAAATTGTCTGTTACAACTTTGGAAACAACACACTAAATAGTCTAAAACTAAAGTAATAATACGTAATTTAGATTGATAATTAACTATTTTTTACATGTACAGGGTGACTTTTTACAAACGTAACTCGCCACAACTTCTATTCTGTTTGTCGTAGAACGATGAAACAAAAACTTAATTAATTATAGCAGCTGCCACTAGGTCTAATTTACAGCAACATAAATGCTTTTTGTAAATAGATCAGCCTACATGTTTTTTCATTTTTAAGTTCTACGGAAAATGACCTTTTCAATCTAGCATCAATAGTTTTCGAGATATTTGCACTTTACAAATTAATAATGAGAATTAAAATTTGGCAATTAAACTTTTAAATTCTAATTCAATAATGGGTATCTAGGTAGGTTAAGATTAATTATTATTATTAAACTCAAGGAGGGTTAGTTTAAAATGCTTAAAACCTAAAATATCACTTAAACTTAAGACCGTTCTAAAATAGACTAAACCTTTTTAGTAAATTCTACCGTTAAATTCTAATTCAATGGGTTAACATTTTGACTAAATAAATTAGTCCTCAAAATTTAAGAATTCCAACGCCAACTCTGCGTGCAAAGTGCAAATATCTCGAAAACTATTATTGTCAGATCCAAAGTGTTTGATGTTGTTACAAAGGTAATTTTTTGTTGAACTTAAATATAAAAAAATATATAGTTTGTTCTATTTAAAAAAAATCACTTATGTTGCACTATGTCAGACCTAGTGACAGCGAAAAATGTGAAATGATCTCTCAGTTCAATTGGTTTTTGTGTCATTTTTCTATAACAAGTACTAAAGGAGTTATGGTGAGGTAAGTTTATAAAAAAATCGCCCTGAATCTATCATACCTTAGGTTTTAAACTTTCTAAAATTGCCATGTACGGTTTTCTTTGAAGTTTGTTGGTAATTTAAAATTCCTGTAACTATATAGTGCTTACTGTTGTAGAACTAAATGACTGACTTTAACAACCCTGCAGGGATGGCTCTTAGTCTCCCAGACCTCGTTTAGTTAATTCTGCCCAGAACACACTTTCGGTTGTCTACATAATTATTTTATTAAACCGAGAAAATATCCTTAATTTTTTATATTTGCCTAACCATAATTTTTTCTTGATTATACCTACAAAACAAACAACTGCTTAAGATGGTAAGAAACTAAAAAATGAAGAAAATTGCACCGATTTAAGTTTCCAGTTTCTACTGCAAGATTTCAAGAAGATATTCTTGATTTAAGAATATTTGTTTTGGTTTATATATATATATATATATATATATTTTTTTTTATAAAACTTTTTTTTTCGATCATCGGTGTAAAAAAAGATTTCTGTCTGTTTTTTACCCAAAATTAAAGAGAAATAGCGGAAAATAGTAATACTAAAAAAATTTAATTATTCTTGCCTAAAAAAGACATTTCCGCCAGTTTTCACCAAGTATTTACGAAAAAATCATTTAAAAACAGCGTCAAAATATTAAACTGTCAAAAATTAAAATTTCGCAACAATGAACATCACCGAGTAAAAAGGCACATCGCTATGGAAACCATTGTTATTGTTATTTCATTTACCAGCCGCCTTGATTTATCGTGTAAAGATGGTGTGTTGCGAGAATTGCTCTTCTTTCGAGATTTTTTAAAGTAGTTTTCTGTTTTTCTTGGAACTTTTAATAAAGGTATTAAAAAAAATAGTGTTAACAACTTGCGGCTAAACTGTGCTTTTTTTACTCGCGTTTTTAAATTCCTCGCTGCGCTCGTTATTTACTAGTTGTGAAAACTACTATTTTATACCTTAGTCCAAAACACAATTTTACCCATTGTCAAATAAAAAAAATGGGTTCTTTGGAAACTCATGCAAAAAATGTTCAGCCAAAATAAAATGGTCATCAGTAAGTATATGGTGCAAAATTTAAAAATGGAGTAGCGGGTGGCAAGTTAATGGATTTTTTGACCTAGCTTTTTGTATTTTGAAGTTATTTAAAAAATAGTGTTTAAAACATGCTTCTAAAAAATATAGTTTAGTAACTAGTTGGTTATAATTTGTTAAATAATGTAAATAATAATAAAAATAATGCCTCCATCCAAGAAATTACAAATTTTCAAGCTAACCGATGAATGGGAAGACCCTGCACAGGGTGTTCCAAATTCCAGGGGCTTTTTGAAAATTTCGTTTTGGTGTAGAGTGCTTTTCTATAGATAATTTAAAGTAAAAGTTATTTGTCAAACTACGTTTTGTTTTTGAGATATAATACTAAGGTGGTATTTTTTTTATGGAATGACCTACTTTTTAATCGATTTTTAAAATTAACATAAAATTTCCTTTAAAATGATGTATTGTTAATATCTTTTTGTATTTTTTTATTATTTTTTTTTTAGTTTTTTAGTAATAAGTATGCTGTAAAAATAATTAAGAAAATAAAAAGAATAAAAATATGTAGGTAAAAATAACAAAAAAGAATATATCATGTCAAAATCGAGTAAAAAATAGGTTATTCCGTAAGAAAAACACACAAAAACGGGTTGACAGATGGACATTAATAATTTTTCAAAAATCGAGCCCCTAACACGTATGTAAGTTTTTCGCTACCTCCCTTAGAAATACCGAAAACCCATAATTTTCTCAAATCTGGAACACCCTGCACCTGCTACCATTTATTCCATAACGTCCCACACCTTTATATCGATGCCCATTTTTACATTCTCTTTTTCCATGTCGTACATGCAGAATACAAAATTGCCCATGCTTCGATGGGTCATTAACCCATTAATGATACTATCTAGCTTTATATATATGGTAACTAAATATAAGTATGAAGGGAAATAATTAAGAGTCAATTGAAATGGGTCTCTGGTCCTTGTCTCACTCGTCAAACGTTGAAAAGAGATCAACGAAATGATAGTGTTTATGAGAAGCATTATTTTAGTGGTAAATGGTGTGTGTAAGACGAAAGGCTATTATTAAATTGCTATTTTTCGCACATTTACAGTAATTTAATTTTGCGCTGAATTAACCTTTTTGGAAAAGCTTTGTACTTGTGTTTGGTTTGTTGGTTGGTCCTTCTTTTCCTTGATCGCGACGGGTGGTTAATTTAGGTTAGTTTGTTTTTTGCAACAATACAAACCTGTATGAATATGACGTCACTTGAAAAACTATAACGGTGGGATTTACTAAAAGAGTTTAGTCTATTTTAGAACGGTCCTGAAGTTTAAGTGAAATTTTTGGTTTTAAGCATTTTAAACCAACCCTCCTTGAGTATGATTTATAAGAAGAATTTTAATAAATTTCTTTATTGAATAATCATTTTAATACAATCGTTTGTTGGATTTAAGAAGAAAGTTTCAATTTAGAACAAAAGAAAATTTTTAATTTAATTTAAAAAAAAATTAAACCCACGCGGGGTTTAAATAGTAAACACTCTGTAGAACAAATTAAAATTTGGGTTATATATCACTCTAATTAAAACTTACCCTTGTTACACAACGATTTAGATGGGTAATAATAAAATAAGGAGTAGATTAATTTTCTATTTATTTAAAAGTTATTTTTATCGATCAAATGTCTTAAAAAACTTAAATGCAAGTTTTGTTTACATTTCCGTCACTGTCGAAATGTCTCTGCTTGTACCTTGGCTTGCACCAACCTCTACTGATAAAAGCTACAGCTTTGAAATTGGTGGGCTTTGAGTAAGGAAAGTTTTCTTGACTGAGCTTTTAGATAACCTCAATGTTTTAATTTCGGTTTGTAAATAAATTAATATACTTGTTTTGGGTTTTTTTGTTTGTTATATTTTTCGTGGATAATCAATGACCTTGACTTATGTTTGTTTTTTCTCGTAGTCCCCTAATAAATACATTTTTTGTGCTGAAAACGGGTTCAAAATATTGCGTTTTTCTGGACAAAATTGGAGGTGTTTTACTGGTTAATGAACAACTTGGGATATTAAATACGGTAAATTAATCCTTGTAAAAACGGTTACTTAGGGAAATTATAAATGAACTGCCAATTGCCACACAATCCCTTCTGGGGGCTAGAAATTAAAAAAAAAATTTTTTGGCGTATTCACCATTTTCCCTTGAAATGAAACCTGTCAAAAAAAAAATAGTTTTAGGGCATTTTGTCCTAAAATATGGTATATTTTGAGAAAAAAAGCAGTTTTTCAGTGGTATTTTGCAATAAAAATACAAAATAATCAATAACATTGTTTCTTTTCTGTATGGGTAAGTGTTCTTTGAAAATTTGTTTTAAAATTTAGTACCCCACTACTGGGGGGTACTATTTTAGATCTTAGTAAATCTCACTGCAAAGCTTTACTTGCCTGCTTATAAAATTTATAAAAGTTCTTTTTAACAAATTTTCATTATTTAAAAAAAAATTTAAAATTCTAATTAAGAACAATAAAAACATTTTTAAGCTAACGCAATGGTGCCTAAGGGAAATTGATATATTTGCCATGCAAAATTTTATTAATTTTTCATGTATATACTATTTGGATTGTTATTTGGATTTCAAGGGTTAATAATATAGGTTTTTCAACAATGTCCCTTTTCTCTGCATCTAAATTTTTCACAAGAAATAAAAAAAAGTTAGAAAAGAACTCCTTTCTTATTGCAAAAATTTGCCCAAAACTTTAGCATGTCTTCGTCATCAAATTTAATTAGTAGGTAAGGAAATATCGCGGTTCCCGTAGCACATTGGAAAGTCCCAGCATAAGGAAAATAACTGCATTTGTTAAAACCAGCTGATACCTTTATAAGGATTTGAATGGAGAAAGCAACTTTAGTTATCTCAATTAGTATGTTTTCATGTGGAAATGATTACGTTTTCAATACGAATCACTTTTTGGTTTGAACGCATTTGGAACATGATTTAAGCTTTTGACATTTGCCTGATGTATCTTGAGGTTAGTTTTTGCCAATTTAACTTCTTTGTTTGTTTTTTTAAAGGCAATAACTTTACAGCACATTATTATAATTAAAATCAAGGTATGTACCTAGATTTTGCAAGAATAGTGGAAGTGCTAACAGCTTATTATTGGTGTTATCAGTCAGTTCGACAAGATACCTGTTTTCATTCAGTTGGATCTCGATACGGTCACACTGAATTGAACCTGGGTAAGGCGGACGAAAAAGAAGTTCCATTCGCCGCGTTTTCATGGAAGGTTTGAAAACGTATTCAATTCCGCGTAAAAACATAGTATAGGATTTGCGATTCTCACTTTGTTCACTTTACATTGGCTTCTAGGTAAAGTTTTTGGCTTCGATATCAGAAAAATGCTGGATGGTATACATTCAAACTTGGATGAGTATCCCACAAGGATTTTCCTTGTGGGATACTCATCCAAGTTTGAATTTTTATTTTTCCCACCCAAGATCTTTTGATCTTTGGTTTTTAGTTTCTTTTCGGTTGAAGTAACTGACTCGGAGGTTTTCTAACTTCATTTTGTTTTAATCGCCTTAGGAGAGTTGGAAAGATTAACACGCCAGGACGAACCCGTATCAGGTGACTTAGATAAGTGCCAGTGCGGAACCATGCCTATTTGTGAGTGATCCAAACCTGGAAATTAAAGTGTATGATGGTGTTGAATGATGTTTGGGGAGGGTGACCAGTGGAACCACTGATGAGCCCACGCTAATTGCCCAGGGCAAAACATCATTTGATCGTTTCTCTTTTCGCTTTGGTCCTTTTGTGTTCCTTGTGGGATACTCATCCAAGTTTGAATTTTTGTTTTTTCCACCCAACATCTTTTGATTTTTGGTTTTATATCGTGGGTTGTTGATTTTCGCAGTTATGAAGTGCATTCTCTATTATTTTGTTACTATAGACACTAAACAACAGCGGCTATAATATATAACCTTGGCGCACACCTCTTCTTATTTGAACATCTTCGGACAGCTGGCTATGAACCTTTATTTGAGCAGTCGGATTCCAGTATAGATTAGCGATTAGGTAGATTCTTCGTGTTGTACTCGATCAAACGCTTTCTCGTAATCTATGAAACATGCATATACTGGCACCGACACATCCCTAGACCGCTGAACTAAGACTTGAATGCCAAAAAGGGCCTCTCTTATCCCGAACCCACCGCGAAATCCAAACTGCGTGTCACCCTTAATGGATTCGTATTTTCCATAAATTCTTTTATGGTTAATCTTTAGAAATATTTTTAATATATGGCTCATTAGGCTGATTAGGCGGTAATCACTACACTTTTTTGCTGAATGTTTTTAGGTAGTGTAACAAAGGTTGATTTTAGCCAGTCATCAGGGATTTTACCGCTGCGATAAATCAAGTTAAAAAGTTTAAACAGCGTATTTACCGAATCTTCATTTTTTATTAGCTTTAAAACCTCAGTGTATACTTCGTCTTGCCCTAACGCGTTTCTGTTTTTAGCTAAAAATATTGCATGTTGTACTTCCTCTGGTGTTATATCTATGCCTTGGTTTGAAAATTCTTCTGGCTGTTCTGATCGGTTATCGGTAAAGAGATGTTCTATGTAGTTAAACCATTCTTTTACTTTTTCTTTGGTATCCGGTATGATTTTACCTTGATTGTCCAAAGTTTTTGTAAATTGAAAGTGTCATGTTTAGCATCTAGATCTTTCATTTCTTGACATTTTTTTTTATTTCTCTATTGATTTCATAGTACTGATCGCTGCCTTTTTTACTGCATCTTTTATCCATCAACTCAAGGATTTCATCGGTCATCCAAACTTTCTTTTTATTTCTTCTTTCATCCTTGTTTTGTGCTTCCGACTATGGCACTTTTAACCTTAGTGCAAACCATTTTTGCATCTTGCTCGGTAGACTCATTAATATCTTTAAGCTTTTTATTAAGTACAACTTTCAGTTTAGTTGCTACCATGTTATCTTGAAGTTCGTTCAAACTGGGTCTGGGTTTGCTATTTGGAGGACGATTTTTCTTGAAGGGAAATTTCATTTTCGCCACAACTGGATTGTGATCTGATCCTACGTCTGCGACAGTTTTTTGCAGATTTAATCTAAATCGTTTAGTATAAAGTCCATTTGGTTTCTAATGATACTTTCAGGGTTGTCAGACTTAGAAGACCAATTATAAAGGCGTCTAGCTGGAAGTTTAAAGAAAGTATTTAACACGACAAAATCCGTTTCCTGGCAGAACTTGAAAAGGCGGTCTCCACGTTCATTTGATGTACTAAGGCTGTACCTTCCAACAATGTCTTCTCTTGAGTCGTTTCTAAATTTTGCGTGGAGTCCCCCATAATAATGGTGATTTCTGTCTTTTTTGTAAAACTAAGGGCAGTTTAAACTTGGTCGTAGAATGGCTCCATGTCATCATCTGAATATTTACTGGTTGGAGCGTATACTTAAATAATATTGACATCAAAAGGCTTAGAGTTTAGCTGAAGAAATATGACTCGATCCGAAACAGGAACAAAAGAGATACCGAATTTTTTAATTTTTTTTTTCAAAATGACTGCTACGCCGTTATAGTGGTTTTGGCCGTTATTGACTGCGTAGTAGACATGAAGTAATGAAGTGGTTTCTCGTTGCCTTCCTCATCGTAGCATTAAAACCATTAAAACAATCCTTGTCACGCCTTTAACTATGTAATTTGTTGCCGTTTTTGTTTCTATATCCAGAGGTACGCCGAACAATTACTTTTAGTGTAACTGCTCCCAACATTAATTTTCTCGCCATATCTGGCTACCCTCACATAGTTTGGCCTGCAGGTTGATGCAGTTACCGGGGTATGGCACGTGGAGCCATATGTGAGATCTGCTGCCCTTTGAGGACCAATTGCTTAAAACCACCTCTAGTCTAGGACTCTCAATGCAACCGTCTTAAACAAGACATACTACCTCTACAGCGCAGCCCATACAACCCCTGAAAAATATTATTTTAAGAAAAGTGTAACCTAGGTCAAAAAGTACAGTTTGAATGCCCGCAGTGTGAAAATCATAAGCTAAAGCGTTAGGCGAAGGCTGTTACACGCTGAGGGTGTAAAAGATGTTTTTGGCCGAGGTATACACTACATTTTATGCACGATGAGCATGTTTTCATTTTAATATTTACAAAAATGATTTATAATTTTGTAATGAAACTTGACAAGTCATAAAGATGAAGTTAAAAAAAAACCTCCAAATCAGTTACTTCAACCGAAACAAAACTAAAAAACAAAAGATCAAAAGATCTTGGGTGGAAATAAAGAAAATTCAAACTTCCACAAGGAATACACAAAAGATCAAAGCGACAAGAGAAATGAATAAACGATGTTTCGCCCTGGGTAACCAGCGTGGGCTCATCAGTAGTTTCACTGGTCACCCTCCACTATACATCATTAAATACCATCATACACTTAGATTTCCAACCTTGAACCACTCACAAATAGGCATCGTTCCGCACTGGTACTTACTTATCCAAGTTACCTAATACGAATTCGTCCTGGCGTGTTAATATTTCCAGTAGGATTCTGCTCCTAAGGCAATTAAAATAAGGAAGAAGTTAAAAAACCTCCAAATCAGTTACTTCAACCGAAAAGAAACTAAAAAACAAAAGATCAAAAGATCTTGGGTGGAAATAAAGAAAATTAAAACTTGGATGAGCTGGTTACCCAGGGCGAAACATCGTTTATTCATTTCTCTTGTCGCTTTGATCTTTTGTGTGTTCCTTGTGGAATACTCATCCAAGTTTGAATTTTCTTTATTTCCACTCAAGATCTTTTGATCTTTTGTTTTTTTGACAAGTCATCTTAAAACAATAACAAATAATTTCACGGGACAACTAGTCATTTTAAAAGTTTAAGGCCCGCACGGGCATAAAAGGCGTCCTAGGGCGTTAAAGTGCACTTTTGCGCCCAGTTGTGCAGAAATATAATCTAAGCACCATTGCATATTCATTGCATAATGTGGGAAAAAATTGCCCATAAAATGGCAAATATATCAACTTCTGTTAGGGATACAGCTGGTCTTTTTTTAAAAGAAACGTGGTGTCCAAGGTGTTTCAAGTATTGTCAAATGTTTAATATAATTTTTTGACACTTATTAAAAGGTTATTTTATTAGGGTTGCCATCTCTAAAATTGTAAAACTAGGACAAAAACACCCGGACAAAATCCGGATACCTGCAAAAATTTATTTAGTACTTTTTAAAATAACCAACTGAATGGTTCAATCAAACCACGCCTTAAATCCGCCGCAGGCGAAAATTTTAATTACAATGAAATGTAATTTTTTACGCGTTTTAAATGTTTTTGAAAATTTAAATTTTTTGTAAAATATTTATTAAAATCACGTCGTAAATGCGCCCCGGGAGAAAATTTTGAGAACACTTACCTACCAGGTGGGCCATGAAAAACCGGGCGAAATTTTTTCCGTCATAACTTTCGAACCATTTCACCGATTTTAATGCAACAAACTTCCTTTTGCAGGAAATTGGCCAAAACTTTGATTAACAAATTTTTTTGCCGCCATCTTAAAATCTAATTGCGAACGTGAAGTGGCACTTTATCGCCCTCGGGCGGTAAAATGGCACTTTTAACGTGTTTGGCTGACAGACCGAATTTTTTTATTGTTTTTTTTTCAATTTAATCCTTTTATATAATTTTTTTTTATTTTTTAAATTTTTATTGAAAAAAATAAATAGAAATTGAATAAAATTTTATTTTTATGAAACAATCTTACAATATTTTTTATTCTGATTTAAAATTAAATATACAGTTAGAACAATTAACAATACTTAGTGGCGAGAAAGCTGTAGTTGACGAGGAAGCTGGGGCTCGAGCGTTTGCCACTGCTTGAATCTTATTTTTTAAGTCTTTACTCTGGTTTGAACATGTTGATGTTAAAAGCAGGACGTTATCTTGCGTAAAAGATGCTGTTGTGTTCCCGACAATTCAAAGGCTATAATTTGTCGCTCGAAGGCCTTATGTGCATTAACATATAAAAAAACAACGAAAATATCGCGGTATTTTCTTATCTCCAAAAAACTCTATTTTGCCAATAGCTTCTCTTGTGTTGAACCAAATGATGCAAAACTAAGCCCATTAGGCGTCAATGAGCTTGTTCGAATTTGTTGCTGCCATTTAAAAGTCTTACAAGCAAAATTTAAAAAAAAAAACTTTTTTTTTTGGCAAATAGTACCACTGTGTGCCCAATAAATCATATCTGTACAATAATAATACGTCGCTCCTGTGGAGTTCAAGAAAATTTGTTGAAACTATTTTCTGAAACTGACCAAAAAGTCGCAAGCGGGCTTTTAAAGTACACAAACACAACATTTTTCGTCGGTGCCGTTATCGAGCGAGATATTGCGATAAAAGTGCTTCACTATTCCACAAATCTGCACCCGGATATCTACAAAACCATTTATGGGGACACAAAGATTCGTATACCGTTAAGCTAGGCTCGAATAGGGCTTTTTAATGACCCAAACCCAGAATTTGTGGCTGGTGCCCTTATCGAGATATTGCCATCGAAGTGTTTCACTATTGCACATTTCTGCACTCGGATATCTTTAAAACTAATTATGGGACTACCAAGTCTCGTATAGCCTTTAGCGGGGTTTAGACAGGGCTTTTTAATTACCCAAACCCAGAATTTGTCGCTGGTGCCGTTATCGAGATATTTCGATTTAAGTAGTTCACTATTCCACATTTCTGCACCCGGATATCTCCAAAACTATTTATGGGGCCACCAAGTTTCGTATACCGTTTAACTAAGCTCGAACAGGGCTTTTCAAGTAACTAGACCCAGAATTTGTCGCTGGTGCCGTTATCAGGATATTGCGATTTAAGTGATTCAATATTCCACATGCCTGCACCCGAATAGCTCCAAAACTAGTTAGTAGGACACCAAGTTTTGTATACCGTTATGCTGGGCTCAAATAGGGCTTTTTAATGACCCAAACCCAGAATATGTCGCTGGTGCCCTTATCGAGATATTGCCATCGAAGATTGCAAATTTCTGCACCCGGATATCTTTAAAACTAGTTATGAAGTCACCAAGTTTTGTATACCGTTTAGCTGGGTTCGAACAGGGCTTTCCAAGTAACCAGACCCAAAATTTGTCGCTGGTGCCGTTATCGAGATATTGCGATTTAAGTTATGCAATATTTCATATATCTGCACACGGATATATCTCCAAAACTAGTTATGGAGCCACCAAGTTTCGTACACCGTTTAGCTGAGTTCAAACAGGGTTTTTCAAGTAACTGGACCCAGAATTTGTCGCTGGTGCCATTATCGAGTTATCGCTATCTAAGTGGTTCACTATCCCACATTTCTGCACCCGGATATCTCCAATACTAGTTATGGGGCCACTAAGTTTTGTATACCGTTTAGCTGGGTTTAAACAGTTCTTTTTAATTATCCAAACCCAGAATTTTTTGCATGTGTCGTTATTCCACATTTCTGCACCCGGGTATATATCTCGATAACGGCACCAGCGACAAAATCTGTATTAGGATAATTAAAAAGACCGGTTTACCCAGCTAAGCGGCATACGAAACTTGGTGGCCCCATAACTAGTTTTGGAGATATCCGGGTGCAGAGAAGTGGAATAGTGAACCACTTCGATCGCAATATCTCGATAACGGCACCAGCGACAAATTCTGGGTCTAGTTACTTGAAAAGCCCTGTTCGAACCCAGCTAAACGGTATACGAAATTTGGTAGCCACATAATTAGTTTTAAAGATATCCGGGTGCAGAAATGTGCAATAGTGAAAATCTTTGATGGCAATATCTGGATAAGGGCCCCAGCGACAAATTCTGTGTTTGGGTCATTAAAAAGCCCTATGCGAGCCCAGCTTAACGGTGTACGAAACTTGGTGGCCCTATAACTAATTTTGGAGATATCCGGGTGCAAATTTGTGGAATAGTGAAGCACTTTCATCGCAATATCTCGCTCGATAATGGCACCGGCCAAAAATGTTGTGTTTGTGTAATTAAAAAGACCGCTTTGAGCTCAGCTTAACGGTATGCAACTCATTGCGACTTTTTGGTCAGTTTCAGAAAATAGTTTCAACAAATTTTCTTGAACCCCACAGGAGCAACGTTTTGTTATTGGACAGAACAAATTTGATCTTTGCATGACATAAATTATGTTTTTGGTTTAAGCCTAATATCTCGTGGAATAACCGAGATACGATTTATTGGACGCACAGTGGTACAATTTCCCAAAAAAATAGTTTTTTTTTTATTTATATTTTCCTTGTATGACTTTTAAATGGCAGCAACAAATTTGAACAAGCTCATTGACGCCTAATGGGATTAGTTCTGCATCATTTGGTTCAATACAAGGGAAGTTATTAGCAAAATAGAGTTTTTTGAAGATTAAAAAGACACCGCGATATTTTCGTTGTTTTTTATATGTTAATGCACATAAGGCCTTCGAGCGACAAATTATGGCGTTTGATTTATTCTCCTATTGCTTGGCAATCAGGAGTTATGGGGTGGTCCCTCAGCTTTACCGTAAAGTCACAGGGGTCGCGATTTCTCGGAAACGGCAACAATGACAAATTTAATTCTTCGGTAACAAATTAGCAACAAATTCTGGTGTGGAAATTTTTGTGGCCCCTTATGGTGGTCCCCCCAGCTTTACCTACGTTTAAAAATGAAGCGATCTGCCTTGGCATCTTGCCAAAAGTATTTTTTCCTACTACTTGCGTTGAACATTTCATACTTTTGTAAAACACAAAGAGTCGGTTATGGTATATTGTTGCTGGTCGCAAGGCTAAGTATTTTCTGAATGTTCCCAAGAAACTAGGTAGCTCCTTTCATCCACCAATAATCATAAACATTCTGTTAATTTTAGTTTTTGACTCTTGGATTGTTACCATCAGAGATTCTCCCAAGTCCTGAATATCATTAACTTCAAGTTTCGCTAGTTCTTCGCGGCGACAGGCCCGTACACGCCAAACAACAAGGCCACTTTGACTAATAAAAAAAATTCTTCTGGTGCCTCAATTAAAAACTTTTCGACTTCCTCTTTGCTCAAAATTTTGGATTTCTTGGGTTTATAACCATCCGATTTTCGTTTTAGAAAAGCAATCAGTTTCGGGAATTGGCTGATATCCACACCAATATTGAGGTTGAGGGTAGCTTTAAGCATGGAATAATAGCTCCACAACGAGGACGCTTTGTAATTCTTGGACTTTTCATTAAAAAAGCATAACGTTTTCATTAAGTTGACTTACGGCTACAGACTTTTCCATGAGCCATGCAGAAAATTCTTTGTAGTGCTCTTCCTTGACTTTAATGGCAGCAGATCTTGCTTTGCTTCGTCTACAGACTTCAAAAGTTCTCGAGGTAGCTCAAATTCCGAAGCATTCATTTTTATGTTACGGTAAACGCCTACTTTACGATCTTGATACATAAATAACTATTATGGTTTCAAAATGATTTTTGACGGCACAAAAATTGCCGTGCTGCCTGTCGCAGAAATTCCGGACAATTTTCAAAAACCCGCCCGGACGTTCCCGGACGGATGGCAACCCTAATTTTATAGAGTTTTTAAAAAATATTTTTAGTGATATCAGTATAGTAGCAATTGAGTCATTCAAAAAACAAATTGTTTAAAAATAATGTCCAAAAAAAAAAATGAAACCTTACTCCGGAGTACCATCCTGAACAATTGAAAATACAAACGATATCTCTCTTACCCAAGGGAGAAATTTTCCGGGTATATCGGTAATAAAATAGGCTGTTACGGGGGAAAATTTCAAAAAACAGCTTTTACTTCCTTTATCTCGTCAATTTGCATTACTTAACTTTGTATTTTCCTAGTAATTATTGCAAAACAAAATTAGTTTGCTCGCTTAGGCGAAAATATCCTAATTTAGACATGCAAGAACCATTGTAGGTAGGTATTTACAAAAATTAGTTTATTTTCTATATAGGTAATATAATATTTAAAATAGTCTCGCCTCCTAGACCTAATAATTTGATTAGCAACAAGACATTTGAATATCATATCTCCTCGGAACCTTACAATATACAGGATTAGACATTGCACTGAAAAAAATAAAGCCTTCCCAGGGATCCCAGAAATGTTTCAGTAGTTTTCGCGTAATGCTGTAACAAAAAGACATACAAACAAAGAAAAATTCTAAAAATTGGATTTTTGATATCTGTATCACGTGGTTACACTCAAAAAAATATTCAGTGTCCAGAAATGGTCATTCTAAAGATTTATTATAATAATTATGTATGGGCGAGTTTTTTAAGTTCACTGAAATTCACCGACTTGGGGGCATATTCTTAAATTTCGTAGGAAAGGTCGCACGGGAACGTTCACATCCTTCGTTTCGACCAGGGGTCGTATTTTCGAAACCATACGAAATTATTCGCATGCGACTACTTCCGTCTCTTCCTATACCGTATAGAAAAGGAGGCAAAAGACATGCCGATATGCTGAGTCATCATCATCAGTACGTGAAAGAATAACCGGTTTTTCATGCGAAACAACACGAATGCCCTCCACTCACTCGTGCAATATTGTGCTAAACCAGTCGAATTCGAACGCGGTCCACACATACCGGCTTATCTTTCGTCTCTCATTTCACATGGTATAGAAAAAGACTGACATAAAAATTGTTGATTATTCAGTACACGTATGCGGATATTTTCGTATGGATTCGAAAATCAGACCCCAGGGGCTCGATTCTGGGCGTAAGAGAACGATCATACCCTGAGAAGTGATCCATCGCACAAAGGTCATGCGAACAACGCAGGGTAGTCGATTTTCATAAAAACGCGGACATAACTTGAAAAATTAAAAAATTCAAAATGTGTCTAAATGTTCTTATATGGTTGTCAAGATACTAGGCGAATAGTTGGCCAAAGAATAAACAATGCTTTTTACGAGTTTGATATTACGCATCAGTATTCAACATCAAATTTCAAATAGAAGACCCAGAAGAGTATGACAGTAATCAACTGTTGATATCTCGAAAACAGGTGAAGATCGACATAGGGTATGCTATATAAAACTGCCTAGAATTTCAAAACAGAATGCAAAAATGCAATAATATACAGGTGTTTCATTTGAAAGTTTCGATGCGTATTTTTAATATACCCTATATACATAAAAATATACTAGTATACTGTAACACTTATATATTGTGTCAATTACTTTAAAGTAAATTTGATTGTTCTAAACTAACATTTTTAGTTTAATTTAGCCAATTAATAAATATGTAACTTTTACCTTCTTAAAAATGTCTTAAGGTAAATGTGAAAATTCACACGATCATCCTGTGTATCAGCTAAAAAAAATAAATGCTTACTTATTAAAATATTTGAAACTATTTATTTTTTTATTAAAACTAAATATTTTTTACGATTAAATTAATGTGGAAGTTTTTTTATAATGTCCGCGTTTTTACAAAAATCGACCACTGTGCGACGTCGTACTTTACGAGACGGTCAAGTTGGCCGTAGCATGCGCATTAGCGAGATGTATCACGTGATGGTTTCATCCAATAGCGTGCTCTGAAATCATATGAGAGACGTTTTTGACACGAGCTTTCCTACAAGTTCATACTACTGGGTCTAGTCGAGAGAACGGATTCGCTTAAAAATTGTTGTTCGAGGCAGCTCTGCGCGTGCCCATAATAGATTGGTGATTCTTCGTTCGCCTCGTCACTGCTTTTAAGCGCGTTTATTGGTTGAACCTGCTTCTCTTCTCTCAGGCGAACGATCACTTCCTATGACTTCCACAATCGGTACCCAGTAAGACGTCTCAGAAGCTGCCGAGCTTGCATGGTGCACGCGCAAAGCTCACCGGATTTTCGTGTTTCAAGAGCGGTCGTTCACCTGGTCCGAGGGCAGGTGTAGGAAAGTTCCTTCGATACACGGCAATCGGGTGAGGTTCGGTCACGGTCGGATAGGTTTCGGATAACTCGTGATCGCTTTAAATTGGTCGATATCAGGAAGAGGATGGTTCCCGTGCGATCTTTTCTAGGATATTCAAGAATCAGCCCCTTGGTGACTTTGATTGCATGAGTTTGGTGAAATTGGTTGAGTGACGTCAGCACCGATGTTTGTCAAATGTTCCACTGAAAAAAACTAAGAACGCAATTGACAGATACTAACATACCCAGTTTCTTTAAAAGCTGATTTTTTTTTATTTAAAAAAAAAATGAAATTAAGTCTATTAAATCATATTTGGCTACGGTGTTGACACGCGTGTGAAGTAGCAACGAAAACTCAGCAACGAATTGCCATTTGCACCAATACATATTTTTAAAAATTGAAAAGCTTTAAATTTAAATTTCCAAGGACCCACTCATGCTTCAAAGCGTTTCATTTTGTTACATCATTTTTGAATAATTTTTTTTTTAATTTTTTACATTCTGGAACTAGGAAAGCGTTTTTGGTACCTTTGACGGAGTGGAAGCAATTAGGGTTTCGAGGGATGATTCTCCATCGAACGACGAATCTACTATATGAATTTTATTTTGTTACATCATTTTTGAATATTCTTTATTGTTGTTAGAATTTTTTACATTCTGGAACTAGGAAAAGCGTTTTTGTTACCTTCGACGGGGCGGGAGGAATTGAGGTTTTGACGGACGATTCTCCGTCGAGGGAGGAACTTGCTGTTTTGAGTATTACTTTGTTACATTATTTTTAAGGGTCACATTCTCATTATGATATTCTTTATCTAAAAGAGGTGTATTTTGTGGAATAGAAAAGGTAGATCAATGAGAAATAAATTCCCAATGTCCATAGTGGAGTTAAATATAAATAAAAAGAGAGTTTTACCAACAGAAAACTGTTGGATTTTTCTGTTGGTAAAACTCTCTCTTTATTTATAGATATTTTTTATTTTTGTTTTGAGCTTTTCTTTTGATTTACAGATGTATTAGAAAAACGCGTTGAAGCATGAATGAGTCTCTGGAAGCTTAAATTTGAGGCTTTTCAATTTTTAAAAATATGTATTGGTTCAAATGGTAATGTCCCCAATCCGTTGCTGAGTTTTCGTTGCTAACTTCACACACGTCTTAAACGTCGGTTTTGACCACATAGCCTTCAATCTTCACATGCCATGCTTAAAATCATTAGAGAAACTACTTTCCTGAGAGAGTTTCATGACCATTTGCAGCAACTCCCTTTAATTTATCTTTCATCCCTGATCACAAAAAAATTAAACCCTCGTGATTAAAAAACAACAAAACTCAGCTGGTAGTTTTTGAGGGTACATCATCCATCAAACCTTTCCACCAACCTTTGGGGTCGGTGGACAATAGTGGGCATCGGTGCCAAAAATTGGTGAATCCATCAGATTTAAAAAATTCAATCGGTGGAAAATATAAATTTTTGCGAACTTGTTGGTACCGGTGAATTCATCAGTAGAATTAAAAACTCGCCCTATTAATAATATTTTCTTTGGCAGATGTGATAAACAAAGTGCTTAGCGCGCCGATCTTCTTGCTTTTTATTGCGACATTCATGGCATATTTGTTTCGTTTTGATTAGGGATGGACAATCCTCTCTAAAACGATCCAGATGAAAAACTTAAGTATCGATACAGTTAAATATCGAAATAAAAAGTATCGATACTCTCTGTATCGATACAGTTCGATACGGTATATTATTAAAATACGTAAATATGTGAATATATAATTTGTATGTTAAATAAAATAAAAGGTCACTCACTTAAATAAGGTTCCAATCGTTAAACTCCAAAGAGTTTTAAAAAAAACAACATATCTCCCCAACCCAACAGGCTGACGCAAATCTTGGGAATCACCACCCTTTTATTTAATCAGGTAATTCCCCGACCGCCACCGCCGCTCCGGCCACATGCAATTACCGGATCGTAGGGTATCGATATATGACGAAATTAATCGATACTAGAAAATATCGGAGAGCAAAGTATCGATTCAAAACGTCGGGTATCGGAAACAAAAATATCGATAATCCAATATATCCTATCGGATCGTCCATTTCTAGTTTTAATCAGAAGCATTTTGGTATTGGAACCGACAGCGACACCCAATGTAAATTTTTCATAAGAGCGATCTCAGTTATAGTATTTTCAATACTAAAAATGGTAACAGAAAGAAGTTAAAAAAAACCTCCGAATCAGTTACTTTAACCGAATAGAATCTAAAAACAAAAGATCAAAAAGATCTTGGGTGGAAAAAACGAAAATTCAAACCTGGATGAGTATCCCACAAGGAACACACAAAGGACCAAAGCGAAAAGAGAAAAGATCAAATGATGTTTCGCCCTAGGCAACCAACGTGAGCTCATCAGTGGTTCCACTGCTCACCCTTAGATTCCTCTTTAGTCGCCTTAGCAGCGTAACCCTATTGGAAAGATTAACACGCCAGGACGAACCCGTATCAGGTGACTTGGATAAGTGACAGTGCGAAACGATGTCTATTTGTGAGTGATTCAAAGTTGGAAATCAAAGTGTCCAGGGTGAAACATCATTTGATCTTTTCTCTTTTCGCTTTGGGTCCTTTGTGTGTTCCTTGTGGGATACTCATTCAAGCTTGAATTTTCGTTTTTCCCACCCAAGATCTTTTTGATCTTTTGTTTTTACTAGAAATTGTCATGTAGCAAGGGCGAAATACACAATAAATCGATACTTCGCTTTACTTCGATTTTTATTTCAAGGCACACTGTTTCGGCTTTCTAGACAAAGCCTGCCAAGCCTTGTATAAGGAAAATCTAATCTATCTATCTATGTAATGTATAGTATTTTCCACTCGAAGTTCATACAGATTTAATTGACTTTCTTGCCAAAAAAAGCTCATAAAAGATCATAGCAAATAACAGATAAAACATCATAAGCTTTTATAATGTATGCTCATATAAACATTTTATAATTTTTGACTAGTGAAAGTGAAACACAAATCCCGCATAGGAGTTCATCATATTTTATCAGGCAGTTGGCTTATAAAAGTATAGAATATTTTATGATTTTTAATATGACAATTCCTCATAAAGGTTTATAAGATTTTATAAGATCTACGTGTAACATTCGAAAATAAAAAATTACAGCTCAACAGCAGTTGTAGTAGTAGTAATAGTAGTAGAAGTAATGTAAGAGATTAATATACAGTCAAACTAAACTATAACCTAACCTAAACTATAAACTACGACAACCTAACCCACTATAATACAATAACATTCCTTGTGCTTACACAATATCTACATATCTAATAGAAAATTGTTCTCATATAAGTACTTATTTATCGCCAGGAGCTAGGAGAGATGTTACTTTGATACATTTCTACGCCAAAAACTATTTTTTTTACAAGCTTTTATTTAACTTGCAATGTATCTATCTATTTAACCAACAAGATTTGTTTGTTCGGGTGGAATCTTGCAACTTAATTTTGACCAATTTTCCGACATCCGATCGGCTTCAAGTTTGGCATGCTTATATAGTTGCGGTGACAACACAAGAATATAGTGTGATGAAATTGACAGCTCCCCCTACTTGAAGGGGGGGAGGGGGGTACAGTTGAAGAACACAAGAATATAGTGTGATGAAATTGACAGCTCCCCCCTACTCGAAGTGGTTGGAGGAGGGTACAGTTGAAGTACGTCCGATTTCGTTGAAATTAAGTGTGTCGGGGCATTTGGGGATGGAGATAACGAATTTCAAATCAGATTTTGAAAATTCAACATGACGGATTCAAGATGGACGATTTTTGGTCATCTTTTGCTAACCAATTTTAACTAATTTATATACATCCGATGACAATACAAAAATATATCATTATTAGGCACCTCTCCCCCTTACGAGGGGGTGGAGGGGGGAAAACACCTAAGTTTGTCCGATTTTAACCAAAATTGGTAAACGGGGCTTTTGGGGATATGGAATACGAATTTTCAAGATGGAAGATTTTTCGTCATGTTTTGCTAACCAATTTTAACTGACTTATCCACATGCGATTGTGTTAAAATTTGGTATGCATTTATAGTTCCGGTGAAAATACAATAATACGGTATTCTCAGGTACCCATCTCCCTCTAACGAGGGGTTTGTATGGAGGGGGATTATGAATTTTTGATCGGATGGGATCATGAGTCGAAAAATATTTTTTTGTAGAAGTAAGTAAGTATGCTAAGTATAGCTTTTTTTAATTAGTTTTCAGGTGGTCGCAAAAACTGATAAAAATCAGGTGTCCTTTTTTGTGAGATTTAATGAGGTTTTTTTTCAGGTTGGACACATAAAAATCTATAAAATATTGCAAGTTTGCCTGACTATAAAATCTATTTAAAGACTTATAAAAAAATTTGTTTTTACCAACTCTTAGAAAATTGTAAATGTTCAAAGAAATCTGTAAAATTCTATGAGTTGGTCTGATTATAAAATATCCCGCAATCTCATGAAAAAACGTTTTTTACAAACTCTTCAAACATTATAAAAAAACAAGGTTGGTTTGACTATAAAATCTGTCAGAAAACTATAAAAATATCGGTACATCATAAAAGAAAAAGAATGCAATTATAAAAACCCATAAAAGTTGATGTTTTTATAAAACTATAAAATACTTATGTTAAAAAAAATTTCTGCACTTATCAAATTTTATAAACATTTATAAGCCTGACTGATTATAGGACCAGATAAAAAACAAACATATGAAACCACATAAATTCTTACCAAAATCAAAGACATACCTCATAAATTCTTACAAACTTTTATAATTTTAAAATGTTGCCTTACAAGAGCTCATAGACCTTATAAAAACTAACAAAATTATGAGGTTTTATGCGATTTTTTGGCAGGGTGAAATTAGGTTTTCTCTATATAAAAATGGACTGTAAAAAAAAATAAAATTAAATGTTCGAATAACGTTATACTCATTTTACGTTTTCTGGCACAGAGCAGGACAGACTGGTCTCGCGTGCTCGGTTGATTCCTTGCTCTAGTTTTTCTGGATTCATTATGTTATGCTATTATTATCCAACATAGCTAAGAACACTACCTGAAAGGTAGCCGGAAAACAAAAGAAAATCACATCGAAATCGGTTTACTGGTTCAAGAGTTACACACACGCAGACACACAGACAGGTGTAGGGGTCAAACTAATAACCAAACCCTCTTTTTGGTCGGACTCGGGGGTTAAAAAATGATCCCATTCAATTGGTACAACAATATAATCAATTAACATAAATGTTTGTGAACATGCGAGTTCCCATGATTTGCTTTTTGTTCTGAGCGTGAGTTTCTTTTTTTTCTCCTTATTTTGGCCTTGATTGTTTGGAGCCTTTTTGCTCGAGGTTCAGACAAAGTTTTACTAAATCATTTTTATATGTTATTCATCACGTTTTAGTACTTAGGTTTTATCCGTAATTATGGTTTACAATGTATTTTTTATATAGAGTACGTAATAATATTGTCTAATATATTAATATGTAGGTATACTGATCATGCAAAGCATAAAATCAAAATGCGTTCAGGCGTCGACACCTAATCAAGGTTAGACTGAAGATATTGTAAATTTGCGCATACACAATTTATGTTATACTTTGAAAGAACTTTCTATTACCTTTACAACGCATGTTGTTTTCTTATAGTGCTTTCGGTGTACGTACTACTAGATCCTTTTGATCAGTACATTCTCTGATTGTCTTGAGGTGCAAACTATAATCTATTCCTAAGGCTGCGTACATATACAGCAAATCACTCAACCGTGAAGTTTATGAAGTTGGCTAGGCCCAAGGAGGGACTCAACACTTGGTTTACTGAAAATACCCTGATTCTGCCTAATAAAGGCAGCTTCAAGGAATTTTCGTTTCTTCCAGTGTGACTCCCTGTGCAAAACCTTTGCTTCGGTTCACTTCATTTGGTGTTGTTTTCGGCGATTCCTGATTTGTTGTTTTATCTCTTTGGGTATTCGTCTGATGTTCCTTAAGCCTAGCAGATAGTGGTCTTTTTGTTTCGCATATGTATGATTCACCACACTCACAAGGAACTTGGTAAAGGCATTCCTTATTTTGTTTGTTCCTCGGTTTTGTTTTACTAAGAAGGCTTTGAATTGTGTTATTAGAGTTAAAAACTGTTTTAATATTAAACTTGTTCGCTACTATTCGAATTTTCTCTGATACTCCTCCTGTAATGTATGGAATTATAAGGAATGCATTTGCCTGGTTTTGATCTTGTAATCTCTGCCCTGTTTGCTGAAATTTAGAAATGGTATCTGTTATAAGTTTATGGCTGTAACCATTCTGCTGCAGATGCTTTTTAATGTTTCTTATTTCGATTTCCAAGTCATGAGAATTAGTACAAATGCGAACGACTCTGTTATACAAAGTTCTTATTATGCCTCCTCTGGTTGTTGTAAGATGATTTAAACCTTGATTTAAATATGTTCCTGTGTGAGTAGTGACGTCACGAATCTACCCGCGGGGCAATAAAAACTTTTTTATTTATTTATTTCAATTTCAATATTTTCGAAATTGGACAGCTGCTTGAAAAATACGCGAGTCTACAAAGAGAAACAGAACAGAATATTAATTAAAAGTCTAGTCGCTTGTACCTAGCCTTCAAAATTATTTTTATTTTGCTTACTTGCTCCTCAGTATGATCGGGGACCAACTCTAGACACATATTTTGTGTGTTTTGGCCCGCTTTTGGGTTCTACCTCTATCGATTGGACAAACATTTCTTCCTCCTTGGAGAAAGTAGAAGAATTAAGGAATTCAATTTTAATAAACTTTTATTTTCGATCTATTTTATTCCGTTTTGATCTACAAAAAGTTTACAAACAGCAAAAAAAACATAAAAATGTTGTCAAAAAAGTAGGATTATGACATTGCTTTGCTCTAAATCCTCTACTGTCGCGATTTTTCTAGAGTAATTTATGCATGTCAAAAACAGAAAGAAATGAGACGCAGAGTGGTAAATAATAAAATAAACAAAAAGTTATTCATTCATAACTTCTATTAATGTATTTTAAAGTAATAATAAGTACTTAATTTAAATAACACAAACACAGTGAAATAATAATTTAATACTAATAATCTATATATATAATAATCTTTCGCTAAAAATGGAGCTGCAGCAGACAATTATTGATTCATTGCCTTGAGTAAATGGCGAAAGTTATTGTGATTGGCTTGCCACCAGTCAAATGGTGATAGCTTTAATTTCAGTTTGTAGTATTTCTCTTTTTGATGAAACCTTACGAATTAAGAATTTGATGTTGAGGCTGTGGCAATAGAAGAAAACATGTCCCAAATAGAACTGTCCGATTTAATTTTTTTACAAGCTTTTATTTAACTTGCAACGTATCTATCTAGATATGTTTTTTCGGGTGGAATCTTGCAACTTAATTTAGAATTTTGCAGTGACTACACAAGAATATAGTGTGATGAAATTGACAGCTCCCCCGTACGCGAAGGGGGTGGAAGGGGGTACAGTTGAAGTAGTAAGTAATTCGGTGTATTGGGGCACTTGGGGACGGAAATAACGAATTTCTAATCAGATTTTGAAAATTCAATATGGCGGATTCAAGATGAACTATTTTTGGTCATCTTTTGCTAACCAATTTTAACTAACTTATGGGCTGGTATGGACTTTTGGGGATAAGGAATATGAATTTTTAATCAGATTTTTAAAATTCAATATGGCGGATTCAAGATGGAGATTCTTATCCACATCCGATTGTGTTAAAATTTGGTATGCGTTTATAGTTCTATTAAAAATACTAATCTCCCTCTAACGAGGAAGTGAATGGGGAAAAAGATTTAATTTGTTCGATTTCAATCAAAATTGGCATACAGGAGTTTTTTAAGGAGGGGGATTATGAATTTTTGATCAGATTTGAAAATTTCAATATGGCGGATTCAAAATGGACGATTTAGGGTTCAAATCTAAAAATTAAAAAATAAATTTTTATTAATAAAAAACTTTTAAAGAACAAGCTTTTATTAAATGCACTCAAAAGTAGAAAATAATTTTTTATCTTTCTTATACCATAATAAAAGCGATGGGTGCAAATTAAAAAGTTTAGCATTACGGTGTCAAAGAGGGAACTTCAAAAGAAGAACTAAATTCTTCTTCTATTCGAATGATAAAAATAATGCTTTCATTTAAAGAAGCTGAGAACGGGTGAGATTGCCGTGCTTGCCAAACCATTGAAAATATCCTTAGGTTACAGAGTAATACAACCCCAAATTTGCGCCCATCGCTTTTATTATGGTATGAGAATGATAAAAAATTATTTTCTACTTTTGAGTGCATTTAATAAAATTAAAAGCTTGTTCTTTAAAAGTTTTTTTTAATAAAAATTTATTTAACTCTGTTTAGTGCTAATTAGAGATCTCAGTGGAGTATCAATATGCATGATGTTATCACTACTTAAGTAAACAAGAAAGATAACTCCGGAGTGCGCGAAATGTTGGCGCAAGTAGCCATCCATCTTTGGCAGAGAACTTAATTTACGCCAGTTCTTTTCATCTTAGCTGTAAACACTGTTGTGTTAATTTAAGTTTATGCAGCGTGACTGTTGAACTCGGGTGCATACAACGAGATATTTGAATTATTGCATTAAAATTTTATTTATTTATACTTTTTAGTTACTGTAAATTTTTATAGTAAACCTTATGTAGCTATAGGTAATTATTTTCAATACGTCGTACACATAGCTAGGTAATACTAAATTGCGATTATGGCGTGCCCATTTTACAAAATAAACTAATAGATTCCCCGAAAAAATAAGTCAAGAATTTTCTGTACCTAATTATGTTCATTAATAGTGTGACTTTTCAACCCCTCGTGCTATAGAGTTTTCGTTCCTATATGATTTTATGCCAAACAATAATATTTGTGCAGCTAATGGCTGTGTGAATACTGCGAAAAACTGGCTTTTTTCGCGTTCTCTGCCAAGCCACCGAGCTCGAGGTCACCGAGAGCCTACGTGCGCAGAACGCCCAAAAGGGAAGAATTTCGCTTCTTTTTTTGCCTGTTCACTGATGTTATGGTGTATCGTATGTGTAGACAAAGGTCTTATAACTGTTAAGACTATTAAAAATACGACAATTACATAATTACAAATTATATAATTTAAAAAAAAAATATAATAACAAAAAAAACTATGTTGTTTTGATATATGCAAAGTTGTCTTCCCGCAGCCCCCCGCAATGAGATCTCCGAGGAGATCTCTTTATGGTTTATATACTACAATGTCGTAACTTTGTGACTGCATAGATTGTAGCTGCCAATATCTGCCTATTTGTGAATTAGGTTCCTAAAATTGTCGCATTGTTCTCCAAATACAGACCGCTTCAAGCTACTGCGAACATAGGGGGAATCAAGTCCAATTTACTCTCCGTGCCGTACGACCGAGGTGGACTCGAAGCACGCAGTGTTATCTTTTGGAAATTCATTTTGTTTTTATTATTTTGTTTTATTTCTGCCTTGCTCGGGAAACAGATGGGTAAGTTCTTAATTGAAATAATACATTTTTAAAACCAAAAATGGATGTCTACGAAGTTGTCGAAAAAGTGCAGATGGTCAAATGGTTAAATCGTCATAACCCAACACACGTTCGATATTGGTCGAGGGAAAATTTGCATTTGTATTTTGACGTAAGAACACAGTATCCCCAAAAACTAAATGTTTGGGGGGGGGGGGGTATTATAGGGGAACACGTAATTGGGCCATTTTTTATTAACGGCAATTGCAATTTGAATGGTCCTAGATACTTGGATCTACTGCAGCAGAGCATTATTCCAACTGCTAGGCAGTTGTTAGGTGTAAGATTTGGTGAAACATGGTTTCAACAAGATGGTTGTTCCGCTCACAATGTTGGCCTTGTTAGGGAATATCTTGATAATGTATTTACTAATCGGGTTATAAGTACACGGGGAACTATTTTATGGCCAGCTCGATCTCCCGATCTTGCTCCTAATGACTTCTATCTGTTTTTGAAGAAGCTTTTCAAATTATCACCCCTAACATGCTTGGAAACGTGAGAAGGGGTTTTTATAGTAGGCTCGGATATTTTCTAGCCGAGCAAGGAGGACTTTTCGAACATTTGCTTTAATTTTTTTTTGACTGGGAGAATCTTTTTGGTTTTTAGAATGTATTATTTTATTTTGAGAACTTGCTTTTATTTTGTTTCTCCTTATTATTTTCATTGTAACACGTCGTCACTGATAAATCTGAGCAGTTGACAATAAAACGCTCTTATTTATCAGTGACAAAAAATAAGAAAATTACGTTATAAAAACTTGCGTATTTATTTACCAAATTCCGGTTTCATTGACTACGCTCCACACAGCACCGTGGTTAGAGGCGTACTATATACCAAAGGAAAGTCATGCAAGTGGTGATCGCAAGCCTGAGTATTGGTTGCTTCACTGATAGGCGTGTCTCTGCATGTACGTACACTGGCAAATTAGACTTCTTCCGCCCTATGTTCGCAGTAGCTTGAAACGGTCTGTATACTGTATTGCTGTGTTAATATGTATCTATGTATATATTTTGAAATATATTTTGTATAGGATACAATAAGTTACTGAAGCGATAAACGTTACAGGAGATTGAAATTAGAGCAGGGCGCTAACGAGGATGGTACTTGAATTCGGAACAGTAATATTACATTTGTTTTTGGTGGGATATTTTTATAATAGGTAATTTTTATTTTTTTTGGAAAATAAGAGTTAAGTAAGATAAATTTGTGAATTACTTCGTCTTGTAGGTTTATTTCGAAAATAAATTCTGATTTTGGATAAATTTATTGAATTTATTTACTTTTTACCGACACCAAGCCTACATACATTTATTAAATATATAGGAATAAATGGGCGATAAGATGTTGCCTGAATCCTGATTTACAAGAAAATTAAAATTTAAGGGACTGTGCGACCTAGGGGGGCATCAGGCTCCGTCCCCTAAGTACGCCTATGTTATGACACAAATGAGAGCGGAATTAGTTTTTCGTAAAATCAATCATCAATAACACTGGCGATATTGAGTAATTCTTTACCCTTTTATCTATATTACACAATTTTTATCCTAAACCCATCAAGGGAGACGGGGGAGGTTTACCTAATAAAAATTGGTAAATATGTGCTGAATATAGATACAAAATTTTAATTTTATCTGACAAATACTGTTAAAGATATTTATTTTTTTCCGAAATTTAACCGTTTTAAACCAGTGTGTGGCGTGCTAAAACTCTGGATTTTTCTTCTAAACGTCCTAAAAAGATGCAGTTGTATGTATGTAGCCCTGGCAACCCCAAATCTAATAACTGTAAAGTGGAGTTTTCTTGCACAAGTTTTAACAGTATTTTTTATCTTAATTGTTCAATCATGGCGCAAACAAAAAAAAAACAAATTGTTTTAAGAAAAGATCAAATCTAATTTTTCTAGGCAGCAAAAAGTCACGTTTTATAACAGAAATAATCAAAGTTCATCTTTTTCATTCGATTCGGTCTCGCTTCAATGAGTACCATTTAAAGGAATAATATTTAAAAAAATATATTATAAAGTTCAGATATTACACTGATATTCAATTGAGATGCATACAAAATAAATATTGCAGCGGTCCAATGAATAAGAGGCAACTTGATTGCTTCAGCAATCCGCCAATAATTTTTTTAATACCCGCATCAAAAACACGTTTTTACCCATTGTCCTTAAATAAAAAAACTATGGTTTTTATTATTACCGATGCAAAGCTTTTTTATTGTTTAGGGAGAAAACAATTGTTTATAGTATTTTTGTTTGCCCTTAAATAATGTCAAAAAATGAAATAGCTAATACTTAGGTTTCTAGTTGTTTTTTGTATGTTTTTTCGGTTTTTAAGTTCATTAATGAAGGTACTAAAAAAATAGTGTTTTCAAATCGCGACCAAATTACTTTACTCGCGTTGTTATATCACTCGCTGCGCTTGCTGCATATGCTAGTATGCTGGATCTCTCTCAGCCAATTGCATTTAGAAAAAGAGAACAGTATAGTGCTTCCAATGTCAGTTGGCACGGTCTGGATGCCAAAACCTCATAAAACGTCGGCATAGTCTTTGTAACACAAACTTAGTAATTTAGGACGTGGTGATTTTTCTTACAATCGCATTTCAAAATCAGTCTTGTGTATGTCTTTATTTGAAAATTCGGGAAATTCCATTTCCAAAACTCTTCAACAAGGCTCACCGCGGGCTCCTCAAGAACCTGAAAGTCATCACTCCAAGGTCTCCACATCGCCATGTGCCATATTTAGTCGCAAAATAATTCAAGAACGTCTTCACTAAAATTTATTTCAATTCACCACAAACTTGTCACGGCACTGACTAAGAATATACGTAAATAAACGTAATATCTCATTAGCATAGGGATTACGTACCTGCCTATCATCCAACCAATCAGAACCCTGTACACCCTTTCGGTGACCAATAAGCTTTTTCTTCGACCTGAATGGTTCTGAATGTGAAAGTGCCATAAAAAGCCATACAAATATATGGGGAATGTCAAATGAATTTTAAACGTTTATTTTAATGGATATTTTTGCCAAATTCTATAACTTTAGAGTAACACTTTAAAACGAGGTGTACCAACTGACTTTGGAAGCACTATAACTATATTGAGCTCGCAGACGCGGATCTTTTGTATTTTTTAACACAAAACGGCAAAGTGCACTGATAAAAAGCATGCTTTGGGGTAAGTGCATTGGGTCTTTGATATACCTAGGCCAATAGTTTTGGAAGAAAAACTCGGATCGTCACGCATTTATTTTAAAAAGTCGTTCTTTTTTTAGTGTGGCCATTAAGGATTTTTGAGCGGAAAAGACAAAGACCCCCATAACCTACTACGTCTATTTAGACAGCTCTATCCGGATCGGAACCGGAATGACTTCATAAATGTCGCCTAACTCTCCGATATAAAACGTCCCAGGCAACCAAAAGATGTATATTATATGTCGAATAGACGTCAAAGTTTATCACGTCTACTTTGTCACTCGTTTTTAACGTGAAAATCACGTGGGTTTGTTTCGAAAATCGACGACATTTTAACGACGTGAATTTGACGTCACATTTTATTACGTCAATAAGACGTATTAAAACAGATGTTTTTTTAACGTCTCAATATAACGGATAAAAACGTCTTAAGAAGCACCATTTTTTTTCTAATCACGTAACTATAAAAAAGTTTTCTTGTGTAAACATTAAATATGTTTTTGTGTAATTTAAAAATATTGTTTATTTATCAATTGCTATGGATCTTTCCTTTTTTTTCCTAAATTTTTTAATACTCATGACAAGAACTGTCAACTGTCATTTGCTATATAAAATTGAAATCAACTTTTCTAATGTTCTATTAAATTTCGAGAGCATTCCGTCCTGATTTCAAAAATATAATATACTTTATTCTGTCTTTATCGATATGTCTATCTCTACCTCTGACATTTTCCAATTAAAAAGAAAGAAACGTATCGCTATGGATTTCTACAGTAGGTACCCAGAATATGGAGCAAGTATCATACCCGGCATAAGTAGTAGTTTTGACAACTAGTGGCAAAAATAGTGCTCTTTTTTACAAGCGTTGGTTTATATTTTTATATATATATATATATTTAATTTATACTTTTAAAAATCTCGAACAAAGAGAACTTCTCGCAACACACCATCTTTACACTATAAACCAAGGCGGCTGGTAAATGAAATAACAATCGTCTCCATAGCGATGTGTCTTTTTACTCGGTGACGTTCATTGTTGTGATATTTTAATCTTTGACAATTTGATATTTTGACGCTATTTCTCTTTAACTTTGAATAAAAAACGGACAGAAATCTTTTTTTGCACCGTGATCAAAAAAAGCCATGCTTTAGTTATCTGCAGACAGTTACTAAAATCATGTTTTTGATGAAGGTATAAAAAAAAAAGTTTTTTAGGGCGTAAGCAGAGATGCTTTCAAACTGGCGCACTTTTCGGGCAAGAGCACTTTCTTAAATAAAAGCTTAAAAATTAATTATGCCGACGATAATAAAATATCGGAGAGTTTTAAAACCAAGCTGTATTTACATTACACAAAATATTTTAGTTTTTAATATTACGTCAAACTGACGAGAGTTTTATGTTTTCACGCTACTTCGACGTGATGTGTGTGGTGCCACATCTGGTTGCCTTTTTAATCCTGCGACATTAACGCTTAACGGCGCAAGAACAATCCAGAGATAATATTAATTTGTCAATCGATTTCAATACGTCATCTACCACTCATTATCTATCTCTGGTTTCTTTACTGTATTCTCCTGTTCACAGATTGCGCCGCGAATCATTGGGGATTAGGGTCACTGGATCCTAAAACCTGCGGCTGGGACCGCAGGTCTCAGGATCCAGTGACCCTATGAGGGATTGTTTATTTATCACCTAGGTGATCGAATTGAGAGCAGTGACAACTAGTCAAATGGTCATACACACAGACCACTTAAGGGTTCTAAAAAGTAGCTTTTCACCAAAGGAAAAATTATTAAATAAAACACAAAAACCAGGCCGACGAACTCCAAAACAAAACGACAAAACTAAGGTTATGAAGAATGTCAGGCAGACACACTGACATTGGTTAGTTGCAAATACAGTGAGTCGACCAATTTCGATGTTTGCATGGCATACATTTTTTTTCGTGGTAAGGGGTGTTACCTAGGTATATATGCTAGATCTCTCTTAGCCGAATACATTTAGGAAATGAGAACACTAGAAACTATGCCTAGGGTAAGCTCACAAAAAAAAGACGTGGGTGGTTAATTTTGATGGTGGCGGTATCTATAATATAACCATTTAAGTAATTTTTGATGCTAGGCATATAACTAATATTGATAGGTAACCCTTATAGTCCATGTTTTTACATTTCCGCATGTTTTAGCTTTAGAGGAAAATAATACTCAATTTGTTTTTTATTAGAGGAAGAGGATTACAAAGCTTATTAATACAATCTAGAGAGTTTTTGAAATTAGGTGTCCATTATTTGGAAAATTACAAATATTTCCAATTTAGTTTTACAGGTCTCTATAAAGGGTATTTCTGACTATTTCTGACGTAATATGGACGCGGCAATTTTGAAACACCACAAAAGCTAAAACAGTTTTTTTCAAAAAATAAACAAAATTTTAAAAAAGTACCAAGATTTGATGGAAAAACATAGTCCAATAAACAATTTAGGCAAAATTTCAGGCCATTTGGAAGTCCCGTTTCCGAGAAACATGCGGAAAAAGAATTGCCTAATAAACGGACCCAACAGCGTTGCTGGTTTAACGATGTAATTGGGCCGTTAAGATTAGGGAATACAATCAAGCGGTTTGAGTTTCAATCCGGATCGGACCGTCGAAATAAAAGTAGTAACTGAGACTAGATCCGCCCTTGGGTCTGAACTCTTATAATGCAATTGATATTTTTTTACGCATGGGAAATAATGATAATAATCGCTCTAGGATATTTTTAACCGCATGAACCAACGAAAAACGATACAAATTTTGATGCAATCATTTATTTTTATGCTTACACTGTATTGACCAATTTAAAAGACGAGCTATTTTTTATTTATTTTATTTTCAGTATACAACGTTTCCCAGGAAGCGAAAATTTTTTAACCACATAATAACTTGCATAAAAATCGTAAGCTCTTGGAAGGGGAAAAAATAAAGTATCTAAAAAACTGTTTCATACCGTATACTACTGTTTTGCATCTAAACAGCCATGAAAGAAAGACATAAATTAGTATATTCAGTAAGTTCTTAACTTGTAAATGTCATCTTGTTTAGATTAGTTAGTGTTTTTTCGACAGCTTTTTAAAATATATCGGCCTTCTCTCGGCATCAGTAAAGTATAAGCAGAACTCCCGAGGGAGGTAAAGTGCGATTTTCATTTTTGGTTAGCGTGTCGAAACAAAAGTCTTTATACTTGTTTCGTTCATATATGTTTTTCTATGATCAGAATTTTGGAAAAATCAATATACATAAAAATTTGTGATTTTTGTTTTTTTGTTTGATTTTATTATTTGGTTTCATTTTACAGATTTACAATGACTCCATCTTGAGAAAATGGCGGCTTTGGCGGCTTGTATAGGAGGAGAGGAAGGGTTTGTTTTGTTTTTTTTTTGGTGAAGGAGCATGTTTTAGTTATAAGCAATTTAATTTAATCCAGCAACCAAAACACGACTATATGACGTCGGAAAGACGTAAAATTTCGCTCACTCACGTGATTTTTGTAACCACTTTTCGACTTCTGTATTACGTGGGTTTGACCTGTTTTTTGACGTGACTTAAGTCACGTAAATTTAATATTAATGACATTTTTGTTTAAACGGATGATTTTCACAATTGCCACCATATTAATTCCTGGCCCACCCTCTCAGGAACAAGTTCCTGACGGAGGATGGGTATTCACAAAATACCAAATATTAAAACAAAAAATACTAATACTGTAACTGTAACTGTAACTGTACTTTATTGTTTTTAAAATTTTTTACATTTTTATACAATATTGTTCTAAGCCTAGAAATTTGTATAACGTTAGAAAAAAAAAACCTTTTAACTAAAGCTAGTAGCAGATAAATGTAAAGAATGCTATGCTAGTTAATAAACCTCGTAATAACAACTAAAATAGTAACAACTAAAAAATAATTTGGAGACAAAGGCCCTCTTAAAAAATTTTGCTAATACCTGTTTATCTATTCGTTTCTCAAAAAAGAACGTAGCTTAAGTATTCCTAAGATGGCGGTGGCTATTTGCTTGACGTCATGAATAGTTAGATTATCTAGGACTTGTACCATATAGCCCGGATTTGCCCATGTTGCAGGGCGAAGGCCTCTATATAAGGGGCAGACAAAGAGAAGGTGGTGGAGTGTTTCAGCTTCATACATGTTGCAGACGCTACATATTTCATTTTGTGCAATTTTGTAGCTTATGCCTTTATATGAAAATTGGCAAATATAAGTGGTAGACACTCGAAGCTGGGCAATTAATCTAATTAGGTTCAATGGGCAATCAAAATTTAGGTATAGTGCACCTTCAGGTGGTGGGTTGAAGTTTGCGTAAAATAGTGTGTACGTTGAGTTATGCGCTATTTGCACATCTTTATTGTAAAGGATTGTAAAGAGCTGCTCAAGGACGGCTGCGCGGCGGCTCTTAAGGTCATATGGATTTAATGACCAAAAATCATTTAGACCAAGTTCCTCCGACCATTTTTTAAAGTTATAAACCCAGTTGAACCTGGCACTTGACTCTGTCGTGTTGAGAGGTGCTGTTGTCGATTGAGGCAAATCTTTGGCAACCGTGAACCGTCCATAAACAGCAGCTTGATAAAAAAGTTTAGCGTCAACTTGAAGACGTAGAATGACAGATGGGTTGACCCTGTTTCAAGCCTGACAATGGCCGATGAGGTAATACCGGGCAATAGTAAAAGATTTTTGTAGAATGATAATTGAGTTTTTTCTAGTACATCGATGTAGCGAGAACCCCAGACAGCTAGGCAACTGGAAAAGCTGTTCAGAATTGTTGATTGGAAAAGCATTTTGTTTGTTTGAATATTTCCAGCTTTGACAGTTGAAAGTGTGCTCGCAATGGCTCCAGCTGCCTGTTTTGCTCTCAAGACAGTCGAGTTGGCCATTGCTCTAAAGCAGCCTGAACCAGAAAAAGTAACGCCAAGATATACGAATTCGTTGACCACCTCCAGCGGTCGGTTGTTTATCTTAAATTACCTTTGTAGGGACCCCCTGTTCGACTGAAAAAGGCTATTTTGGTTTTGGTTTCGTTAATGGTTAGTTGGTTTAGTTTGGCATATTCCTGTAAAATATTTAATTTTTTCTGAAGGTCGATCTCCGAGAGGCCCAATACTACAAGGTCGTCAGCAAAAAGTAATAGAATCAGATCATTCAGGGCATCAAGAGATATACCCACAGCTCCTTTTTCGCGGAAAAAGCGTTCCATGTCAGCGATAAAGCAATTGAATAGAGTTGGGCTTAGCGATTCACCTTGCAAAACTCCACTAGTTATATGGAATTTCCGGGTTAACCCATCAGCAGCTCTTATCTGGACAGAGCCTCCCTCATATAGCGACCTAATTGTGCGAATAAAACAGGAACTGAAACCTACATCGTAGAGCTTTGACCAGAGTAGTGTGTGCGAAATTGAGTCGAAAGCTCGTTGAAAATCTATAAATGCAATAAATAAATTGCGATGCTTTAGTCTTAAATGATTCCCCACTACAGACTGTAGGATAAAAACATTATCGGCGCAGCTTCTGCCTTGCCTAAAACCTGACTGTGTCTCAGGGATTATTGGATTGTTGTCTAGCCAAAGGAAAATCCGGTTAAGAAGAATTTGCGTAAAGACTTTAAGGCTACAGCTAATTAATGCAATGGATCTGAAATTATTTGGGTCGTCCCTTGGACCCTTTTTGTGGAGCATAGAAAAAAGGACATTGCACCAAGAAGATGGAACCCTTTGTTGACTCAAAATATGACTGAAAAGGGAGCACAAATAAAGACGCCAATTTTGTGGTAAATGTTTTAAAAATTCATATGGAATCCCATCAATTCCTGGCGATTTGTTGTTTTTGCACTTCCGGAGGACCTTATCTAGCTCACTTAGTTCTACGCTCGAGTCCAATAGAGGGTGGGCCATGCCATGAAACACAGTGTTATCAATTATTCTGCTTAGATAAACTGAGCTAAAATAATTTTCCCACGTGGCTCGGTTCAAGCTAAAGTTAAAGTTAACCCTTTTGATTGATTTTATAGTGCTCCAGAACTCGGATTGATTTTTAAAAAATAGTAATACAAACATTTAACGTTAAATGCTAGCCCTAAACTCGACGTAAATTTGACGTCATTTATGTCACGTCGAAAGTTGGTCCCAAATAACACGTTAAATGTACGTAACGTCACGTGATTGGTTACCTGGAAATACTTCTTAAAAACCAACTAATAAACTTGTCAACCAATAAATGAGGTCAGTCAAGCCACCCCCGAAAGATATTCGTGTTTTGATATGCTTATAATTTTGAACCAATTTAAAAAATTTTGAATCATAGTCCTTCCTGTTTTTTTTAATATTGAAAATGGGGGGTTCAGCTGGACGACAAGCTAAACCCCCCTCATTTAAAGCGGTTAACTGACCTAATAAATGTCAAAGCAAAAGCACCAGAACATTTATAGAGTGCCTGCAAATGAATTTGGAAATACAAAATTTATTAAAATTTTTCTTCCCAAGAAGCTAAAAGTGCCTTTTCCGCCCTCGGTGGCACGCGCAAACTCCGCAATCGTCTTTCGTGCAACTGAAGTATCGCTTTCCGTCCTTGTTAGTTAAATAGGTAATTATTGCTGCCGTCGTTTTTAAAACGTCAGTTTTCATGACGCCTATTGAATAATCGGGTTCAATATAAAACCAATTTTCAGGCCACTAAACTTTTGTTTAATTTTATTATTAATACTAAATTAATTAACCCACCTGCTATTTAATTTATGCAAAATTAATATTAAATAACAGCGGCGGCTGGTAACTATAAAATTAAGTATTTAGGTTATTTTCGATTCAGAGGAGGAACAAAATAAACCCAAATTAAAAACAGGGAAACGATTTTACGTTATTGAATTAAATTTGTTTATTGAATTACATTTGTTTTGTGTATTACGGTATTTTCGGGGTTAATACAGGGTGTTTGTTTATTACTGGAACAGTCAGTATCTTTTTTATTATTGAGAATAAAGGGTAGGTCTAAATTCAAAAATTTCTTGGCAAATTATAACGAACTTAAGCGCTGTAACGACTTTTTTTTGTTGCCGTTGGTATACAGTGTGTGGCGATAAAGACAATTTTTTTAAAAATAGAACACGCTGTATATTTTTGCATTTTTGATTTTTTTTAAAAATTAGCTTTACAAAAACATCAAACACGATTTCTATATCTTTTGTAGTAGCTACCAAGTAGGCCATGAATATATTTCTTTATTTTAACAATACAAACTTAAAAATCTAGTGGCCTTGAAAAAAAAAACGATTGAAAGCTTGATTGGATGGTCGTTTCTAATGTATTTTATTAAAATTTTAAACGCAAATATCTCAGAAACTACAAAAGATATTTCAATGGTGTTTGGTATTTTTGTAAAGCTAATTTTTTGAAAAATTGAAAAATGCAAAAATATACAGGGTATTCTTCAAGGGGAACAAAAAAAAAGTTGTTGTAGCGCTTAAGTTCGTTGCAACTACCACTAGAGCTTGATTGCGTGTTTTCTATAAATGCAAAGAAAACACGTATAAGCGAAAAATTATTGTGTTAATTTTAAAGCTCGTGAGGTATTTAGGGGAGAATTTCTCGAACAAAAACGCAAAAAAAATAAAACATTTACTAGCCCATTAACTTTTAACAACATTTCGTTGATTTCTTTCACTGTAACAGCTCCAAAAGGGCTGATTTTACGAAATTAAAGAAAATCGCAAATTGTCAGAATGTTGACAAAAAAAATAAATAAAAAATCTGGTTGCCAACAGAAAGTCAGATTTTTTTATATAAAGTACCACCCTTGACAAACGCAAACCATTTGTTTGTATAAAAAATTACTATAGTAACCAAGTAAAAAGTTATCGTTATAACTCTTATTACTTGACGTAAGTCAAAAAAGGGAGCTTAAAAAATTACTGATAATTTTTCACGATTGCTTTTGTTATATAATTTCACGACTCCGCAGAAGTAGTGAAATTTGCAAAGAAACATGCATGATTGAAAAATTACATGGGTAATTTTAAATTTTGAGAGGTATTTAAGGGATTATTTCACCAACAAAATCATTAACAACCATAACTAACATAAAATTTCGTTTATTTATTATAACTCTAAATCGATTCATTTTACGAAATTTTAATAAAAATCAGTAACTGTCCGAATGTTGACATAAACAATCCAATTAAAACCCCGGTTGCCAATGGCAACTCAGTTTAGTACAGTAACCAACGAAAAAATTATCAGTATAATATAGTAAGTAAGTCAAAAGAATTATCGCTGTAATTCTCCAAAAGGGCACTTATCCTATAGAACTTTTAACATCTAAGTCGAATAATCGGGGGTAAAATCATAAGTGCATCTGAATTTTTGCACAGGAAAAATTAGTTGCGCGAATGGTATTGGATAAGGTTATTCCACGATTAAAAAGTAAATTTGTTGACGAAAATACCAAAAAAATTAATTGTTGTTAAGAAAACTACTGCTTGGAGGTAGATGCAAAATGACAATTTATATAATAAGGGCAGTTGTTGTATTCTGCGGGAGTTTTATTCGAGTTCTTGACAATGTCGACAGCATTTTCGGGCTTCTCGGCTAGGGTTCTAAAAATGGTCTTAATGGAGCTTTTTCTTTGAGTATATACCTTGAGTGATAGCCATCCAAATCTCCCAGTTTGCACCTGTGGACTTTCACCTCAGAACGAAAATGATCTTGGGTCACTGGATCCTGAAACCTGCGGTCACAGGATCCAGTGACCCTAAAAATGATTTACTGAGGAGAGTCCTCTCCCTTAACGCTTAGGAACCACTGTAATGGTATTTATTTCATTACTGTTGGTTAGGTTTGACCGCCTACGTTCGGTTGGATAACTGCAGGAGAAGATTTCTGTCTGGGCGAAGGGGTCACCACTTCCGTACGTCTAAATCGTTAATGAAACCGTGACACACTTTTTATGAATTTAACAAACACATTTTAACAAAATTTGTCTGTTTATCATGTGCATACGTATCTGTCATTAGTGTCAAATAGAATACCGACTAGAGCTCTCCATTTTAGATGCTTTAAAACATTTACCAAAAGTTAGTAATAAGTTTTTAGATTTTTAATATCTGCAATTTTGTGGAAATGTTAAAATTTTTTGGAGATTTCTAGCCCCAGGTCACGGTAATTCGATTTTGAGTTTGAGCTTTATTAATCGAAGTTTACTGCAAATTTATATTGCGAAGTTTTTAGATTGAGTTGGATTTGGTATATCTAATAAGCCTATCGATAGATTCTGATGGTCGATATTAAACAATTTAATTAAATTTTACTTATATTTATTGTTTGGATTATTATTATAATATAATTTGGGCTTTTGCCAACGTAATAATAGTGTGCTTACACTATTGTTCTATTATAATAGGTATATGTAATGTTAAAGACCTCATTTCTTGTGCTAAGCACGTTCAAAGTTGAGTCACTTACTTTGTTTACACGGGCCTCTTAAAGCTTTTTTTTATATAAGGACCGTTTAAAAATTTTGTCGTATAGACGGTACAAACACTTTAAAAATGCTTTAGCGTATTGCTTCCAACTTAAAAAAATAGCTAACCTAGGGTTTTACCAAAAAATCTTTTAACTTAGTTGAGAGTAAATTAGAATTTCGAATTTTCCTTGACTTTATTTTTATTTTATCGTAACGTTTCGAATACTTATGTAACCTAGTTGTTTTATTTGTGTTCTTTATGAACTGAAATTTAATACCGTCTTACCGCGGTTTTAGGCCCGTATAAACGTAGTAACTGTTTGGTAGTTTAAGAATGTTTTGTTTACCAGAGGTCTCGGACATTTGATATTATGTATATTGTTCCCTGTATTTCTCTGAATATTTTTTAAAAAGTTTTGAGTCCTAATTATCCAACCTATCCAAAAATATATTTAATTTTATACCCTACATGTAATTGTTTTACTTTTTGTAAGATAGCAAAAGATGACTAAATTATTTCATTTCAACTACTTTCTTTTTATAGAAATAAATGTTTCTAAATTTGTTGAGTTTTGAACAAAGTTATAGCTAAAATTTTGGACTCCTATAGGTAACACTTTCACCAAAAAGCGCCAATAAAATGGCAATCTGAGACAGTTCTTCGTACGCCACTGGCTTTATTACTAAAATAACATGTGTCTGTTTTTTAGAAAATATTAATATTGTCACTGGAGTCTCAAATCTTAAACCACCCAGAATATTATTCTTGTATCAAGAATATATTCTTAAAATAAAAATTTGCAAATTCTCAGCAAAAGAAACTCATATTCTGAATTTTCTGATTCTTCGGTAGAGAATATTAATTTATTGATTGATTTAGAATATGTAGTTTCGAATCAAAATAGGAAATACTTGATTTAAGAGTATAAATATTACTCATATATATATATACTCATTTAAAAATATTCAAACAAAATAGTTTCCAGGTAAAACTAGATAAATTTTTTCATTAGCATTAGACGAGGTCACCTGGATAGAGTTGTATTCCGCTTTTGTGTGTCTGTGTGTTACACCTAGCTGATGAGTTTTTTCGTTAGATTTCCATTTATTTTTTTAATAAAAAAATGTGTTTTAAAAATAAGAAAATTAAATTCTACACTAAAGAAAAAATATAATTATTCTTGAATATTTGAAGAAACGAATTAAATGAATTCTCTTAAATAGAGACAATACTGACCTTATCTGAAGAAAGTGCATCATCTGAATTAAAGATAATAAATTCTTCAGTAAAAACACGAAACGTAGGAGTTTCATATCTTTTGGGTGAGGATAAATTCTCTTCGTTATATACAAATCACGTATTTTCTTGAAATAAAACAAGTTGCTTTGGTTCAAGACTGGATTTTTTTCTGCGTAAGAATTGGGATACCTTTTAGTACTTATATTATAGTGAATCAAACAAAAATTATCCGCCTTTGTTATTATTAACTAAACTATTGTTGTTCAATGTATTTATGTTTGGCCGGTGTAGGAGCAGATACGTCAGACATATCTGAATATTTCCATTCACATAACCTTAACAAAGCCTTATTGGAAACAAAAGACTCTAGGTGACAATGCATAGCGTAGTAAGCATTGAAATAGACACGTCAAACCGCTTTGCATTGCTAAATTTAATAATAATACAATAGTATCTGGTGGAGCAAGAGCCTGTATTACGAAATAGGCGATAAAAACCAACGGATATTTATGTCTGTCAGACTTATGCGCAATTTTACAACTCATAGTTAAACGTCAAACCTCAGTTTAAACCGCAGACTTTTTTACGTTTTATAGGTGCAGTTTACCAACAAACTTCGGTTTAACCGTTACCGGCGGTCTGGGTGTTTGTTAAACTTCAGTTTAATAGTTACCGAAAGATTCTAACCTCAAAAAAGTTATTAAAAATTTGTTTTTGGTAAAAAGACTGTAAGTATTTAGTGAAATCGCTATGATCAATGACTTAAAATGTATTTTTGATCAACTGGATGAAGTATTACGAAATTATTGACATTTTCGAAGCACGAAGATTTTAAAAAGAGGTTTGAATTATTTAAAGAGATATGCGAAATTGTGAACAAGGAAATTCGACAAGAGTTGGAACAGCTCACAGACCAGCAAGTTTTATTATCACATCGAGCTCACACGTATATATATATATATATATATATATATAATGTATATCTTTTTGACAAATCTGAACGTTTTTGTTGTGTCGTCTGGCTGTATGTCTGGCTGTATGTCTGTCTGTAACCAACACTGATATCTCAAAAACTACTTGAGTCATTTTTATCAAGTTTGGCTCTAGTTGGTGCCATTTTGGTTAAAATAATCAACCCTATATATGTAAAGAAAATTTAGTCTTTCTTCATGGCCGTGGTTTAACTCCGACTTATAAAATTGAGCAACTTGTTTACCGATGGATTAATCCAAAGATTAAACTGAAGTTTAAACTATGGTTTAATCTGGAGTTTTACCTTTGGTTGTAAAATTAGCCCTTAGTAGAAAAATAAATATAAAAATTTTTATTAAAAAAAACTTTGAAAGAACAAGCTTTTATTAAACGCACTCAAAAGTAGAAAATAACTTTTTATCTTTCTTATACCATAATAAAAGCGATAGACGCAAATAAAAATTTTTAACTTTAGGTATCGTATATCGGTGACATCGACGATTCACCTAAGAAACAGTTGTATTACTCTATAACCTAAGGACATTTTTAAAGACTTGGCAAGCACGGCAATCTCACCCGTTCTCAGCTTCTTTAGATGAAAGCATTATATTTATCATTCGAATAGAGGAAGAATTAAATTCTTCTTTGTAGTTCTCTCTTTGTCGCCGTAAAGTTAAAATTTTTAATTTGCGCCCATCGCTTTTATTATGGTATAAGAAAGATAAAAAATTATTTTCTATTTTTAAGTGCATTTAATAAATGTTTGTTCTTTACAAGTTTTTCTTTAATGAAAATTTATTTTTTAATTTTTAGATTTGTACCCTAAATCGTTCAGTTTGAATCCGCCATGTTCCCGAAAAACCCCTGTATGCCAATTTTGATTTAAATCGAACAAACTAAACCTTTCCCCCCATCCACTTCCCTCGTTAAAGGGAAGTGTGTACCTAATAATACCATATTATTGTATTGTCGCGGGAACTATAAACGCATACCAAATTTGAATACACACCCTTAATTTTTAGATTTGTACCCTTAATCGTCCATTTTGAATCCGGCATATTGAAATTTTCAAATCTGATCAACAATTCATAATCCCCCCATAAACCCTTGTATGCCAATTTTGATTGAAATCGAACAAACTAAATCTTTTTCCTCCTCCACTTCCCTCGTTAGAGGGAGGTGGGTACCTACCTGAGAATAGTATATTATTGTATTTTCACCGGAACTATAAACGCATACCAAATTTGAACACAATCGGATGTTATGGATAAGTCAGTTAAAATTGGTTAGCAAAAATGACCGAAAATAGTCCATCTATAATTCGTCATATTGAATTTTTAAAATCTGATCAAAAATTCGCATTCATCAACCTCCATACCAATTTTGGTTGAAATCGGACAAACTTAGGTGGGGTGGTGGGGTAGGGGGGAGTAGAGGGAGACCGGAACTATAAATGCATGCCAAATTTGAGTTAGTTGAAATTGGTTTGCAAAAGATGACCAAAAATCGTCCATCTTGAATCCGCCATATTGAATTTTTAAAATCTGATTTGAAATTCGTTATCTGCATCCCCAAGTGCCCCAACACACCAAATTTTAACGAAATCAACTGTTCCCCCCTTCGAGTAGGGGAACCTGTCAATCTCATCATACTATATTCTTGTATTGTCACCGCAACTATATAAGCATACCAAATTTGAAGCCGACGAGATATCGGAAGTTGGTCAAAATTAAGTTGCATGATTCCACCCGAACAAACATATTACATTGCTAGTTAAATAAAAGCTTGTAAAAAGCATTTAGCGATCCTTGGGCCATTATGCTACTACAGGACCACGACGATTTAGACTTTTTAAATTTTTCTTTGTTGATATCAGCAGCAAAGCGTCAAATTGCATAACTCTACCCCAATTTAAACTTTATTGAAATATTTACCGTTCAGGAGATATCGGTGATGATAATCTGTAACATACTGTATTATTAAAAAAATTTTTACCGACTTTTATTCACATTTTTATTGCTAGGTAGGGGAAGACGGGGTTGGCAGTTCCGATTTAGAAGTAACCAGTGCTGCACCGAGGGGAAGGGTATGAGGTTACCGCCCCCCTCACCGAGAGGCCTGGTTATGGTCACATTTTATCTCAAATTAGGTTTTTTAAATTATTTATCCTTCCCCCCCCCCCCCCCCCGAAGTCAATTCCTGGGTGCGCCATTGAAGTAACTACAAGTTACCAGGTACACCGGTTAGTCGTTCCAAGTTTTTCTTAACCCATAACCCAAGTCACGAAGTCACCAGTAACCAGACTATGTACCAGCCTCGGAGATGTGGTTTCTTGGAAAATGTGAGGTTAAAGTACGGTTTGTTGATTGTTTATTATCTTTTAGTAGTTTAGTAGTAGTAGTAGTAGAAGTACAGGGGCAGCCCGCGTTCCTGGCAATTAGGCCTCTTCATGGGCCCTTTCTGCCATACCCCGTTTCTTACCCCTATGTCCCTTCTTCCGCTGCAACTCTCGATCCGGGCCTCGCTGTCTTCTTTACGAAGTTCAGTATGTCGGCTCAATAGGGCGAGTGCAGCTCTTCTTCCTCTATCGTGGGAAATCCCCACTTCAGCTGCCTTGATCTGGCATATGCATTGCTTTCTACTATTGAGTGCGGCGCTGATTTCTCTTCAAGCCCGCAAGCGGGACTTACGGGATCTCCTCCTACTCTAATTTACGTCAAATGTTTGTTCAGTCGATTGTACCCAGTCAGCCTCCCTGTCAGCAGTCCAATGTCCTTTCGAGTCTTGCCTAAGAGCCATTTAGTTCTGGCTACATTCAAACCATTCACGAATAGCTTGGATTGTCTGCATTGTGACTCTTGCCTTCAGGATGTCTTCAGTTCATGGTTCGCCCATTTGTTGAGCTCACTCTGTACCTGTTTCCTTGTTATTCCCAGAAGAGGTTCCGGTCCAATGTATTGGGTTTCGGCCCCTAGTCTGGCAAGTTCGTCCGCTTTCTTGTTCTGTGGTATTTCCTCATGACCTGTGACCAACATCAGTGTTCTTATGGTCTTTTAATTCGTATTAATTTTTTTTTAAATCTCATCTCAAAATTAACCGTGACCGTGACTTCATGACAAGTAACCCAAAGAAATTACTGTCGTCTTCGAGAAAAAAGCCTTATAGTGTTAAAGTCAACCTTGCCAACAAAACAACATACAAACTTGTCAAAACTGATAAAAATTTTTCATTAGATTTTAAGAGATTTGATTCTGAGAGATTCTATGCGGGCAAAGATAGTGACTTGTAAAAGCTGACAAGGTTTTATGAGGACCAGTGTAGAATAATTTTGTGACTTCTCAAAATGGGCAAGAGTTTAAAAGATTCTATAAGAATTAAAATTTAAATTTTTGGGTGTTGCTAAGCTTATATCAGGTTATATGAGCTTAACTTTATCGGTGAATAATGTTATTATTTCTGAAAGTTTTGACAAAGTTTAACAAGCGCGAGTTTCCACGAGATTTAATAAGGAAGAAAAGTATGGAGAGTTTATAACTTTCTATTGCGGTGTACCAGCACATTTTTTAAAAAGATTTGACTAGCATCATAATTTAATGTTTTACAAGATTTTATAAGTTTCCTTTGCAGCGATATAGCATAATTTTTTAAAATATTTGACCAGTATTATAAGCAAATATTTTCAAGTTTTTATCAATATTAACAAGCAGGAAGGAACAAAAGTGTGGAGAGTTTACACGTTTCTAGGAGCCCAATTTTTAAAGAATTTGACAAGTATTACAAGAAAATATTTTAAAAGGTTTTACAAGCATTGACAAGCAGGAAGGAATAAAAGTATGTAAAAAACAAACGGAAGATGGCTGTGGGACAGCAAATCTAATGAAATTCCTGAATTTCGATTACTCAGACAAAGGGTCTGGGGTCCAGACGACGTCGTTTTGTCTTTATTAGGGACTCATCAGCCTGCATACAGGTAGGATCGATGTTAGTTCCACCTGCTGCTAACTACAGTAGGTATTTTCTTGGTTTCGATCGTTCACAGAGAGGGCGCGCCTCGACAGGATATCTTCCGGTTCAGCCGTAATATTTGGCACATAAGCGCGACCGAAATTTTCTATTACTGTTTAGCTGATGAGTCCCTAATAAGGACGAAATGGCGTCATCCTAGGTTCCAGCGTCTGTGTGAGCAATTGAATCTTCATTTTGCACTGAAGTACAGTAAACTCTTTAGTTTTTTTAAAGGTATATAAGATTTTACAATTCGTTTTTTATCGTTGACCTATTTTCTTATCTGTGCATGGCGATGCATAAGGGAACAATTTACCCCACCGGCACCATGGAGGTGGTTGTTTCGACGCTGGGACAAGATTTTCTAGTCACATTCAGGGTTAGCTACAAAAAAATGGAAAAAAAATCATATAAGTATCAAAAATAAAACAAATTAGAATTTTTTTCGTTGAAACGTCCACTCGATCAGACATCTTTTTATAAAGTAGAGATTTGCTCAAATAGAATTTTTTACTGATGCCCCTTGATCTATCTAGATCATTTTGCATTGAAATCTCTGAAATACGCAAACATTCAGTTGAATCGAAATGCAGGTGAAATTTAAGAGATCTGTTATTCGGTCCCTAGGTAGTGTACGTATGCGGTGGGTAAATATGCAATTCTGCCAATGAATGTTTTGAATATGTAGAGGGTTATATTTTATTCGTTCGTGTTATTGTTTATACAGCAAGGAAAAAAGTCAGTTACATGCCGTTTATTTTTTTGTGTGTGTAAAATTTGCCGGATTTCATGAACTCTAAATGTCAAAATGACAGCAATTTAAAGTATCGTCGGGAAATAATTATTTCCTTTACAAAAAAGAGACAGAATAAAAACAACGGCGATTTTTCGTAATTCTCGAATATCAGCATAAAATTTAATGAATTCTGATAAATTTGACAATACATGCCCTATTTAACATGAAAAGGATTAAAATAAGTAAAAGTAATTGTTCTATCACAGTATCACAAATGATTTTAGGAATAAACTTGAAAACTCTTTAAACATGCGTTTTGTAGTTAATTCCGCCAAACAAAAAAAAACATTCGGGTTGTCCAACGCCAGCACAACGTTGCAGAAAAAAAAATTACATCAAAATTCCCGATGCCAAAGGAGAAATGTATAAAATTGGCCCCAGTTGTTATTTTGTAGAACATAGCTAACTTATCAAATTTCCTAAAAATCTATCGATTACCTTAGAAAACGTATAAAGGGAACAACCTTTATGTCCTCCCTGTATATCGAAACAAAATAAGCCTTTAAGGCAAAAGCAACCACTAAAAACTTCTTTTTTTTAAACGTAAACAGGATGCTGTTTAGTGGTTCCAGGCTTGACTGCACCTTTAATTATACAGGAAGGAATTTAAAAGGAATATTGGCCGTAGCGGGTTAAAAAATTGTTTTTAAGAAAAATCCAAAAACACGACGATTAATATTTTTAGCAATCAATATTTTCAGTATAAAATTTTTGTGAACGAACCCTCACTTACAACTTTTTTTTTCAAATGGGAAGGCCTCGCTTGTGGCGTCTTGTTGTCCTCAAAAATAATTGTGTAAGGCTTTAAATGGAACATTGACCCTAGCGGATTAGAAATTTGTATTGAAAAAAATCCTAAAACCCGTTAACTAATATTTTTAGCAATAAAAATTTTTGACCTAAAATATTTGTGAACCTACCTTCAGAAAGGGGTCTATTCACATACAACTTTTCTTTTCAAAGGAAAAAACAAATTTTGAACCCACCTGGGGCAGTTCCATTTGAAGTCCGACACAATAATTTTTTGAGAATTTTTGACACAGGGATTGAAAAATGTCAGAAAAAAATACACGAGTATTTTTCTTTTTTGATAAGCTTTCCAACAAGGTGCCACAAGCAGGGTCTTCTCATTTGAAAAAAAAAAGTTCTATTTGAATGGACCTTTTTCTGAGGGTCCGTTCACAAAAGTTTAATACCGAAAATTTTGACTGCTAAAAATACTAGTTGACGTGTGGATTTTCCTAAAAAACGAATTTCCAACTCGATAGGGGCAATGTTCCATTTGAAGCCAAACACAACGATTTCCTGAAGATTTTGACACATATATTGACAAATGTCAAAAAAATTACACTAGCGTTTTTCTTTTTCGATAAGCTTTCCAACAAAATGCTACAAGCGGGGTCTTCTCTTTTGAAAAAAAAAAATCAATGTGAATAGACCCCTTTCTGAAGGTCCGTTCACAAAAATTTTTTGCCGACAATTTTAGCTGCTGAAAATCTTAGTTGACGGGTTTTTCATTTTTTTTTTTAAACAATTTTTAACCCGCTGCGGCCAATATTCCATTTAAAATCGCCACCCTATATAGCCGCAGGTCCCCAGCCCTGCTCTCAGGCTGCAATCAATCAAGGGGCTTCCAAATATTTGGAATTTCAACACTTGGTTTACTGAAAATACCCTGATTCTGCCCAATAAAGGCATCAGTTTCTAGGAATTTTCGTTTTTTCCAGTGTGACTCCTCGTGCAAAACCTTTGCTTCTGTCCACTTCATTGGGTTTTGTATTGTATTGTATTCGTCTGATGTTTCCTAAGCCTAACAGATAGTGATCTTTTTGTTTCTTCTAACTATAATTCACCACACTCAAAATGTACTTGGTAAATGCATTCCTTATTTTGTTTGTTCTTCGGTCTTGTTTTATTAAAAAGGCTTCGAATTGTATTATTAGATTTAAAAGCTGTTTTAATAATACAGTTGCTTTTACAAAATTTTGCCCTCACGCTCTTCCCCCCCCCCCCGCCTTTTGGAAAAGCTGCGAGCGCCCCTGAATACGGTGAGACACAGTCAAAATACGGCCCAGTATAGTTCCTCCACAAAAAAGGGCAGGCCCTAAACTTATTAGTGTCGGCACTAAATGTGGTCGTTCTTGCACATACGTATCTGTCAACAACGCCAAAAGAGTGCCTGGCCTTATTAGTGCCGAGCCCTAACTGCGTTTCAATAATTCCCTATTATGTGTTCTTGGTGTCCAGTAGTCCAGGGTCCCTAGCCTGAAAAACGTAGCTACGAGGTGTTTAATTTTATAACGTTATAACCTTTTATATTAAAAAACTATGTGGGCTTTAAAATTAAGTAACACGCCTCATATCAGCACAGCGATAGAACTGCCTACATTTTTGATTTTGAATAAAAATATGGAGACAATCTGTTGACTTGCAGCTCAATCAAAACAAATAATTTATTGTAAATAACTTTTTCTCACTACTAATTGCAATATTGCGGGGGATATCGAAAATAAAATAGTGTGAAAGACACCGGCGAACGCAGAGGGGGTCTAGGGGCTTACTACCCGTTCCCAGAGCCACTGAAAATCAACTTGTAAAGGTTGTTTTTTTTTCCAAAAATCACCAATAAAATGGTAATCTGAAACTATTCTGTTACTGAAGCCCCCCCCCAAGAATAATTTTTGCGTACGCTACTGTTAACGAAATTGTACAGTCAACAAACTTATTATATTGACTTTGAAAATGTTCAGTTAAAATATTATTTATTACAGGTGGTTGGCCATAAGAACTTAAAACAAATTATAATCAAAAAAATGATTTGCACGTAGAGAGCGAGAAGTAAGAAAATAAATCGGAAAAAAGTTTTTTTTTATACCTTTATCAAAAACATGATTTTAGTAACTGTCTGCAGAGAACTAAGCATGGGTTTTTTGGTTACCGATGCAAAAAATTTTTTTGATCACGGGTGCAAAAAAAAATTCTGTCAGTTTTTTACCCAAAATTAAAGAGAAATAGGGAAAAATAGTAATATTGGAAAAAAAAATATTATAGTGTAAACATGGTGTGCTGCGAGAAGTGCTTATTCGTTCGAGATTTTTAAAAGTATTTTCCTGTTTTTCTTGGATTTCACAACTCGCGGCTAAACTGTGGTTTTTTTTACTACCGTTTTTAAATACCTTGCTGCGCTCGTTATTTACACCACCGCTTGTAAAAAATACCACTATTTTAGCCACTAGTGGTGAAAACTACTATTCTCTCTGAGATATCGACAAAAGTCTTTCTCTTTTGAAAAAGAAGCTAAAAAACCTCCAAATCAGTTACTTCAAAAAAGATCAAAAGGTCTTGGGTGGAAAAACGAAAATTCAAAATTGGATGAGTATCCCACAAGGAACACACAAAGAACCATAGCGAAAGGAGAAATAATTAATCGATTTCGCCCTGGGCAACCAGCGTGGGCTCATTAGTGGTTTCACTAGTTGCCCTTTCCAAACATCATTTAACACGCTGTTATGCTTTCATCCACTGGATTAAGTTGAAATGAAAAAGGTTTCAGCTTTTTTGGACAATTATTTTTATTTAAACTTTTACATTAAGTGCCGATCTTCAGGGTATTTAACACCATCGTATACTTTGATTTCCAACTTTCAATCACCCACAAATAGGCATCGTTCCGCACTTGTATTTATTAGAAGTCACTTGATAAGGTCAGTCGATCCCCCCCTCCCGCCTCCCGAAAGATATTCGAGTTTTGACGAACCAATGTTAAACCACTTTTAAAAGATTTGAACGACACTCCTTTCAAGCAATACACCCCTCGCTTAAAGCGTAGAGAAAAATGAAAAGCAAAATTAAGAACTACTTTCGAAGTCGTAATATCACCAAAAAACATTGCGAAAAATCCACTATTGATTTGGATTCTAGTTCAATTTTTTGATGAGAGTACTGACGTCATTTTTTTGGATCTCCATTTGATACATTGTTTTAGACAGCGACAAGAAATATGTAAAAAAAGACATGTCGTTGATTACAGAGAAGAAGTTAAGAAACCTCCAAATCAGTTACTTCAACCGAAAAGAAACTAAAAAACAAAAGATCAAAAGATCTTGGGTGGAAATAACGAAAATTCAAACTTGCATAAGCATTCCACAAGGAACACACAAAAGATCAAAGCGAAAAGAAAAATGATTAAACGATGTTTCGCTCTGGGTAAGCAGCGTGGGCTCATCAGTAGTTTCACTGGTCACCCTCCACTATACATCATTAAACACCATCATACACTTTGATTTCCAACCCTGAACCACTCACAAATAGGCATCGTTCCGCACTGGCACTTACTTATCCAAGTTACCTGATACGAATTCGTCCTGGCGATCTTTTGATCTTTTGTTTTTTAATTTCTTTTCGGTTGAAGTAACTGATTTGGAGGTTTCTTAACTTCTTCTTTGTTTTAACTGCCTTAGGAGCATAATCCTACTGGAAATATTAACACGCCAGGACGAATTCGTATCAGGTAACTTGGATAAGTAAGTGTTAGTGCGGAACGATGCCTATTTGTGAGTGGTTCAGGGTTGGAAATCAAAGTGTATGATGGTGTTTAATGATGTATAGTGGAGGGTGACCAGTGAAACTACTGATGAGCCCACGCTGCTTACCCAGGGCGAAACATCGTTTAATCATTTTTCTTTTCGCTTTGATCTTTTGTGTGTTCCTTGTGGAATGCTCATGCAAGTTTGAATTTTCGTTATTTCCACCCAAGATCTTTTGATCTTTTGTTTTTTAGTTTCTTTTCGGTTGAAGTAACTGATTTGGAGGTTTCTTAACTTCTTCTTTGTTTTAACTGCCTTAGGAGCATAATCCTACTGGAAATATTAACACGCCAGGACGAATTCGTATCAGGTAACTTGGATAAGTAAGTGCCAGTGCGGAACGATGCCTATTTGTGAGTGGTTCAGGGTTGGAAATCAAAGTGTATGATGGTGTTTAATGATGTATAGTGGAGGGTGACCAGTGAAACTACTGATGAACCCACGCTGCTTACCCAGGGCGAAACATCGTTTAATCATTTTTCTTTTCGCTTTGATCTTTTATGTGTTCCTTGTGGAATGCTCATGCAAGTTTGAATTTTCGTTATTTCCACCCAAGATCTTTTGATCTTTTGTTTTTTAGTTTCTTTTCGGTTGAAGTAACTGATTTGGAGGTTTCTTAACTTCTTCTTTGTTTTAACTGCCTTAGGAGCATAATCCTACTGGAAATATTAACACGCCAGGACGAATTCGTATCAGGTAACTTGGATAAGTAAGTGCCAGTGCGGAACGATGCCTATTTGTGAGTGGTTCAGGGTTGGAAATCAAAGTGTATGATGGTGTTTAATGATGTATAGTGGAGGGTGACCAGTGAAACTACTGATGAGCCCACGCTGCTTACCCAGGGCGAAACATCGTTTAATCATTTTTCTTTTCGCTTTGATCTTTTGTGTGTTCCTTGTGGAATGCTCATGCAAGTTTGAATTTTCGTTATTTCCAACCAAGATCTTTTGATCTTTTGTTTTTTAGTTTCTTTTCGGTTGAAGTAACTGATTTGGAGGTTTCTTAATTTCTTCTTTGTTTTAACTGCCTTAGGAGCATAATCCTACTGGAAATATTAACACGCCAGGACGAATTCGTATCAGGTAACTTGGATAAGTAAGTGCCAGTGCGGAACGATGCCTATTTGTGAGTGGTTCAGGGTTGGAAATCAAAGTGTATGATGGTGTTTAATGATGTATAGTGGAGGGTGACCAGTGAAACTACTGATGAGCCCACGCTGCTTACCCAGGGCGAAACATCGTTTAATCATTTTTCTTTTCGCTTTGATCTTTTGTGTGTTCCTTGTGGAATGCTCATGCAAGTTTGAATTTTCGTTATTTCCACCCAAGATCTTTTGATCTTTTGTTTTTTAGTTTCTTTTCGGTTGAAGTAACTGATTTGGAGGTTTCTTAACTTCTTCTTTGTTTTAACTGCCTTAGGAGCATAATCCTACTGGAAATATTAACACGCCAGGACGAATTCGTATCAGGTAACTTGGATAAGTAAGTGCCAGTGCGGAACGATGCCTATTTGTGAGTGGTTCAGGGTTGGAAATCAAAGTGTATGATGGTGTTTAATGATGTATAGTGGAGAAGACCAGTGAAACTACTGATGAGCCCACGCTGCTTACCCAGGGCGAAACATTGTTTAATCATTTTTCTTTTCGCTTTGATCTTTTGTGTGTTCCTTGTGGAATGCTCATGCAAGTTTGAATTTTCGTTATTTCCACCCAAGATCTTTTGATCTTTTGTTTTTTAGTTTCTTTTCGGTTGAAGTAACTGATTTGGAGGTTTCTTAACTTCTTCTTTGTTTTAACTGCCTTAGGAGCATAATCCTACTGGAAATATTAACACGCCAGGACGAATTCGTATCAGGTAACTTGGATAAGTAAGTGCCAGTGCGGAACGATGCCTATTTGTGAGTGGTTCAGGGCTGGAAATCAAAGTGTATGATGGTGTTTAATGATGTATAGTGGAGGGTGACCAGTGAAACTACTGATGAGCCCACGCTGCTTACCCAGGGCGAAACATCGTTTAATCATTTTTCTTTTCGCTTTGATCTTTTGTGTGTTCCTTGTGGAATGCTCATGCAAGTTTGAATTTTCGTTATTTCCACCCAAGATCTTTTGATCTTTTGTTTTTTAGTTTCTTTTCGGTTGAAGTAACTGATTTGGAGGTTTCTTAACTTCTTTTTGTTTTAACTGCCTTAGGAGCATAATCCTACTGGAAATATTAACACGCCAGGACGAATTCGTATCAGGTAACTTGGATAAGTAAGTGCCAGTGCGGAACGATGCCTATTTGTGAGTGGTTCAGGGTTGGAAATCAAAGTGTATGATGGTGTTTAATGATGTATAGTGGAGGGTGACCAGTGAAACTACTGATGAGCCCACGCTGCTTACCCAGGGCGAAACATCGTTTAATCATTTTTCTTTTCGCTTTGATCTTTTGTGTGTTCCTTGTGGAATGCTCATGCAAGTTTGAATTTTCGTTATTTCCAACCAAGATCTTTTGATCTTTTGTTTTTTAGTTTCTTTTCGGTTGAAGTAACTGATTTGGAGGTTTCTTAATTTCTTCTTTGTTTTAACTGCCTTAGGAGCATAATCCTACTGGAAATATTAACACGCCAGGACGAATTCGTATCAGGTAACTTGGATAAGTAAGTGCCAGTGCGGAACGATGCCTATTTGTGAGTGGTTTAGGGTTGGAAATCAAAGTGTATGATGGTGTTTAATGATGTATAGTGGAGGGTGACCAGTGAAACTACTGATGAACCCACGCTGCTTACCCAGGGCGAAACATCGTTTAATCATTTTTCTTTTCGCTTTGATCTTTTGTGTGTTCCTTGTGGAATGCTCATGCAAGTTTGAATTTTCGTTATTTCCACCCAAGATCTTTTGATCTTTTGTTTTTTAGTTTCTTTTCGGTTGAAGTAACTGATTTGGAGGTTTCTTAACTTCTTCTTTGTTTTAACTGCCTTAGGAGCATAATCCTACTGGAAATATTAACACGCCAGGACGAATTCGTATCAGGTAACTTGGATAAGTAAGTGCCAGTGCGGAACGATGCCTATTTGTGAGTGGTTCAGGGTTGGAAATCAAAGTGTATGATGGTGTTTAATGATGTATAGTGGAGGGTGACCAGTGAAACTACTGATGAACCCACGCTGCTTACCCAGGGCGAAACATCGTTTAATCATTTTTCTTTTCGCTTTGATCTTTTGTGTGTTCCTTGTGGAATGCTCATGCAAGTTTGAATTTTCGTTATTTCCACCCAAGATCTTTTGATCTTTTGTTTTTTTATGTCGTTGATTGTTTTAACTGGTACTTCAAACTGACATCAACAAATTATTTTACACGCGAACTGTTGACAACAAAGAAATACGTTTTCATAGGCAAAAATGTCAGTCAGATGGAAATAGTTTTTTCTTACGAGCGTGCGGAAAAGCGCTTTTCTCGCACTCATTTCCGTGCGGAAAGTGCCACTTTTCCGCACGCCGTGCGCGGCAAAAATTTTTCACGCACCCTGTTAAGCCAAAAAAATTTTTCACGCACGTTGTTGAGCAAAAAAAAATTTTCACGCACGCTGTTGAGCACGCTGTTGCTGAGTGATGAATCAGGAAGACTTGAAGTCGACGATGGCATTAAGTAAAGTGACCAACTCCTAAAGGAGCAAAACCGGGACACTCCGGCCATTCAATGTATTGTATATCATGTATTTTTTCTTATGTGCACCCATAATAATATTAGGACGTATTTTATAAAATACTTATTAAAGAAAAATAATTTAAGTAAGGTTTCAATTCAAATAGCACATCCGCTTTTTTAATTGCAGTGATTTTAAAGTCACAAAAAAAACCGTGGGGAACCGGAACTTATGCTGAAAAATCGGGACTATCCGGGACGGATTTTTTCCCCGGGACAAATGGTTAAAAATCGGGACTGTCCCGGCCAAACCGGGACGGTTGGTCACCTTATCTTACATTAAGCAACATGAGCAGTGGGACTTTCAATGTTACCATGATTAATAATTACCATAAAAATTAATTTTTTAAGCTTGTTAAAGTTTAGTTCTGAACAAAACATAAAATTCGTAGTTTTGACTATTTTTTCATTTTTAGTCTGCTAGGTTTAACTAAAATAATGACAAAATATTTTGATATTCCGCACGCTCGTAGGAAAAATGTTGTACTCGTGCGGAAAGTATTTTCGGCACTTACGGCTTGCCCGAACTCAGCTGGCGCGTCGTTCGTGCAAACGCCGGTGCGTACGGAAAAGTATAACTTTCCGCACTTTTTAGGTAAATAACTATTCCCCATTTTGAATCAATATAAAAAATCACAGAAATTAGGGTGGTTAAAATTTTTTTAAAGTTGTACAAAATTAGTTCAAAATTATATATAAGCATATCAAAGTTCGAAATTTTGTTGAGGGGGGTGTGGCTTCACTTCAACCTGCACCCCCCACCATATTAAAAAAAAACAGAGTTACTAGTGGATTTTTCGAAATTCTTTTTGGTGATATTATGAGTTCGAAATTAGTTCTTAATTTTGGGATACTCGCTTTCCATTTTTCTGTACGCTTTAAATGAGGGGGGTGTAGCTTAACATCAGGGTGCACCCCCCATTTTGAATATAAAAAAATCGGGAAGGAATTTTTAAAAGTGGTTCAAAATTAATTCGAAATTATAAGCATATCAAAACTCGAATATCTTTCGGGAGGGAGGGTGTGTGGCTTGAATGCTTATGCTCCTAAGGCAATTAAAACAAAAGAGAAAAAAAAAGAAGTTAAAAAACCTTCGAATTAGTTACTTCAACCGAAAAAGAAAAGATGAAAAGATCTTGGGCGGAAAAACGAAATTCAAAAACGCCTCGGATTTTTACACGCTATTTGCAAATCCTTTTGCCGATTGATTTGTAGGTAGGGTAAAAAGAGTATTGCGCATTTGTACAGAGTGCATGCTAAAAATGTCCTTTATTTTTGTGTTTGGATAAACACGAAATTTAAGTCATCAAAAACTGCGCTTTCATCGAAACAAACGCAACGTTTAACAAAAAATTAATGTCTCGCAAACTATGTTAATAAAAACTAATTTCGTACTTTAAACCTTTATAGCTTAAGACTTATACAGGGTTCCTAAGATTTTCCTTAGGGATAGGATTTCAATAAATCAAACAGAAATGGCATAGAAAGTTCTGCGCGCACAAAAGAAACAGGTAAATTGAGCAATGGTGCCAGTTTGTTATTATCTCCGGACTGCTTTCATGAGAAAAAATTGTCGCCACTCTTTCATTGTGAGCATAAATAATAGTTGCAATAATAACCGTTGACAAGATGTCTGCAAATTCCGCTAGATGTCGGCCGCACCATGAGATTTGAACATCTAATCTAATTAAAAATTAGATGTTTTCAGGTCCAAACCACAGCTTTTTCTTACTTAAAGGAGGCTGCAAGGTCCATTATTTACGATACGGAGCGATAAACTCGTGAGGTTGTTAACATTAGAAAGAAATATCTTCGCTTTTAATTAGATTTCTTTCCATTCTGTTCTACTAGTGACATCTATCCGGAAACGGCCAAACCATGCAGCTAGCACTAGCAGCCAAAGAAATCAATAAACGGCGCTGTTTTTCCTGCAGAGCTTTTTGCTTGCGATATTATTGATTTTAAATAAAGCTGGCCCTACACTACATTTGATATTTTCGAGGTGTTTTATGACATGATCTCGAAACATGTAGCGAACCAATTCCTCAAAATTAGCGGGAGGGTAAAAGCGAAAAATAAGGGGCTACCAATATTTGTAACACCCAAAAAGGGGTGAAAAGATTTATTTTGCTCTGTTTCTTTACAAAAAACGTTTTTTTTTACGAAAAACTTGAGCTCTGCCACGTTTTTTATTTTTTTTTCAACTTTTTCGAAATTTTCGTCATACCGTTATATTCGAAAAAATTTAGAAACAGAGACGGGATCAGTTTTCCTAAAACGGGGGATCTTGGTTTCGAGTGAGAAGATAAAGGGCGCCGCAGGCAAAAATTTTTCAATTAAATTAGCCGAACGCAAAAATTTTAGAAAAACAAAGCACGAAATAAAAATAGCGCCGCTTACAATTTTTTTTCCAAAATTACGTAATTTCGGGAACGCAAAGAAATAGGTCTAAAGAGTATAATTTTTAAGAAAAAAATATCAATTTTCTCGCCCTCCTCCACTGGGACTACAGGGGCCGTGCACAAATTATGTAATGGTCATAGGGGGGAGGGGGGTTACAAAACGTTACGTAGGGGGAGGGGGGTCTTCGACAGCGTTTGCATTAGTGTGAAACTAAGAAAATTTGGAATGAAAATAAGTGAAAAGTTTTTTTTTTGGGGGGGGGTAGTGGTCTTGAAATCGTTACGTAATATTAGGGGAGTGGCGTGCCAAATCGTTACAACACATTACATAGAGAGGGGGTCAAAAATTGATATATCACCGTTACGTAATTTGTGTACGGCCCCACATCTGACTGTTCGTCCTTTTTGATTTCGAATCAAAGTGCAAAACCCGGGTTGGACGTTCGAAGGCGTCAACCCGTCCTATTTGCTTGATAAAGTTTCTACGGAAATATCTCAGTCGATTTCTCCGGCCGTGTATGAACGCTTTAGGTTAGGCATTTGCATTTATCTCAGTCCCCAGCCTGTAAACAGTGCGTAAGGACAATGGTTACGAAATGAAAAGCCGAAAAATATTGTTTTTTACGATATCTTTCATCAGTTTGGTATTAAAGTCGAGCAAAAACAATTTTTATTCCAGTCCTAAAGGTATGAAAATGGAAAACATTAGAAAACAACAACGTGGAATGGATGTACTACGTGTAAGATGTAGTGACAACATGGCCCCATGCTCATCCTTTTCTGCCTAATGTGCTCTCCGTTTGTCTGCGTCTTATACACGGCTGCTTGGCCCCCTAAGGATTTGCTTAGGAACTGTATTATAGTTTCATTTTTATTTGTCTTAGATATTACTCTATCGCTAGTATTTTGTAGTAGCGTTACACGTGTAATATGTACAAAAATAAATTAAAAAACAATACGAATAAAAGTTACAATTGTTTTAAGAATGTAGTTTAGGGAGATTACAACAACAAAATCCCTATTGTGACACTTTAACCCAAATTAAACACATATACTAAATTGTGACTAAAGTGCAACTCCTGTGATTTTTTTGTTTATTGGTATCTACCCTAGTTAGTATAGCTAGTAAGATTTACTTATTTTTTATATTTTTATATTTAAAAAACAAACGGAAGATGGCTGTGTGCACTCCAAATCTAATGAAAAAACTGAAGTTGTTTGTACTTCAGTGCAAAATGAACTTCCTGCATTTCGATTGCTCACACAGAGGGTGGAATCTAGGACGACGACGTTTCGCCCTTGTTAGGGAATTATCAGTTAGATGTACCACAATGACAGAAAATTTCGGTCACGCTTATGTGCCAAAGATTACGAATCAAGCGGAAGAAATCCTGTCGATGGTGCCCTCTGTGTGAACGATCGAATTCAAGAAAATACCTACTGTAGTTAGCAGTAGGTTGAGGTACCATTGATCCTGCAAAAGGCATACGATCATGCCATCTCTATATAGGTTTTGTCTACAAGTAAGCGATTGTAAATGAATCGGTTGTTTTGCGATTTATAATCGCTTACTTTCAGACGAAAACTGCATACAGATAGCATAATTGCATGTCTCTCGCAGGATCGATGCTACCTCCACCTACTGCTGATCGTTTACACAGAGGGCGCCATCGACAGGATTTCTTACACTTGAGCCGTAAACATTGACACATAAGCGCAAACGAAATAGTCTATCATTGTGGTTACGCTGATGAGTCTCTAATAAGGACGAAATGGTGTCGTCCTAGGTTCCACCCTCTGAGTGGGCAATCGAAATTCAGGACGGTCATTTTGTACTGACGTACAAAAAAGTCCTGTTTTTTCGTATATACTGGGTGGATTCTTTAAACGGAACGGTGCTTCTAGCGGGTTAGAATTTGGTCTCTTAAAAAAATCCAAAACCACGTCAAATGAGATTTTTAATTTTCTTTAATCGTTTCGTTTACGAGGTATGACAAAAAAATATATATTTTTTTAAATAAGACACATTTTTGAATTCTAGAAAAATTATCTTTTTGACAATACCATACACTAATACTCTATCTCTTATGGTTTCCAAGATAGAGGCATTTAAACTTGCATGGAATTGTTGTCTATGCCCTGTTTTAAAGGAATATTTGAATGAATATCGAAGTTTTCCATACAGATTTAGATAAAAATATCTTAATTATCGTAAAAGATACCCAAGCAGCATTTTTCTGACTTCCGACTAATTACAACCTAACATGACGTCGGTTTTGGTGCAAATTTAGGTCGGCAGTTGATTTGTCCATCAAACAACGTATTTTTTCCTAAGATCTGACGTCGCCAAAAACTAGTGCATCAGTTGTGACGTCGATACTTACCAAAACTGACGTAGCCAAATGTTGGTGATACTCGCTACTTATCAGCGACGTAAATTAACGTGAATTACGGCGACGTAATTTTTAGAATAAAATTTAAGGTCAGGCCAAAGTGAAAACGGACGTCAATAAATTTAGTTGTTGCCAAGATTTTCTGTAAACGGCAACACTGCAAATACGAAAGTATTTTATAAATATACTTTAAATGGACTTATGTTAGAATAGAAAGTTTAAAAGTTTCTATTGTATAGTTTACAAAATAATCTTATAGGCGACTCACCTCGGGACACCCGGTATAACGTCCAATTCATGAGACGTTATATTTAGTATGAGTTTTAAAGTAGAATTGTAATAAAATTGACGTTGCCAAACTTTTATTTATTAAATGTAACTATTGCGAGGTCCACCGACGTGGGTGCGTGACCTACAATTATACTACAATATTCTAGGTCGGGTCGTTCTACAAGGCGACGTCGCAGGAGGTGTTCTTGTCCGAATAGGTAAATAATCATTAGAAATTTGGTCGGCGCCCGAAACGCCATTTTAAACGTTTAGCATCGATGCGCCATTACAACAGTACATTTTATTTTTTAATTTTAAAGGCTTGATATGTAAATTAACTCATTTGTTGGCAACTAAAATGCATTTTTGAAATGCCTATAATGTTTTACTATAAGAAACGGGCTTCCTTATAAAGATCTTATTTTTAGGTTAATTTCTTTCAAAATTAATTTCTTAATATTTTTGAATTATTTTTGTGGGTTTCTGTTTTTTTTTTATGTCTATTTTAATTATATTTATCAGTAAACTAACCTTCGTTGGAAGATTTGCATCCATAAAATGTGTAAAACTAACTTTTTTCAGTTACCCACAATAACTAAGATAATAATTATTGTCATCCACAGTTCATTGGGATGTGTTTGTTTAGACATATAAAAGTTTTTACCTAATAAGTTTAAACTTGGTGTGTACAGTAAAACTTTGGGTCGTGGGTCTACGTAGTTTGACGTAATATTTGACCAAAACATTGTGCAGCACCCGACATCGAAACGACTCGAATTTTGGTTCCCCACTTAGGTGCTAAATCGAGTCCTCAGGAAGACTGTGGACGTCGGAGCCGACGTCAGGTATTTCTTGCCCTACGTGACCATAACGTAATATAACGTCCAAATGCTTGTTGGGTAGATCCTACTGTTTGGTATTGCTGAAGAGAGAATTGTTTGTAGAGTTTAAAAATTGCAAAATATACAGGGTGTCCTATTTAAAAAATATATTTTTTTGCCATACCTCGTAAACTAAATGAAATAGACAAAATTCAAGATGGCATGATTCAAGGAAATTAAAAATCTCACTTGACGGGTTTTTCGATTTTTTTTTATTCAACCAAATTCTGACCCGCTAGAAGCACCATTCCGTTGAAAGAATCCACCCTGTATTTATTTATGTAAATAAAAGAATTCAAAAGAAATTAATGAATAATGGTTCAAGCGATTTACAAGCAGTCATTTTTTAAAGAGATTTTAGTAGGACGCAATAAATCATAATTTCAGACTATAGCATTTACTTGGGATGACCTTTAGTGGTTTATTTGTTTGCAAGTTTACATTTATTCTTTTTTGTTCAAAGATAGAAAATATATATCGGGTATCCCAAGGCGAGTGGCCCATTAGATTATTTTGGAAACTACACAATAAATACTTTTAAAACTTTCTATTATAACATAAGTCTATGTAAAGCATATTTATAAAATCTTTTACAGGAAATCTTGGCCATAACTTTGTTATTTTAAATGGAACAACGTGTATATACTTGCATTTGATTCTAAAAAATATTCTAGTTACATTTTATGTATAATGTCCTATAGCTATCTTCACCCGTTTTTAAAATATTGACAGGTGAAAATTGACATTTGAGGATAGAACAAAACGGTTTTTACGGTTTTATCTTTACTTATTACTCCCCAAAACCCCAGGGTACCGGTTCTGGAAGTCATAGGAAGTGATCGTTCGCCTGAGAGAAGAAAAGTAGTTTCAACCAATAAACGCGCTTAAAAGCAGCGACGGGACGACCGAATAATCACCAAACTATTATGGGCACGCGTAGAGCTGCCTCGAACAATAATTTTTGAGCGAAGCCGTTCTCTCGACTAGACCCAGTAGTTGGTTGTTGTAGGCAAGCTCATGTGAAAAACGTCACTCGTATTATTTCAGAGCACGCTATTGGACGAAACCATCACGTGATTTAACCGTCTTTTAGAGTACGACTCGCACAGTGATCGATTTTTGTAAAAACGCGGATATTAAAAAAACTTCCACATTGTAGTTTAATCGTACAAAATATTTAGTTTTAATAAAAAGATAAATTTATTTATCTTAAGACATTTTTAAGGGGTAAAAGATATATATTTATTAATTAACTAAATTTGTGATTGTGGTGTGAGGGGGGATCTACGAAGGACATGTAGATTTAGAGACGATTGGAGCTTGAATGGTCACGTGACTATTTAAAAGTGTCCAGTCACGCGATAATTTTGTTTACAGTTAAAGTCACATGATATTTTAATTTTAAGCTTAAAAGTATTTTTATGTATATAGGGTATATTAAAAATAATGCTAACCGAAACTTTTAAATAAAACACCCAGTATATTATTGCATTTTCGCATTCTGTTTTGAAATTCTAAGCATTTTTATATAACGTACCCTACACTGAAAAAAATATCGTACATAGTATTAATAACAGGCGTTTATTAATCTTATATAGATAATTGTACATCAATAACACGTCTATGTTGGGAATTTGGAACCTTTGGTTGCACTAAAACAAAATTATGATTGTTTTCCACAAACCAAAACTACACTTTTTTGCACTCGACGCGCGTTTCGCTAACAACGTTAGCATCATCAGGAGACGATAAACAATGAACTAAATAAATCTACGCTCTATCTTATATACAATCCTTTAGTGGGCGGAGATAAGACTAATAAATTGTGATTGATCACGATTTTTAATCCTACCTCCCCTCAACCAAAGAATAAAGTGTACTAAACGGGATAGGTCCTCTATCTTTATTTAAACTATTTCTGGATTTAATGATTTCCATACTTTCATATGCATTCAAAAGTCTTTTGTTTGGTACACTTTTTAGAAGTTTTAGGTTATCTAATGTGAATCTATGATTGTTTTCAAAAGCATGCTCGGCCACACTTGACTTTTCTGTTCTTCCGTATTTTAAGTGTGCTAAGTGTTCTTTAAAACGTGTTTGAATAGAGCGTCTCGTTTGGCCAACATATTTTTTATCACAATCCATGCACTACAGTTCTAGAAAAAAAGTGGAATTTACGAAATTAGTTGCATGGATTGTGATAAAAAATATGTTGGCCAAACGAGACGCTCTATTCAAACACGTTTTAAAGAACACTTAGCACACTTAAAATACGGAAGAACAGAAAAGTCAAGTGTGGCCGAGCATGCTTTTGAAAACAATCATAGATTCACATTAGATAACCTAAAACTTCTAAAAAGTGTACCAAACAAAAGACTTTTGAATGCATATGAAAGTATGGAAATCATTAAATCCAGAAATAGTTTAAATAAAGATAGAGGACCTATCCCGTTTAGTACACTTTATTCTTTGGTTGAGGGGAGGTAGGATTAAAAATCGTGATCAATCACAATTTATTAGTCTTATCTCCGCCCACTAAAGGATTGTATATAAGATAGAGCGTAGATTTATTTAGTTCATTGTTTATCGTCTCCTGATGATGCTAACGTTGTTAGCGAAACGCGCGTCGAGTGCAAAAAAGTGTAGTTTTGGTTTGTGGAAAACAATCATAATTTTGTATCAATAACACGTAACTGTTAGAAAAATCAGAGAAAAGTTATAAAAATTGTCATATACAGTAATGAAATTAATAAACGGAAGTTACGAAATCAATAAAAAATGTTTCTTGACATCTTATAGAGAGTTGTTATTAATAGTACTTAAAGTTTATGGAGATAATAAAAGAGCATATGAAATAAATAAAACATATTAACGATTTTAATCAATGCCTTAAATAAATTTAATAAATGTCGATCATTGACTGTCGTTTAAAAGTTGTTATGGAACGTATGTACAAGTTTATGAAAATTATGAACCGGGCATACAAAATACATAAACATGGTTATGAAATTTATGTACGTAACAGTCTTTTACTAAATTCATTCTTCGTTTTGGCAATAAAATTTATGTAAACTTGATTATGATATTAATAAAACTTTACATCGGAGCAAAAATGATATACAAAATACATTGGCTCAATGTATTTTTTTTGTAGGAAACGGTGCCTTTTTTGGTTGATTTGAATTTGATGTTGAATATTGATACGTAATGTCAAACTCGTAAAAAGCATAGTTTATTCTTTGGTCAACTATTCGCCTAGTGTCTTGACAACCATATAGGGGCAAATTTGTTTACATTTAGAATTTTTTAATTTTTCCATTTATGTCTGCGTTTTCCGGAAAATCGACCACCGTGCGTCGTTCGAAAGACTTTTGAGCGATCACTTCTCAGGGTATGATCGTTGTAATAAGGCGCATTTACACAGACAAACTTTCCTTTGATGTTGAAATGCCGACAAACATTTACACGAGCCTCTTGCGCAAAATGTTCAAAGAAATGTTCGAGCAAAATCTCGTACAAAAAAACACACGTAAATTTTGGAGAGAATGTTGGGCAAAATTTGTTTGAAGAATTGGGGGTATAAAAATTTCTTTACAAATTTAAAATATATATTGTTATCGGAATTCATTGAACTAAACTGAAAATAGAAAAACAAAGTTTGGAAATAAGGTATTTTTAATCAAGTGCCTTCCGACGGAAAAACGATTTGATGCCGAAATTCGCATTTTACCTCATAAGCAACTTCGATTGATCTGATTTTTATAGGGGATATGCCAGTATACTTGTAACTTTTTTGGGGTTGTAAAAAACACGAAAATAAAAAAAATTATAATTGTCACTTATTTATTGTTGTTGCCTGTAAAATATAATGATAAAAATTTACGTTTAAAAGAATGTCCCTTTATTTTACTTCCTAGTTTAGTCTTTTACAATAATAATTAAGTCAAATTGAAAAAACCTATATACATTTTATTAAATCTCAAATATATGAACAAAAGCACGTTCGGTTTAAATAATAACCATTTATTACCCACTTTTACAACCCTACGAACCCGACCCTTGTCTAAAAAATATAATTTAGCAGTAATTTAGTAGACTGTGTCGCCGATCTATCATCCCGCGTTTTGGATTTCGCAGGTAGTAGGCCGGCCACCCTTTTGAATCGCAATGTTGACCTTTGCATATTGTTGGTTAAGTGTCAGTAATCGACCATGATTATTACATTAAATTGACAGTAAATATCTATATCTTCAGCATTTTCATGAACCTTTTGCTTTTTTAAGCAACCCTTGGGTCCTTAAACTAACTAGGTAAATCTGGGGTGAGGAATTAAAAAACAAAAATAAAAGCTAAAGGTAAAGTAAAGTTACAAAAATATGTTTAAAAAAAATCCCCTCCCCACCACTCCTCATAGTCGTGAGGCGCGGATTACCGCTTAAAAGTCCAATTTTTGAGTTTTTTGCCGATATTTGAAAAACTCAAAATTTTTTTGGAAAAGAAAAATTTTCCTGGGTTGTTTTTTTAATTTAGGAAAAAACCCTTGGAAATAAAAAAAACTCGCAAGAAAATCCCAAAAAAAAACCCCGGGCAAAAAAATCCGGGAAAAACCCTAAGAAAAAAATATTATAAGTAACCCTAATCCATGTGACAAAACTGATAGCCAAGGATAATGTTTCGCTTGCCGTTGGCTTTTTTTCACAAAAATTTAAAATAAAAGTTGGTGTTCCATTTTTTTAAAGAATTGAGATCACTGATCACTGATGTGAAATTTTATTTATTCTCATCTTTAAAAATATGTTTCCAAAACAGATAGCAATAATTTGCTCAAAAATTTACCCGAACAAAATGTTCAAAGAAAAGCTCACAAAAATGTTCACGCAAAAAATTTTAGAGCTTTTGTTTGAGCATGTTCGTCTGTGTAATTGCGCCTTTACGCCCAGAATAAAGCCCCGATGTTTGACAAAAAATCGCACCGAAAAATACGCAAATTAAAAATTTATTCGAAAAACCGCTTTAGTTTTTGTTCGTTTGTTGTTTTGTATATTTTAGGTATTTTACATTTTTTTGTCTGTACACCACTAACTGATAAATAATTACTCAGATGTAGTTAAATTTGGTTTTCAAAATATATATTACTGGTGGCATTAGCAAGAAATTTTAGGTTATTCAGCAAAAGATCAAAAAAAGCCTGGTTGTTACAAAATGTCAGGTCCTGACTATTATCTTTCCACCATTTTATCTTTTACCCCGGTTAAAAAAAATATCCAAACACTTGGGCGCTTATTCTTGACTGCCTGTGAGGTGAGGTGAGCGAAATTCTCATAACCACGGGTGACTTACTTTCACCACCTATTTCCACGGGGAAATGAATCCGCGGGAGTTTGTAACCTTACTTTTAGTATGTATTCACATCGTATTCCATACGTATCGAAAATCAAGCATCTTTTTGTGAAAGAAAAAGAAGGCAACCTTTTCAATACGTTTTGAGTACAATGTGAAAACATACTATTTATTTGGTTGTCAGTTTTTTTGGGACCCCTTTTTTCAGTGTTTTACAATTTGTTTGAATTAAAAAACGTGGAAACTCCCAAACAATTAACAAAACACTTAAAAAAAAGGTTCCAAAAAAACTAACAACCAAATAAAGTAAAAGTTACAAACGTCACAACTACTCCCGTGGATTCATTTCCCCGGGGATGTGAGAATTTCTCTCACCTCACAGGCCGTCAAGAATAAGCGTCCGGGGGGTCTATTCTTGAATCGAGAGAAAATTTGCTCCCAGGGAGTCAAATTCTCTCCACAGTTCACTTTTTAATTGATTTTAAGAAAAAATATACTCTTTTCGAAAGGTATATTTTTGTGTAGATGACGTCCCTAAATAGTTATATGTCCTACTGTCAGAATCTGTCAAAAAGATGTAATTTTTTCCCAAAATGTAAAAAAAAATATTTTTAAAAAATTAAAAATTTGGGCTTATAGAGCATTCCTTTCTAGACAAAAAAGTACTAGCCATTTTTTATAAACGTAATTTAAATATTTAAAAAATGGAAAAATTGTCACATTTTCAATTTTAATTCTGTTAATTAAAAAAATAGTAGTTTTAACTAGTGGCTAAAATAGTGCTTTTTTTTAAAGCGTTGGTTTAAATAACGAGCGCAGCGAGGTATTTAAAAACGCGAGTAAAAAAGCACAGTTTATCCGCGAGTTTTTAACACTATCTTTTTTAACCTTTATCAAAAAATCCAAGAAAAACAGGAAAATTCTTTTAAAAATCTGAAACATAGAGCACTTCTCTCAACAGACCATCTTTACACTATAAATCAAGGTGGCTGGTACACGAAATAACAATATGGTTGCCATAGCGATGTGCCTTTTTACTTGGTAACGTTCATTGTTGCGACATTTTAATCTTTGAAAGTTTTATATTTTGACGATGTTTTTAAATTATTTTTTCGTAAATACTTGGTAAAAAATTGCGGAAATGAATTAGTTTTTAGGCAAGAACAATTAGATTTTTTCAATATTACTGTATTCCGCTATTTCTCTTTAATTTTGGGTAAAAAACGAACAGAAATCTTTTTTTACACCCGTGATCAAAAAAAAAGTTTTTTTGCATCGGTAACCAAAAAAGCCATGCTTCAGTTATCTGCAGACAGTTACTTAAATCATGTTTTTATGAAGGTATAAAAAAAATATATTTTCCGAAAAAGCGATGGGGAACCTAAGAGAGAACATATTTTCGATAAAAAAACGTTACAACTTTTTTTTGCATCACTTATAGTTTCTATACAAAAATAAAATAAGTTGAAGAAAATCGTAAAATAATGTCGATTGTATTGAACTTTTTTGCACCGAGGTTTTTCTATAAAACTAAACTTCAAAAAAAAACAATTATTTGCTAAATAGTTACTCTAATCACCTATCAACCGACAGTAAAAAAGTTTCGACTAGATTTGACCTCTGGCGGAATTATAAGAGGAGTTCTCTGAAAGACATCTTTTTATATACAATAAAATAACAACAAATATTGACTATATAAGGTACTTCCCTTATTCCTGCTTTTATCTTGCCCCCTTAATTCCGATGAGTTCGAAGGGTCTTATAGAACATTTAAAAAAAATGTCAGAGCACAAAGCATCATGTACTAGTCAGTCATTTAAAAAATTATTTTTCTTATGTTGCAGAAATTTGGTTATTAAGTGATGTAAAAAACCTTGTAACGTTTTTTTAGCGAAAATATGTTCTTTTTCAGGTTTATGAAAATGAAATGCTCTATAAGCAATAAATTTTATTTTTTTAAATATTTTTTTTTTTGACATTTTGGAAAAAAATTACATATTTTTGACAGGTTTTGACAGTAGGACGTATATAGAAGATTTTAATTTTTATCGGAATAACTATTAAGGGACGGCACCTACACAAAAATATAACTTTCGAACAGAGTATTGTTTTTTAAATCAATCACAAAGTCTTACTTCTATGCATCTCATTGGTCCAAATCTTCGGTTTAAATCGATTTTTCTCACCTTTGCCCGATATTGATCGAAAGTAATTGGTCTTGACTAAGAGAATTACTTTCGATCACTATCGGGAAAAAGTGAGAGAAACCGATTTAAACCGAAGATTTGGACCAATGAGATGCATAGTAGTGAAATAATTTGACTCCCTGGGAGCAAATTTTCTCTAGATTCAAGAATAGACCCACTGGGCTGAATATGCCGCTCGCTGGTTAGAACCGACTATTTGGTCAATTTAAGATGTGTTTGCATTTTGAAAAAGGTGTAGTTTTTGCAGATTTTTGTGTGTTACTCATAACAAAATTATGATTGTTTTCCACAAACCAAAACTACACTTTTTTGCACTCGACGCGCGTTTCGCTAACAATGTTAGCATCATCAGGAGACGATAAACAATAAACTAAATTAATCTACGCTCTATCTTATATACAATCCTTTAGTGGGCGGAGATAAGACTAATAAATTGTGATTGATCACGATTTTTAATCCTACCTCCCCTCAACCAAAGAATAAAGTGTACTAAACGGGATAGGTCCTCTATCTTTATTTAAACTATTTCTGGATTTAATGATTTCCATACTTTCATATGCATTCAAAAGTCTTTTGTTTGGTACACTTTTTAGAAGTTTTAGGTTATCTAATGTGAATCTATGATTGTTTTCAAAAGCATGCTCGGCCACACTTGACTTTTCTGTTCTTCCGTATTTTAAGTGTGCTAAGTGTTCTTTAAAACGTGTTTGAATAGAGCGTCTCGTTTGGCCAACATATTTTTTATCACAATCCATGCACTACAGTTCTAGAAAAAAAGTGGAATTTACGAAATTAGTTGCATGGATTGTGATAAAAAATATGTTGGCCAAACGAGACGCTCTATTCAAACACGTTTTAAAGAACACTTAGCACACTTAAAATACGGAAGAACAGAAAAGTCAAGTGTGGCCGAGCATGCTTTTGAAAACAATCATAGATTCACATTAGATAACCTAAAACTTCTAAAAAGTGTACCAAACAAAAGACTTTTGAATGCATATGAAAGTATGGAAATCATTAAATCCAGAAATAGTTTAAATAAAGATAGAGGACCTATCCCGTTTAGTACACTTTATTCTTTGGTTGAGGGGAGGTAGGATTAAAAATCGTGATCAATCACAATTTATTAGTCTTATCTCCGCCCACTAAAGGATTGTATATAAGATAGAGCGTAGATTTATTTAGTTCATTGTTTATCGTCTCCTGATGATGCTAACGTTGTTAGCGAAACGCGCGTCGAGTGCAAAAAAGTGTAGTTTTGGTTTGTGGAAAACAATCATAATTTTGTATCAATAACACGTAACTGTTAGAAAAATCAGAGAAAAGTTATAAAAATTGTCATATACAGTAATGAAATTAATAAACGGAAGTTACGAAATCAATAAAAAATGTTTCTTGACATCTTATAGAGAGTTGTTATTAATAGTACTTAAAGTTTATGGAGATAATAAAAGAGCATATGAAATAAATAAAACATATTAACGATTTTAATCAATGCCTTAAATAAATTTAATAAATGTCGATCATTGACTGTCGTTTAAAAGTTGTTATGGAACGTATGTACAAGTTTATGAAAATTATGAACCGGGCATACAAAATACATAAACATGGTTATGAAATTTATGTACGTAACAGTCTTTTACTAAATTCATTCTTCGTTTTGGCAATAAAATTTATGTAAACTTGATTATGATATTAATAAAACTTTACATCGGAGCAAAAATGATATACAAAATACATTGGCTCAATGTATTTTTTTTGTAGGAAACGGTGCCTTTTTTGGTTGATTTGAATTTGATGTTGAATATTGATACGTAATGTCAAACTCGTAAAAAGCATAGTTTATTCTTTGGTCAACTATTCGCCTAGTGTCTTGACAACCATATAGGGGCAAATTTGTTTACATTTAGAATTTTTTAATTTTTCCATTTATGTCTGCGTTTTCCGGAAAATCGACCACCGTGCGTCGTTCGAAAGACTTTTGAGCGATCACTTCTCAGGGTATGATCGTTGTAATAAGGCGCATTTACACAGACAAACTTTCCTTTGATGTTGAAATGCCGACAAACATTTACACGAGCCTCTTGCGCAAAATGTTCAAAGAAATGTTCGAGCAAAATCTCGTACAAAAAAACACACGTAAATTTTGGAGAGAATGTTGGGCAAAATTTGTTTGAAGAATTGGGGGTATAAAAATTTCTTTACAAATTTAAAATATATATTGTTATCGGAATTCATTGAACTAAACTGAAAATAGAAAAACAAAGTTTGGAAATAAGGTATTTTTAATCAAGTGCCTTCCGACGGAAAAACGATTTGATGCCGAAATTCGCATTTTACCTCATAAGCAACTTCGATTGATCTGATTTTTATAGGGGATATGCCAGTATACTTGTAACTTTTTTGGGGTTGTAAAAAACACGAAAATAAAAAAAATTATAATTGTCACTTATTTATTGTTGTTGCCTGTAAAATATAATGATAAAAATTTACGTTTAAAAGAATGTCCCTTTATTTTACTTCCTAGTTTAGTCTTTTACAATAATAATTAAGTCAAATTGAAAAAACCTATATACATTTTATTAAATCTCAAATATATGAACAAAAGCACGTTCGGTTTAAATAATAACCATTTATTACCCACTTTTACAACCCTACGAACCCGACCCTTGTCTAAAAAATATAATTTAGCAGTAATTTAGTAGACTGTGTCGCCGATCTATCATCCCGCGTTTTGGATTTCGCAGGTAGTAGGCCGGCCACCCTTTTGAATCGCAATGTTGACCTTTGCATATTGTTGGTTAAGTGTCAGTAATCGACCATGATTATTACATTAAATTGACAGTAAATATCTATATCTTCAGCATTTTCATGAACCTTTTGCTTTTTTAAGCAACCCTTGGGTCCTTAAACTAACTAGGTAAATCTGGGGTGAGGAATTAAAAAACAAAAATAAAAGCTAAAGGTAAAGTAAAGTTACAAAAATATGTTTAAAAAAAATCCCCTCCCCACCACTCCTCATAGTCGTGAGGCGCGGATTACCGCTTAAAAGTCCAATTTTTGAGTTTTTTGCCGATATTTGAAAAACTCAAAATTTTTTTGGAAAAGAAAAATTTTCCTGGGTTGTTTTTTTAATTTAGGAAAAAACCCTTGGAAATAAAAAAAACTCGCAAGAAAATCCCAAAAAAAAACCCCGGGCAAAAAAATCCGGGAAAAACCCTAAGAAAAAAATATTATAAGTAACCCTAATCCATGTGACAAAACTGATAGCCAAGGATAATGTTTCGCTTGCCGTTGGCTTTTTTTCACAAAAATTTAAAATAAAAGTTGGTGTTCCATTTTTTTAAAGAATTGAGATCACTGATCACTGATGTGAAATTTTATTTATTCTCATCTTTAAAAATATGTTTCCAAAACAGATAGCAATAATTTGCTCAAAAATTTACCCGAACAAAATGTTCAAAGAAAAGCTCACAAAAATGTTCACGCAAAAAATTTTAGAGCTTTTGTTTGAGCATGTTCGTCTGTGTAATTGCGCCTTTACGCCCAGAATAAAGCCCCGATGTTTGACAAAAAATCGCACCGAAAAATACGCAAATTAAAAATTTATTCGAAAAACCGCTTTAGTTTTTGTTCGTTTGTTGTTTTGTATATTTTAGGTATTTTACATTTTTTTGTCTGTACACCACTAACTGATAAATAATTACTCAGATGTAGTTAAATTTGGTTTTCAAAATATATATTACTGGTGGCATTAGCAAGAAATTTTAGGTTATTCAGCAAAAGATCAAAAAAAGCCTGGTTGTTACAAAATGTCAGGTCCTGACTATTATCTTTCCACCATTTTATCTTTTACCCCGGTTAAAAAAAATATCCAAACACTTGGGCGCTTATTCTTGACTGCCTGTGAGGTGAGGTGAGCGAAATTCTCATAACCACGGGTGACTTACTTTCACCACCTATTTCCACGGGGAAATGAATCCGCGGGAGTTTGTAACCTTACTTTTAGTATGTATTCACATCGTATTCCATACGTATCGAAAATCAAGCATCTTTTTGTGAAAGAAAAAGAAGGCAACCTTTTCAATACGTTTTGAGTACAATGTGAAAACATACTATTTATTTGGTTGTCAGTTTTTTTGGGACCCCTTTTTTCAGTGTTTTACAATTTGTTTGAATTAAAAAACGTGGAAACTCCCAAACAATTAACAAAACACTTAAAAAAAAGGTTCCAAAAAAACTAACAACCAAATAAAGTAAAAGTTACAAACGTCACAACTACTCCCGTGGATTCATTTCCCCGGGGATGTGAGAATTTCTCTCACCTCACAGGCCGTCAAGAATAAGCGTCCGGGGGGTCTATTCTTGAATCGAGAGAAAATTTGCTCCCAGGGAGTCAAATTCTCTCCACAGTTCACTTTTTAATTGATTTTAAGAAAAAATATACTCTTTTCGAAAGGTATATTTTTGTGTAGATGACGTCCCTAAATAGTTATATGTCCTACTGTCAGAATCTGTCAAAAAGATGTAATTTTTTCCCAAAATGTAAAAAAAAATATTTTTAAAAAATTAAAAATTTGGGCTTATAGAGCATTCCTTTCTAGACAAAAAAGTACTAGCCATTTTTTATAAACGTAATTTAAATATTTAAAAAATGGAAAAATTGTCACATTTTCAATTTTAATTCTGTTAATTAAAAAAATAGTAGTTTTAACTAGTGGCTAAAATAGTGCTTTTTTTTAAAGCGTTGGTTTAAATAACGAGCGCAGCGAGGTATTTAAAAACGCGAGTAAAAAAGCACAGTTTATCCGCGAGTTTTTAACACTATCTTTTTTAACCTTTATCAAAAAATCCAAGAAAAACAGGAAAATTCTTTTAAAAATCTGAAACATAGAGCACTTCTCTCAACAGACCATCTTTACACTATAAATCAAGGTGGCTGGTACACGAAATAACAATATGGTTGCCATAGCGATGTGCCTTTTTACTTGGTAACGTTCATTGTTGCGACATTTTAATCTTTGAAAGTTTTATATTTTGACGATGTTTTTAAATTATTTTTTCGTAAATACTTGGTAAAAAATTGCGGAAATGAATTAGTTTTTAGGCAAGAACAATTAGATTTTTTCAATATTACTGTATTCCGCTATTTCTCTTTAATTTTGGGTAAAAAACGAACAGAAATCTTTTTTTACACCCGTGATCAAAAAAAAAGTTTTTTTGCATCGGTAACCAAAAAAGCCATGCTTCAGTTATCTGCAGACAGTTACTTAAATCATGTTTTTATGAAGGTATAAAAAAAATATATTTTCCGAAAAAGCGATGGGGAACCTAAGAGAGAACATATTTTCGATAAAAAAACGTTACAACTTTTTTTTGCATCACTTATAGTTTCTATACAAAAATAAAATAAGTTGAAGAAAATCGTAAAATAATGTCGATTGTATTGAACTTTTTTGCACCGAGGTTTTTCTATAAAACTAAACTTCAAAAAAAAACAATTATTTGCTAAATAGTTACTCTAATCACCTATCAACCGACAGTAAAAAAGTTTCGACTAGATTTGACCTCTGGCGGAATTATAAGAGGAGTTCTCTGAAAGACATCTTTTTATATACAATAAAATAACAACAAATATTGACTATATAAGGTACTTCCCTTATTCCTGCTTTTATCTTGCCCCCTTAATTCCGATGAGTTCGAAGGGTCTTATAGAACATTTAAAAAAAATGTCAGAGCACAAAGCATCATGTACTAGTCAGTCATTTAAAAAATTATTTTTCTTATGTTGCAGAAATTTGGTTATTAAGTGATGTAAAAAACCTTGTAACGTTTTTTTAGCGAAAATATGTTCTTTTTCAGGTTTATGAAAATGAAATGCTCTATAAGCAATAAATTTTATTTTTTTAAATATTTTTTTTTTTGACATTTTGGAAAAAAATTACATATTTTTGACAGGTTTTGACAGTAGGACGTATATAGAAGATTTTAATTTTTATCGGAATAACTATTAAGGGACGGCACCTACACAAAAATATAACTTTCGAACAGAGTATTGTTTTTTAAATCAATCACAAAGTCTTACTTCTATGCATCTCATTGGTCCAAATCTTCGGTTTAAATCGATTTTTCTCACCTTTGCCCGATATTGATCGAAAGTAATTGGTCTTGACTAAGAGAATTACTTTCGATCACTATCGGGAAAAAGTGAGAGAAACCGATTTAAACCGAAGATTTGGACCAATGAGATGCATAGTAGTGAAATAATTTGACTCCCTGGGAGCAAATTTTCTCTAGATTCAAGAATAGACCCACTGGGCTGAATATGCCGCTCGCTGGTTAGAACCGACTATTTGGTCAATTTAAGATGTGTTTGCATTTTGAAAAAGGTGTAGTTTTTGCAGATTTTTGTGTGTTACTCATAACAAAATTATGATTGTTTTCCACAAACCAAAACTACACTTTTTTGCACTCGACGCGCGTTTCGCTAACAATGTTAGCATCATCAGGAGACGATAAACAATAAACTAAATTAATCTACGCTCTATCTTATATACAATCCTTTAGTGGGCGGAGATAAGACTAATAATTTGTGATTGATCACGATTTTTAATCCTATCTCCCCTCAACCAAAGAATAAAGTGTACTAAACGGGATGGGTCCTCTATCTTTATTTAAACTATTTCTGGATTTAATGATTTCCATACTTTCATATGCATTCAAAAGTCTTTTGTTTGGTACACTTTTTAGAAGTTTTAGGTTATCTAATGTGAATCTATGATTGTTTTCAAAAGCATGCTCGGCCACACTTGACTTTTCTGTTCTTCCGTATTTTAAGTGTGCTAAGTGTTCTTTAAAACGTGTTTGAATAGAGCGTCTCGTTTGGCCAACATATTTTTTGTCACAATCCATGCAACTAATTTCGTAAATTCCACTTTTTTCTAGAACTGTAGTTTTATCCTTGGGATTTCCTAGTAAGCTTCTTATTGTGTTACCGGATTGATATACTAATTTAAGACCGGTGTTATTAAATACTTTGTGTAATCCTTTCGTATAATTACGATTATAAGGAATTGATACAAATTTTGAGTCGCAGGTATTTTTTGTCTGAAAAAGGTAGAATTCCGAAAGGTCTTTTGAAAAGAATGTCTATTTATCAGCTTATTTATTAAGCCTTCGTCGTAACCGTTTTCGCCAGCTATATTCCTAATCCTATTCTTTTCTGCTTCAAATCAGTTGCATGGATTGTGACAAAAAATATGTTGGCCAAACGAGACGCTCTATTCAAACACGTTTTAAAGAACACTTAGCACACTTAAAATACGGAAGAACAGAAAAGTCAAGTGTGGCCGAGCATGCTTTTGAAAACAATCATAGATTCACATTAGATAACCTAAAACTTCTAAAAAGTGTACCAAACAAAAGACTTTTGAATGCATATGAAAGTATGGAAATCATTAAATCCAGAAATATTTTAAATAAAGATAGAGGACCCATCCCGTTTAGTACACTTTATTCTTTGGTTAAGGGGAGATAGGATTAAAAATCGTGGTCAATCACAAATTATTAGTCTTATCTCCGCCCACTAAAGGATTGTATATAAGATAGAGCGTAGATTAATTTAGTTCATTGTTTATCGTCTCCTGATGATGCTAACATTGTTAGCGAAACGCGCGTCGAGTGCAAAAAAGTGTAGTTTTGGTTTGTGGAAAACAATCATAATTTTGTTTTAGTGCAACCAAAGGTTCCAAATTTCCAACATAGTTCCTTTTTATTGCAGGCAACTCAAGGCGGAACTCCAACTACTTCGACGCAAAGGCGCCATCAAAGTATCCACCGATTTCGACAGTACCGGGCCGGACCCGGACCGGTCGTGCGGGAGATGCCGGGTCGAACTGGGACGGGTCATTAACCGAGGGGCGTACTGTAGATCATGTCGACTAAAAGTTTGCAAGGGGTGCAGGGAGTTCAATTTTAGAGCTACTGATTGGGTGTGTACCGTCTGTCACAAACGCATGTAAGTACTTTTATTTCATACTGCACTTTAATATATTCAATTACGTTATCAGTTTCAGTAGAGCAGCGGGTAGCGTATCGGCCTAACGCACGAAAGGTCTCGGGTTCGAATCCCGACTAGGTGCATGGATATTTTGTGTTTGTATTTAACTCTGCAGACACTCTTGGCTATACTGGACATTGATCCTACTATAGATGGGTAAGTCCCAGAATTAAAAAAAAAAAAAAATTAGGTACGCAAAATGATACATTACATCACTAGTCCGGTAAATAAAAATTAACTAACACAGGGTTATTTCTGAACAAGAAAGTTACAATGAACTTACTTATAAACATTAACGGCTATAAAGCATCAGTTTGAATTATTTGGAATATTTACAGGAGCAGCGGCTCAGGGTACACTTCCGGCCACATAAAATGCGTACGCCGATTTTATAAAGACCGCTTCAAGCTACTGCGAACATAGGGCGGAAGAAGTCTAATTTGCCAGTGTACGTACATGCAGAGACACCGCACTGTGTAGAGCGTAGTCAATGAAACCGGAATTTGGTCAATAAATACGCAAATTTTTATAACGTAATTTTCTTATTTTTTTGTCACTGATAAGAAACAAAATAAAAGCAAGTTCTCAAAATAAAATAATAAATTCTAAAAACCAAAAAGATTCTCCCAGTCAAAAAAAAATTAAAGCAAATGTTCGAAAAGTCCTCCTTGCTCGGCTAGACAATATCCGAGCCTACTATAAAAACCCCTTCTGACGTTTCCAAACAAAACAGATAGAAGTCATTAGGAGCAAGATCGGGAGATCGAGCTGGCCATAAAATAGTTCCCCGTGTACTTATAACCCGATTAGGAAATACATTATCAAGATATTCCCTAACAAGGCCAACATTGTGAGCGGAACAACCATCTTGTTGAAACCATGTTTCACCAAATCTTACACCTAACAACTGCCTAGCAGTTGGGATAATGTGCTGCTGCAGTAGATCCAAGTATCTAGGACCATTCAAATTGCAATTGCCGTTAATAAAAAATGGCCCAATTACGTGTTCCCCTATAATACCCCCCCCCCACAAACATTTAGTTTTTGGGGATACTGTGTTCTTACGTCAAAATACAAATGCAAATTTTCCCTCGACCAATATCGAACGTGTGTTGGGTTATGACGATTTGAACATTTGACCATCTGCACTTTTTCGGCAACTTCGTAGACATCCATTTTTGGTTTTAAAAATGTATTATTTCAATTAAGAACTTACCCATCTGTTTCTCGAGCAAGGCAGAAATAAAACAAAATAATAAAAACAAAATGAATTTCCAAAAGATAACACTGCAGCGTGCTTCGAATCCACCTCGGTCGTACGGCACGGAGAGTAAACTGGACTTGATTCCCCCTATGTTCGCAGTAGCTTGAAGCGGTCTGTATAGTGTATTATGGGCCTCGCAACTCAGTAACCTTTTAGGTATTTCAAATTCGCAAGAAATGTCACTGTCAGATTTTATTTTTGTCATACGCTTATATTTAAAAATGCCCCAACCAACAACGTAACTTTGGCAAAATTAGACGGTGGTTGGTCGGTTCGAAGAGTAGCGGCCCATTATGGACGAAACAAGGCTACAATTGTAAGAATAACTGTTCGACGAAGGTGAGGCACTGGCTTGACCCAAGTCAGTAAGCCTCGGCAGGATCATCATCTGATCGACTTTCTTGAAGACCATCCATTTGCGATAGCCCCACAGATGGATTAGTGAGGAAAAAAAGCAAGCCAAATTAATTTTTACACTAAACTATTCACTACAGGAAGAAGAATTTTGCAGCACACAAGTTTTGGTATATCGCCCGCCACGAACACGCAATCTCGAAGAAAATATTGCAGGGAACGAAGACCGGACTGGAAGATTTTCAGTGAATGTGTGGAGTTGGATTTCGGCGAGAGGACATGGGTCTCTTTTTAGAATCCATGGAAAAGTGCGTTGCCCTGTTCTGTTCGACGAAGGTGAGGCACTGGCTTAACCCAAGTCAGTAAGCCTCGGCAGGATCATCATCTGATCGACTTTCTTGAAGACCATCCATTTGCGATAGCCCCACAGATGGATTAGTGAGGAAAAAAAGCAAGCCAGATTAATTTTTACACTAAACTATTCACTACAGGAAGAAGAATTTTGCAGCACACAAGTTTTGGTATATCGCCCGCCACGAACACGCAATCTCGAAGAAAATATTGCAGGGAACGAAGACCGGACTGGAAGATTTTCAGTGAATGTGTGGAGTTGGATTTCGGCGAGAGGACATGGGTCTCTTTTTAGAATCCATGGAAGATTTACGGCTAAGGTTTATGTTTATATGATGAGAAATATTATGCTTCCAGAAGCAAACATTCTTCATCCAGAAGCTTTTGTGCATCAACAGGATAACTGTCCTATCCATACCGCACGCATTTCTAAACAGTGGTTCCAGCAAAAACTCCTGACGCCAATCCTATGGAAAATATGTGGGGCCTGATAGCAAAAAAGTTAACACAAATAAATGTTGTTCCCAGAAATTCTGACCACTTAATGGAGCTCATAGTCAGAGGGTACGACGAAGTCATTGTTTCAAATCCAAATTTATTAGATTCCATGCCACGAAGACTGGAAAACATTATCGAGGCTGACGGGGCAATGACACGCTACTGAAGAAACGTTTTCTTCTTTTTTTTTTTTTTTAATTTGCGTGGTGTTTTAATAATTTCTTCTTGATTTTGACCATTTTTGTTTGTCTGCAAAGACTTAGATTACTCAAATTTACTGATTCTGCAGAGGTGCGCTGCCTATGATTAAGTTATTGCTTTCCTTTTGCCAAACAGTTCCTTCTTCTCGATATTTTTTTCTTATTCGCACAATTGTTGTCTTGTTTTCTCCATAATGAGTTTTAAGAATATTTTTTTGTAATAAAATAATGAATAATTTAAAAAATTGTTTTATTTATTAGTATATTACTTTTTTAATAGAGTGTGACCAGTCTCCTTATGTTTGTGTTTACAGTGTCAAAAGATCTAACCTATAATTCAAAAACGTCAAAGTCAGTTACAATAAGCAACGCAATTAGCAAAACTTAAATTCAACAGACCTGCAGCTAACTTCTGCTGTACGCATTTTATGTGGCCGGAAGTGTACCTCCATTTTCGGATTTATCTTTAGTTACCAATGCATTAAAGAAGAAACTTTGTTTTTCACGGTTTACATTGTAAAAATAACAACTTTAAAATTTTGACAATAATGTGATGGAAATTTTGAAGTAATAGTTAAAACAATTATTATAAACGAAATTACTTTTTTTATACCTTCATCAAAAACATGATTTTAGTAACTGTCTGCAGATAACCAAAGCATGGCTTGTTTGGTTACCGATGCAACAAAACTTTTATTTTTATCACGGGTGCCAAAAAAGATTTCTGTCCGTTTTTTACTTGCTTAAAAATTAAGTCATTTCCGCCAGTTTTCACAAACTATTTACAAAGAAATAATTTCAAAACATCGTCAAAATATCAAACTGTCAAAGATTAAAATGTCGCAACAATGCTTGTAAAAAAAGCACTATTTTAGCCACTAGTGGTGAAAACTACTACTTTGGTATATTTATTGTCGCTGTCCTCAAAAAAAAAAAAATATATTTTCCTAATTAAATAAAATAGTATACAAAAAGAACATTGTACGCTACTCGCTCGTAAAATGTCAATAAAGTACTCGTCTAGAAATTCCCGACTCGGCTCCTTCGTCACCTTGTACTTGAACACTTGGAGAACACGCTACGGTGTTTCAAGCGTAGCAATTATAATGGCAGCAACCCTACCGTAGGTCAGAAATGACAGAAGGGATATATACATAAGCTCCGACAGCCAGGCTGCCCTCAAGGCTCTAAGTGCACCCAAAATAGTCAGTAGTCTGATGGAGGAGTGCGCTGAAGCATGGCAAACACTGGCTCAAGCCAAGAGGGTGACACTGATGTGGGTCCCAGGTCATGAGGGAATACCAGGGAACTTTCTAGACTAGGGGCCGAAACCCAGTACATTGGACCGGAATCTCTACTGGGAATAACAAGAAAACAGGTACAGATTGAGCTCAACAAATGACGTTTAAGCAAGACCCGAAACATTACCCTCTCCACATAGGCCGATCAGCTCTTATCGTTTTAGTGTCCTTTTATCCACCTTCGCCGCCATTTTGACAGAAAACTAATGGATTATCTGTCACTTTTGAGTTAAAATGGCGGCGAAGGTGGATAAAAGGACACTAAATCGGTATGAGTTGATCGGCCAATCTGGAGAGGGTACTGCCCGAAAGGACATTTGGCTGCTGACAGGGATGCTGACTGGGCACAATCGGCTGAACAAACATCTGAAGCAAATAAGAGTAGGAGTGTGTCCCGCTTACGGGCTCGAAGAAGAATCGACGCAGCACTTGATAGCAGAGTATGATGAATATGCCAGATCAAGGCAGCTGCACTCACCCACATACTAAATTTCGTAAAGAAGACAGGAAGGCCCGGAGAAAGAGTTGCAGCAGAATTAGGGCATAGGGGTAAGGAACGGGGTATGGCAGAAAGAGCCCATGAAGAGGCCTAATTGCCAGACCCACGGGCCGCCCCTATACTACTACTACTGTACTTGAATAGACCATTTTCCGGTCTTGTAACAATTTCTCCACAGATATTAAGAAATTTCTAGTTATAACGGGCAACGCACTTTTCCATTATTTTTAAAATTTTTGGCAGGTTGCCCAGGGAAAGCTAAACATAAGAGTTTAGTACGGTTGGTTATTTTTTTAAATAGCTGTTTTGGCATATCTTTTAGCCATTAACTATACGGTGGATCATAAAAAACCGGACTGTTTTGTTGTAACTGCCAATTTTTAATTTGCGGCCAATTTTTATTTACTGGCAATATTTTATTTAATGCCAATTTTTTATTTATTCTCGGATTTTAACGTAAAAAAGAGTTTTGGAAAGGTAATAACAAAGACTTTTTACAAATATGTCAAAAGATCATATTTATTAAAACTTTAAAATGGCGGATGTTTTATGGATATTAAAAAAGCGTTGTTTTTTTTGAGACACTTTGTATATATTTTTTTGCAACCAACAAAAATTCTATCTATTGCCTGTAAACTGATGTATCATTTGATAAATTCTATTAGGAAATAAAAAAAAAAATATGGGTTTTTCCGTATACCAACTTCTTGCATAAAATAAAATTTGTTAACATAATTTAAGTAACCGGATTTCGGTATATTTTCGCCAATTTTGTTAACAAGGACACGTTACATATGCTAACAATAAGGATTCGTTTTCTAAATATCAAAAAATTACATTTTGTGATAATCCAAGATGGCGGATGCCTTACAATTTTATGCGTTTTAAAAAACCTTTTGTCTTTTTTCGTAAACCACTTTGCATATTTTTTTGCCATAACAGAAAAGTGCCAACTATTATCTGATAACTCATGTATAATTTGTGAAAATCTATTAAGAAATAAGAAAAATATTGAGATTTTAGTGTAACACTTTTTTCCATTATAAAAACTTTACGTTATTTTCTTTATTTTATGCATAAAAGGTGTTACACTAGAATCCCAATATATTTCTTATTTCTTAATAGATATTCAATTAAGTGTTTAACAAAAAAGCCAACAGGTATTTTAAAATGCATACAATTTTAATTGTCACAAAATGTCATTTTTTGACATTTAGAAAAAGAAGCTTTATTGTTAGCATCTGGACAACGGAAAGATAACGAAATCCGGTTAACTTAGATTATTAGGAGTTTTTATTTTATGCAAGAAATTGGTTTATGAAAAAAAACATAGTTTTTTACTTAAATATACAAAGTGTCCCAAAAAAAACTCTACGGTTTCTTAAGATTAATAAAACTATTGGACATCCGCCATTATTAATTTTTGATAAAGGTCATTTTTTGACTTATTTGTAAGAAGTCTATTTCATTACCTTTCCAAAACTCTTTTTAGCGTTAAAATCCGACATAAAAAATTGGCAGTTAAAATAAAACAGTCCGTTTTTTTGTGGTCCACCCTATATTTAATTTTTTGAAACAAGGAAAACTGTTGGAAAATTATCTTGATTCGGCAGTTAAAGATAATAACAAATGCTGCAAAATTTGGATGCAATTTGTTTATCTATCTAAAATTTGTTGCGATTTTTTCCACAACGCGGCAACGTTGCGTTGGAAATTTTTACGTTATTCCACGAAACCAACAGCAAACGTTGCAAATGTGGTGAACAGGTCGAAAAATACGTTTATGTTTGTATTTTCAGGAAGTTGCAAGTAGATTCAATTTTTTCGAGGTACGGGGGCATTTTGAAAAGTCTGCATTTTGGGATGGGGTCTATAACTTCGTTATTTATAGGAATATTGATTTCACGTAAATAGCTTTTTTGAAGACATTTTAACAAAGAACTTAACCTTCTAAGTGGATTTTTTCTAACACATCTAGTTTTTGAGATATAGCCCAAAGTCGGTATTTTTCTTATTGAATGACCCTGTATTTATTTGATTTTTAAAATCGGCATAAAATTTCCTTTAAAATTATGTATCTTTGTGTTTTATTTTTTGTATTTTTTTTTATGTATTTTTTATATTTGTATTACTTTTTACGAATACTTATATTTATTGTAGCTTCTTAATTTTACTTTATAGTAAAAATTACGTTAAAAAAGTTTAAAATATAAGAAACTAAAACATAAAGGGTGATAAATAATTTTAAAGGGAATTTTATGCTGATTTAAAAAATCAAAGAAAAAAAAGGTCATTCCATAAGAAAAATACCAATATCTCAGAAACTAGATGAGATAGGGAAATTTCCGTTTGACGGTTGATTTCTTTGTCAAAATTTTAACAAAAAGGTTTTTTACATAAAAACAATATTCCCATAAATAACAAAGTTATAGACATCATCGCAAAATGCAGACTTTGCAAAAAGCCCCCGTATCTCAAAAACCTCTTAACATATCGAGATGCAGTTTTCGTATTGAAGCTTGTCTCTTGTATACTATTTTTTGGCTATCTTGCCTAGAAGTATCCAAAACCCCCAAATCCCAGCGAATTTAGCCCACCCTGATTAAGGTCTAATAATTAAAAACAATTGATTGTTTGTAGATATAATTTTTTTTTAAGAGCAGACGTCTCTTGACTCATTTTGGCCTCATGTAAAATTAAAAACAAAAAATCCTAATCAAAAACTCTACCAGCCACCGCAACGTCAACGACTTTGAGAGCTTGTGGAAATAATTAACGATAAGCATGTCCGCAAATTTAAGGTTTTGGTCGAGAAATGCTTCTTTTCTTTATTAATAGCATGACAGAAAAGAGACAGAATGAAAACAACGACGATTTTCCGTAATTCTCGGACATACCTCTTCTTGACATCGGCACCCATAATAGAAGAGGCTGATCTATATAAAGTTTAATGAATTTTGATAAATATTACAATATTTTCCCTATTTAATACACGAAACCGCTCAAAATAAATAAAAGTAATAGGTCTGTCACAGTCTCACAAATGATTTTAAAACTAAACTTAAAAGCTGTTTAAAAATACGTTTTTCAGTCGCGTGTGACACATCTTAATTCCGCTAAACAAAAGAAACATTCGCATTGTCCAACGCCAACGCAACGTTGCAGAAAAAACACAACTAAGTATAGCAAAGAAATAAAAAAGTGACTTTTCGTTGATAAAATACATGGCATGCTTCCTGTATAGTATACTAAAAATACTCTGTTAGTCGAAGTCGAAGGGTGAAAAATATTATATTTAAAAATACGTGCTACATTTTTGCTTTTATAGTGCTTTCATGTAATCATTATGATCGCTGCGGCTTATGTACCCCCAGCTACGTTTTCTACAAACAAAATATTCCTAGGATTTACTTATTACATGAAAATGCTTTTGTTTAACTAAAATAAAAGGTTATTGCATTTACAACGCAAATATTTCAAATGCAACTTGAATCTTATATAAACAAAAAATAAGATATTTCAATATTTTATGAAAACTTCTTAGTTGCGTTGCGATGGTTTTGTAATTTCAGAAAATATTTGTCATGTTTTAAGGTAGCGGTTCAATAATAATAATTTTTTCTTAAGGTCGTAGTTACAATCTGGGGAATTGTTTTTAGCAACACTGTACGGGAAATCAATTTAACTATGTCGACCTGATTTTTTTGCAAAATTTTACGTCATTGAATTTATTTTCCAATGCAACGCGGAGAATTTATTTATGTTTATCCACAGTGGGACACCACCAGAGATTTTTTGGGGTTAGGTTACTTATTTTGACTTCGCGTTCTACGCCGCTAAAAAACCAAGTAAAATACTAAAATAAAAGAAAACCAGTTATTGCAGAATTACCTGCTAAAAAAACGCTACCGAACTACGTATTAAAGTAACTGGGTGTAATGTTTAAGGTTGCATTTACAGGTGCATTTATAATTGAATTGGAAACACTCCCGCTAGCTGATACCGACAACAGGTTAACTTAAAAGCATGCATATTTAAAAATCGACTACTGGCGCTAGACGCGAAATAATCAAATTCTATTTTAAACAGGAGCCTCAACGACTAGCAAAAGTCTTTCCAACCTCTAAATGGAGCTTTACTGACCTGTTTTGTTAGTACTCAAGTATCCGCGTGTTTTTGAAACTGAGGTTCTAAAATCTATCCTTTACACTCCAAGATTTCACTTGTACACTTGCACATACATAACTATGCCGCAATAATTGAAATTTAAAAATCAATCAAAATAAAAACAAAATTATGTGGGGTTATGGATGCCGAATGTTTCTATGCGAATTCCTAGTAATCTCAGCGAGCCAGTAAAGTTCTCTTGGTTCTTAGATATAGACTCGGGGTAATGCTCGCGCAGCGCTAGGGCTTTTTCGGAGGGCGACTTCACACGCGGTGTGGTTTCATATTTGTTTCAGAACAATGTTTTTTAAAACACATTTTTGAAAGATAAACATAACTTCGAATGGTTTACTGTCAGAAAACTCTGTCTTAAATCTGTCCTACTGCGGCCCGATTTAAAGTTTTTTGACAAAACACCTGCAGTTACCATGGAATCGTATAAATTCTGCGATCTATCGGCCAACACTTGATTGATTGATCGGTTTTCTTTTCCGGAGTGCACAGGCTTTTAGAAAAAAGGACACTTCGTTTTTATTTTCGCTAAAGCAAGGAAATATAAAAAGGAAAAATGTAATCCAGAGGAATATGTGAGTATTTCTCTATTTTTTTTTATAAATCGGGTTTGTTCTAAACCGCAGTTATTTTGAGGCTTTTGGGATAGATGTCAGCACCAGAGCTTTTATTTTGAAGAAAAATAATTCAGAATTTTGAAAAATTCTTCAGATATTTTTGTTAGGCATTTAAAAATGATCACCCCTGCGAAATTTCAGCTAATTCTGATGTTTAGTTTTCCCTGTGTACTCTGGCAATAGATTAAAAAATCAAAGAACAAGGCGTTGCCAGTTCTACTTTTTTTTACTTAAAATCTGGAGAGAAACTATAGCCTTAAGTAAACAGTTTCAACTACTATGTTTACGCCGCCTTAAAATCGTCTTTATTTTATTTCGGTTTAGCAAAGGTGCCAGGTTCATAGTACGTCAACAAGTGTGAAATTTGACTTTAGAAACTCCGTTGTGTTGGCAGCCTTTACCCTAAAACTGTTTAAGTTGTTAAATAAGTGTATTTCTAAAAGGTTTCAACGGGACTGACCCTGCCCTAATAACACAAAACGTTCTACGGACGTGCCCAGAACGTTCCTTTCGAACCTAAGGAATGTTCTAGGAACGTCTTAAATCTGTCCTACTGCGGCCCGATTTAAAGTTTTTTGACAAAACACCTGCAGTTACCATGGAATCGTATAAATTCTGCGATCTATCGGCCAACACTTGATTGATTGATCGGTTTTCTTTTCCGGAGTGCACAGGCTTTTAGAAAAAAGGACACTTCGTTTTTATTTTCGCTAAAGCAAGGAAATATAAAAAGGAAAAATGTAATCCAGAGGAATATGTGAGTATTTCTCTATTTTTTTTTATAAATCGGGTTTGTTCTAAACCGCAGTTATTTTGAGGCTTTTGGGATAGATGTCAGCACCAGAGCTTTTATTTTGAAGAAAAATAATTCAGAATTTTGAAAAATTCTTCAGATATTTTTGTTAGGCATTTAAAAATGATCACCCCTGCGAAATTTCAGCTAATTCTGATGTTTAGTTTTCCCTGTGTACTCTGGCAATAGATTAAAAAATCAAAGAACAAGGCGTTGCCAGTTCTACTTTTTTTTACTTAAAATCTGGAGAGAAACTATAGCCTTAAGTAAACAGTTTCAACTACTATGTTTACGCCGCCTTAAAATCGTCTTTATTTTATTTCGGTTTAGCAAAGGTGCCAGGTTCATAGTACGTCAACAAGTGTGAAATTTGACTTTAGAAACTCCGTTGTGTTGGCAGCCTTTACCCTAAAACTGTTTAAGTTGTTAAATAAGTGTATTTCTAAAAGGTTTCAACGGGACTGACCCTGCCCTAATAACACAAAACGTTCCACGGACGTGCCCAGAACGTTCCTTTCGAACCTAAGGAATGTTCTAGGAACGGCTTGAGACGTTACAAAATGTTCTCGGAACTTTCCCAGAATGGCAAATGTTAGCAAATAAATGTAACGTTTCCTTGTAACAGTAATTAATTAAATCCTAAAATATGGATTTAAATAAAATAAAAAAAAACATAAAAATCATCATACAGCACCAAAAAAAAACAAAGAACAAAAAAAAAAGGCAATGACGGGATTCGAACTCTTAACCTTTTGATCGACAGGCCAATACCATAACCACTATATAATTATTTAGGCATGTTAACGTTTTGGCAAAAGTTCCTGGGGTTCTTGATAATCATTCTGTTCGCAAGGCAATTTGACTTTTTTCTTCATGTAAAATACTATCAATGCCATAATTAAAAAAAATTTACGATTCTCCCCCTTTGAACCCTCCGAATTGATCAGTAGCTGAACTAAATATGGAACCTTTATGAAACGTTTGAGGAACGTTTCTCTGGAACATGGTGACCATTTAGAAACATTTCTGGAACGTTTTTCTGAAACTTTTCGTGAAGGTCCGTTAGAAACGTTCCTGGAACGTTCTCAACCAACGGGAACCTCAATGAAACATAAATATATGGTGTGTTCGAAAGGATTATAATAAAAGATATTTTATAATAATACGGAATTAAAATTTTTAATAAAACAAATTTTATTAAACGGTAAAATAGGAAAAACACGAAAATTATTGGTATTTTTAATAACTCTTAAATTCCAAAAAGAAATTGATCATTGAATATCGACTTTTAAAGATTGAGTTTTTTCCAAAAATCAGAAATAAAGTAGTTGTCGGAGACTGAGACTTACTTAAGTTCATCCTTTCCCTTAAGAACGCTATTGACAAAAATATTTTTCTTCTTAGGGAGGAGAAGTCATCTTATATTTCTTGCATAATGGTCATTATATCCCTTGAAATTGCAAATTGAATATTCTACTTAGAACCTGTAGGTATATTTTTCGAATTTGAATAAACTAGGGTTCAATTCCAAAAAATATATCTAATTGATGACAGCTGTGTAAAAAAGCTGTGGATCAACACAAACTGTCTCCGTAATGCAGTGGGTGGTGTTAGGTGTATTTTCCTGCCGCACATAAGGTTTCGGGTTCGAATCTCGGCTAGATGCTTGGATATTTTTTGTGTATCTTTAATCCTACACCCTGGGCATTAATGCTACTATAGATGGAAAAGTCGAGTATAAAAAATATCTGCACAGTGGTCATGTCCCTTTTGCTCACTTGAGCATACGGGCACAAGAAATCATTTCTGCGTTTGCCACTGATTGAACGACGGAGGAAAAAAACAACAGCATTCATATTATATTTCTTGCACATTACAAATTGATTATTCTACCTAAAAAACTATCTTTGCCGAATTTGAATAATTAAACTATGGTACAATTTCAAAAAAATCTAATTGATCACAATCGTGTCAGAAGTAGCCGTGGAGCAACTCTGCACAGACCTCAGACTAATAACTAAAGAGAGATTTCAATAGGGAATGTTTCCCTATTGAAATCCTCTAATGTTTACAATCCAACACCCTTCTGGACGATTATATGAACAGAAAAGAGATAGAGCAATAAAACGGCAACACTGTCAAAAATTGCTTTTCCCATTACCAGTGGCGGCGTTAATTTTAATTTAAATATATAAATGTGAAAACGAGATATAAGGTAGGGTTGGTCGGATTTTCTTATTCAAAAGAATTAACTGCCAGAACTTGCATAACCACAAAAAATAGATTTATTCAAGGATAAAGTTTAGTTTGAGGAATGTAGGTATTTACGAACAGATCAAAAGTTTACCAAAGAGCACTTGAAATGATTTTCAGGAAACAGGAGTCAAAAGGCAAAAAAATAAATAATAAATATTAATGAAAATAAAAATAAGATTGGCTCAGAGTAAATATCTCCAAAACGGTTTTATTCACATTACAGAAAGTACCCAGGTACCCATTAAAATACAAAAAATACCTGCCCCAGTACCTGACTATCAGCACTTGGTCTTATTGTCTTCTCTTGTTATGTATAAATTATAATAAATAAATATTTTACATGCTGCAAAAGGAGCAAAATTATCTGGTACTTTTGTTTCTTAAAAAAGATTAGTATTAGTCTTAGATTTTTGATGCATTAATAGCATAATCATAAGCTTTTTACGCAGTTTTTTACCTCAGACTACGCCCATGACTAACGTAAAATGACAGGATCTTTCTTACCTCCGAAATATTAGTTCTGGGCTGGAATATCCGCTTTTATTGCATACCAGGCAATGTTAAACCATTTTGTTGGTCCTCAAAATAGCTTGATACAGTTCTTTTTTCACAAATAGTCACAATAAAATTCAAAAATCACCGAACAACACAAACCCCCGTTAACAACAATGCCGTCAGCTGCAACCAAACATGTCGGCATTTATTCGCGGCTCGTCGAAAAAACGTTGCCGGCTTGTGTTCTTTTTTATAAATCTCGAAATTCTACTTATTAAAAATTAAAAAAAGTTAATTATTGAGACTAAAAATTAGGACTAAGAATTAAGTTATTAGCATAAGAAAAATTATCCTATATAAAAATATGTCAAATAATCAATAATATTATCAAAAGAGCTTCAAGAAGTTTATGAATTGTTTTGTTTCTAGGGAAACCCCGCAGTAAATTGGCAACCATGTATTTTTTGGGAAATAAACATTGTGGCTGGTTGATCGGGGTAATATTGTTTACTGTTATATCTCATTTTTTTTATTAATCTGAGGCACAGACGGACACACCCGAAGGGTAGCTCGGTAATGCACTTTGGTGTACACGCCGATGGCATTGCGCGGCATTTTGAGGCATTTTGAGGCATTATTTCGAGGCATTTTGAAGCATTATTTCGAGGCATTTAGAAGCATTATATATATTTTAGGGCAATTTATGGTATTCTGAAGCATTTTTTACAGAAAGAGCTGGTAAAAAAATGCCTTTCATTGTACACAAAATGATAGGCCACGATTGCGTGATATTTTGTGGGACTTGGAGGTTAAGCGTTTCCGAAAGAAATCATTTTTGCTTTGACCTTTGAATTTTTGATTAATTTTAGGGGGAAAAACAACAGCATTCATATTACATTTCTTGCATATTCATTATTTCCCTGGAAATTACAAATTGATTATTCTACTTAAAAACCTATCTTTGCCGAATTTGAATAATTAAACTATGGTACAATTTAAAAAAAATCTAATTGATCACAATCGTGTAAGAAGTAGCCGTGGAGCAACTTTGCACAGTGGTAACGTCACCTTCGATCACTTGAGCAGAGGGGCACACTTTGGACATGACAAGTACGTCATTCTGGCAGGCGACGACCTCTCCAAGGCTGTTTGTCACCTGATTGGCTACTGGACAGATCGAGTTCAACTTGGCCAAACACAAGGATACAGAACATGCGGTTGAGCCATTAGGAACAATCTAGAAAAAATCGGAGATAAAAATGAATTTTAAAATAGCCTAAGAACCAGTATCAAAAATTTAACTTCACTGATGGGTACAAGGCTTTTGAGGATGTATAAGTTAATCAAAAAGACCAATCTGCCACCGATTTTTCTCAAACTAGTTTTTATATATTTTTTTCTAATTTTTACTTAAGTATCGTGGTCTTTTCTTTTAAAGAAAAACAATAAACTGTAACACTTTTTTGTATTCAAGCGGAAATTAAGGACACTGCAGCAAATTAAAACTCCAAAGTGGTAACCCATCAATATTGTAAAGTTGTAAAATTAATGTTTATCCCCCTCGCCATCCTAAATTAATTTCTAAGTATACCCTACAAAAATAGTGTGTTAATTCCTGAAAAACATTTGGCGTCCCCTCCCTCCACCAAACTATTCAACTATTTGAACAAAGAAAAATATGCCCCATCATTAAAACAAAATTGTAAAACATGTTTTTATTACTCCACAAGGAATATAGTTAAAAAAATCGATTCGGTCAATCTACTACTATTACTAAACAATTTTGTTATTGCCCCCCTCCCCCTCGCCACATATTTTATATGAGCAAAAGGTACATGAAGGTTTAAAAAATTAAAAATTTCCAAAAAAGTTATACAGATATCGTGATTTTACAAAACAAAATAATCTAAAAGGAAGAATATGGAAGCGTGTTTTTGCCGAAATATGCAGAGTAGCAAGTATTTAGTTAAGTGTGTATGTAAATTGTAAGTTTACTTGGTTGGTTTTTAATTTTTCCCAGGAAATTTTTCTCAAAAATAAAGTTTTTTTTTTGTAGGCTAAACTCACCAAAAATATCATTACTGTCTGTTTATTGTTTCTACTTTTTACCCCCCTTAGGGCTAGTGCCTATGAATATGTAAATTTTTCAAAAAAAATCGATTTGGTGCTTAAAACGGTTTTAGTGGTGTTTATACGACAACATTTTCAAACCTTCCTCTTATAAAGGCGCTTTAAGAACCCCGTATAAACATAGTAAACTAAAAATAAAACGAATGCTGGTCAAACTATACAGGTTTGCTAATGAAAATTGTGAGGTATTTTTAAATTTTATTATTTTTAGTTTTTCATAACAAAAATATAAACAAAATAACTTTTCAGCCAAAATTCCTCTCAGAAAAAATCTAACCTGAAAATTTAAATTTGAACGAACGTTCAAACCAGGTTATGTTCAGTGGTTATTGAGGTTACACTGAAAAAATTTTTTGCTCGGATGTAAGGGCGACATTGATTTTATTGCACAATTATATTGGTTAAATGTATTTTTTTATTAGTTCAATGTATTCTTACATATTATCAATGTATAGTATGAATGTATAAAAAAGTTATGGATAATATGTAAGAATACCTTGAACTAATGAAAAAGTACATTAAAGCGATGAATTTGAGGAATAAAATTACTTTTAAATCGGAGCAAAAATATTTTGCAGTGTAGGGTTTGTCTAAAAAAAATTAAGCGGACTGTACCTTAGCTCCAACGTTGAATCCGTCAACTACGCTAACAACATAAGTGTCTACGGAACCCAAGTTGAGTTGAATTTTGGTTTTTGGACCATCGGTAACTTCGGCACCACTGGGAATGGCGGAAATTTCACCGGAGAAGTCGTCTTGCACAATTACAGGAGTCTGAAATGTAAAAATATGTTAATACAGTGGCGTAGTGAGAGGGGGGGGGATTGTGTGTAATGTATAATTTTCTCAAAAATTTCGTCTGCGGCGCACTTATAATATGATTTTGTCAACAAATATATACATACAAGCGTAACACACCCCTTCCTTCTTTGCATATAACACCAATTAATTTTTCAAAAAAAAGAAATCAACATATTTAAGGAATTATTTTGAGCAACTTTTTTGTCAACAACAATTTAATCGCGTTAAAATAGTATTTTAGTGATATTTTTTTAATAAAAACAATGATTTTTCAGCAAAACGGCCTACAAAACTTAAAACTGACATACTGGGAACAGTATTAAAAAACTAAATTTTAAGGGATATTAGCAAATACGTCCTGGCAAAAAAAGCAGTTAGTTTAAACGAGATTTTCTGACGGTTTTTGAAGAATCGCGACAATTTTGCCTATACTAGAAACGAATACTAGATCTAAGTTTTGCAGCTTATCGAATAAAACAATAATTAAGAAGAAATAAGGCCAAAGCAGACGCAATTGCAATTTTATTTATTAAAATTTAAACTTACTAAAAGAGGGTTTTTCTACTAAATCAGACTCTTGAAGAGGTGACATGACGGAAAGCTGTCTTTTGGATGAATAAAATTAAATAATTAAATAATGATTTTACAAAAAAAAATTTTAATTATATTATTATAAAAAAATTATAAAAAAATCCTGGATTGGTTTATATCCGCCTATTTTGTTAACATATTCACATTTTAATGGCTCTACATTAGTTTTTATCCTGTAACAGTTTTTATACAAAAGAGTAATAAAAACGGCGCGGTTGCATCGTCATTTTTGGATTAGCCTAAAGCCATTTTTAAGGAAACATCTTTGACATCATCTCCCCTTTTCCTCCCCTATTTATTCGCCCTGGGGCCTTAATTCTCGAAATAAATTCCTATACGAATTGCTGGGAAGTCTTCCTTCTTTTTATAGTGAAGAAAGAAAGCCTTTCAAACAATTGATATGCTAATTTGTTGCTTTAGTAACAAAACTTGTATTTAGGTAAATAACTGCTGGAGCTTTGCTACTTAGGTAGTGAAGGCGTTAATCTACATAATATAATAAATCTCTAGATAGAACATTTTGGTACATTGATTTTTTTTTAATTTTTGGTGTAGGACTTCGCTTTAAAAAAACATAAGGTATTTCAAATACATCTTATCTTTCCAGTACCTACGTTCAACTATTTTTTGAATTCATGAATGTGTTTCAGTTATTATCTTGAGTTTGGTAAACTTTTATTTGGAGAGGGGTCAATAAAACACGGAAATCTAAATTTATTCTATTCCGACGTTTCGGTCCTTTATTGGGCCATCCTCAGGGCACTAAAATACAATTAAGTAATGTAAAATTTGTTGAAAATATTCATATATTTCAAATTAAATTCTAATAAACTTTTTTTCCTTTATGTTTTAAAAATAAAAACGTGCATAAAGTAAATAGTATAAAATATCACAAACACTATTACGATACTGACACTTTAAAATAACTAAAAAGAAAACATAATGTTTAATGTTACAAGTATATAAGTTTTGTTTTCTTAAGAGCAGACCAGGAATCCAAAATTCAGATTAATTTTTGTTTAACATTATCATAAGTTAATTAGAATTTAATTTGAAACATATGAATATTTTCAACAAATTTTACATTACTTAATTATATTTTAGTGCCCTGAGGATGGCCCAATAAAGGGCCGAAACGTCGGAATAGAAAATATTTAGATATCTGTGTTTTATTGACCCCTCGCCAACGAACTAACACCAGTAAAAATAAATTGGGTCGAAAAACGTCTCATGATTTTTTTTGTTTCCAAACCATAATTTGATATTGGCTCCAACACTTTCTTTTGAGTTATTTTAAAGTTCATCAGATCAATAAAACAGTGGTATTACAGAGGGAAGGGGGGAGGTACTATCCCCCCTTTAATTTAGTTTAATTTAAAGACTTTATTAATCCAAAAAAAATACCAATAGGCTACGGTTGGCTCCTCCCGGGTTTTACAACCTAGGTGTGGTTTAAGCCGGAAGAACCATATTAAAATAAATTTTTGTTATTAACAAAAACACTTCTTAAACTAATGTTAAGCATAAATATGTAGTATTTTAAATATAATACGTTTTTTTAAACTTAACTACAAAAACATATATGCGCTGATAAATGAAATTTTGTAACTTATTTAACAAATTAAAAGCAAAATGACAAAACAAAAAAAAAAATATTTTAAAAGTTATAAAAAGCAATGATATGAGAATAAAATGATTTTGATATGTACACGAATTAGATAAATTAGATGTTCGTCGCCGTTTATCAAAAATTGCCTTCATGTTTAATTTAAAACGGTTTATTGAATATGAAAAAGTACAAATTTTGAATTTATTAAGAATGCATTATAAGAAAAGGATCGTTTAAAAAGCTCTTTATGATGTCTTGGAATTGCAAATGGGACGAAAAATCTTGATTGGTGATTATGTGATTGAGAACGAAATTGTATTTTATTAAGAAGATAAGAAGGAGTTTTAGTTTTAATAAACTTGTAGAAAAAATATAACTAGTGATAAAAGCGTCTGTTGGACATACGTCAATAAGTTTATGAGATATTTCTTGACGGCGACAAATTCCATATTTAAATGTTTTCCTTCCTCAGTAATTCAGTATGCTCCACCAGGGAAATTACAAATAAAAAAAGAGTGGTAGTTAATTAAGAGGTTACAAGATTTTTCTAATTATCTCTTGCTACAATTTTTTGAGGGAATAAAGCAAATACTTACCACTGCACCAGCAAGTATGGTAGTTTCACTTCCGCCAACATTTAGGACTATAGGAGTAGATCTGCTATTCTTAACTGACAATACTTTGGCTTCTGACAAAGCTACGACAGCTACAAATATAGCTACTAGTTTAAAAGATCCCATTTTGGAAGTTTATAGATTTTTGAAATTTTATGTAACTGCAAGTTCTTATAACAACTGTTGTTGTGGACTGTTTACCATTAAAATTTTAGGATATTTATACTAAACTAAACTTTTTATTACAATGTACTAAATAAACTTACTTGTTAATCCATGAGACTTAAAATTGTTTTTATGCATACAGCGGGTAAATATTTGTAGTTGGCTTAGATGTGAATGATTCTAGGGAAGAAGTGCATCAAAACAAATATTGGTAGTTAATTTCAGTACTATAGTGCGGTAGTTTTGAAAACGTTAGAAAAAGAGACATCAATGTATCTAGAGGTGCCTCTAAACTTTTAAAATTTAATGAAACGAGTAGTCTGCAGTAAATTTAGAAATAAGAAGCTCTTCTTAAAATGTCAATTACTGGTGCCTTTACCCTACTGTATCTACAAAAAATAGCTTTTTGGGATTTTGGCAGCATAGCAAGTATAACATAAAAAAATAAAAAGTAAAAAATAGGAAATAATAAGGTGTCGTTTATATAATTATAGACCAATAAAATAAAAAAATTTAAAATAATATGGATCAATAGGGATAGACCTTAGCATCTTATGATTGTTATTTAGACAATTAAAGTTAATTTTCAGTTTTATCAGCATTCGTATCCTTATCTCTATCGAGTCGACCAATCAAGCAGGTGCATTTTTAAAATCATGGCGAATGTGTGACAGCTCCAGCTGATTAAATGCACGAAAACCTCGTTAGGTACGATAAGGGAGTCGTAACATTACGACCGTCAAAGAAGAAGTTAAAAAACCTCCAAATCAGTTACTTCAACCGAAAAATAACTAAAAAACAAAAGATCAAAAGATCGTGGAGGGTGACCAGTGATACTACTGATGAGCCCACGCTGGTTACCCAGGGCGAAACATCGTTTATTCATTTCTCTTTTCGCTTTGATCTTTTGTGTGTTCCTTGTGGAATACTCATCCAAGTTTGAATTTTCGTTATTTCCACCCAAGATCTTTTGATCTTTTGTTTTTTAGTTTCTTTTCGGTTGAAGTAACTGATTTGGAGGTTTTTTAACTTCTTCTTTGTTTTAATTGCCTTAGAAGCATAATCCTACTGGAAATATTAACACGCCAGGACGAATTCGTATTAGGTAACTTGGATAAGTAAGTACCAGTGCGGAACGATGCCTATTTGTGAGTGGTTCAAGGTTGGAAATCTAAGTGTATGATGGTTTTTATTGATGGATAGTGGAGTGTGACCAGTGAAACTACTGATGAGCCCACGCTGGTTATCCAGGGCGAAACATCGTTTATTCATTTCTCTTTTCGCTTTGATCTTTTGTGTGTTCCTTGTGGAATACTCATCCAAGTTTAAATTTTCGTTATTTCCACCCAAGATCTTTTGATCTTTTGTTTTTTATTACGACCGTCCCTGCATAAGAAACGATGTTTTGACGCATTTGATCAGCTGGAGCTGCCACGCATTCGCCATTAGTTTAAAAGTACACCTGCTCGATAGGTCGACTCAATAGAGATAAGGATACGAATACCGATAAAACCGAAAATTAATTTTAACTCAAATCTAAAATAGTACCCCCCACAGGTCTAAATATTTACACCTGTGGGGGGTACTAAATTCTAAATCCAATTTTCAAAAAACACTCACCCATACAGAAAAGACACAAAGTTATTCATTATTTTGTATTGTTATTGCAAAATACCACTGAAAAACTGCTTTTTTTTCTCAAAATATACCATATTTTAGGAGAAAAGGCCATAAAACTAATTTATTTTAACAAGTTTCAAAATGGCAAATGGTGAATACGCCAAAAATTTGGCACATAAAAGCTTCATTATCTGTGTTTGAGGTTATAAAGTTGGTGATTTTTTAGACCACCTCTGGGGGTTGGTTTAAATTTATCGCCCCCAGAAAGGATTGTGGCAATCGATAATAAGTTCGTTTATATTTTCCCTAAGTAACCGTTTTTACAAGGATTAATTTACCTTATTTAATATCCCAAGTTGTTCATTAACCAATAAAACACCTCTTATTTTGCCCAGAAAAACGCCAAAAAATATATTTATGAGGGCACTACGAAGCAAAATAAACATAAGTGAAGATCACTGATTATGCACAAAAAATATACCAAACAAAAAACCCAAAACATTTATATTAATTTATTTACAAACTTAAATTAAAACAGAGCTTATCTGAAAGCTCAGTCAAGAAAGCTGTCTTTACTAAGAGTCCACTCATTTCAAAGCTGTAGCTTTCATCAGTAGAGGTTGGTGCAAATCAAGGTACAAGCAGAGGTAAGAAATCCGAACTCGCTGTTTGTGAGTTGAACGCAGCTAATATTTTGAAACATGACATCTCGACAGTGACAGGAATGTAAAGAAAATTTGCATTAATACATTTCGTAAATAAAAATACCTTTTAAATAAATACAAAATTAATCTACTCCTTATTTTATTAATACCTATCTAAATCGTTGTGTGACATCAAGTATTAATTGGAAACATTAATTAACAAGAGTAAGTTTTAATTAGAGTGACATATAACCCCAATGTTAATTTGTTCTACAGAGGGTTTACTATTTGAACCCCGCATGGGTTTAAATTTTTTAATTTTCTTTTCTTCTAAATTGAAACTTACTTCTTAAATTCAACAAAATATTGTGTTAAGATGATTATTTAATAACAAATTTATTAAAATTCTTCTCATAAATCAAACTATGTCTAAAACTCAAGGAGGGTTGGTTTAAAATGCTTAAAACCAAAAATTTCACTTAATCTTAGGACCGTTCCCAAATAGACTAAACTCTTTTAGTAAATCCCACCGTAACTTAACTTAACTTTTCACGTAAAACAAAAATTAAAAGGTAATTTTCTTTTTTAATTATACTGCTAAAAGGGCTTCCCCTAGGTACGACCGAGGTGGATTCGAAGCACGCTGCAGTGTTATCTTTTGGAAATTCATTTTGTTTTTATTATTTTGTTTTATTTCTGCCTTGCTCGAGAAACAGATGGGTAAGTTCTTAATTGAAATAATACATTTTTAAAACCAAAAATGGATGTCTACGAAGTTGACGAAAAAGTGCAGATGGTCAAATGGTCAAATCGTCATAACCCAACACACGTTCGATATTGGTCGAGGGAAAATTTGCATTTGTATTTTGACGTAAGAACACAGTATCCCCAAAAACTAAATGTTTGGGGGGGGGTATTATAGGGGAACACGTAATTGGGCCATTTTTTATTAACGGCAATTGCAATTTGAATGGTCCTAGATACTTGGATCTACTGCAGCAGCACATTATTCCAACTGCTAGGCAGTTGTTAGGTGTAAGATTTGGTGAAACATGGTTTCAACAAGATGGTTGTCTCGCCCACAATGTTGGCCTTGTTAGGGAATATCTTGATAATGTATTTCCTAATCGGGTTATAAGTACACAGGAACTATTTTATGGCCAGCTCGATCTCCCGATTTTGCTCCTAATGACTTCTATTTGTTTTTGAAGAAGCTTTTCAAATTATCACCCCTAACATGCTTGGAAACGTTAGAAGGGGTTTTTATAGTAGGCTCGGATATTGTCTAGCCGAGCAAGGAGGACTTTTCGAACATTTGCTTGAATTTTTTTTTGACTGGGAGAATCTTTTTGGTTTTTAGAATGTATTATTTTATTTTGAGAACTTGCTTTTATTTTGTTTCTCCTTATTATTTTCATTGTAACACGTCGTCACTAATAAATCTGAGCAGTTAACAATAAAACGCTCTTATTTATCAGTGACAAAAAATAAGAAAATTACGTTATAATAATTTGCGTATTTATTGACCAAATTCCGGTTTCATTGACTACGCTCCACACAGCACCGTGGTTAGAAGCGTACTAAATACCAAAGGAAAGTCATGCAAGTGGTGATAAGCCTGAGTATTGGTTGCTTCACTGATAGGCGTGCGGTGTCTCTGCATGTACGTACACTGGCAAATTAGACTTCTTCCGCCCTATGTTCGCAGTAGCTTGAAGCGGTCTGTATGTGGCGTAACTTCTTATGAAGCAGAAGTGCTGCATGCATTTATTTCTGAAATAGCCAAATGTAAAAATAACGGCTAAGGAAAGTAAGTAAGTACCTTCTACATTTTTGTTAATGAAGCTTTTGACTGATTAATAAAAAATCAGGCATACGAAATCATTAATATCGACCACTTCGTATTTGAGGTGGAGTCATTTAAAAAGGGTGATATACGTAATGGCTATGATTTGCCGCCCATATTCGAATATAGGTAGCTATTTTTGTGATACGCTCTGTATTAACATATGTGAAGAAATTGAGCATTAAATATTTTTTTAAAGCCTTTCCATTTTTTTTTAAATTCCGATTGGGTACTTGTGATTTGTACAAAAATTTGTACCCAGATCTCCTACTAAAATTATTCCATTGTTCTGAAAATTTAAAAAGACGTCCTGATTCATAGTGCATTGTATATTTTTTCTTAAATTTAGCAAAACATATATTATTTATGGTATGGTATTTACCACACGGGGTTTCGAAAAACATGTTATTTGCAAATTAAATATTAGTTGAAAATATTCCCCTCTCACACAGAGGTTAAGATAGTTTGCGCACTAACTGCCATCTGTTGCACAGCTTACACAAGGCAGACCCTACAATATTATTAGGTGTACGGAGGCATATTAGTGCATTTTTTTATTTGATAAGCTGCTTTCGGCGTATTTTGATTCTGAATGGTTTCGATAAAAAATATTGTTTAATTAAAAAGGGGTTTTACGAATTTCGAGTTTGATATTAGACCCAGTTGGCAAGCTATTTAGGAAGGCCTATGTTTTATCAAATCAGGAATTTATCAGACCGTATTTAATAAAAATTTTCATCGTAAGAACGATTCGCCATAAAAACCCATTCAAATACAAATTCGAAATTTATAAGAACCATTGTTCATCAAACTTATTTAATAACAAACAATTTGTAAAACCCATTTTTAATAAAACCCGGAATTTGTCAAACCATTATTTTTTGAAACCAGAATTCGTAAAACCCGTCGTTTATTAAAATTTTTTTGTCAAATTGATTGCGCATTCGCCATAAACATATTAGCTAAATTCGCCAATAATACATGAACCGGAGGCGTACACGCAGGTGACGCGGCGTTTCGATGCATTTGTCGTTCTATGTGCGCACACTTCGCTAAAAGTATTCACAGGTAGTGTTCAATACTTTGTGTATAGATGTCACTCTATTGTTCTTAACTGGAATGCAAGTGACATCTATACACAAATTATTGAACGCTACCTGAACAAGAAGCGCGCGTAGCCGCGACAAATGAATCGAAATGCCGCGCCACCTGCGTGTACGCCTCCGGTTCATTATTATTGGCGAATGTGCAATCAATTTAGCAAATATGTTCTGATAAACAACGGGTTTTACGAATTCTGGTTTAAAAAAATAATGGTTTGACAAATTCCGGGTTTTATTAAAAATGGGTTTTACAAATTACGAGTTTGATATTGAATGAGTTTAATGAACAATGGTTCGATTAAAAACGGGCCTTATAAATCTCTAATTTGTTATTGAATAGGTTTGAAAAAATAAGGTTCGGATAAAAAATTGGTTTGACGAATTGCAGGTTCTATAGTGAACGATTTTATGATTGAGCTTTCTTTAATTTAACGGGTTTGATTTTGTACATTCTGATAAACCGTGAGCGTCCGTTGTTGGCGTATCTCTGATGCGTTTGTGAAAGCGTACTTAAAAAAAGACTTAAAGCTGTGCTTACAAAGTACGACTTAACCAAACCAATTCTTGTTCAGTGCTTGATGAACAGTGCTTGATTCAGTGCTTGATGCACAGTTTTACCTCATGCCGCTTTCCTTCCTTGTCGAAAAAAGTGATTGAGCATGCACACTGAGATACGATTATAATGTCCACTTGCACCGCAAATTCCTTAAATCTAGATTTGACTAAATTCTAATTTAATTTTGAATCCGAATTTAAGAAAATTTGTTTGCACCAGGTCAGATTTAACTTTAAGACGCAGACACTCTGGCAACACTGGAAGCTGCTGTGAATACATGATTATCCGCCTCAACTGAAAGCCGATTTGTGGTAAAAAAAATAATATGAGTTATTTTTTTTTAACTATGTTTGTTCGGGTGGAATTTTTCAACTTAATTTTGACCAACTTCCCGACATCCGATCGGCGTCAAATTTGGCACGCTTATACAGTTGCGGTGACAATACAAGAATATAGTATGACGAAATTGACAGCTCCCCCCTACTCGAAGGGGGTGGAGGGGGGTACAGTTGGAGCACTTTGGGATGGAAATAACGAATTTCTAATCAAATTTTAAAAATTCAATATGGCGGATTCAAGATGGACAATTTTTGGTCATCTTTTGCTAACTAATTTTATCTAACTTATACAAATCCGATTCCCTTAAAATTTGACATGCATTTATAGTTCCAGCGACAATACAATAATGTCATTATTAGGCACCCCTTCCCCCGACGACGTGAGTGGAGGGGGGAAAACACCTAAGTTGGTACACGGGGGTTTTTGGTGATAAGGAATACGAATTTTTGATCAGATTTTGAAAATTCAATATAGCGGATTCAAGATGGACGATTCTCGATCATGTTTTGCTAACCAATTTGAACTGACTTATCCACATACGATTGTGTTCAAATTTGGTATGTGTTTATAGTTCCGGTGAAAATACAATAATATGGTATTCTCAGGTACCTACCTCCCTCTAGCGAGGGAAGCGGAGGGGGAAAATGATTAAGTTTGTTCGATTTTATTATATTGTTGGGTTGAAATAACTATTTCTCTTCACTTATTTCGTAATCTTTTCGTATATAAAATGCATCAAAACTACATTTTTCTTTATTCAAATACTTCTTGTTTCTAGCCTAACCGTTTTTCTTGTCATTACCATAGAACATTAGAAGAAATCAATAATTGGTTTGATAAAACGTAATACAGGAACCAAATAAGAAAAGTAATGTAGTTCTTAACGAAATAATGCAACAAAGTATTGTATTGAAATTTTTTGCGTTCTACAACAGATTTTAATCAAAATTGGCATACAAGGATTCTTAAGGAAAGAGATTAAGACTTTTTGAACAGATTTGTAAATATCAATATGGAGGATTCAAAATGAACGATTAAAAATTAAGGGTGTGTGTTTAAATGTGGTATTTTTAGCTACACACTTTCATCTAACGAGGTGGAGGGGGAAAAGGTTTAGTTTGTTTTGTTTTTCGGGAAGGAGATATGAATTTTTGATCAGATTTGATAATTTCGATACGGTGGATTCAAAATGGACGATTAAGGGTACAAATCTAAAATTTAAAAAATAAATTTTTATTAAAAAAAACTTTTAAAAAACAAGCTTTTATTAAATGCACTAAAAAATAGAAAATCATTTTTTATCTTCCTTATACCATAATAAAAGCGCCCAGCAAATTAAGTTTTAAGTTTACGGTGACAAAGAGAGAACTACAAAAGAAGAACTAAATTCTTCTTCTATTCGAATGATAAACATAATGCTTTCATCTACAGAAGCATTTGAAAATGTTCTTAGGTTATAGAGTAATACAACTGTTTCTTAGGTGAATCGTGGATGTGACCGATATACGATACCCAGCCACTGACGATACCTAAAGTTAAAATTTTTAATTTGCGCCCATCGCTTTTATTATTTTATAAGAAAGATAAAAAATTATTTTCACCATTTAAGTGCATTTAATAAAAGCTTGTTCATTAAAAGTTTTTTTTAATAAAAATTTATTTAACCGGTTTTTTTACTCTCTTCCAAAAATCAGCGAACAAACTGCTTTTATCTATTTTCCAAAATGAGCAAACTACAATAAAAAACATTTTCACCGAATGGGAAATCACTTTAAATCATACCGTGGCTAAAATTACGACAGTCACGAAAATCCCGTTTTTTACATTTTCACAAGAAAACCAACCCCACCCAACAGAACACAACCCCGGTAAAGTCTACACAACATAGCAGCCCAATCCCAAAAACGACTGTCGTAACTCTAGATACGACTGTCGTAACTTTAGCTACTGCCTTGAAATTAACGTTACGTTATTTTAAAATTCATTGTCTTCACCAACGCATTCAACAAATATGAACACAAAACGACAGCTAATTGAATTTGACATTTTCCGTCAAAAATCTGACCAATAGGAAACAAGTTTTATGCTAAATCTGAGTTTAAGAATTTTGAAGCCTTCACGACTAAGGTGTTAACTAAACCGGGTTTAACGAACCTTAAATCAGGTTTTAAAATACGGCGCAAATGAACATCGGCGTCTTAAATTTAAATCGGTTTTTAACTCTGCGGTGCAAATGGATATAAGTGTCTACTGAATGAGTGTGAAGAATTAAGGCTCGGATAAAAAAACGGTTTTAAAAATTGCAACGGTGAGTCGTTCTATGATGGAATTTTCTTTTACTTAGCGTATATCTCAAGAATATTAAATTATCGTTAGCTTTTTGGACTCCTAATGGGGTCACTAAATTACCGGAAAAACTTTTTTGTTTTCCATATAAAATACAACAAAAAACCAACCCAACCCAACAGAACACAACCCCGGTAAAGTCTACACAACATAGCAGCCCAATCCCAAAAACGACTGTCGTAACTCTAGATACGACTGTCGTAACTTTAGCTACTGCCTTGAAATTAACGTTACGTTATTTTAAAATTCATTGTCTTCACCAACGCATTCAACAAATCTGAACACAAAACAACAGCTAATTGAATTTAACATTTTCCGTCAAAAATCTGACCAATAGGAAACAAGTTTTATGCTAAATCTGAGTTTAAGAATTTTGAAGCCTTCACGACTAAGGTGTTAACTAAACCGGGTTTAACGAACCTTAAATCAGGTTTTAAAATACGGCGCAAATGAACATCGGCGTCTTAAATTTAAATCGGTTTTTAACTCTGCGGTGCAAATGGATATAAGTGTCTATTGAATGAGTGTGAAGAATTAAGGCTCGGATAAAAAAACGGTTTTAAAAATTACAACGGTGAGTCGTTCTATGATGGAATTTTCTTTTACTTAGCGTATATCTCAAGAATATTAAATTATCGTTAGCTTTTTGGACTCCTAATGGGGTCACTAAATTACCGGAAAAACTTTTTTGTTTTCCATATAAAATACAACAAGAAACCAACCCAACCCAACAGAACACAACCCCGGTAAAGTCTACACAACATAGCAGCCCAATCCCAAAAACGACTGTCGTAACTCTAGATACGACTGTCGTAACTTTAGCTACTGCCTTGAAATTAACGTTACGTTATTTTAAAATTCATTGTCTTCACCAACGCATTCAACAAATATGAACACAAAACGACAGCTAATTGAATTTGACATTTTCCGTCAAAAATCTGACCAATAGGAAACAAGTTTTATGCTAAATCTGAGTTTAAGAATTTTGAAGCCTTCACGACTAAGGTGTTAACTAAACCGGGTTTAACGAACCTTAAATCAGGTTTTAAAATACGGCGCAAATGAACATCGGCGTCTTAAATTTAAATCGGTTTTTAACTCTGCGGTGCAAATGGATATAAGTGTCTACTGAATGAGTGTGAAGAATTAAGGCTCGGATAAAAAAACGGTTTTAAAAATTGCAACGGTGAGTCGTTCTATGATGGAATTTTCTTTTACTTAGCGTATATCTCAAGAATATTAAATTATCGTTAGCTTTTTGGACTCCTAATGGGGTCACTAAATTACCGGAAAAACTTTTTTGTTTTCCATATAAAATACAACAAAAAACCAACCCAACCCAACAGAACACAACCCCGGTAAAGTCTACACAACATAGCAGCCCAATCCCAAAAACGACTGTCGTAACTCTAGATACGACTGTCGTAACTTTAGCTACTGCCTTGAAATTAACGTTACGTTATTTTAAAATTCATTGTCTTCACCAACGCATTCAACAAATCTGAACACAAAACAACAGCTAATTGAATTTAACATTTTCCGTCAAAAATCTGACCAATAGGAAACAAGTTTTATGCTAAATCTGAGTTTAAGAATTTTGAAGCCTTCACGACTAAGGTGTTAACTAAACCGGGTTTAACGAACCTTAAATCAGGTTTTAAAATACGGCGCAAATGAACATCGGCGTCTTAAATTTAAATCGGTTTTTAACTCTGCGGTGCAAATGGATATAAGTGTCTATTGAATGAGTGTGAAGAATTAAGGCTCGGATAAAAAAACGGTTTTAAAAATTACAACGGTGAGTCGTTCTATGATGGAATTTTCTTTTACTTAGCGTATATCTCAAGAATATTAAATTATCGTTAGCTTTTTGGACTCCTAATGGGGTCACTAAATTACCGGAAAAACTTTTTTGTTTTCCATATAAAATACAACAAGAAACCAACCCAACCCAACAGAACACAACCCCGGTAAAGTCTACACAACATAGCAGCCCAATCCCAAAAACGACTGTCGTAACTCTAGATACGACTGTCGTAACTTTAGCTACTGCCTTGAAATTAACGTTACGTTATTTTAAAATTCATTGTCTTCACCAACGCATTCAACAAATATGAACACAAAACGACAGCTAATTGAATTTGACATTTTCCGTCAAAAATCTGACCAATAGGAAACAAGTTTTATGCTAAATCTGAGTTTAAGAATTTTGAAGCCTTCACGACTAAGGTGTTAACTAAACCGGGTTTAACGAACCTTAAATCAGGTTTTAAAATACGGCGCAAATGAACATCGGCGTCTTAAATTTAAATCGGTTTTTAACTCTGCGGTGCAAATGGATATAAGTGTCTACTGAATGAGTGTGAAGAATTAAGGCTCGGATAAAAAAACGGTTTTAAAAATTGCAACGGTGAGTCGTTCTATGATGGAATTTTCTTTTACTTAGCGTATATCTCAAGAATATTAAATTATCGTTAGCTTTTTGGACTCCTAATGGGGTCACTAAATTACCGGAAAAACTTTTTTGTTTTCCATATAAAATACAACAAAAAACCAACCCAACCCAACAGAACACAACCCCGGTAAAGTCTACACAACATAGCAGCCCAATCCCAAAAACGACTGTCGTAACTCTAGATACGACTGTCGTAACTTTAGCTACTGCCTTGAAATTAACGTTACGTTATTTTAAAATTCATTGTCTTCACCAACGCATTCAACAAATCTGAACACAAAACAACAGCTAATTGAATTTAACATTTTCCGTCAAAAATCTGACCAATAGGAAACAAGTTTTATGCTAAATCTGAGTTTAAGAATTTTGAAGCCTTCACGACTAAGGTGTTAACTAAACCGGGTTTAACGAACCTTAAATCAGGTTTTAAAATACGGCGCAAATGAACATCGGCGTCTTAAATTTAAATCGGTTTTTAACTCTGCGGTGCAAATGGATATAAGTGTCTATTGAATGAGTGTGAAGAATTAAGGCTCGGATAAAAAAACGGTTTTAAAAATTACAACGGTGAGTCGTTCTATGATGGAATTTTCTTTTACTTAGCGTATATCTCAAGAATATTAAATTATCGTTAGCTTTTTGGACTCCTAATGGGGTCACTAAATTACCGGAAAAACTTTTTTGTTTTCCATATAAAATACAACAAGAAACCAACCCAACCCAACAGAACACAACCCCGGTAAAGTCTACACAACATAGCAGCCCAATCCCAAAAACGACTGTCGTAACTCTAGATACGACTGTCGTAACTTTAGCTACTGCCTTGAAATTAACGTTACGTTATTTTAAAATTCATTGTCTTCACCAACGCATTCAACAAATATGAACACAAAACAACAGCTAATTGAATTTGACATTTTTCGTCAAAAATCTGACCAATAGGAAACAAGTTTTATGCTAAATCTGAGTTTAAGAATTTTGAAGCCTTGCCGACTAAGGTGTTAACTAAACCGGGTTTAACGAACCTTAAATCAGGTTTTAAAATACGGCGCAAATGAACATCGGCGTCTTAAATTTAAATCGGTTTTTAACTCTGCGGTGCAAATGGATATAAGTGTCTACTGAATGAGTGTGAAGAATTAAGGCTCGGATAAAAAAACGGTTTTAAAAATTGCAACGGTGAGTCGTTCTATGATGGAATTTTCTTTTACTTAGCGTATATCTCAAGAATATTAAATTATCGTTAGCTTTTTGGACTCCTAATGGGGTCACTAAATTACCGGAAAAACTTTTTTGTTTTCCATATAAAATACAACAAAAATCTAGCTTTGTCTACCATTTTTAACCTTTGTTCTTTCCCAATTTCTCTATACCCAACACGTGGTTAGTTCTCTTTACGTTAAAGTGAAATAAAGGTCAAACTAACTTTTAATGGTTGCGACATTAAAACTCTTCATCAAGCTAACTTAGCTTTTATCCCACGTATACCTCGAATCTACAGGGTGTTCCAAATTGGGCACTTTTTTTAAGGTACTTCCAGTGGAAATAGAAAATAACTGACCCCCACTTTCGAGGCTTAATTTTTAAGAGAAGTTTAAAGGTAAAAACAGTATCTCGATATGTCAAGCCATTTTTTAGCTACGGGAGCTTCTCGAAAAGTCTGCATTTTGAGATGGGGTCTATAACTTTTTTATTTGTAAAAATTTCTATTTGCTGTAAAAGGTTTTTTGTAGATTTTGTAAAGCAGAATATAACTGTTAAACTGGATTTTTTTCCATCAGTTTTAGTTTTTGAGATAAAAGATAAAGTTGGTATTTTTCTTATGGAATGACACATTTTTTATTGAATTTTTAAAATCAGCTTTAAATTTCCTTCAAAATGACATATCAGACTTTTTTATTTTTTGTATTTCTGTATAATTTTTTATTTCTTTACTAGCTACTTTTAATATTTTTTTTATGTTGAATTTGTTATATTTTAATATTATAAAAAGTAAGGAAAAAAGTAGAAAAAATAAATAAGCAATAAAAAAAATATAAAAATACAAAAAATAAAATGCAGAGTGCCATACATAATTTTAAAAGAAATTTCAAGCTCACTTTAATCAAATAAAAAAAGGGTCATTTCATAAGAAAAACGCCAACTTTGTGTTACATCTCAAAAACTATAACTGATAGAGAAAATCCAGTTTGACAGTTGAATTATGCTTTAAAAAATCTACAAAAAAGCCATTTGCGCCAAACAGAAATTTTTGCAAATTAAAAAGTTATAAACCCCATCCCAAAATGCAGACTTTTCAAAAAGCCCCCGTATTTCAGAAACAGTTGGACATATCAAGATACAGTGTCTTTCTTTAAGCTTCTCTTAAAAATTAAGCCTCGCAAGTGTGGGTCAGTTTTTTCTATCTCACTTGAAAGTACCTTAAGGCTATAGTTTCTCCCCAGATTTTAAGTAAAAAAAAGTACAACTGGCAACGCCTTCTTCTTTAATTTTTTAATCTTTTGCCAGAGTGCACAGGAAAAACTAAACATCAGAATTAGCTGAAATTTTGCAGGGGTGATCATTTTTAAAGGCTTAACAAAAATATCTGAAGGATTTTTCAAAATTCTCAATTATTTTTTCTTAAAAATAAAAGGTCTGGTGCTGTAATCTATCCCAAAAGCCATAAAATAATTGCGGTTTAGAACAAACCCAAATTACAAAAAAAATAGAAAAGTACTCACAATTTCCTCTGGATTACATTTTTCCTTTTTATATTTCCTTGCTTTAACGAAAATAAAAACTAAGTTTCCCTTTTTCTAAAAGCCTGTGCACTCCGGAAAATAAAACCGATCATTCAGTCACACTTCATTGAATTTGAGAGACACACGCAGTTCAAGTGTTGGCCGATAGACCGCAGAATTTATACGATTCCATGGTAACTGCAGGTGTTTTGTCAACAATCTTTAAATCTGGCCGCAGTGGAACCGAAGAGTATTTTCACGTTTTCTGACAGAAAACCGTTTGAGGTTATGTTTATCTTTCAAAAATGTGTTTTCAAAAACATTTTTCTAAAAACAAATATGAAACCACTCCGCGTGTGCGGTCACCCGCCGAAAAAAGCCTAGCGCTGCGCGGACATTATTTCGAGTCTATCAAAGAACCAAGAGAACTTTACTGGCTCGCTGGGATTACTAGGAATTCGCAAAGAAACATTCGGTGCTCATAACTCCACATAATTTTGTTTTTATTTTGATTCAACCATTTTTTTTAAATTTAAATTATTGCGGCATAGTTATTTGCAATTGTACTAGTGAAATCTTAGAGTGCAAAGGATAGATTTTAGAACCTCAGTTTCAAAAACACACGGATATTTGAGTACCCAAAACCAAACAGGTCAGTAAAGCTCCATTTAGAGGTTGGACAGACTCTTGCTGTCGTTGACGCTCCTGTTCTCTCAGTGGAGCTTCTTAAATTAGGGTATAAGAAGTAAAACACTCAGTCTTCTCCACAATGGTTTATGTAATTTAAACGTTTTTTTAATTACATAAGGTACTTAGAGTACATGTTTCGGTTTCAGATGAAACCATCATCAGCTCTGAAATACAAAAAAGGAATAATAGGATTTTTTCATACAAAATTGACACCCGTCAAAAACCGAAATGCCAGAGAAGAGCAACAAAATTAGCTTAAAACTTACTGTGTATACTCACCTTTTTAAGCTAATTTTGTTGCTCTTCTCTGGCATTTCGGTTTTTGACGGGTGTCAATTTTGTATGAAAAAATCCTATTATTCCTTTTTTGTATTTCAGAGCTGATGATGGTTTCATCTGAAACCGAAACATGTACTCTAAGTACCTTATGTAATTAAAAAAACGTTTAAATTACATAAACCATTGTGGAGAAGACTGAGTGTTTTACTTCTTATACCCTAGAATACGATTATTTCGTCTAGCGCCAGTAGCCGATTTTTAAATCTGCATGCTTTTAAGTTAACCTGTTTTCGGTATCAGCTAGCGGGAGTGTTTCCAATTCAATTATAAATGCACCTGTAAATGTTGGTTGGCGTTTTTTAACAGGTAATTCTGCAATAAATGGTTTTCTTTTATTTTGGTATTTTACTTGGTTTTTTAGCGGCGCAGAATGCGAAAAGTCAAAATAACTAACCTAACCCCAAATTTTTGACCCGGTGCTAAAAAATCTCTGGTGTTCTACTGTGGATAAACATAAATAAAGTATCCGCGTTTCCATGGAAAACAAATTAAATGACGTAAAGCTTTGCAAAAAAAATCAGATCGCCATAGTTAAATTAATTTACCGCACAGTGTGCTAAAAACAATTCCCCAGATTGTAACTACGACCTTAAACACTCTAAAAGTGCTCAATTTGGGACACCCTGTATAGTAGGGTAACTTTTTGCGCAATATCGCTGTTAATAGGGACTAAAATCCAAACCTTCGCGTAAACGTAACATAGCTCTAAAATTCAGCGCTCTCATTGGTCAGATCCGATAGAAGTTGTCAATCGCCCGTCAAGCGAGACTGATTTTCATGAGATATGAGTGCTAGCGCGCGCTAGGGTGGTGTATCGCTACGTCGCATCGCCTAACTCGTTAGCTGAAATCCCTTAAGTCGAGGTGGAACCGCCTACCTTTGCCGGTTTGCACCAATGGGAGCGCTTTATTTCAGAACTACGCCTGACTAGGCAACACCGTTCTTAGCTAAAAAGTCTGTTAACTCCTTCCGCCTCAGTGCCCTTTAGTCTATTGTGGCTGCCATTTTTATAACCAAATTGACAAGTAAAACATGGATTTTCTGTCAGTTTGGTGTCAAATGGCACCGATCATAGGCTAAAGGATACTAAAACGAAAATGAGTTAACTGGCTTTTTAGTTGAGAACCAACACCGTTCTCAAGTAAAAAGCCAGTTAACTCTTATCTCTTCAGTACCCTTTAGCCATAGATTGCCGCCATTTTTATAACCAAATTGACAGGTAAAACATGGATTTTCTGTCAGTTGGGCGTCAATATGGCCGCTATGATAGGCTAAAGGATGCTAAATCGAAAAAGAGTTAACTGGCTTTTTAGTTAAGCAGGTGTTGTTGAGAACGGTATTGGACTAGGCCACACGGCGAAAATCGACCTTGTAAATAGTAAATCGACAGCGCAGCAGGTGACTAAAATCGCAAACGTCAAAGTAGGGTACCGTCCGACTTTTGCCGCGCGCAATCATAGCCGCAGTTGACTGGTGACTTTTTTTTTACTGCGACTTTCCATCCATTATAGGATTAATGCCCAGTGTTAGCCAAGTGGAGGTGGTAGGTCGCTTCCTAGACACCGTTTGCAGCATAATGCAACGAGCTGTACGAATCATAGAAAACTGGTGCCAACAGAACGGCCTCTCTGTTAATCCAGGAAAGACAGAGGTGATCCTTTGCACCAATACGAGAAAAATGGAGAGATTCAGAGCAACCATAATGTACGGGAAACCCCTGATTTTAGTCTCAAAGCTAAAGTACTTGGGGGTCACCCTAGACAAGGGCCTTACCTGGACACCGCATGTTGCCAAAATGAGTGAAAAAGTCCATGCAACAATGTGGCAATTGCGTCGGGTGGTAGGTCGGACCTGGGGTATTACACCCAGGAACCTCCACTGGATGTACAGGTTAATACTAAGACCATCTGGTGGCCGGTAGTGAAGAGTACCACCATATCCCAAAAGCTCAAAAGCCTGCAAGGGATTATGTGCAGGGGAATAACCGGCGCCATGAGGACGACACCAATCCAAGTCCTGGTGACCATTCTGGGACTGCCTCCGATACCGACTTGGATCAAGAAGGTCAGTGTAGAGGAAGAGGGGAGCCGCTGGACACCTAAGGGTCGCCCAAATGGCCACCATCTCTTTGGTGCGTCCTTTGAAATCAAGACAACTCGAATTCTTCCCTTGAGATTCAATAAGAGGTACAAAGTCGAAATTCCCGATAGGGAATTCTGGCAGAGGGAGAACCTCCACCAACAGTTCGAGAGGAACGCTGGGATATGCTACACCGATGGCTCCAAGCTATCGGAGAGGCAGACAACAGGGGCGGGGGTCTACGTGCAAAACCGAGAAGTTTGGATGAGCTACCCGCTCGGTCTTCCAAGCCGAGGTATACGCTATTATAATGGCGGCAACACTAGGAGAGGTTTGCAATGGTCCGGAGGAGCCTGTGTACATATGCTCCGACAGCCAAGTGACCCTAAAAGCACTCAGTGCCTCAAAAAATACCAATACTCTGGTGGAAGAGTGCGTAGAAGCACTGGAAGCCTTGAGTCAAGACAAGAGAGTTACAGTGATGTGGATACTGGGACACACCGGAGTTTCGAGCAACGAAAAGGTGGATGAACTCGCTCGGATCGGGGCCAGCACTCAATACGTGGGGCCGGATTTTTGAAGTTTTGAGGTTAGAAATTACAGTTCCTGAGGGGGTAGGAATGGGGATGTTAAACCTTCTTAAGCTTGTTAATGAAAAAAAAATTGGGGTTTTAATTTTTTCCTCTATTCAGAAAATTTATATCTAAATTGCCTACCTTACTGCCTTCCTGCATGATGGTGACAGACATGCCATAAATTTGATCCGCAGAATTTAGAATGAGAGGTAGAGTAGCACATTAGATTTCCAAAACATCCTTTCCTCCCCCCCCCCTTCTTTTGAAGGAGCTGTGGCCGCCCTTCATATTACATTCAGTTGTCCCCTATGAAATTTATTAGTGTTCTTCAAATTTGTTTTTGACAAAAATAAAAAATATTTAACTACTAATAAATTTATTAAAACAAAGTCTACAGTTTTAGACTTCTCAAACTCCACCAAAAACGAGATTGTACTCGCTAGCCTGACAAGTAAAGGTGGATTTATGGTCGTCGTAGGCGTATGAGTAAGCGTCAGGACACTGATCCTTGAAGTAGGCCGGGTAATCGGTGGGCCAATCGGAACTCTTACACGTTTCTGGGGTGTTGTGGGAGCCAGAACAGCAGTACTGTTCAGTACCAAAGGCTAGACAGGCCGATTTGCAGCCGATCACGACATTACCTAAAATTTAAGTTAAAAAGGGTCAGGTGAAACCCACGGAAGTAAAAATACAGGTGGAATGATAATACCCCCTGAGAAATTTCACAAAAATGATCGCCTTATGTAGGTGATAGTTATGAGCCTAAATGAACCTAGTCACACAATCGAATGGACTTGATATTTTTTTTTTTGATGTGTCTTTTCCACAATCAGTAAATGGTATTTTTTAACATGATTTTTCGTAATACATTAAATTATTTTTTTATTTTTTTTTAAATTTTTTTAGTAGAAATTTCCCCTGTAAACATGATATATATTTGCCTGCTTTTGTTTTTAGCCACACATTTGTTTGAACCAAACTAAAAGTTACTAGGATGTTCCTCCGTTATTTTTTTTTAGTCAAAATGAAGGGTTTTCGTTTTTTTTGCGTGTTTTTGCTAAAAAAATAGTGTTTTGATTTGTTCATTGCTGTTATACAACAGGAATGATTAGTTTTTTGTCTTTCATAAGTGCTCTGCAATAATCCTTTTTATTATTAGCCTCAGAGTTAGGGGAATTTTGTCAATACCAACTGATTTAGGCTCAGAAATGATATTATCATTCCACCTTTATTTTTACTTCTATGGATGAAACCACAGTGGCGGTCCCAGCTATTTGAAAAGGGGGGAGCGGTTTCGATACGAAAAAAAACTAGAATAAAAGCATAGCTTTTATAAGGAACATATCAATATATGCAAACAAAACTTAGTAACTACAAACGCGGATTTGGTCTCAAATCATACATTTTTTATTTAAAAAAAAATGTTTAAATGTGCCGAAAATTTTTGAGAAAATTACATTCACAATGCAATTTTTGAGTCGAATTAAACTAAAATCGCAAATATCAACGGTATCATAGCGCCGCAGGCGAAAATTTTTAAGAAAATTGTACTGAAAATTGCATTTTTTGATTTAAAATTAAACTAAAATTGTAAATATATCAATGGTTTCAAAGCGCAGCAGGCGAAAATTTTTAAGAAAATTGCGCTAAAAATTGCATTTTTTTTATTTAAAATTAAACTAAAATTGTAAATATATTAATGTTTTGAAAGCGCAGTAGGCGAAAATTTTTTAGAAAATGACACTACAAATGCCATTTTTAACACAAAATTAAACTAATACCGTAAATATCAAAGGTGTTATAGAGCCGCAATTTATGCCCTACTTTTGGTTTTCTAAATCTTTTCATAAAAAATTTAAAGCCAGGGTAGGTGGATTAACTAACCCCCTATCCTCTTGAAATCCGCGCTCAAACAGTTTATAGTATATAGAAACGACTTTACTTAATTTTGCCTTGATTTTCACTTCACGTTTTATAAAACTTGGTACGAATATGTTCAGGTCAGAAATACTTTTTTATATCCGAAATGATTTTGTCCAAAACTTGTTTATAAATATAAACTCTATAATACTGTTCTGTATTTCCAATGGTTTTCACGGTTTGTTTATTCTTGGTGTGAGGAATTGATGGTCAAACTGTCCCAAAATACTGTGAAGGGATTCTAGAATGTGTTTAAAGGAATAACTAGAAACAGGTTTGTAGAATGTCTTTATTTTCCCTCAGTCAATTTTCATTTTTTGGCAACCGGTTTCAGAGGAATCAAATCTCTATCTTCAGTCCGCAATGACTTAAGATATAGAGGTTTAATTTCTCTAAAACCGGTTGCCAAAAATACAAATTGACTGTGAGAAAATAAAGATACTCTACAAACCTGCTCCTAGTTATTCTATTACCCCACATAGATACTTTAGAAGATCTTTAAAAGAACTTTCTGCAATTTCTAGTTTTTTCTCCAAAGACTTCAACGTTACCATCAGCATCTTTGTTGTCTACTTTTTTCTGGTGAAAAGGGGGGGGGGGTGATCGCCCACCCCGCCCCCCCCTGGGATCGCCACGTTGACGTTGATGTTGACGTGCAATGGCCAGACATTTACACAGCACATGTCTGGCCATCTCGACCTCCTCCATACAGAGCCCACATTCGGTGTCCTCACTTAGACCCATTCTGTGTAATGGTACTTTCAGCCTGCAGTGTCCGGTGTATGGATCAACTATTGTCCGGATCTCCTGCCTGGTGAGCTCAATTAGTTTCTTGGCCCTTTTTCTGCAGGGTTCTGTAATAAACTCTTTGGAATGTGCCAGTCCCGGTATTCTCTCCAGTATTGGTGGAACTTATTCTCCATCCAGCTTGAGACAGCAGTTTTAATGTGTTGTATGCTATTCCAAGGGCTGGTTCGGGGTCAGCTGATCGGCAGTCTCATTTCCCCGCGACACAGTGTTTATTCGCCCAAGGGTATTGCCTGCCTCATACAAAAAATGCAAAGGCAAAAACTTTTCTAGGTGCCAATCATAAAACTATAGATACTATAACGGCCCTGCCCTTGCATTTTCCGAACAAAAGTCGTAGCGATAATTCTAATGATCAAGTTAGTCTCAAAAAATGCAGAGGCAAAAACTTCTGGAAGCGAAAAGACTGCGTCAGACCTGCGCAGTAGATTTTTGGGCTTTGACCTTGCCCAGGGCCAACTCTGATTTTTAGACTATTTAATTTGTTTCTCAAAGTTATTATTGTTACACATTTTGCGATCCTTGGGTTAGATAGATAAAATAGTCGTTAGATTTAGGGAAAACCAATGTCCTCCCCACTGGCAACGCTGCACCACCCAGCATGCTCCACCTCACACATGCCCCATCCACCTTATGTTTACCAGAAAGATTCCACCAAAGTGGCAACTCCGACGACAAATAATGAATGAGGCAGCGAACTACACGGTTATATAGGTGATCCGCTACAAGTGCGAGGTTGTCACATTGTGTTGGTTTTATTTCCAAAAACATCAGATATTTTTCTGATATTTCGACCGAAAAAATGAGGGATTAAAAAAAACGGGGCATTATGTACCCAAATGTCAAATACTTGTCCCCTTTTTATTAACAGATGTGTACCCACACATTATGAATTATTTATTGAATTAAAATTGTGAATATGTGAATAAAAATCAAGGCACCTATCCATTCTCACAGGTGAGCCCAACATTTACAATATGACATTGTGACGTCACATGGGTACCGATTTAAATTTTATCGTATAATAATATATCCAGTTTTTTTATAGTTTGTGGTTTTGTCTTTGATTTTAACACTTTTCGTCGTCAGTTTGTCTAAAAAGGCGCTCTCTGCTTAATAAGTTTTTTAAATTTTTCAAATATTCACAAAACTAACAAAACTAAAAAAAAATTAAAATGAATGGCACGGCGGCCAGTCAAACATGGGGCTCATCTGTGAGTATTAAATACAAAAAAGGTGTTTCCCCAGAGAGAATTTAAATAATTGCAGGTAAATGATCAAAAAGTTATAAAAATAATATATTTGTAAAAACATTGCGTGTAGGGATACAACTTTCAAGCTGGCATCGTCGCCAAATTGTTTACCTTATCGCAACTGTGGTAAATATAATGTCTCTATTTTAGTTATACCTTCATGGTATGAATAGAATTTATTAAGGTGCAGTTAGACTGTGGTAGTGTAGGCGTCGTTACATTGCAGCTGTAGTGATTTTTTTTCCATAGATAATGCAAAACAGGATATTTTACAGATAAATAGTTAACAATATTTTTTGGTACACGCTTTTTAATATTATTTACCTTGTTTAATGTTTTAAACCCTCTTGCAAAATTTTTGAACATGTTAAAAGATCCACCTTACATATTTATTTTGTATTAACTAAGAAAGTTCCGTTTTTTCTTAACATAAGTTCAAAAATGCTTTAGTTTTAAAATTAGGGTTGATTTGGTACCAAAGATGGACAAAATAAAACTTGGGGAAGGAAGAAAAAAATGTGTTAATTTTGTATTTGCATACGTACATACAGTCAACAGTGTGTTCAGTGGTACTAGCGATAAATTAACAAGGTACTATACTAGTTTTATCTGATCCGCTGATTAATAATTCTGGTTTATTATAATTGCGAAGAAATTAGAGCCATTTTTCTAAATGACAAAAAGCGCTTACTTTTAGCATTACTTCGCTTGCATGGACAAATTATATCAAATAATTTACCTTCTTAATCTTATATATTGCTTTAGTAATAACCTTTAGAAAAGTTATAGTACCGTATTATCAGGGGTGCATGGTGGTTGTAGTGAAAAAAACTTACACAGAGATAGGTAGATATTTTCGGGCGCACAGGAATGAGATGGCATGAACACACCAACTTTAAACATGGGAGATATTTCTTGGAAATGCAGACAGTCGATATTTTCAATAAATGAACAAAGTCTACTTATGTCCCTATCCCCTGACCAGCCGAAGTTAATAATTAATAATGGTACCTACCTACAATAAACAGCGGCGCTTTCCCCTTTTCTACGTCAAACTAGTAATTTTCTAAAATTGTTTATAAAACTGTTTAAAAGTAACATTTTTAAAGAACATTTTCCCTCAAATATTACTTATATTACCCACTAGACATATTACTTTTATTACACACTAGACACCACCATACCGCTTTGTCTGCGGTTTTACCCATTTTTCCCGCTTTTATTCCTTTAAATGCCATAACTTTTGTTTCCGTAAACCGATTTTGATGAAATAAATGCCTATGTGTTGCCTATGTGGTCTACGTGTGATGCTGTAACAAACAGACATGCATACAGACAAAAATTGTAAAAATTGCATTTTTGGTATCTCGTTTGGTCAAACAATAAAATATAAATATGTACAGAAATGGTCCTTTTAGAGATTTGTTATATGTATAGATAAACAACTAATTATAGTCAGGGGGATAAGTGGCGATTTTTCCAAATTTCATAAAATTTTGGTTTAGTGGTTTTTGACAGACAGAAACCATAAAAAAATTTTATATTTAGGTCTTTCTTTTTGCCGATTCCATTAGCCTATACTATAGTATGGATGGCTAAAAATAGAGTTCTAGATTACTACATATCCGGTACCTACTAAGTTTTTGTTTATGAGTAATAAAAATAACACGACCGCCTTATTTATAATATTGCTATTGCTATTTTGATAGTGATGAAAGAGAAAAATTTAGAGATAAAAAGTTTGGTCACCTCTACTTGATAGCTGTAGGTATTGCAGTATGTATATTAACTATATAAGGCTATAGGTATTTATATTATTTGGTTTAAAAAATATACAATGTACAGAAATTAGACATTTACTAATAAATGTACCAATAAATTATAGAAAATTAATAGTTTAATGTAAAAAATGGGGGGGGGGGGTTACTGTTTAGCCACTGCGTATTGTAGTAGGTTACATTAATATTATTAACATCGGTTGGTCAGGGGATGGGGACATAGGTAAATATAATACCTTCTTCATTTTATTTTATGGCAAAGATCGACTGTATGCTTTTCCACGAAATCACTCCCATGCTTAACGTTGGTGTATTCATGCCATCTCTTTCATGCGCGCCCGAAAATATCTACCTATCTCTGTGTGAGTTTTTTTTTTACTACAACCACCGTGCACCCCTGATAATACGGTACTATAACTTTTCTAAAGGTTATTACTAAAGCAATATAAAAGATTAAGACGGTAAATTATTTGATATAAGCGCTTTTTGTCACTAAGAAAAAAGGCTCTAATTTCTTCGCCATTATAATAAACCAGAATGATTAATTAGCGGATCAGATATAACTACTATAGTACCTTGTTAATGTATCGCTAATACCACTGAACATACTATTGACTGTAGGTATGTATGCAAATACAAAATTATCACATTTTTTTCTTCCCCAAGTTTTATTTTGTCCATCTTTGGTACCCAATCAACCCTAATTTTTAAACTAAAGCATTTTTGAACTTATATTAAGAAAAAACGGAATTTTCTTGGTTAATACAAAAGAAATATGCAAGGTGGATCTTTTAACGCGTTCAAAAATTTTGCAAGAGGGTCTATTATCACCAATATTTGTTTAAAACATTAAACAAGGTAAATTATATTAAAAAGTGTGTACCAAAAAATATTGTTAACTATTTGTCTGTAAAATAACCTGTTCTGCATTATCTATGGAAAAAAATTCTCTACAGCTGCAATGCAACGACTACTACACTACCACACTCTAACTGCACCTTTAGACCTTATCAACTACAGTAATAAAACTACTGGCGCCTGGTGGAGTGGAATTTTAGTATGCCGCCTCTAAAATGTTTTTTTACCAGATGGCACTTAAATAAACTAGTGCCTAATCTACGTCTATACACCAAATTTCATCATAATCGGATAAACGATGCAGAAGTTACACCCGATTGTATTTCTCATCATATCTCAAATTTCTTGACATCTATGTGTACAAAGTGTATTATCGCTGGAACTGCTTATGCCTGTGCGCACCTCTTTCCCTTATCTCTTCTACTTTTACAAGTGCCGCTTGAACTGAGGGTTACCCATGAGATTTACTTGGAAAAAGTAAGGAGATTATTGGCAACGTGGCAGTTATTTGAATTATTATGTATTTTTTGTATGGTGGTATTCATTACCTGTCAGCTGTCAAAAAACAACATAAAATTTGAGGTTGTTTTTAGAAAATAAACAAATTTTATTGGTGATTTATGATTATATGAAGAAAAAGGCAAATAAAACGAATATAATTGGTCAACTATAAAACCGGACTATTTATTATTACACCAGACTTTTTGAGTTTCTTTTCTTCTTTTGTAAAAGGTATCTTCATCAAAAGTGTTAAAATATTCCTTTGAAAAATCCCTCTTGGTATTCCGTTAATTACAAAGTCTAATTCTTCATCTACTTCGTCATCAAGAAGTTCCATTTAAAGCACATACCACTTATCACAGAAAGATTTTAAGGCAACGGAACAATTTAATAAACTCGTAAAATTAACGACGTTTGTTTAAAAAGATAAGCAAAACATACCTCACATAACCTCAAAATGCGCTTAAGCCGAAGTAATTCTACGGTTTATCTTAACTACAGTTTAAGTGCCACTTACATGATATTCCACATCATTGCAAACCAAAACTAAAGTTTAAGCTCGGCTTACATGTCAAGCCAAACCCGTGCACATGGCCATTAGCCTATTTTTATCGAACATAGCTAAAATCGAGACCTTACCGTCGGGCCCTTTGACCTGAAGTTCCGATGGACAATTGAAGTTAATTTGCGAGCCGCACTTGGCTTGTTGGCAGCTGTATTGACTGCCGTCACCCCGGCCATTAACCGGAACAATCTACGAAATTAAATATATAACTAAATAAATATAAATCAATAAATACCACACAAAAAAGTATTTAATTTTAAAAAATATACAGTTTACTCAAATAAACGGGTTGTTGATATAGAAGCAACTACACATTTTGTTGGCTCCATTACACCATGTACTTAATACAAATTATATTAGCCAAACACTTGGCAATATTTAATAAAAAAATCATTAACTTGTTTGTAATTCGGTTGAGCGCATTGATTGGCAATAGCACTAATGAGTGGCCACTTGATTAAGTAGACGGTTAGAACGTGAAATTTGGCACGTCACATTCTAAGCGCCGACTTAGCTGAGTGGTCATTGAACTCGTTAGTGCAAACGGCTCTGAGGATTTTATTATCAAGCAGTGTTGCCAACTGGGTTCGCCGAAAATTCCCAGTTTTTTTGTGAAAAAGTCCCCAGAATTCTCTAGGTCAAAATTATATTGAATCAGGGCTTATCTAAGCACCCGGTTCACGACCCTACACTTTTGTGACGTCAAACACCTCACCTTCGTGACGTAATTTCGTTAGCAGCTGTCAGTGAAAATATAATTCTGCCTTCAAACTACGCAGTGGCGGTCGCAGCCATTTGAGAAAGGGGGGGCGGTTTCGATACGAAGGAACATATCAATATATGCAAACAAAACTTAGTAACTACAAGCGCAGATTTGGCCTCAAATCTAGGGGGGGGGGGGGTACTCAGATTTTAAGAGAAAATTAAAATGACATTAAAAATGGAATTTTTGAGTCAAATTAAACTAAAATCGTAAATATCAACGTATCAAAGCGAAGCAGGCGAAAATTTTAAAGAAACTGATACTACAAATGCCATCATTGTTAACGCAAAATTAAACTAATACCGTAAATATCAAAGGTGTTGTAGCGCCGCAATTTATGTCCTACTTTTGATTTTCTAAATATTTTCATAAAAAATTTTAATCCAGGGAGGGGGGTTAATTATCCCCCTACCTCCCTAAAATCCGCTTTTAGTAACATATATAATAAACAAACCACAAACAAAACCTAATAGCTAAATACTTTTTTTTTGAGATCTAAAAAGCTTTTTAAATTGAAACATTACCTTTTATATTGCATAGTTCAAATATAAGATGCGTATGTCAAAAAAAAGTACGTTTCCAGTTTTTTTAGACAAACCGGTCAATGACTGGCTCAATGTCAATTTCAATATGTCTGTTGATATCCAGAAATGCTAAGCCCTTTTTAAGTACTTATATTTTCAATCTTCTGCGGCAATAGAAGCTTCTTTCTGAGGAAGCATTACTTACTGACAAACATCCAAGAATGTTTTTATCAACGGAAAAATATCGCCACACTTGTTCATTGCCTCGAAACCGTTATCATATATGTTTTGATTTAAGCTTTTTCCTACTTCTGACTTACTGACTTCTACCAATAAAAGTTCAAGAATTTGTGTTTTGTATTAATCAAACAGTTTATAGTATTTTCAAACGACATAAGTATATGGTATGAATATGTTCAGGCCAAAAATTCTTAGTCTTGTTATTGTACCTTGATTTTATGTCCGAAATGATTTTGTCTACAACTTGTTTATAAATTGAAACTCTATAATACTGCCTGTATTTCTAATATCGTGGTTTTCGTCTGTTTCAAACTGTCCCAAAATACTGTGGACGGATTCTAGAATATCCTTAAAGGAACGTTCTGCAATTTTTCGTTTTTCCTCCAAAGACTTCAGGGTTACCACCAGTATCTTTTTTGTCTACTTTTTTCTGGAGCAAAGGGGGGAGGGGCAAACGCCACTGAACTACATCACGAATGTGGGGTGTGTGACGACACCAAAGTTTAGAGTCGTGGCCCATTCGTTTATATAGGCCCTAATTGAATATTTAAACTTAGATATATCTACGTACGTCGATTAGTTCGAAGAAGTTGAAAATTCCCTAGATTTTAGGTGAATTTCCCTATTTCTCTATTGCACCGAAAAATCCCTAGAACTAGGCAAACATTCCCTAAGTTGGTATCCTGTTATCAAGTCCGAAAACTCCACTGCCAGTCGACTCCTCGGGGACGAGTTTACAAAAATAAACCTCTTAGCAACGCAACGAACATATAATGGTGCATTATTTTCGCTACTTTATAAAGTAGGTTCATGAACTTTGAGTTCATTAGAGATTCCATTCCATTAGAGATAGGAGATGGGCTGAACTTTGAATTTTGTAAAAACTAAGACTGGGAGCACTTTTTTGATTTTTTTGCGGAATAAGATGAAAAATTTTTCTAATGCCATGGATTCAAATGTTTGAATATTTCGGATTGGTGCCATTAGAAAGAAATTTTAGGTTATTCGGCAAAAAATAAAAAAAGTGCTCGGAGCCAAGTCTTGCTTTTTACAAAATATGTCTTTTATTCAAAGTGCCAGCCAATTCTGATTATCTGTGGTAGATCTTGATTTAAAAAAAACGCACTTTCTAAAAGTGTAAAATATATACGGACTACCAGCTAAAATGCCTAAAAACTTCAAAAGTACGACAATTTGTTATATTGTTTAAAAAAGGTCTCTAAAACTGAAAATATTTTTTTGCTTAAGGCAACCTTATTTTTATATTAAATTTTGCATAATACTAAAAAATCAGCAAAAATAATGTTTTAGTAAAGTCTTTATAGAACAATATCAAATTATCACTCGAGTAACGGACGAAGGCTGTTCTATAAAGAGGGCGGTAACCCATTTTGGAGTTGATAAAATAACAATAATACGATGGAAACAGCGCTGGATTGAAAACAATTCGACGAATAGGAAACTTGGATTAGGAAAAAAACGATGGTAAACTTAATAGTAATTATTTTAACTTAAAAAAGAACTAAAATAAACAATTTAGTATTTAATAGGATCACCATTTTTCTCTATTACAAGCTGCAAACATCTGGGCACTGAAAAGGTTAAATTTTGAAAATACTGTTGTTCTTGTGAGAGTTGATCTAATGCGCGATAAATAGCATCGCTTAATTCATTTGGTATATTATTTTGACGATTCGACCTCATATATTTTCCATTGAGTTAAGGTCAGGGCTGTTGGCTGGCCAAGGAAGTGTTTTTATATTATTATTCTGAAACCATTGGCGACCATCATTAGCCGTGTGTGCTGGACAGTTGTCCTGCTGAAAAACGAAGTCATTATTTTCATGTAAAGCCTGTACAGATGGTAGCATAACGTTTTCAAGCATTTCAATATATCGTTCACTTGAATCTTCCTTCGATTCTCCAAGAAAAACCCAAACCTCTAGCACTAAACCAGCCTCACATGTTTACAGAAAAATGTCCAGCTTTTTTAATTTGGTGGACGATAAACTAAAATTCTCCTGCTGCTCAAAAATGATTGAAACATTTTTTCGTCAGTGAAAACCACCGTCTCCCAGAAGTCATTATCACGATGAACGTTGTTCAGTGCAAAAATCACTGGCTGTTTTTGTTCTTCTGTTAGAAAAGGCTTCTTTGCAGCAACTCGACAAGAAACTTCTGATTTCGTTACTATGTCTATTTACTATAACCGACGTTGAAAAAGGATTTTGTCTGAGATGGTCAATAAGTCTCTCATCTTGCACTTCAGAACTTACTTTTGGTCGTCCTGATCCATCTTTCCTATCCGTAAAATTATTTTCAATCCAGCGCTTTTTCCATCGCATTATTGTCCTTTTATCAACTCCAAAATGGGTGGCTGCTCTTCTTATAGACCAGCCGTCTTCTATAACTCGAGTGATAATTTGAACTTTTGTAAATGTTGATATCTGTGGCATTTTAAAGGATGTCACACTGAATTTTAAGCTGTCAGGCATACTAAGCTGGTGGTGCCTTATAATAGTATACACCAATGGAAAGCTAAATTTTGTGGTATAGGAAAAAATGCATGTGTAATTTTTTTTTTAAATCAAGTGTACACATATGTTTAGGCAATTACTGAACAACAGCACCTTATAGTCCAATTTTTTGATGAGTGGACTGACGTCATTTTTGCCTCTGAAAACGTATTTCTTTGAATCCACTGACGAGCCCACGCTAGTCACCCCGGGCGAAACATCATTTAATTGTTTCCCTTTTCGCTTTGGACTTTTGTGTGTTCCTTGTGGGACACTCGTCCAATTTTGAAATTTTGTTCTTTCCTCCCAAGATCTTTAGATCTTTTCTTTTTTAGATTCTTTTCGTTTGATGGAACTGATTTGGAAGTTTTAACTTCTTGTTTTAATTGTCTTAGGAGCATATTCCTATTGGAAAGATTAACACGCCAGGACGAACCCGTATCAGGCGACTTATAATAAGTACCATGCGGAACGATGCCTATTTGTGAGTGTTTCAGAGTTGGAAGTCAGAGTGTGCGATGGTGTTAAATGATGTCTGAATTGAGGGTGACTAGTGAATCCACTGACGAGCCCACGCTAGTCACCCCGGGCGAAACATCATTTAATTGTTTCCCTTTTCGCTTTGGACTTTTGTGTGTTCCTTGTGGGACACTCGTCCAATTTTGAAATTTCGTTCTTTCCTCCCAAGATCTTTTGATCTTTTCTTTTTTAAATAATTTGTTGTTGTATTTATTGCCGCTGTCTAAAAGAATGTATCATATAGAGATCCAAAAAATTGGACTTTAACAGGTATTACCTCAATCTCAATAATCCATTGACAAAGCAATATAAATTACATACATAAACCTATTGTATAACATAGCAGCTCCCTTTTAAAAAAAAAACAAGAATTTCGTATTAAGTGCAAGTTTCATAATTTAATAGCTGAGCAGGTTTCGGTTATTCAACAGCCATATTCAGACCCTCTGAAATGTATTCAATAAAGCAGTGGTGGACGTTTTTCTTACCGAAGCTTCGCTGTTGTACCCATCCACCAACGAAAGGTCATAGTAGTCCAATCCTCCCCACCCTTTGAGGGTGATTTCGATCAGGGTGGCTGGTGGAGTGCCGCCGGCGCCGGCGCACTCTACTCTGTTGCCACAGTCGCCGGTGTAACAGTGGTTACCTTCGTTTTCGTAACACCAGGTTCTTGACCAAAATCTACCCGCCCAATCGTCGGGAGCTATTACAGTGTGCTAGAAAAATGAAGAAAAACATTTTGTTTAATAAATACTAGCGGTCGAACCGCGCGTCATCCAAAAGTATTTGCCAGCGGTCATTGTGGCGCCATGTGCCATGTCGAATAAAAAGTAGCCTATGTTTCAGTCCAGGTCACACCAAAATTTCATCCAAATTGCTTCAGACATTTTTGCGTGATTGAGGAACAAACATACACACGAAATTTAATTTCTGGGAGGACAAAAATATTCTGAAGGTTATGTTCAGATTTTATGGCGTAATTATGTTATTTTCAATTCAAATAAACAAGTTCTAATATAAATTAAAGAAAAAGTCAATCCTACTATCCTACTTATGTTATAAATGCGAAAGTTTGTGTGTTGATATGTGTTTGTGGCTGTTGCTTAATCACGCAAAAGTGGCTAAACAGATTTGGATAAAATTTAATAAGAAGATAGGGTGTGACCTGCTGGATTGACTTATGGTTACTTTTTATTTGACATTGCGCTTACTGACAGCTGTCAAGTGAAATTGTTTTTGGATATTTAAATGAAACATCTGTACATTTTGAAGATATCTTAACTAGGTGGATGGTAAGGAAAGGAAGGGGGTGGGTGGAAGGGTAAAAATCGAGAGTGGGAGAGGGGCGGGTGGTAGCTAGTTAGGCCATAAATTAAGCAACATTAGTTGAATGGTTGTGCTCTGTTTCTAGTAATGGTATAATACTTATACGTCAAAAATATTTTTGATAATAATCTTATTTTTATACTGATATTTAATAATAATTAACTGAATTTTTATAAATCTCGCTAGTGGCAAACTGGAAGTTGAAATAAAAAGCATTCGATATAAGAGTACTTTTTCCATGTCCCTTAACGTCCGACAAAAATGACGTGATTAGTTTATGAGGAAAGCCGATTTACATGATTTTTTAAGTTGAGCACCCTATATATTTCCAAATTTTTCATATTCCAAAGAAATATGTTTTTAACAATATCATTTGCCATGGACAAAGTACTCTTATATCAAATTCTTTTTAACCCAGCTTTCTAGAACCAGTAATAAAGTTTGCCACGAGGAAGGTTTATAAAAAGTCATCCTGTACATAAAATTTTAAGGTGCTAATTTTTTGCCTAGCGAACTTTGTTTTTAGTTTTTTGATCAAGGGTGACCAATAAAGCTACAAACCAATAATCACAGAAAATTTAGACGCCTTGTATAAACTTTTATAGCCTCCAATTTATTATGAAATTATAAACAAATCTTTTATAAATGAACTAGCAAAATTTAACTGAAATTTGATAGACATTGTAAGAAAAAGCCGATTTTTCTTTAGTTCTTAAATTTTCTACTCCATTATATCGTTATGTAACATGGTGCCAAAAATACTTATATAACTTCGAAAGTTGCAAATAGACGCAAACTATATTTTGCTGCTTTAAAGAAGATAATGTCGACTTTGATTGTACAAAAAATGAAAACTACTTTTTTTTACCTTATTTTTTAAATGCCCTCTAAAGTTTGACAATATAAAAATGCCTTCTTATTTTGTAGCATTTTTTAAAAGCCCAAAAAACTGAGTTGATTGAAATAAATTAATGAGTTAAGAATATTTTAAACTAATACATACACAAAATAAGTTACTGAGGACGCCTTAATCGATTTTAACGAAATTTGGTACAAAAATCCTCTATGGGCTGACCATAAACTGATTAACTTTTGAGTAGGGCGGTGGGGGGCTGAAAGAGGCAAAAGGGGGATAAAATATTTTAAAAATTTGTAACTTTGGAACAAAAGCAAGTAGCGATATACGGTTTTTAGATTTAAGTTTCCATGAATATGGACTACAAATTTTGTTATTAAGTCCAAATTCGTGGGAGCTTTGGTTTTCGAGTTATTTGAAAAAAACGTTAAAATATATAACTTTAGAAGTAAAGCAGCAATTGATATGCGGTTCAGATTTTGTTTTACGTAATTACGCGTAAATATTACCCAAAAATATTGTTCCGTTCAACATAAAATAATTGATTGTATGGTGGAGTATTCGTGCTTTCTAGCACCAATTTTTTAACTTACCGTTGCACCCTGATCCAGTTTAAACCCACCGTTATTTAGATGTTCCTTTTCACTGTTACCTTGAATACCTATCCAAATAGGGCCACCATCTTTGTTTGTAATATGAAAACTAACTGAGGCTGAAGAGTAATCTATACTCAGAGCCAGGATTGAAACGAGAGCCAATAACTTCATTTTAGTCACGCACAAACTTTTAAAAATCTTTAACTTTTATCAATACCGTACTATTTATATTTTGCAATCAATATACCTGAGTAGGTACTGCATTAAAATATTCTTTTTATAGGCATTGCGTGTTTTAAATAAACAATCATTAAATTGATAATAATTATTTTTCTTCATCGATTTCAATCCTCTTAATGTTTTACGGGGCTCTACACCCAAATTTTAAAAGTCTTATTAACCTATTAAAGTGAAAATCTCTAAAAGCAATTCAACTTCCAGTCCTACCTAAGCCCGAAAGAGGTGGGAAGAAATTAGGAAAGAAATAAAATTAAAAACTTAAATCCCCCGAAAACTAGGCCTATTTTTCTAAAAATCTCCCCCATTTATACTCAACTGTCTACCCAATCAGAGCCGTGTTCATCCTCCTAGGGCAGTCAAGTTTTTTTTGGGTGAGGATACAACCCGCTCACATGAAGTAGGCCTTTAACATAGAAATAAACATAATTTAAATAAAAAATTAAGAATTTCTTACATTTTTGTAATTCGCATTGCACCAATTAGTTTCCCTTAACGGCGCAAGAACAATCCAGAGATAATATAAATTTGTCAATCGATTTCAATACGTCATCTACCACTCATTATCTATCTCTGGTTTCTTTACTGTATTCTCCTGTTCACAGATTGCGCCGCGAATCATTGGGGATTAGGGTCACTGGATCCTAAAACCTGCGGCTGGGACCGCAGGTCTCAGGATCCAGTGACCTTATGAGGGATTGTTTATTTATCACCTAGGTGATCGAATTGAGAGCAGTGACAACTAGTCAAATGGTCATACACACAGACCACTTAAGAGTTCTAAAAAGTAGCTTTTCACCAAAGGAAAAATTATTAAATAAAACACAAAAACCAGGCCGACGAACTCCAAAACAAAACGACAAAACTAAGGTTATGAAGAATGTCAGGCAGACACACTGACATTGGTTAGTTGCAAATACAGTGAGTCGACCAATTTCGATGTTTGCATGGCATAAATTTTTTTTCCTGGTAAGGGGTGTTACCTAGGTATATATGCTAGATCTCTCTTAGCCGAATACATTTAGGAAAGGAGAACACTAGAAACTATGCCTAGGGTAAGCTCACAAAAAAAAGACGTGGGTGGTTAATTTTGATATAATATAACCATTTAAGTAATTTTTGATGCTAGGCATATAACTAATATTGATAGGTAACCCTTATAGTCCATGTTTTTACATTTCCGCATGTTTTAGCTTTAGAGGAAAATAATACTCAATTTGTTTTTTATTAGAGGAAGAGGATTACAAAGCTTATTAATACAATCTAGAGAGTTTTTGAAATTAGGTGTCCATTATTTGGAAAATTACAAATATTTCCAATTTAGTTTTACAGGTCTCTATAAAGGGTATTTCTGACTGTTTCTGACGTAATATGGGCGCGCCAATTTTGAAACACCACAAAAGCTAAAACAGTTTTTTTCAAAAAATAAACAAAATTTAAAAAAAGTACCAAGATTTGATAGAAAAACATAGTCCAATAAACAATTTAGGCAAAATTTCAGGCCATTTGGAAGTCCCGTTTCCGAGAAACATGCGGAAAAAGAATTGCCTAATAAACGGACCCAACAGCGTTGCCGGTTTAACGATGTAATTGGGCCGTTAAACTGCGCGCTTGGCATACTATCAAGGTTCGTTTGGAATAGCACGCAGTATTTTTCGCTGACAGGTTCCAAACCTGTCTCCGCGGTCAGGCAAATTCCGGACCCTGTTTGTTTTTTCGGCAGGACCCAGTCCGGACGCCCCTAAATTCCGGACGAACACTTATTTTTATTAAGGCGCAATTACACAGACGAACATGCTCAAATAAAAGCTCGTGCAAAATATCTAAAATTTTTTGCGTGAACATTTTTGTGAGCTTTTCTTTGAACATTTTGTTCGGGTAAATTTTTGAGCAAATTATTGCTATCTATTTTGGAAACATATTTTTAAAGATGAGAATAAATAAAATTTCACATCAATGATCAGTGATCTGAATTCTTTAAAAAAATGGAACACCAACTTTTATTTAAAATTTTTATGAAAAAAAGCCGACGGCAAGCGAAACATTATTATTGCCTCTACTATCAGTTTTGTCACATGGATTAGGGTTACTTATAATATTTTTTTCTTAGGGTTTTTCCCGGATTTTTTTGCCCGTGGTTTTTTTTGGGATTTTCTTGCGAGTTTTTTTTTATTTCCAAGGGTTTTTCTCCTAAAGTAAAAAAAAACCAGGAAAATTATTCTTTTCCAAAAAATTTTTGAGTTTTTCAAACATCGGCAAAAAACTTAAAAATTGCACTTTTAAGCGGTAATCCGCGCCTCACGACTATGAGGAGTGGTGGGGAGGGGGATTTTTGTAGCTTTACTTTACCTTTAGCTTTTATTGTTGTTTTTTAATTCCTCACACCAGATTTACCTAGTTAGTTTCCAGGTTTTCCAGGTTTCCAAGGTCCTAAGGGTTGCTTAAAAAGGCAAAATGCTGAAGATATAGATATTTATTGTCAATTTAATGTAATAATTAAGATCGATTACTGACACTGAACCAACAATATGCAAAGGGCAACATTGCGAAATCCAAAACTCGGGATGATAGATCGGCGACACAGTCTACTAAATTACTGCTAAATTATATTTTTTAGACAAGGGTCGGGTTCGTAAGGTTGTAAAAGTGGGTAATAAACGGGTATTATTTAAACCGAACGTGCTTTTGTTCATATATTTGAGATTTAATAAAATGTATATAGGTTTTTTAATTTGACTTAATTATTATTGTAAAAGACTAAACTAGGAAGTAAAATAAAGGGATATTCTTTTAAACGTAAATTTTTATCATTACATTTTACAGGCAACAGCAATAAATAAGTGCCAATTATTATTTTTTTTATTCTTGTTTTTTTTACAACCCCTAAATAGTTACAAGTATACTGGCATATCCCCTATAAAAATCAGATCAATCGAAGTTGCTTATGAGGTAAAATGTAAATTTCGGAATCGAATCGTTTTTCCGTCGGAAAGCACTTGATTAAAAGTACCTTATTTCAAAACTTTGTTTTTCTATTTTCAGTTAAGTTCAATGAATTCCGATAACAATATATATTTTAAATTTGTAAAGAAATTTTTATAGCCCCAATTCATCAAATAAATTTTGCTCAAGATTCTCTCCAAAATTTACGCGTGTTTTTTTGTACGAGATTTTGCTCGAACATTTCTTTGAGCATTTTGCTCAAGAGGCTCGTGTAAATGTTTGTCGGCATTTCCACATCAAAGGAAAGTTTGTCTGTGTAAATGCGCCTTTAGATTTTAATTTTTATATAAAGTAAATTTTATCGTCTGAGAAAGCAAAAACAATTTTGAAGTACTTACCTAACCCCATATGTTTATTTTTGTAACTCTTGGCAGATAAAGATTATATGTACAAAGCATAACATTTTACACAAATAACGCCCTGGAGACAGAAACGACAACAAGCAAGATAAAAAGGATATTAATATAAAACGAGCACACCACACACTACAAAATCTTTTGACAATCACAATTATTTTAATTCTGAAGAAATCTTTCCCCAGAATAAAACCCTGACTCATTTATATTTTATTATATAGTTTTGCCCTTGTGTAGTAAGGTGATTCTTGTTAACTTTAACAGTGGGATTTACTAAGATCTAATATATTACCCCCCACAGATCTAAATATTTACCCCTGTGGGGGGTACTAAATTTTAAAACCAAATTTAAAAAACCACTTACCCATACAGAAAAGACACAAAGTTATTCATTATTCTGTAATATCATTGCAAAATACCATTGAAAAACAGCTTTTTTTCTAAAAATATACCATATTTTAGGAAAAAATGCCCTAAAATTATTTTTTTTGACAGGCTTCAAAATGGCATATGGTGAATACGCCAAAAATTTGGCACCTAACAGCTTCATTATCTGTGTTTGAGGTTATAAAGTTGGTGATTTTTTAGACCACCTATGGGGAGTGGTTTAAATTTATAGCATCCGGAAAGGATTGTTTTGTGGCAATTGGTAATAAGTAACTGTTTTTACAAGAAGTAATTTACCTTATTTAATATCCCAAATTCTTTATTAATCAATAAAACACCTCCAATTTTGTCCAGAAAAACGCCATATTTTCAACCCGTTTTCAGCACAAAAAATATATTTATAAGGGCACTACGAGGCAAAACAAACATAAGTGAAGGTCACTGATTAAGCACGAAAAATATTCCAAACAAAAAAACTCAAAACAACTATATTAATTTATTTACAAACTGAAAGTAAAACATTAAGGTTATCTAAACGCTTAGTCAAAATAACTTTCCTTACTCAAAGCCCACTCATTTTAAAGCTGTAGCTTTCATCATTAGAGGTTGGTGCAAGCCAAGGTGTAAGCAGAGGTAAAAGATCCGAACTCGCTGTTTGCGATTGAACGCAGCGCTAATATTTTTAAACTGACATTTAGACAGTGACAGAAATGTAAAAAAACTTGCATTTAAGTTTTTTAATACATTTCATAAATAAAAACGCCTTTAAATAAATACAAAATTAATCTACTCCTTATTTTATTATCACCCATCTAAATCGTTGTGTGACATCAAGTATTAATTGGAAAAATCAATTATCAAGGGTAAGTTTTAATTAGAGTGACATATAACCTCAATTTTAATTTGTTCTACAGAGGGTTTACTATTTAAACCCCGCGTGGGTTTCAATTGAAACTTTCTTCTTAAATCCAACAAAAGATTGTGTTAAGATGATTATTCAATAAACAAATTTATTAAAATTCTTCTTATAATTCAAACTATGTCCAAAATTCAAGGAGGGTTGATTTAAAATGCTTAAAATTAAAATTTCACTTAAACTTAGGAACGTTCTAAAATAGACTAAACCCTTTTAGTAAATCCCACCGTAAAAAAAGTGTTTTAGAAAATGCCCGTAGACATATCATCATAAAAAAAAAACATCGCCAAATTCGTAGCTCTACGCATCGGGACACATATCCTTAAGGAATTTTGGACAGTTTTGGGGACAGTCTGATGATCTGCAAATATTTGGGAGTGCAATACTGCCAGACAAGCGAATTTAAATAAACAAAAACTTCAATTCGTCTGTAAAGTTTATGAAAAGGGCTATAGCAGTGTATATAATTTAAAATGAAAAACATAAACATTAAAAAAAAGATTTTTTTTACAAAATGCCCATAGATATCGTCATAAACATAAAAGTACCTAACTACATTTATATCCTATTGCATGCAAATTCCTTAAATCTAGATTTGGCTAAATCCTTTAAGACACAGACACTCTGGCAACACTGGAAGCTGCTGTGAATGCATGATTATCGGCCTTAACTGAAAGCCTGTTTATGGTAAATAATATGAGTTATTTCAGCAGAGTTCTTGTATTTTTTCATTTACATTTACAACAAGCAACTTTTTGTATCATATTTATTTTTTACAAATCGTTAAAAAACAAAAAAAATACGAAAAACAAAACACAGGTCATTGGCCTTTGCGCAAACATCTTTTTTTAATTGTTTTTTTACTCTCTTCCAAAAATCAGCGAACAAACTGCTTTTATCCACTTTCTAAAACAAACAAACTACAATAAAAAAGCATTTTCACAAATAGGAAAATCACTTTAAATTGTGCCGTAGCTAAAATTACGACAGTCGCGAAAATAACGGTTTTTACATTTTTACAAGAAAAACAACGAACTTTAGCTACTGCCTTGAAATTTACGTTGCGTCTATTGGAAAATCGTTTGTTTGCCCTCCACAACACATGATCCTGACAGATCATTGAGCCCTTCTATTTTAAAATTCATTAGAGACATAAAGCTATTTGTAACTCATCGCGGTATACGTATCCGCATCTAGCGAGAACCAAGCACATTAATTGGTCAGAAACTTGTACCACGTTTGAAAAGAGCAGATATATGCTAATCTCAGGTGTTCTTGGACGCGATAGTTGTTGAGATGCGTTAGGTATTACGTATCGTTGGCACACGTATTGTATCTCAGCACCTATTGCGTTCAGAAACACCTTAAATTAGCATATATCTGCTCTTTTCGAACGTGCTACAAGTTTCTGACCAATCAATGTGCTTGGTTCTTGCTAGATGCGGATACGTATACCGCGATGAGTTACATATAGTTTTATGTCTCTATTGTCTTTACCAATGCACCCAACCCAACAAATATAAAAACAGCTGACTGAATTTGACATAATGGTCGCGATTTTTCAGAAACGACAGAAAAAAAAATAAAAACACAGCGTCCTTCATATTTATCCTAACGTTGTAAAGCTGCGTCATTTTTTAATAACATTTTGTAAAATTAATAATTGTTACTACGCGTACCAATAAACGTCAAAAAGTTTCAAAAATTCTCACCATATAAAAGGAAAGACAGAATTTGTGGGACTTTCCTGAACAGTGACAGCGAAATATTCCATGGCTATCTATGGTTTTGTATGTTAAAAGTTTTAAAGGTTTCTTTACACGTAAATAAAAAACAGGGTGTTCAGAAAAACAGCCGACAAAAATTGAAATTGACATATTGTTTATATACTAGAATAGGCATTAAGAAACTAACTTTTAAGGAATATTAGCAAATAGTCCTGACAAAAAATCATTAAGTGTAAACTTGTGTTTAAAAATCGTCAGATTTTTTGTAAGGGCGAGATTTTCTGACGGTTTTTAAAGAACCGCGACTTTTTCGTCAAAAACCTGACCAATAGGAAACAAGTTTTATGCTAAATTTGAACTTAAGAATTTTTAAGCCTTGCCGAATGAGGTGTTAACCAAATCGGGTTTAACGACCCTTAAATCCGGTTTTAAAATACGGTGCAAATGGACATCAGTAACACATTCAAATTTTTACACATCCCCAAACGTTAATGTTTCTTGTCCAGCCTTACAAGAAAAGTGAATTTATGATAGGGGGGATAGTCCAGTCTGGTGAACTGTAAGTTTCTGGAGTACAATACTATTATTAAACTCGGTATTAAATTCCAGAAAAGCGAATTTAAATAAACAAAAACTAGTCAACTGAAAAATGTATTAAAAAGGCCAAAGCTTATTTAGTCGTACCTACATTATTTGTACTTTAAAATTAAAAACTGAAACAATAACATATTTTTTTAAATACCTTTAGTAACTAAGATAAGAATTATTAAAATTTTTACACATCCCCAAAAGTCAATCTATATTCACCAGCCTTGCATGTAAAAGTGGACTTATTATCATCATACGCGTAGCTGTACGCATCAGGGCATTGATCCTTAAATAACTTGGGATAGTTTTGGGGCCAGTTTGCTGATTTACAAGTTTCTGGAGTGCCGTGGGCTCCCCGACAACAATACTGATCGGTGTTGAATGCCAGACAGGCGGATTTGCAGCCGATTGTGCCTTGACCGTTGTTCACACGAAGTTCGCCTGAAAAAAACACCAAAAATTACGTTTAAGTAAAATTACTGAAAAAATTTTTTTTGTTATCTTAAAATCACTAATTTGTATTAAAAACGATTTGTTTCTCTAAAAGAATTATGTCTGTCTCCCTTCGAGCAAAGAATATTGCCTAAAAGCGGCGGAAGATGTCGAAATTTTTACCAAAAAGTCCCCAAAAAATTTTTCTTTCTTGGGACTTTGGTAAACAATTAGTGACATTTGGTTAGAAAATGATAACACTTTTACGAGAACCAAAATGTCCGCCCATAATACTGTCATGCACGGAAAAAAAAAATCTACAAATTATTTTAAAACACATTATTTTAAAATAAACATATTGTTATACTAAAATACAAAATTTAATTTTCTCAAATGTTTTCTTTAATCCAAGTAAAAACTATCTGTTTAAAAATTTTATAATTTTTGATTTGAAGCCTAAGATCTTCATTTGGAAATTTACCGAAAACATTAAATTAAAACGGCACTAAGTTTATTATGAAACTCCGTTTATTTTCGTTTTAAGAGCATATCTTTAAATTAGGCAAAAAATTATTTTTTATTTTAAAACATTGCAAATTTTGACATGAGACTATTGTAATAAATATTTAAAATACTAAAATTAAGTATAACCTTCAGATACCTAATTGAAGAAAATTCTTGTCGTTTTATTCTTAAAATGAACATCTCAAACGCTTGGGGATTCTCGGTTCCGAGGTAGGACGTAAGAGCCTGTCAGTCTTTTATTGTATGTGCATTGCATACAGTTGAATTTCGAGGGAAAGCTCTTTAAAAATCAGAAATTCGGAATTGAAAATTATTGGGAACACCACTTATAATTTTATTATATAGGTACCTAGGTATAATAAATCACCACCCTTTTATTAATATTCTCGTCCCTCTTAAAAATATTTTAGTTTAAAGTTGACTTTTGATGAGAATTTTGTGTGTTAAATATTTCGTGAATTGAACGTTTCGTTTTCCGCAACTTATTGAGAAAATTTCAAGATATCGTTATGGAGTCTATTGCTGCTGGTGGTAAGTAGAATCTCAAAAATTTTGTTGAATTGAAATATCCACAGAACTTTTTTAATTTTGATTTTTTTAAACTTTATAATGTCGTAAAAAATAAAAATAGGAATTTTTCGTCCTTTTCTAGACATAAAGTACATTTAAATATGTATTTTGGGCAAGACCGCATATTACGGGAAATGTACTTTATGGCTAGAAAAGGAAAAAATTCCTATTTTTATTTTTTATGAGACATAGTTTAAAAAAATTAAAATTAAAAAAGTTCTGCGGATATTTCAATTCAATTTAGTAGTTTTTTTATACCTTCATCAAAAACCTGATTTTAATAACTGTCTGCAAATAACTAAATCATGGCCTCTTTGGTTACCGATGCAAAAAGAAACTTACTTGGTCACGGGTGCAAAAAATATTTCTGTCCGTTTTTTACCCAAAATTAACGAGAAATAGAGGAAACTAGTAATATGTAAAAATTCCAATTATTCTTGCCTAAAAATTAAGCCATCTCAAATATTTTTTCGTAAAGACGTGGTGAAAGAATAATTAGATTATTTCAATATTACTATTTTCAGCTATTTTTCTTTAATTTTGGGTAAACAACGGTCAGAACTATTTTTTTGCACCCGTGATCAAAAATAGTAGTTTTAACCACTAGTGGCTAAAATAGTGCTTTTTTTACAAGCGTTGGTTTAAATAACGAGCGCAGCGCATCTTTTTTTGCACCTGTGATAAAAAAAGTCTTTTTGCATCGGTAACCAAAAAGCCATGCTTTAGTTATCTGCAGACAGTTACTAAAATCATGTTTTTGATGAAGATATAAAAAAATTTTTAAGATTCTACTTGCCACCAGCAATAGGCTGCATGACGATACCTTTAAATTTTCTCAATTACTTGCGGATAACGGAACACTCAATTCAGGAAATATTTAACACATTTTATTAACACTTATAAAAGTCTCATCAAAGGTTCGCACCCGTGTAGAAGGGGTTAATATGACGTCATCTTTCAAGATGGCGGTCAAAAATCATAAAAAATACAACTTTCGCAACCAACATGATTATACTCGATTCTATATAATTCAAGAACGAGGATTCCAAAATATTTACTTTCAAGGTCATCCGACCTAAAATGACCTTGAAAATAGCAAAAAAACAAGATTTTTGCCTTTTTCTTTTCAAAAAATCTTAATAATTCGAGGTTTTGTCAGTCCAACTTCAAATCTACCTTAAACTATTAGGTATGTATGATAAATTCGATCCTTAGAGTTTTATACAGTTTGAAGCTTCATGACCTTGAAAAATACCCCAGTGAAATTAACATATTGCAAAAATAACACACTAAACGGCGCTATTCATCAACTATTAAAGCAAAGAGAGCCAAATTTGGTAAGAAAGATAAGAACCTCAAGTCTAACAATATTGTTAAAAAAAATTTGGTTCAGCTATGACGCGTTTCAATATGGCGGCTGATATATTAAATTGGCGACTTATAACCACATTTTATTTTATCCAATTTCGTAAAAACGCAAAAACGACAAGGTGGCCATTAATTCTTGTTGACTTGTCGCCGCTTAGTGTGAAAAAAAAGTTTAGTTGACGCATGACCTTGATTGACCTTGAAAATAACATGTACAAAATCAGCTTTTTGTGATGTTTTTTCCAATTTACCACTACGCAAAAAAAGTGCCAGAGATGAAATTAACATCTTAGCCCTAAATAAACATTTCATTTTAAACCTCTCTACTATTATTTTTGATATGGCGTCCCAGATCTTTATGCTATACCCCGGTAAAAATGACCTATATGCCTATCCTTTTTATTAAGTTTTGGAACTGTGAATTTTATGTTCTACTCGCTTGCCTAGCCCACAAGTCATTTAAATAACTTATAACAGAGTTAGCAGAAATCATATATATATATTATCATATACTGGACCAGTGGTTTTAGATGCCATTTTCCAAAATGGCGGTCGAAAAGGCATGAAAAATTTTAATTATGCCCGTAGGGCATGACTACACTTGTTTACTACCATTAATAATAAAATTCAAGGATGAGGATTTAACAGCTATTTAGTCACACTTCATGTGCCACCGCATCCCTGTAGAAGTTCCGAAACTTAATAAAAACGTCAGGCATATAGGTTACTTTTACCGGGGTATAGCATAAACATCTGGGACGCCATATCAAAAAAAAATGATAGGGAGGTTTAAAATGAAGTGTTGGTTTATGGCTAAGATGTTAATTTTATCTCCGGCGCTTAAAGCTTTTGCGTAGTGGTAAATTGAAAAAAACATCACAAAAAGCTGGTTTTTCACTTGTACATGGTATTTTTAAAGTCAATCAAGTCATACATCTACTAAACTTTTTTTTCATAGTAAGCGGTGACAATTTAACAAGAATTGATGGCCACCTTGTCATTTTTCCTTTTTTACGAAATTGGATAAAATAAAATGTGGTTATAGGTCGCCATTTTGATATATCAGCCGCCATATTTAAGCGGGTCAAAGCTGAACCAAATTTTTTTTTAACAATATTGTTGGACTGTCCTTTTTTTCTGTCTTGGCAAATTTCATCCTCTTTAGCACTCTTTAGTATGTTATTTTTGCAATATGTTAATTTTACTGGGGTATTTTTCAAAGTTATAAGGCTTCAAACTGCATCAACCTCTAAGGATCGAATTTTGCATATATGCCTAATAGTTTGAGATCCATTTGAAGTTGTACTGACAAAACCTTGAATTATTAAGATTTTTTGAAGGGAAAAAGGCAAATATCTTGTTTTTTGCGATTTTCAAAGTCATTTAAGATCGAATGACCTTAAAAGTGAGTTTTTTAAAATCCCCGTTCTAGAATTATATGGAATCGAGTACAATCATGCCCCGGTTGCGAAAAATACTTGATTGTGTGACTAAAGAGCTATCAATCCAACATAGTCACAAAACTCCCCCCTACACTATTACTAAATTAAACTTTTTTTATTTTTTTTTCAAGAACTGTAAGGGTCTGCAAATTTACAAAAGGTTCAAAAAAATGCTTCTGCTCAAAAATATATTTTTTATTTTATTTAAAGCCATATCTTAGGAGTTATACTCGTTTTGCGCTACTATAGATATACTAACGGTTAGTACATACTTCACTTACGGTAAGGGAAGTTTTTACTTATGGTTCATATGTTATTTTATAACCTTAAGTGGGTGAGAACACTTATGGGAAGTAGACAGTTCACTTGTCTCATATTTAAATGAAGTTTCTACTTGGGGCTAATGAATTCTTATTTAGGATTAGTGGATATTTTTGGCTCGTATAGGGATCGGCGATAAGCGGTCGATACGAAGGCAACAAGGCACCGGCTTAAGGTGGCCGACGGCTGTGACTCCAAAAGAGAGCAACAAGGCACCAGCCAAAGTGTACAGGCCCGGGGGGTTCAGGTTCGACCCAGGACGCTTATTCTTGACCGACCGTGAGGTGAGGTGAGCGAAATTCCCCGTGGAAAAAGGTGGTGAAAAAACCTCATCTCACGGTCGTTCAAGAATAACCGTCCAGGGTGCCTATTCTTTTTCGTTTCGTAGGATGGGATCGCTCGCCTGAGAGAAGAGAAGTATTTTTAACCAATAAACGCGCTTAAAAGCAGTGACGAGAAGATCGAAGAATCACCAAACTATTATTGGCACGCGCAGGGCTGCCCCGAACAACGATTTTTGACGTCAGTCAAGCCACACTCCCCCCCCCCTCGAAAGATATTCGAGTTTTTATATTCTTATAATTTCGAACCAATTTCGAACTAATTTTGAACGACACTCCTTCCTGATTTCTTTAATATCCAAATGGGAGGTGCAGCCGGACGTCAAGCTAAAAAAAACCCAGGAAAGAGTGTGATTCAAAATTTTTAAAAAAGGTTGAAAATTAGTTCGAAATTAGTTCAAAATTATAAGCATATCAAAACTCGAATATCTTTCGGGGGAGGGGGGGGGGTTCTCTCGATTAGACCCAGTAGTTTAGACTTGTAGGAAAGCTCGTGTATAACACGTCACTAGGGTGATTTCAGAATACGATATTGGACGAAACCATCACGTGACCGATCGATATTTTTCAGAGTAGGACGTCGCATAGTGAATTTTGAATTAATAAGAAAAACATTATGTAGTCAATTTTTGAGATAAAAATGACACTATGTATAAATTTGGCATGACGGAACCTGTCAAAACTGAATTATACATGTACACATGAGGCGTTTTCTCGCGTTGAAATTATTTTGAAATATTATTTGAAACTATTTAGATGTGACGTCATCATTTAGAACCGAGAAAAAATGAGTGGTTCAAAACGCTGACGTAGTTGGTGTAACCTCACTCTTTTTGTTTTTCTGTTTATTTTTTTGATGTTTAGAATTAAAATGGATCAACTACTGGTTTATTTAACAAAAACAGTGTACGGCCAGTTTTAGTACCATGGATGGCAAGCAATGGAAGCTACATGGATAGTGAAGTTTTTTAATTTCCTGTTCTTTTAAGCTCCGAAAACCATATAAGACCACAGGGATACCATGTAGAATGGCTAACAAGATATCTAGAATACGATTTTTCATCCATTTTCATGCCAAAACAAAAAAAAATCTTAGGTTAAAACAAGAATGTAGAATTTTGACGTATCTTCTACGCACGCGTCAGTTTTGAAACGAGTAAATTCCGTTTCAAAATATTTTTAACCCTTTTAGATGTGACGTCACCGTTGCAACGCGAGAAAACAAATGTTTCAAACTTTTTAAAAACATTTTAAACAATTTCAACGCGAGAAAACGCCTTTGGTGTCTTAAAATTCAGTGCAAAGATTTTAGACACGAATTTTTCAGGTCAAAATAAGAACATTTTTTTTCATGAACATGCCCGCAAACACTTTGTTACTGATCTACGGAGCGTTGACTGTTCACAATTTTTTAGGTTTCTCTTTATACTTAGCTCTTGCAGTTTTTGAGATATTTGCACCAAATTTGAAACATAGGCTACTGTTTAGGGCTTACGTAATCCAAACATACTGACTGATCGTGAGTATCTATAGGCAGATGTTTTTTCAGAGGTGAAGTTCTTCTTTTCCCCCTAAACTTTTACGTGGTGCGCCACTGATTGTAAATTAATACATAAATTACCTGTTTAGTTTAGATACTCTTTTGTCTCATATAAGTTTTTCGCATTTGTGACTGTTATCGAGAAATTAATTTATTAAAATCATTATTTGTAACTCGCTAGATTCAATTAGAATTTTTAACAACAAAGGAGAGCACATAGGAATATTTAGTGATTTTCGCCGTTTTCCTCAAAATATCGCAAAAAATCGCAAGTAAACTGTTTTATTGGTATATGGTTTTTAAGGAATGCAAAAATAATAAAACAAAATACTATTTGAGCATTTTGGGGGTTTCAACCTACTATAGAAATAAAAGGGTTTGAAAAACGGGCTTTAACCTTCCCAACAGAATCAATAAGGAGGGCAGCCATTTGCAAATATGTGAGAAAAACAGTTGATTGAATGTATAATAAAATTAAGAATATACAAATGATTCAATTAATAAAGTTTTTATGCTGTCGTTTTATTATATAAAAAATGGTAAACTTTTGTAATTTGTTCTTTCAAGCTTTAATTAAAAGTTAGATTTTATAATTTTTACTTTAATTTATGTAGTTAACTTAAAAGTTCAATTCTATTTGAACTTCGCTTGTAAACAAGGGTAGGCCTACTTGACAAGAAGAAAACTTAAATATGCAATGGTTTTTTATAGGTACAACACCAAATTATATTTCTATTTTCTTATCCAAACTAAACAAAAATTTATTATTTTGGTGTTCAAACGGAGAGAAGTTTTTAGAGGTTTGAATAAACTGAATAAAACAAATTTCTCTAAAAATATAACTAAATAATAAGTCTTTAGAAGCCACTGTTACCAGGAATAATTTATTCTACATTTGAGTAAAATATGTTCTTTATTTTGTGGTTACTTTCTACAAATTATGGTGAATGCGCTGTTATTGAGATTTAAACTTATATTAAAATTATGATTATTTTAATTGGATGACATGACAAACTGCAAAAATAGGCAATTTGCTTATTCCCAACTTCTATTTCTATGCAACTCACCTACCACGTTAAAAATTGCAATCGGAAAACGCAATAACAAAGAAATTTGGAACTGTAAAGTCAGCAGGCGGGTAGAGGTACGTAAGCACCAGTAAACTGAGGAATTTCCCATTTGTGACGTCAGAAGTACGATTGTGACGTCATAAATGGCAAGTGAGAACTGCGAAGTGAGCAGGCGGATAGAGGCACGTAAAAACTGAGAAATTTCCCATTTGTGACGTTAGAAGTGCGATTCTGACGACAGAATTGCGAAACGAGGAGTGAGAAGTGGGCAGGCGGATAGGGGCCACCCTACTTTCTTAATATATTTTGGCGGCTGGAAGCCCTGTATTTGTTGGGTAAATAACTTGTAAAGAGATAATATCGGTTAACCTGGGGGGGGGGCATTATAAGGGGCCCAAATATATATATATTGCTACATTTCGTAGCTATTTTGTTACGGTTAAATTAATTTTGTAGCTGTAGCCGTTTTCGAGAAAACGCGACCCCCCTGGCTTAACCGTTAAGCTGAGGGGCCACCCCAGAACTTCAGTTCTGCTAAAGCTAGAAAGTTCAAATTAACACCAACATTTTGTAGCTCAGCTTGTTCGAGATCACATATTAAAAGTTTTTAAAACATTCCTAGGGTTGGGTTCGGAAGAATTTATTACATAGCACATTTGACCTATATATTTTGTTCATTAAAATAAAATAAAAATATCTCTTAAACGGCAACAGCTACAAAATGTTTTTTAATACGTCAGATGATAGCCAAAACTCTGCTCTATGCAACAAGCATTAAAGTGTGGGGGCCCCCTTGTAAATAGGAAAAATATATCACATAGTACATTTGGCCTATATATTTAAAGAAAAAAAACAAGTTTTTTTTTTAATTAAAAAAAATCAAGGAATATTTTGAAAACTTTTAACATTTGGTTCTCTCGAGGGTTCCCTCGAGCGGGCCGAGCTACAAAATGCGGCGTTTATTTAAACTTTCTACTGTGAAGTTAGAGAAGAAGCTAGGGTGGTCGCGTTTTCTCGAAAACGGCTACAGTTACAAAATTAATTTAACCGTAACAAAATTGCTACAAAACGGCTACAAAATGTAGCACTCAAAATATTTAGGTCCCTTATGATGGTCCCTCCAGGTTAACCGACGTAAAGATATATGCTGCCGTCCTAAATAAGACTCACGTATCTGCGTTTTCGCTTATTTCAAGAAAAGCGAGTTTAAAGTTCAAGTGCTTGTTGAAAATTATATAGCAATATTTTTTTTGGATAGTGTTTATGGTTTTAAAATAGCAATTTAAAAGTAAATAATATTTATTTATTTTCAAACATGGGCCTACGCAGGGGGGGATTGGGAGTTAAACCCCCCTCACAGAGCCCCATTCACTGCTCAAAATTGATTTTTTCCAAAAAATCAAGTAAACTGAAGCGTTCAGCGCTCTGAAGTTCCCAGGAGCCTCAAGCTCCCCCCAAGGAGTTTTAAGCCTCTCAGGAGTCTTAAGCCCTCCTCCCAGAAGTCTAAAGCCAGCTTTTTCAGGAATCATTTATGCGTACGCCACTATTTTATAATTGAAATTCATTCCAATAATACAAACTACAAAAAATCAATTTACATTAAAGGAGATCAACAATAACTACTAACAATTCTAAGTTTGTTTAAAATGAAACTTTAAAAACAGAACATTATAAATAGTACAAACATTAATCGTAAGTTTTTTAAAATTACATTTAGTTGTTTTCATGTAAATTTTTCCAAAACTCAAAATCGATTTCCTGGCATAACGCTTGGATAAGTTTGCACTTGGAGATCTCGTGGCTCTGGCAATATTATTCCAGAATTTTTTACTTTAAGTTGCAGAAATTCCATCTCTTCAACAATATTTTTAAAGAATTTCTATGTGAGGTAATTTGTGTTACCTCTGTCAAGTCAGGCCGACGTTCCATTTATTTAACTAGAGACGAAAAATCTTTCCAGTTGTGGAAGTTGCAAGGTTGCATTTCCTTTACAAATAGTTTTTTTGATTCGATTCTTACACATTACTTAGTTAAAACCTCGCATATACATATTACTTAGTAAACAACTCGGATCTACCATAAAGTTGCTAGTAGATACGAGGTTTTTACTAAGCAACAGGTAGTTGCGAGGTTTTTGTTAAGTAATAGTCCATTTTTAATGTAGATACGGGGTAACTATTTAAAAAAAAAAATATAGTTTTAGACATAAATTTGGGTATTTTTGTTTAAAAATAGATAAAAGTGACCTATTTAAAGATATTTCTGGTCCTAACTCATTTTTGATTTTTTTGCAGATACGTGGGTCATACTTAGGACGGCAGTATGGTATTCAAACATAAATTAATAGTGATATACTAACTTGGACAACCGTTATTTATTAGAGCGCCACATTGGGCCCTTTTGCAGCTGTATTGACCACCATCTCCTTGACCATTAACTGGCTCAATCTAAGGATAGAAAATTATGATCATATAAGATTTGTTTGTCACAACTAAATAGTGTTTTGGTATACCCAAAAATAAATATTTTTTTTACACAAAAGAATATTTTTAGTCCACCATGGGGGACTATTAAATTCATAAAATTTTGACTTTTCTTAATTTTATCAAAAATGAGTTACTAAGGTTCGCTTTAATCGACGAAAAAAAAAGTTTTCTGTAAGACAGACCAAAGACAGACAACAGTCTTTATACACGATAACTCAAGAACGCCTTAATTGATTTTAACCAAATTTGGTACAAAAATCCTCCATCGGCTGACCATGAACTGACTAACTTTTGGGTAGGTTGGTGGGGGGTTAAAAAGAGGAAAAGAGGGATAAAATATTTTAAAAAATTTTAACTTTGGAACAAAAGCAAGTAGCGATAAAGGTGTTCAGAGTTAAGTTTCCATGAATATAGACTACAAATTTTGTTATAAAGTCCAATTTTGTGGGAGCTTTAGTTTCAGAGTTATTTAAAGAAACGTTAAAATATATAAAAAAAATTGTAACTTTAGAAGTAAAGCAGCTATTGATATGCGGTTTTCAGATTTTGGTTTTCGTAAATATTACCCAAAAATTTTGTTATAAGGTTCAAATCTTTCAAAAATATCTGTGCTTTCTAGCACCAATTTTTTTACCTAAATTGCATGAATTTGACAAATATTTTAATTAATTTGTGCTAAATTAAGGGCAAAAAATATTCTTTTGTTTCAAAAAATTATTGGTTAAGCCAATAAAAAAAACATTTGTTTTTGACAAAAAAATCTTTGGCAGTGATACTTATTATTAGCTGGTATTGGGCATATGTATTAAATGACTGCCTACTTGATAAAAAAAATATTTAATAACATTAAAAAAATATAAAAGAACCAAGCTATTTATGAACAAAAAATTATATTGACTTAAGAAAAGATTAATTTGTTAGTTCATGGGTACTGTTTATTCATAATAAATATTTTTGAAAAACCCCAACATCAGTAAATATTTAGTAGCGTAGTAACTGTTAATACACTCAAAATGTATGTGACCATATACAAAAAATTTTACTTACCGATGCCCTAGTGTTAAAATAATGTATAGATAATACTGGTTTTTAAAATTTTTAAATTCCGTGATACTTAAACATGTGAAGTCGCTAAGTTAGTATTAACTTAGCTACCCCAACATTTAAAAAAAAAACATAATTTAAAATAAAAAATTCGATTTCTTTGTTATATATTCGTGGAGCACATAATTCGTACATAATTTTAAAACCAAAAATTTTGAGGTTGGCTTCATAATTCCTGGTGGGGTTGCTTAGTTAATATTAATCTAGCTACCCCATTTTCTTTTTCGATTTTCTCAGAAACCAGAGGAGCACAAAAACATCTTTGGCAGTGATACTTATTATTAGCTGGTATTGGGCAAATGTATTAAATGACTACCTACATGATAAAAAAAATATTTAATAACATTAAAAAAATACAAAAGAACCAAGCTATTTATGAACAAAAAATTATATTGACTTAAAAAAAGATTAATTTGTTAGTTCATGAGTACTGTTTACTCATAATAAATATTTTTGAAAAACCCAAACATCAGTAAATATTTAGTAGCGTAGTAACTGTTAATACACTCAAAATGCATGTGACCATATACAAAAAATTTTACTTACCGATGCCCTAGTGTTAAAACCATCGACCAATGAAATGTCATAGTAATCCAATCCACCATATCCTTTAAGGGTAATCTCAATCAGGGTAACTGGGGGTGCGCCACCGGCGCCGGCGCATTCCAATTTATTATCACAGTCGCCAGTGCCGCAATGATTATCTACGCACCAGGTTCTTGACCAAAAGCGTCCTGCCCAGTTGTCTGGAGCACCAACTGTTTGCTGAAAATACAAAAACCTCGTTTATAAAAAACACATAACGATTATTGCGAAATCAATTTAACTGTGTCGACTTGATTTTTTGACCGTTTTTACGTCATAACCAGAATTTCTTATTTGCTTCACTGCCTAGTAGGACAGAAGAGTTTTTTTAGCATTCTAAACTTTTTGTGCAGAGAGCATTTTAATTTTTTCAGACTTTTTGAACCCGCGTTCTTAAGGCGCAATTACACAGACGAACATGCTCAAACAAAATCTCGTGCAAAAAATCTAAAATTTTTTGCGTGAACATTTTTGTGAGCTTTTCTTTGTTTTTTGTTCGGGTAAATTTCTGTTTTGGAAACATATTTTTAAAGATGAGAATAAATAAAATTTCACATCAGTGATCAGTGATCTCAATTCTTTAAAAAAAATGGAACACCAACTTTTATTTTAAATTTTTGTGAAAAAAAGCCGACGGCAAGCGAAACATTATTCTTGGCTATCAGTTTTGTCACATGGATTACGGTTACTTATAATATTTTTTCTTAGTGTTTTTTTTGGGATTTTCTTGCGATTTTTTTTTATTTCCAAGGGTTTTTTTCCTAAATTCGAAAAACAACCCAGGAAAATTTTTTTTTTCCAAAAAAATTTTGAGTTTTTCAAATATCGGCAAAATACTCAAAAATTGCACTTTTAAGCGGTAATCCGCGCCTCACGACTATGAAGAGTGGTGGGGAGGGGATTTTTTATTAAACATATTTTTGTAACTGTACTTTACCCTTAGCTTTAATCGTTTGTTTTTAATTCCTCACACCAGATTTACCTAGTTAGTTTAAGGCACCAAGGGTTGGTTAAAAAAGCAAAAGGTTCATGAAAATGCTAAAGATATAGATATTTACTGTCAATTTAATGTAATAATCAAAATCGATTACTTACACTGAACAAACAATATGTAAACAGGAAACATTCTATTACTGTTAAATTATATTTTTTAGACAAGGGTCGGGATCGTAGGGTTGTAAAATTGGGTAATAAACGGGTATTATTTAAATCGAACGTGCTTTTGTTCATATATTAACTAAACTAGGAAGTAAAATAAGAGATATTCTTTTAAACGTAAATTTTTGTCATTACGTTTTAGGCAACAGCAATAAATAAGTGCCAATTATTATTTCTTTTATTGTCGTTTTTTTACAACCCCAAAAAAGTTACAAGTGTACTGCCATATTCCCTATAAAAATCAGATCAATCGATGTTGCTTATGAGGTAAAACGTGAATTTCGACATCAAATCGTTTTTCCGTCGGAAAGCACTTAATTAAAAATACCTTGTTTTAAAACTTAGTCTTTCTATTTTCAGTTAAGTTCAATGAATTCCCATAAAACTATAAAACAAATTTTGCTTAACATTCTCTCCAAAATTTCCGTGAGTCTTTTTGTACGAGATTTTGCTCGAACTTTTCTTTGAACATTTTGCTCGTGTAAATGTTTGTCGGCATTTCAACATCAAAGGAATGTTTGTCTGTGTAAATGCGCCTTTATGTTTCGAGGCTCAGTCGACCTTAACCCTTAAAAATAGCGAGCTTGTGTAGTTGTTTTGATGATGACGTGTGAAAATACTAGTTTTATGGAAGAACATCAAGAAGAAAACGTTTCAGATGATTACAAAAATTAACATAACATTACTATATCCTCCTCGGTATTATTAAAAAGCCAAAAATGGTTTACTCCATTTCTAAGAGATGAAAACTATGGTAATAGGCTAAGTTAGAGGCCCTGTGTAGTCCAATTTTTTGGTGAGCGGACTGACGTCATTTTTTGGGATCTCTATTTGATACATTGTTTTAGGCAGCGACAATAAATATGTAAAAAAAAGTCATGTCGTTGGTTGTTTCAACTGTTATTTCAAATTGACAACAACAAATTATTTGACGTGCGAACGGTTGACAACAAAGAAATACGTTTTCAGAGGCAAAAATAACGTCAGGCCAATCATCAAAAAATTGGACTATACACGATTTTTGACAGTTATTGTTCTACCAGAGGTGAGCAACTGGACTTGACAGTTATTAGGGAAATGTATAAAAATAAATTGTGTGTTGGTAATGATAGTTGGTAACCCCTGACAATAAATAATTTTGTCACTGTCACATTTTTGATTAAGAAACGTCTGGTTCGAAAATGGAATTTTGTTGTATAGAAAACTGTAAAAACACGTGCCTCGACGAATTTGTATTGTTCCGTTGTCCAACGGAGAAAGAAACTCAAGAAAAGAATGAACTGGAAAATTAACAAAAGTAGCCGAATTTGCGATGTAAGTGAACTATAAGTAGTAGGTACAAACATACTTTGTTAATAAATAACACAACCTCCATTAACCTAGCGACCCCACCTTAAGAAAATCAAAATTTGGTCACACCATAATTATGTCCTATCTATGTGCTAATTTCGTCCCAAATCAAAAAATTTTGTGCTTCTCTGGTTTCTGATAAAAATCGAAAAAGAAAATGGGGTAGCTAGATTAATATTAACTTAGCAACCCCACCAGAAAATATGGCACTACACTAAAAATTTTTGGTTTTAAAATTATGTGCTCCACGAATATATAAGAAAAAAAAATGAACTTTTCATTTAAAATTATGTTTTTTTAAAAAAAGGGTGGGGTGCTAGGTTAATATTCACTTAGCGACCCCACATGTTTAGGTATCATGAAATTTAAAAATTTCAAAAACCAGTATCATCTGCATATTATGTGCTAATTTCGTCCATGATCAAAAAATTTTGTATTCATCTGGCTTCCGAGAAAATCTAAAAAGAATGTGGGTCAGCTAAGTTTAATATTAAGCTACTTACTCCACTAAAAAAGCTGTTTTAGAAACGAATAATTCGGATTTTTCTTACACATATTCGGAGCACATAATTTTGTAATAATATATTTTTATTTTGGAATCGTTTTTCAGATTACGCATGCTAGGTTATTACAAATGATGTAATGTTTCTAGGAAACCAGACAAGTACAAAATTTTCTGATCATGGACGAAATTAGCACATAATGTATAGATAATACTGGTTTTTAAAATTTTTAAATTCCGTGATACTTAAACATGTGGGGTCGCTAAGTTAGTATTAACTTAGCTACCCCAACATTTAAAAAAACATAATTTAAAATAAAAAATTCGATTTCTTTGTTATATATTCGTGGAGCACATAATTCGCACATAATTTTAAAACCAAAAATTTTGAGTTTGGCTCCATAATTGCTGGTGGGGTTGCTTAGTTAATATTAATCTAGCTACCCCATTTTCTTTTTCGATTTTCTCAGAAACCAGAGGAGCACACAATTTTTTGATTGGGGAAGAAATTAGCACATAATTATGGCATAACTAAATTTTTATTTTCTTGGGGTGGGGTAGCTAGGTTAATGGAGGTAATATAACCCTATGTTTCCGTGTTTCATTGTAAGAAAAAGAGTAACAAAAATATTAAACTATAAGAGTCTTTATATTTTACTTATTATTTACATTTTTAATATCTACTGCGTGTATTTTTTTTTGTCAAAACTTGGCATATTTTACTAACCAAAAAAAATCAATCTTTCAAAAACTATCTCGGGAAATTATAAAAAGAAACAACAAAACATCAGTCCATTTCATAAAATCGCTTTTACATGCAAATATAAAAAAAAACTAGAAAGAGAGGGCAATATGAGTTGCCCACCTCTGGTAAAACAATAACTGTCAAATATATAGAGGGCTAGAGGAAAAAATTAGAACCCAATTTTTTTTTTCATTAACAGGCTTAGAAAGGTCCACCGTTTAATATACTAAAAGTCTCCATTCCTACCCTCGCGTTTTTCTTGGATAACTCCTAAACGGTGGCATACTGTCAAAAGCGACAAATGGCAAAAGTTTGGCAAATTTAATTTTCTATTAATAGACACTTACAGTGGGATTTACTAAGATCTAAAATAGTACCACCCACAGGTCTAAATATTTACACCTGTGGGGGGCACTAAATTTTAAAACCAATTTTCAAAAAACACTTACCCATACAGAAAAGACACAAAGTTATTGATTATTTTGTATTTTTATTGCTAAATACCACTGAAAAACTGCTTTTTTGTCAAAATAAATACCATATTTTAGAAGAAAATGCCCTAAACACAAAATAACTATATTAATTTATTTACAAACTGAAATTAAAACATTGAGGTTATCTAAAAGCTCAGTCAAGAAAACTTTCCTTACTCAAAGCCCACTCATTTTAAAGCTGTAGCTTTCATCAGTAGAGGTTGGTGCAAGCAGAGGTAAAAGATCCGAACTCGCTGTTTATGATTGAACGCAGCGCTAATATTTTTAAACTGACATTTCGTCAGTGACAGAATTGTGAGCAAAATTTGCATTTGAGTTTTTTAATACATTTCATAAATAAAAACACCTTTTAAATAAACACAAAATGAATCTACTCCTTATTTTATTATTACCCATCTAAATCTTTGTGTGACATCAGGCATTAATTAGAAAAATTAATTAACAAGGGCAAGTTTTAATTAGAGTGACATATAAACCCAATTTTAATTTGTTCTACAGAGTGTTTACTATTTAAACCCCGCGTGGGGTTAAATTTTCTAATTTTCTTTTTTTTCTAAATTGAAACTTTCTTCTTAAAACCAACAAAAGATTATGTTAAGATGATTGTTCAATAAACAAATTTATTAAAATTCTTTTTATAAATCAAATTATGTCCAAAACCCAAGGATGGTTGCTGTAAAGTGCATAAAACCAGAAATTTCACTTAATCTTAGGACCGTTCTAAAATAGACTAAACCCTTTTAGTAAATCCAACCGTTAAAGTAAATATTTCAAGGCATCGGTATCGGTATACGTATCGCGTTCGAAATAAAGCCAAATTACACTACATTTTTGACTTGTTTATGCGATGTTTCGAACGATGCCCGCTTTTTTGAAAGGTGCGATGACAGAACTGCTAATAGCAATCGATGCGTGCGTTGGAATGGAGGTAACGATACGTTCATCCCTCCGTACGCATCGATTGCTGTCAGCTTTTGTGTCATCGCACCCGTCAAAAAAGCGGGCATCGTTCGAAACATGGCAGTCATAAATGTAGTATATTTTGGCTTTATTTCGAACGCGATACGTATACCGATACCGATGCGTTGAAACATTTACTGTGTCTAGTAAGTAAATAGTGATAGTGTAGCTTAAACCAGTCCTTCTACCAAAAAAATTAAAATGCCTATTTGAATAATTTCTTGCATATTCCTTTCTAGCATTTTCATCAAGATTTCGCAACCTACGAGTACCAAACTTGGCACGTGTCGCTTTACCTCAAGGGTGGTGGGGAAATAAGCGTATTTTTAAATATAACAATCTTACTAACGTAAGTGTGCATCATTGGAACTTATTTTTTTCTCTGGTATGATCCTACATAAAAATAAAAATAACCAAAAAGACTGACAAAATCAAATTTTGAAAAAAAACATAGATGTCTACGCCTATGACGATTTAGTGTCTGACCAGTGTAGAAAGTATAAAGCTAGATCACTGGCCTCATAAACAAAGTATTGGAAGAGTAGGTGACGTTAAATATTTCATTTAACAAATTTGATAAAAAAAATATAAAAAATTATGATTTAAAAAAATTCTTATTTTATTACTAGAAGCAGCAAAGGCAAGCAGACCATGTCGTTGGAAATGCAATTTTATCTAGTATAAGGTCCAGTGAAAAGCGGGGCCTTTTTTGTATATGTCAGTAACAGTAGCGGAACAAAGAGTTTTGGTACATTTTGAAATTTTCTAGTTAACAAAGTCGGACTACGCCACTGACAAAAATTTAATCTAATATAATTTAGGTTACTGCTCTTAGATCAACACTGCCAAGTTTGGTACGCATAGGTTGAGAAGGAATATGCAAGAAATTTTTCAAATTGGCATTATTTTTGCTTGGGTTTTTTTCAATTTTTCTGGTAGAAGGAGTGGTTTAAGCTATACTATCACTATTTTCTTATGAATAGCGAATTAAATTTGCAACATTTTTTCGATTTCTCAATTTTGACAGTCGGTCACCGTTTAGGAGTTATCCAAGAAAAACGCTTTTTTTTGGAGTTTTTTGTAGGTTAGAAATGGTAGTTCCCGAGGGGGTAGGAATGGGGACTTTTAGTATGTTAAACGGTGGACTTTCCTAAGCTTGTTAATGAAAAAAAAATAGGCTCTAATTTTTTACTCTATGCAGAAAATTTATATCTAATTTGTATTTTTTCTTTAATTTCCGAAGTTGCTTATACTTACGGTTTCTCCCGGATTTAATGCAAATCCACCGCTTCTTAAATGCTCGTGTCCTGGGTTGCCTTGAATGCCTATCCTAATAGGGCCGCCATCTTTATTGGTGATGAGAAAATTGACAGCATTGACTGTCAATGTTATGGTGGAGGTTAGAGCCAATAGATACAGGGGAGTTGGCAGCATTTTGAATTACCTGAAATAGAAAAAATTAAAAGTTATGCTCTGAAAATAACAAAAAAAAATTAAAATAGATGGATAAATAAAAAATGTTTTGAAAGACAAGCAAACGACTGCCTGTTTATTGTTTTTAAGTTGAAAAATAAAATATTCTATTATGACAGAGATATATTTGTTTAGTCATATCCATAAATGCCTTTCTTTGTAACAAAGAAATTTTCCTATTAGTGTATGGCTATACTTTTCTTACCTTTGAGCAAAACAATAACACTGTCGGGTATATGATATATATCAACAACTTTTATACTTATTTAATTAAATTAAAAAAAAAATGAATAAATTAATTGCTTATATAACCAGATATTCGGATTCCCCAGCAACAAATTAGCCAATGAAAAACAGAGATTTAAATATAAAAATTAACAATAGGTAAACAATATATCGTTTTGATAACCTTTGGATAAATCTTAATGCAAAAAAAATTGGACCTTTCATTATTTTTTTAATTGAAACAACTCGAGGCGTGACAAAAAAATTACCTTTTTCCGGAAAAAAATCTTGCTAAAAACTATTAACATTATTTGATCTAGAAATACTTTAAAAAACTATATCTATCTAAAAAAAAATTAACTAACCTTACTCTGTAAAAAACAATTATAAATGCTACTGATATTTTCCTACAATTGTTTTATATTTATACTATTTTTAGAATCAAATAGACCCATTTTGAATAAATTATTGTAATTTGTAGAAATCCCAGTTTAATTTGTTTTTTCCTTATCCACTTTACTATCTAAAAGTAAAATATAAAGAAAATCGAAAATATTAATTGCTTACCCTGTACATTAGTATTATTCATTGGTTTTTAGAGGAAAAACCTATATGTTACTCCTTTGTAATAATTAATTTGTTATGTATTTTAAATTGTTGCATTATTAAAATAAAATAATCATATATAATTTTATCTAAAAAATCTTGTTGTTGTTATTTTCCTTTGTTTACCGTCCCTTTTTTGTGTCCCGCACTGAGAAAAATATCCACTAATCCTAAGTAAGAATTCATAGCCTCAAGTACAAACTTCGTTTAAATATGAGACAAGTGAACTGTCTACTTACCATAAGTTTTCTCACCTACTTAAGGTTATAAAATAACATATTAGCCATGAGTAAAAACTTAACTTACCTTAAGTGAAGTATCTACTAACCGTTAGTAAATCTATAGTAGCGCAAAACTAGTATGAATCCTAAAATATGGCTTTAAATAAAATAAAAAATATATTTTTAAGCTCTAAAAATCATGTCCTTGCACAATACACCCTGAAAAAAAAAATAAAAACAAATAATTAAAAAAAAGTATGATGCGCCGACGGTGTTCGAACCGACAACCTACAGGTTGATAGACCAATGCTTTATCCACTGTACCATGCGCTAAAGAAATAGGTTGAAACCGCGGAATATAAGCGTTGTGGCGGATTCTTATTGTTCTTATTGTGTAAAGTGTTAATCATGATTAAAGCTTAATCAGATAATTTTTAGTTTGGTGGATACATATGGACAAGTATCTCTAAACGAAGGGTTACCGGGTTCGTTTCCGGTCATCGATTTTGTTTTTTCGATTTTTTTTTAACTTATTTCCATCATGATCTCCCTATAAATAGACCAATGACCGTTGCAAATGGGATTGTCGAATTCTTATGATGGCAATTCGTTGACAAATCATTATAGGCATGCATTATTATTAGGATGAATATATTTTCTGCATGATTTTTCAATATTTGATGCCTTCATTTATCCCTAGTAAAAAAATTCACTAACCGTAAGTGAAGGGAAAGTTAAGTGAGTTGTCACATATTGGTAAGTAGATAAATCACTAAAGGTTAACAAACTAGTATAAAAATTCACTTACCCTTAATAGGAAGACTGGGGTCTTTTGGGACCCCACGATGTGTTTAATTCGTCTATTTTTTTGAGTTATAAAAACTCCGTCACTCCTTCAATGTGCATATTGTTTGGTCTACTACGGATTGTATATTTTGAATTTTGTGGTATATTTCCCATTTATTTCTAGTTTGGGGAAATACATGTCTTTTCGGTAGTCACACATTTATTTCTAGTGCGGGGAATCTCATCCATTTGTTAAAAATAGTGTGTTATCCAAACGTTTCAGTTTAGTTATATCTGTCCTGGAGTGCGTAGCACATGCGACTAAAAATTGAGTATAAATTTGCCTACTCACACGCCGTTGACGGATAGGGAGATGTTATATCTTCTTGAGAACAACGACCCAGAATTTGATAGGTGGAAGAACGAAGATGCTGCGAGCGATTTAGAAGATGAAGATATTATCGAAGAGGATCAATCTGCGGAGGATGTGATCGAATTCCACCGTAATACTGATACTTCTGATTCCGTCCCAAATAATGCTGATGATCGTAAAGGCCCAATTTATGTAGCGAAGAATGGTACAGAATGGTCTAAGCATCCAGTGGAAACACGACCAGTCAAGTGCCAGAAGGCTAATATATTGACTAAAAAGTTGCAACTTACCCCTTACAGTAGCAATTTCTCAACAATAAAAGAAGTATTTTCACTTTTTATGTCTCCAGATATTGTTTCAAAAATAGTTGTTGAGACAAACAGAAAAGGACAAGCCATTCTTGATAAATGGAATCAAGATCATCCAGACAAAAGAAGAAAATTTACACCTGTTGATGCTTCAGAGATTGAGGCATACCTCGGCCTTTTGATAACACTTGGTGCTCTTCGCTCTTCTAAAGAATCCGTAGATTCCCTTTGGTGTGAGGAGGAACCTTATTAGCTACTATACGAGACATATTCGAAATATTCGTCAGAAACTGTAAAAAATCCCTTTCTCCAAGCAGTCATTCTTGTGTTGACGAGAAACTAGTTCCTTTTAGAGGCAGAGCCCCTTTCAGAGTCTATATGAAAAGCAAACCGGACAAATAGGGGATAAAAGTATGGGCTTTAGTCGACTGCGACTGCTGTGGTGTAATTATTTTGCTAAAAACGATTGTTTGTTTCAGGAAAACAACAAAAGAATCCAGAAAAGGGTCAAGGCCAAAGAGTAGTAATGGATTTGATCAGTCATTTGGAAAGCGGCTATGGCATTACGACGGATAATTTTTTCACCAGTTTGGAACTTGCCGAAAAGCTCTGGGCGAGAAAGCTAACTTTATGTGGAACTCTTCGAAAAAACAAGACTTTCAGACCATCAGAACAGAAAAATTGCACTTTGGTGTCATATGTCCCGAATAAAAATGTTGCCGGTATTCTGCTGTCGACTGAGCATATGAAGGATGAAGTATCTGGTGAAGAATTCTGCAATAAGCCCGAGATTATTCTTCATTATAATAGAACGAAAGGAGCTGTTTACACTATATAGAAGTTGGCAAGTGAGTACTCTGTAAAAAGAAGATCTAATCGCTGGCCTGTGGTAATATTTGCACATCTTCTAAATGTTGCTGGTATCAACGGGTTGGAGTTATGGCTGATAAAATTTCCAGATTGGAATAAAGAGAAACCGCAGAGACGTAAATTATTTCTTCTAGACTTGGGAAAAGAGCTCATAAAACAGAATGTTACTCGGCGATACAGCAACAAACAGATTCAAATAGCCAAGGAAAGATATATGACTGCCGTTTTTTCCGATCTATCCTGAGAAGATGAAAATCAGGCTGAAGCGACTGAAAATCAACCCACGCCAAATGTTAGGTCACGATGCCATCTTTGCAATAGAACCAAAGATTAAAAATATAAAAAAGTGTGTACTAAATGCAACAAATACGTATGTCCAGATGTTTAGAGAATATGGCGATATTAGTCAAAAGTTAAATAATAATAAGGAAACCACAATGTTTAAAATTTAAATGTATTTAAAATATATTTCTTGATATATTTAGCTAAGAAATCTTTTGAAATTAAAGGTTTATTATAAAATCGATTGAACGTTTTCCTTTTTTCGGGACATCCCGCGGCATTTCTAATACTTTTGATTGATGTATCAACCCTTAATGCTGCGAAAGACACTCCATGTCCTCTGCTATGTCCTTTAAAATTTGATTCTAATCCTGCGTTTTTTAGATCTTTTTAAATCCCCCTGCTAATGCTTTGGGATGTATCGGGCTTATGAGGCTTTTTAATTGTTAAAATAAGTGTATCCTCTGTTCCTCGAAATAGTTTTGTTTTCTGTATGCAATATATAATGGTAAAACACAAATAGAATGTAAATAGTCTCTGAAAAAGGGAACCTAAGCCAAGGCTGAATCCTTCTGGATCCAGATATTTAAAATACCTTTAAGAACTATTTCTATGCCGTCTTCATTGGCTTTGATGTTACTTAACTTATAGAAAATGTCTGAGCTCTTTATATTTCGGAAATTGAGAAGGCAGCTTAAAAATGTCTCTCATAAACCTATCTAACATTTCTGATTTTTCTGCTCGCAAATTAAATTTAAGGCAGACCTATGTGTGTTAAGAGTTGAATATTTCCCAGTATTTTGAGATTCTGTTTCTAAAACGGATACAACTTGATTTATATTAGGCTGCAAGATGGTTTCAATATTGTCGCAAAACTTCCACCATTTGGAAAAAGTAAAAAATGGAATCCTCCCAAACGCCCCTCTTACTATAAAATTGATAAGATGTCTACCCTCAGGGAAAGATTATTTTATGGTGGGTGGGGTTCCCTAAACGAGGATAATTGTAAATCACCTTTCGGATTTAAAACGATAACTTTTAAGCGAATCATGGATTTTACTTTTGGATACCATGCTTAAGTTTTCCAGATAGAATAAACCACCGGAAATATCGCATTATCGTTTTCAATTTTTTCTTTTTTTCACATTTTTGGAAACAGTGAGGAAGGAGGAAATATATAAGAATTAAGGTTTTTCTAATTTATACAATTTTTATGCCAGATTTTCTTACCGCTATATGATTATCCAACGTATTTATGTACGTGGCAAATATGTTGGGAATTTGGAACCTTTGGTTGCACTAAAACAAAATTATGATTGTTTTCCACAAACCAAAACTACACTTTTTTGCACTCGACGCGCGTTTCGCTAACAATGTTAGCATCATCAGGAGACGATAAACCATGAACTAAATTAATCTACGCTCTATCTTATATACAATCCTTTAGTGGGCGGAGATAAGACTAATAATTTGAATACTGCAAACACATCGTCTACATACCTGAACCATACTCTGGGGAAATATAAAAATATGTTTGGTTTTGGTTCAGAACGTTTTAACTTTTGTATATCAGATCGATATCAGATCTCTCAAAACATCATTCAAAACAATAAAAATAGGACATTATATCACAATAAAACAATCAAAAGTTTGAGAGAAAAAGATGTTTTCTATCTAAAGGCTGACAAGGGTAATAAAGTTGTTATATTAGATAAAACAGATTATTTCGAAAGGGTAGATAACCTAATAAAAAATGGACCCTACAAACAAGTCCCAAAGAACCCCTTACCAAAAATGATAAACGAAGTAAAAAACACAATTAAAAAATGTAACAATATTATTACTGACAATATTAAATATAAACTACAAGTAAGCAATCCCACTATGCCGAAACTGTATTGTCTTCCGAAAATCCACAAGCCTGGAAAATCGGTTAGACCTATAGTTTCTGCTGTAGGATCACCTACTTACAACATTTCGAAATGGCTAGCAAACGAGTTTGAAAATTTACCGATAAAGCAAAAAGGTTTTTCTGTTCAAAATTCCCTTAAATTTATCAACAAAGTTAAAGATATTTCACTCCAAGAAGGTGAAATTTTAATCTCGTTTGATGTTAGTTCGTTGTTCCCTAGTGTGCCGATCCCCAATACCTTACAATACCTGGAGGAACTACTAAGAAAAAATAATCTAGAAGACAAACAGACTTTAGAATACCTATCTTTAACAAAACTCTGCATGAATCAAAATTACTTTCAATATAAAAATAACTACTACCAGCAATTAGAAGGAACCAAAATGGGTAATAGTTTATCACCTTTTATCGCAAACCTATTTATGAGCAAATTTGAATCAGATATAAGTAAAGAATTTGAGTATTTCCCCAGAGTATGGTTCAGGTATGTAGACGATGTGTTTGCAGTATTCAACACTAAAGTAACTAGTGTTGAAAATTTTATGGAAAAAATAAATAACAAATTTCCCACTATTAAATTTACTTATGAAACAGAGAACAACGGTACACTGCCATTTCTAGATACTTTAGTTATAAGAAATAAAAATAAATTGGACTTTGACCTATACAGAAAAGGCACGGCCACCAACAGGTATATTCCAAATGACTCTTTTCATTGCTTACAACATAAGCTTGCAAGTTTGCACTTTTTAACATATAGATTAGTAAATTTCCCCTTAAACAAAGAAAGATTTGAAGCAGAAAAGAATAGGATTAGGAATATAGCTGGCGAAAACGGTTACGACGAAGGCTTAATAAATAAGCTGATAAATAGACATTCTTTTCAAAAGACCTTTCGGAATTCTACCTTTTTCAGACAAAAAGATACCTGCGACTCAAAATTTGTATAAATTCCTTATAATCCTAATTATACGAAAGGATTACACAAAGTATTTAATAACACCGGTCTTAAATTAGTATATCAATCCGGTAACACAATAAGAAGCTTACTAGGAAATCCCAAGGATAAAACTACAGTTCTAGAAAAAAGTGGAATTTACGAAATTAGTTGCATGGATTGTGACAAAAAATATGTTGGCCAAACGAGACGCTCTATTCAAACACGTTTTAAAGAACACTTAGCACACTTAAAATACGGAAGAACAGAAAAGTCAAGTGTGGCCGAGCATGCTTTTGAAAACAATCATAGATTCACATTAGATAACCTAAAACTTCTAAAAAGTGTACCAAACAAAAGACTTTTGAATGCATATGAAAGTATGGAAATCATTAAATCCAGAAATAGTTTAAATAAAGATAGAGGACCCATCCTGTTTAGTACACTTTATTCTTTGGTCGAGGGGAGAAAGGATTAAAAATCGTGATCAATCACAAATTATTAGTCTTATCTCCGCCCACTAAAGGATTGTATATAAGATAGAGCGTAGATTAATTTAGTTCATGGTTTATCGTCTCCTGATGATTCTAACATTGTTAGCGAAACGCGCGTCGAGTGCAAAAAAGTGTAGTTTTGGTTTGTGGAAAACAATCATAATTTTGTTTTACGTGGCAAATACAAAAAATATACCTAAGCTCACTGCCACATGATTCTCCCAATAGCAATCAATTCTTAGTAAAATATGACAATTTTTTAAAATTCTTTACAAATCTTGTTAAGCCATAAACATCTGCCTTCATTTCAAGAATGTTTTGCGTTTCTCCTGTTCACCTTTTTGCCAAAAAACCCCCTTTTGCTTCCTTTCCATTGCAACACGCACCCATCATGATTTGTATGCATCGGAGAAAATTTTAATGTTATAATTAGACTGTAAAATAGTATGTACTTTAACCACCACACAAGTTCATTTTTAACCAAGAACCTAACAAGCATCTTTTTGTTGTAGTTGTTCCTGTTAGCCAGGCCTGATATTTTTCTCGCTCAAGAGTTTTTACGTACAACAAGCTGTACTCTGTAGAGTAACAAACCGAGACTAGCCTTCCTATAATTAGCGAAACCTCTTTAATTGTTATTTTATTGGTGCGATACATATCCACATCTTTTTTGCATTAAGGATAAATCCTAAAAATTGTATCTTTTGAGTCGGTTGTGTATGGGTTTTTAATTGTTAATAAAAAACCTAATCTTTTAGATAAGAGAAACAGGCCTGAAACCTTAGATTAAAAGGATGGAACAAAAAGTGCAGTGCCTAGACCAAATGGTAAACATTGGAATTCAACTTTAGTTTTGAAAAGAAAATCTTAAATATTTTTTATATTCATCAAACATTGGAACTAAAAATATGCATCTTTAAAATCTAATGTCGTAAGAAAGCAGTTTTTAGTAATTAAGTTCTCTAATATTTTCCAGTTGAAAATGAGGTGGACGAAAGAAATTTATTTAGGTTTCTAGGATTAAAGATAAACCTAAAATCCCTTGTTATCGTTCTGTCTTAAAAAATACCTTAATAAAAACTGATCTTGACAGTTATTAACAGTTTAACTGCTGCTACTTATAAATGTTGTATGTTTTTTTTAGGTTTGTCTACAAAGGGAATTTTGTAGCCTTTTTGTCCAACTCAAAGCTAATTTATTTTGAGTTATTTGATTCCACTCTTCTGAAAAAAAAAATTATTCGACAGTAGTACGTTCTTTCACTGAGCTCTAATATTTCCTCTCGGCGCCTTTTTTATATTTGTGCAATTGTCGGCAAAACCTCCGCTAAAAAAGAAAAGATCTTTATATTTTCGCATGAAACAATATTGTGGCTAATGCAAAACAACTGCGCCGATTCGGCAAGACCCAAAAGATTTTCATCTGCTGCGTCTCTCCCTTTTTTGTTTAGGCCAAATTAGAGAAAACCCGCTCTAAGGCTGTCAAACCTTTTCCCAAAATGGTTTACAATTTCAAGGGTTACGTATCTCTTTTTTGCTTTTTTTTCGAGTAGTATTCTTCGAGTTATCTATATATTCCCATAGAAAGATGCTTCTTCCATCTGCAAGCTAGCTCTGCTGGTATATCTGGACTCAATGTACTATCATCTGTCCCCCCTAATATACTTTCTAAGGGATGCCTCTCTATGCTAGAGTTCGAGGAACTACTAGTGTCTGACGAGTTGAGGAACTGTCAGATTCGTCGTCACATATAATAATATTTATATGTGTATAGACTAATATGGCGGGCATAAGTCAAAATCTATGCAGAGTTTTATGAGTCATAAAAACAAATGTGGGTTTAGAGAATAAACAAACTCATGCCAAAAAATATTAGCCAATAGCCTAATACTTGTCTCACTCTACTCTTTAAAACTGACAATGCACCTTACTTACTTAAATCACGACGCTTCCTTTTCCTTTCTTTTCCAGTTTCCTCATTTTCTTCTTTAGGTAATCCATTTGCTTTTCACATTTTCTTTTGTTAGATTTTTTCGACATTTTATTCGTTTAACTGTCAGATTCGTCGTCACATATAATATATGAAAAACGACGTGCTAATAGTTATTCTTTAAGTAAACAGTCAAAATACAAATGAAAATTTTCCCTCGACCAATATCGGTGTGTTGGGTTATGACGATTTAATAATAGAAAAGTGCTTTCATCTGTGAAAAGAATAGATCTCAGAAAGTTTTTATCACGATTAGCCATTTCCATCGTTGTTTTGCAAAATTCCATACGATGATAGTTGTCCTCCGGAAAAATTTGATGCGTTTTTGACGCTTTGTAAGAATGATAACCATTCTTTTTGAGAACACGTAAGGCAGTGGCTGAAGTCGTATCAACTGCTTCGGCAATTTGGTGGCTAGTTAACTTTCAATTTTCCTTCACTGCTGCGCAAATCATCACATCTCGTACTTCCTGCTCGTCATTCAAACCAGTGGGTTTTTTATGGTTTCTTGGCGCTACACAACCAAACTTTTCAAAATTTTGTACAAATCTATAAATCGTTGATAAACTAGGTTCTGGGCGATTTACAAAATTCTCCAAAAAAAAGTTCTTGAATAAGTCTCAATGGTCTGCCTTGATAGTACCATTTGACCATCTGCACTTTTTCGGCAACTTCGTAGACATCCATTTTTAGTTTTAAAAATGTATTTTTTCACTTAAGAACTTACCAATCTGTTTCTCCAGCAAGGCAGAAATAAAACAAAATAATAAAAGCGAGATAAATTTCCAAAAGATAACACTGCAGCGTGCTTCGAATCCACCTCGGTCGTACGGCACGGAGAGTAAATTGGACTTGATTCCCCCTATGTTCGCAGTAGCCTGAAGCTCATTGTATAACCTTGCCAATAGGATAGTTTTGTTCTGATTTTCTTTTTTTGACTATATGCCAAATTTAAGATCTTAACTACTCAAAATTTAAATCAGAAGTATCCTATCTGACATTTGAAAAGTAGATAGACTGTATATCAGAACTATCCCACCTGAGACTTCAACAGTAGATAGGACAGGCATTGGGCAGGTAAAATAAAACACTCTTTTTTAGATAGGATTAATTTTCACTGAGTATTTTTATTTTTTGCAATTTTTTTTTACGCAAAAGTTCCGCCTTTACTTGAACTATCTTATCTGCTAAAAAACCGAAAATGGCTAAAATGTCAGTTAGGATAGTTCTGCTCTAAGGCGACGTTATATACTCAACTGTCTACCCAATCAGAGCCATGTTTGCGCTATAGGGGGTCAAGGTCTTTATGGGTGAGGACACAACCTGCTCACATAAAGTAGGCCTTTAACAAATAAACATAATTTAAATAAAAAACTAAGATTTAAAAAGTCAAAATATTTAAAAAACAACAAAGTGAATCTCGTGTCCGCAAATCAAAATTATGTGTTTCTCTCCAGACACCTACAGACCTGTTTCATCCTTATTAGGAATCATCAGGGAGTCATAGGATTGTACCTGGCAGTTGAAGCTACACGGGCACGCACGCAACACACACAGGTACTACGTCTCCGCGTATTACAAACTTTTTGTTTTAAATTCGAGAGGTGTGCATGGTGCCCGTGTAGCTTCAACTGCTACGTACAATCCTATGACTCCCTGATGATTCCTAATAAGGATGAAACAAGTCTCTAGGTGTCTGGATTCTTCATTAGACATGGGAGGCCTGGTTGTAGTGAAGTGAGAAACAATAACGCTTTGTCCGATATGCCACGAGTCTTACTTTAAAATTAAGAATTTCTTACATTTTTTCTATTTCATTTCTATTAAACTGCGCGCTTGGCATACTATCCAGGCTCGTTTGGAATCGCAGTACATTTCGCTGATAGGTTCCAAATTGGCTTCCGCGGCCAGCCAAAATCCGGACCCGGATTGTTTTTCTGGCAGGACCCAGTCCGGACGCCCCTAAATTCTGGACGAATCGTAACCCTATACCTGGATCTCATTTCTTTTATGACGATCACTTTTTTTTATTAGATTTTAATTTTGATATAAAGTAAATTTTATCATCTGAGAAAGCAAAAACAATTTTGAAGTACTTACCTAACCCCATATGTTTATTTTTGTCACTCTTGACAGATAAAGACTATATGTACAAAGCATAACATTTTATACAAATAACGTCCTGGAGACATAAAGGACAACAAGCAAGATAAAAAGGATATTAATATAAAACGAGCACACCACACACTACACAAATCTGTTTACAATCACAAATATTTTAATTCTGAAGAAATTTATTCCCACTATAAAACCCTTATTACTCATTTGTATTTTATTATATAGTTGTGCCCTTCTGTAGTATAGTGATTCTTGTCAACTTTAACCAAATGTGAAACTTAAAGATTAAAAAGAAGTGTTTTAGAAAATGCCCGTAGATATATCATCATAAAAAAAACATCACCAAATACGTAGCTCTACGCATCGGGTCATAGATCCTTAAGGAACTTTGGACAGTTTTGGGGCCAGTCTGATGACCTGCAAATGTTTGGAGTGCAATACTGCCGTCCTAAGTAAGACTCATGTATCTGCGTTTTCGCTTATTTCGAGAAAAGCGAGTTTAAAGTTCAAGTGCTTGCTGAAAATTATATAGCAATATTTTTTTTTTGGGTACTGTTTATGGGTTTAAAATAGCAATATCCGAGTGATGAAACAAAAAAAAAATATTAATTTAATATTTTTCTATGTAAAACTGTAGATACGGGAAATAGGAGGTAACTTTTTAGCCAGTAATACTTAGCAAGAACCCCGCAATACTCTATAAAAAGTATGAAATTTATTATGTATTACTTTTAAAAATTAATAATTTTATTTATTTTTAAACATGGGCGTACGCATGGGGAGATTGCGAGCTCAACAACCCCTCTGAGCCCCATTGACCCCTCAAGAGTCATTTTTTTTCAAATCAAGTAAACTGAAACGTTCAGCCCTCAGAAGTTCCCAAGAGTCTCAAGCTCCCCCCAGGAGTTTTAAACCTCCTTAACCAGTCTTAAGTCCTCCCTCCAGAAGTCTAAAGCCACCTTCCTTAGGAATCATTTATGCGTACGCCACTGTTTTAAACTTGAAATTCATTCCAATAATACAAACTACAAAAAATCAATTTACATTAAAGGATATCAACGAAAACTACTAATAATTCTAAATTTGTTTAAAATAAACACTATAAATAGTACGAATACTAATTGTAAGTTTCTTTAAAATTGGATTTGGTTGTTTTCATGTAAATTTCATGTAACGCTCTGCAAATTTTTACTAAGCTTTTTTTTTTCTTGGATATGCAAATTGAAAGGTCTCGTGGCTGAATTTCTATCTGCGGTAATTTATATTACCTCTGTCAAGTAAAGTCGAGATTCCATTCCTTTTATTTTAACTTGGGACGAAAAATCTTCCCAGTTGTAGAAATTGCAAGGTTGCATTTCCTTTAGAAATATTTTTTTCGGATTCGATTCTTACAAATTACTTAGTTAAAAACCCAGCATGTACATATTAGAGACATAAAGCTATTTGTAACTCATCGCGGTATACGTATCCGCATCTAGCGAGAACCAAGCACATTGATTGGTCAGAAACTTGTAGCACGTTCGAAAAGAGCAGATATGTGCTAATTTAAGGTGTTTCTGAACGCAATATGTGCTGAGATACGATACGTGTGCCGTAACGATACGTGATACCTAACGCATCTCAACACCTATCGCGTTCAAGAACACCTTAGATTAGCATATATCTGCTGGGTTTTTTTTACAAAATGCCTATAGATATCGTCATAAAAATAAAAGTACCTAACTACATTCATATCCAATTGCAACGCACATTCCTTAAATCTAGATTTGGCTAAATCCTGATTTAATTTTGAATCCGGATTTAAGAAAATTTGTTTGCACCAGGCCAGATTTAACTTTAGGACACGGACACTCTGGCAACACTGGAAGCTGCTGTAAATGCAGCCTTAACTGAAAGCCCATTTATGTTGAAAAAAATAATATGAGTTATTTTAGCAGAATTCTTGTATTTTTTCATTTACATATGCAACAAGCTACTTTTTCTATTATATTTCTCTTTTACAAATCCTTAAAAAACGAAAAAAATACAAAAAAAAAACAATAAAAACAAAACAATAAAACAAAATTATGATTGTTTTCCACAAACCAAAACTACACTTTTTTGCACTTGACGCGCGTTTCGCTAACAACGTTAGCATCATCAGGAGACGCTAAACAATGAATTAAATTAATCTACGTTCTATTTTATATACAATCCTTTAGTGGGCGGAGATAAGACTAATAATTTGTGATTGATCACGATTTTTAATCCTATCTCCCCTCAACCAAAGAATAAAGTGTACTAAACGGGATGGGTCCTCTATCTTTATTTAAACTCTTTCTCGATTTAATGATTTCCATACTTTCATATGCATTCAAAAGTCTTTTGTTTGGTACACTTTTTAGAAGTTTTAGGTTATCTAATGTGAATCTATGATTGTTTTCAAAAGCATGCTCGGCCACACTTGACTTCTCTGTTCTTCCGTATTTTAAGTGTGCTAAGTGCTAACTCCAAGAAGGTGAAATTTTAATCTCGTTTGATGTTAGTTCGTTGTTCCCTAGTATGCCAATTCCCAACATAAAACAATAAAAGCAAAACACAGGTCATTGACCTTTGCGCAAACATCTTTTTTTTTTAACTGGTTGTTTTACTCTCTTCCAAAAATCAGCGAACATAACTCTGCGGTGCAAATGGACATCAGTAATTTTTACGCATCCCCAAACGTCAATGTTTCTTGTCCAGCCTTACAGGAAAAGTGGATTTCTGATAAGTGGGATAGTCCAGTTTGGTGAACTGTAAGTTTCTGGAGTACAATACTATTATTAAATTCTCTATTAAATTCCAGAAAAGCGGATTTAAATAAACAAAAACTAGTCCACTGAAAAATGTATTAAAAAGGCCAAAGCTTCTTTGGTCTTACCTACATTTCTGTACTTTAAAATTAAAAACTGAAACAATAACATTTTTTTTGAATACCTTTAGTAACTAAAATAAGAAATTTTACACATTTCCAAAAACCAATCTATATTCACCAGCCTTGCACGTAAAAGTCGCCTTATTATCATCATACGCATAGCTGTACGCTTCAGGGCATTGATCCTTAAAAAACTTGGGATAGTTTTTGGGCCATTTTACTGATTGGCAAGTATTAGAAGTGCCGTAGGCTCCTCGACAACAATACTGATCGGTGTTGAATGCCAGACAGGCGGATTTGCAGCCGATTGTGCCTTGATCGTTGTTCACACGAAGTTCGCCTGCAAAAAACCACCCAAAATTATGTTTTTTTGTCTTAAGAAACGGCAATTTTTGGTAAAAATTCTTCAAAAAATAATTTTTGTTTTCTAAAAATCACTAATTTGAGTTAAAAATGATTTATTTGTCCTAATAGTCGGGGGTTTTTTCAAACCTATAGGAAGATTTTTTGTGTTTCTTCTAATCTGGCATGACTCCCGGCGCCACCAAACCAATATAAAATTTTTCGGCGACGGCGTACGTTAGGCATCGCGACGCCCTAAACTTTTTTTAGGACTTAGGGTCATTTTGACAGCTATATCTCGGTCAAAAGACATTTTAAAATTTTAGTTAAACCTCTTAAAAGGCAATGAAATGCCCTTTAATATAGCAAAACATGATATTTAAAAATTTACAAAAAAAAATTCTATTCTCTATTTATGAATTTCAAATTTTTTTATCCACACTCCCTTTACAGATCTGCTAAATATGTTTTTTAAAAGGCTATATAACACGATAACATTTTAAAAGTAACAAGGCATGATGGGCCCCCAAGTTTTAATAAAATTAAACAACATACATAAAAAAGCTTTTTGCTAAAAACTTCAAAAAAAATTACAAAAATTATGTCACGATTTATATTTTGTCGTGTGTTTAGAAACTTTTTCGGGGGATTCCTGAAATTTTTACAGCTGCAAACTTGGATCTTGAACGCCTTTAAGATTTTTGTCTGTGAGCTGTCAGACAGAAGATTTTTACAAGTCGTCCAATTTTACTTAAAACACCATTGCTTATTTTATTTAGTTTTGTTGTGGGTCTTAATCCATAATAATATATGGGAAGGGCCAGAAAATCTTGGACTGATTTAATTTTCTAATTACTTTTTTGTTCCTTAGCTGATTTTTATAAAGTTTGACATTTTAGGAAGCTAAAAGAACAAAGTTTACTATTTTTGTACAAAAGATGTAAAATGTCAAAGATTCAAGGTGGTGGAAGTAGTCAAAAATTTAGTCTGGAAAAAAAATCTGAAACTTTTTTTCGACCTCCCTGTAATTTTTTATTGCCAAAATATGAAACCTTATGCCTTTTCACGTCTAACGCGGTAACACAGATAAAATTTGGTAAGGTAGTACAAAAGTTGCATTGGCGCAAAATTTTGCATATTCTAACCACTCCAAAATAATGGCTCTTGTTGTATCCCAAGAACTTTCTTATTTCTTATAGGATTTTTACAAATTTATATTATTTCTGGAAAGATAAATAAACCGGCAAAATGTCAAAAAGCCAAGAGAACGGACATAGCAAAAAATTACTTTTTTTACCTTCTTGTTATCTTTTATTGCAAATCTAGAAAAGCATTTCACGTTTAACGAGATATCACTCATAAAATTCGGTTAAGTAGTAGAAAAGTATAAGAATCGTCGTTTTCGTTAAAATTAGCTTTTTTTTTGGAAAAGAGATGTTTGACTAGGTATTTCCGCCATCTTGGGTTTTTGACATTTGACATTTTGACTTGGTTTATTTACCTTTGCAGACAGGATATACCTGTAAAAATCCCATGAGATGTAACAAAGTTCTTGGTAAATAAAGAAAGACATAATTTGTTGGTAATTACGTTCTGCGATATGTTGAGCCAATGCAACATATGCACTATTTAACCGAATTTTAGGTTTGGTACCTCGTTAGATATGAGAAGGCATAAGGTTTCCTATTTTGAACTTTTGTACAAAAATGGTAAACTTTGTTCTTATATCTTTCTAAAATGCCAAATTTTATAAAATACGGTTAGGGAACAGAAAAGTAATGAGGAAATTAAATAAGTTCAAGATTTTCTGGGCCTTCCCATATTATTATGGATTAAACCATCAAATGGGAGAGACGAGTGAAAAAAGAGCGGTAAAAAATGTTATTTTTATGTACGTATTGCCTATTAAGGCGCAATTACACAGACGAACATGCTCAAATAAAAGCTCGTGCAAAATATCTAAAATTTTTTGCGTGAACATTTTTGTGAGCTTTTCTTTGAACATTTTGTTCCGGTAAATTTTTGAGCAAATTATTGCTATCTATTTTGGAAACATATTTTTAAAGATGAGAATAAATAAAATTTACATAAGTGATCAGTGATCTTAATTCTTTAAAAAAATGGAACACCAACTTTTATTTAAAATTTTTGTGAAAAAAGCCGACGGCGAGCGAAACATTATTATTGTCTCTACTATCAGTTTTGTCAGATGGTTTAGGGTTACTTATAATATTTTTTTTTAGGGTTTTTCTCAGATTTTTTTGCCCGGCGTTTTTTCGGGATTTTTTTTTATTTCCAAGGGTTTTTTTCCTAAAGTCAAAAAAAAATTTTCTTTTCCAAAAAAATTTTCAAATATCGGCAAAAAACTCAAAAATTGAACTTTTAAGCGGTAATCCGCGCCTTACGACTATGAGGAGTGGTGGGGAGGGGGATCTTTTTTAAACATATTTTTGTAACTTTACTTTACCTTTAGCTTTTATTGTTGTTTTTTTATTCCTCACACCAGATTTACCTAGTTAATTAAGGTCCCAAGGGTTGCTTAAAAAAGCAAAAGGCTCATGAAAATGCTGAAGATATAGATATTTACGGTCAATTTAATGTAATAATCAAGGTCGATTACTGACACTGCACCAACAATATGCAAAGGGCAACATTGCGATTCAAAAGGGTGGCCGGCCTACTACCTGCGAAATCCAAAACGCGGGATGATAGATCGGCGACACAATCTACTAAATTACTGCTAAATTATATTTTTTAGACAAGTGTCGGGTTCGTAGGGTTGTAAAATTGGGTAATAAACGGGTATTATTTAAACCGAACGTGCTTTTGTTCATATATTTGAGATTTAATAAAATGTATATAGGTTTTTTAATTTGACTTCATTATATTTGTAAAAGACAAAACTAGGAAGTAGAATAAAGGGATATTCTTTTAAACTTAAATTTTTATCATTATATTTTATAGGCAACAACAATAAATAAGTGCCAATTATTTTTTTTTATTCTCGTTTTTTTTACAACCCCAAAAAAGTTACAAGTATACTGGCATATCCCTTATAAAAATCAGATCAATCGAAGTTGCTTATGAGGCAAAATGTGAATTTCGGCATCAAATCGTTTTTCCGTCGGAAAGCACTTGATTAAAAATACCTTATTTCAAAACTTTGTTTTTCTATTTTCAGTTAAGTTCAATGAATTCCGATAACAATATATATTTTGAATTTGTAAAGAAATTTTTATACCCCAATTCTTCAAACAAATTTTGCTCAACATTCTCTCCAAAATTTACGTGTGTTTTTTTGTTGCGAACATTTCTTTGAACATTTTGCTCAAGAGGCTCGTGTAAATGATTGTCCACATCAAAGGAAAGTTTGTCTGTGTAAATGCGCCTTTAGGTGCACCCACACCGATAAAAAGTACTTACCTACTCAAAACTGTATAAAATAACAAAAGAAGCAATGGTTTTTTAAGTAAAATTGGACGACTTGTAAAAATCATCTATGTTTGACAGCTCACAGACAAAAATCCTGAAGGAGTCCCAGATTCAAGTTTAATATTTCTAAAAAGATTATTCATTACCTTCAAGCAGTTGTAAAAATTTCAGGAAGGAAGGAAAAAATTTCTAAATACATAGTTTTTGTTATTTTTGAAGTTTTTAGAAAAAAACTTTTTTATGTATATTGTTTAATTTTATTAAAATTTGGGGGCCCATGGTGACTTGTTACATTTAATATTCTAGCGTGGTATATAGCCTTTTAAAAAACATGTATAGGCAGGTCTGTAAAGGGAATGTGAATTAAAAAATTTAAAGTTAAGCAGCTGGGGTCAAAAAATTGAGATTTTGTAAATTTTCTGAACATGCGTCAATTTCCAATTTTTTTTGTGATTTTTCCGTGGCATGAATTTGCATTTTTTTGATATCGGCGAATAGCTAGGACCTTCTTACAGTTACTTCAAAATTAATTTGCACAATCCTGTTCATAAATAGAGAATAATTTTTTTTTGTAAATTTTTATAAAAAAAACATACATTTTTTTTCAATTTCAAATTCATTATTTTTTTATGCAATCAACCGGAAGTGAAATATCACGTTTTGCATACTATATTAAAGGCCATTTCATAGCCTTTTAAGAGGTTTAACCAAAATTTTAAAATGTGGTCACTTGACCGAGATATAGCTGTCAAGATGACCCTAAGTCCTAAAAAAAGTTTAGGGCGTCGCGACGCCTAATGTACGCTGTCGCCGAAAAAATTAATATTCATTTGGTGGTACTCGATGTCATACTTAAGTGTGTACCGTGTTAAAACAAAATCAGCAAAAATCTTCCTGCACAATGGAAAAAAATATAAAAAACCCCCGACTATAAAGAATATCTTTCTCCCTTAGAGCAGTGAATATTAGGGAGTAAAAGCCACGCCATCTACTTGAACGTATCGTACGCCGACTTCTAGCAACCTTATTGGTAGCTGAAAATGCGTTAGTCGTGCTGGAAACGGCTTTTAGACCTTGTTGCCTAAGGGTCAAATTTATAGTCATTTTTCAAGACACCCTTGCTCCTTCAAGGAGGCCTTCGGGCCAATTTGGTATTTATAGTGGTGAAAGGCGCCCCTAAAGAGCTACCTTCGGCCTTCCCTGGCAAATAATGTGAGGTTAAAAAAACAAACATATTGTTGGGGCGAAACATCGTTTAATCATTTCTCTTTTCGCTTTGGTCCTTTGTGTGTTCCTTGTGGGATGCTCATCCAAGTTTGAATTTTCGTTTTTTCCACCCAAGATCTTTTGTTTTTGAATTCTTTTCAGTTAACTTCTTTCTTTTTTGTTGGGTTTCTTTTAATATTTGTTTTGCATTTTGTGGTTTGTTTGAGATATTGTGAAAATAATGGATGGTTTTTTGAAATTTATTGATCGGGTGGAAGAAAAAGTCCCTGATGATCAATGTCGCCTTCCAAAAAGACATACAAAGTCCGTTTGAGTTGTTTAGTATCAGAATTTTGTTCTTGATTTGTAACAGAATGCAAAGGGCGGTACGAATCATAGAAGACTGGTGTCAACAAAACGGTCTCTCTGTCAATCCAAGAAAGATAGAGATGATCGTGTTCACAAGAAAGAGGAAAATGGAGGGATTCAGAGCACCCAAGATGTACGGGAGACCCCTGACTTTGGTTTTAGAACTGAAGTACCTAGGGGTCACCCTAGACAAGGGGCTCACCTGGACACCACACGTTGCGAAATTGACCAATAAGGTGCAAGCAACGATGTAGCAACTGCGTTGAGTGGTTGGCCGCACCTGGAGTTTGAGCCCCAGAAACCTCCACTGGATGTACACGGCAGTACTAAGACCAAGGATCTAGTACGGATCCATAGTCTGGTGGCCAGCAGTGGAGAAGGTTACTACTACCTTCAAGCTTAGGAGCCTACAAGGAACCATATGCAGAGGGATAACCGGCGCTATGAGGACGGCACCTATACAGGCACTCGAAACCATTCTGGGACTGCCGCCGCTTCCGAACTGGATCAGAAAAGAAGCGATGGCGACCCACCTCTGGCTGAGAGATACAGGTCAATGGAGAGGAAGAGGGGAAGCTGCGGGGCATCTTAGGATTGCCCAAATCGCCGAGAGAGAAATTAAAACACAAAGACCAAAAAACCCCTGGAGATTCAACAAGAACAGTTCGAGGAGAACGCCGTGATTTGCTACACCGACGGGTCCAAACTGTCGGAGAGGCAAACCACAAGGTCGGGGGTTTGTGTGGAAGACCAGGAGGTTCGAAAGAGCTACCCGCTTGGAGAGCAGAGGTGTATGCCATAATAGTGGCTGAAACCATGGAATAAATAAAGAACGGTAGGGAGGAGCATGTTTATATATGCTCCGACAGCCAATCAGCAACACCCTGGTGGAGGAATGTGCGGATGCACTAGAATCCTTGGGAGAGAGCAAACAAGTGACACTTATGTGAGTACCGGGACATATGGGGGTGCCGGGTAACGAGATGGCCGACGAGCTCGCTAGAACCGGGGCAGGCACCTAGTATGTAGGGCCGGAACCACTCCTAGGAACAACCAAGAGGCGATTGCAAAGTCAGGATGCAGACAGACCAAGGACTTCGTGAAGGGCCCGGATGTAGCCAGACAAACATTGCTTCTGGGGAGATCGTGAAGGGACGCTGTTCTGCTGACAGGTATCATAACAGGTCACAACCGACTAAGGAAGCACATGACCTGGATCGCGGTGGAGAATGACTCGACCTGCCGGGCCTGCGGGTGGGCAGAAGAGACATCTCGACACGTTATAGCGAACTGCGAGGCATACCAGAGGACGAGATACCAGGTATTCGGTTTCCCGACCCTGGATGAGGAGGACCTGCACACGCTCAAATGGGACAAAATACTGGACTTTGCAAAAAGAACAGTGAAACCAGATGAGCAGACTGCCAGACTAGTGGTGCAGGCGTTGGATTAGGGGTAGGCTCGGGGTAGGGCAGAAAGGGCCCAGGGAGGCCTACTTGCCAGGCTTCGCGCCTCCCCTTCTCTACTACTTGTTCTTGATTCAAGGGTCTCGAGGAGAAATCTTGCATAAGACGCGAACCACTTTCCTGTTAGATTCATTTCTCGTCTACCAGGAGAGCCCGGGTAGTGTCGGATTCCTACCGACTAAAACCCCGCGATTGTGACTCCAACCTGTGGTGGCAAGCTATAGTCAATGCACTGCAGCCATTATTGGCTTATTGTATGGATGTTTAGTATACTTTAAATAAAACACTTGTTTAAAATTAGCGAGGGTTTTTATATTTCCCAATTGTTATAATATCTGCTTATTTCTACCGAGACCCAACACAGACCGTAAAAATGTTCCTGGGCATGAAAAGCTACCTACATGCACGTGCAAAAAATATACTGGCGTTCTTTATACAAATTACTATAATGAACGTCCTCATATTATTTAGAGAAAAGGAGTTTTTGGCAAGATGTAGATTTTCAGAAAACACGTACCACACTGATATTCTTAAATATCTTTTTTCCATACAGCTTTTGTAAGCTTTTGTTTATAAATATTATTATTGCACTATCTATACCACCCATGATCGAAGATTAATTATTTAATCACCCAAACAACCGGGGTCTCTCAGTGTGATATTTACCCTGAAAATTATGAAGTAGTAAGTAAGACGCAAATAAAATAAACTATCTTACATGCATATTTTGTTTATAAATGAATGTAACATATTCTTACATGTTTGAATCAGTAAGACGCAAGGAAAATAAACAATAAAGTAAATATTTCAACATATCCGTATCGGTATACGTAACGCGTTAGAAACATAGTCAAAATACGCTACATTTTTGACTTGCCCATGCCATGTTTCGAACGATGCCTGCTTCTTTGACGGGTGTGATGACAGAATCTCGTTGCGTACAGAAGGATGTACGTATCGTTAGGGACCCACGAACGTACGCAACGATTTCAATCAGCAGTCCTGTCATCGCACCCTTCAAAAAAGCGGGCATCGTTCGAAACATCGCGTAAACAAGACAAAAATGTAGCGTATTTTGAATTTGTTTCGAACGCGTTACGTATACCGATACGAATGCGTTGAAATATTTACTTTACGTGTCTATTAGCAAACATTTACATTACTACATTTATATTGAATTCATTCCCCAATTTATTTGTTGAATTAGACAGCTTATTATATGGGAACCCACAGAATGATTTATTGGTAAGCTATCAAAATTCAACATTAAATTGGAGATCGAATTCAATGTAAATTAGGCTTTACGGAATACTATGACCAGCAGCATGCATTTGCTATAGTTTATTTTCCTTGCGTCTTACCGCATACCTCATACTGCTTACCGTACGGAACTCTAAATCGACCTTTATAGTGCCCTCCTATTGAATTTTGTTTTTATTAATTTTTTTTGTAAAAGAAACGTGAAATATTTTAAAAATAACAAAACCATAACCTCAAAAATAATAACAATGAAGTTATCAGTAGTTTATTTGCACCATCTCACCAGCATTTTTGCGACATTGCTTCGATGTTGGACTATAAATTTGGCCCTAACAACGGTTAAAAATATCGCAATCGCAAAGTGTTGTGAACTTTTTTCTTTTTTACTAAATTGGCAGTACAAAGATCCTAAAAAAATCTGACTTTCTTGGGATTTTTGTACTGACAACCTTGTAAAAAATTATTGACATTTGGTAAGAAAAGGTTGATAACACCTTTACGTGAAACAAAATGTCCGCTCAGAATATTGTCATGCGAATGAAGCAAAATGGGTAACGGTTACACAACTTAATATAGACCAAGTTACTTATACACAAATAGTTTTTAGACTTTTTAAATTTAGTTTACCCAACAAACACTCGGTCACTACGAGAAAATGGCGGATTAGTGACGGCTCGTATAGGAGCCGACGATTAAGTTGGCCGACAGCTGTGGTCTCCAAAAGAGAGCAATAAGGCACCAGCCACAGTGGATGGACCCGAGTTCGACCCAGCGATACGAGCCCCTTCGGACATCGGCGCATAGTAAATCGCGTCGCGCGTCGCTCATAGCGCTCTAGCCAGTGGGTGGCTTTCTCAATATCTTTTTAATGCCACTGGCGGCTGGAGAGCCCTGAGTTGGTTGTGTACTCTCTTGTTTACTTATTGACAGTGAGAGAGATGGGGTATATTATGTCATGCACTCTATTCACTCATAATATTTTACAGAAATCTTTGCATCACTCTAAATTGCAATATTCTTTGTTTGTTGACATAAATAAATAAATAAATAAACAAATAAATAAATTACTTTTAAAGAGATAATGTCGGTTATCCTGTGGGGACCATCATAAGGGGCCCAAATATTTTCAATGTTACATTTTGTAGCCTTTTTGTAGCTATTTTGTTACTGTTAAATTAATTTTGTGGCTGTAGCCGTTTTAGAGAAAACGCGACCCACTAGCTTAACCGTTAAGCTGAGGGGCCACCACATAACTTCAGTTCTGCTAAAGTTAGAAAGTTCAAATTAATACCACATTTTGTAGCTTAGCTTGTTCGAGTTGGTTTGGCCTATATATTTTTCCCATTAAAATAAAATAAAAATACCTCGTAAACGGCGATAGCTACAAAATGTTTTGATACGCCAGATGAGAGCCAAAACTGTGCTCTATGCGACAACCATTAAACGCACATATACACGTTTTCTTTAATTAAAAAATATCTAGGAATATTTTGAAAACTTTTAGTATTTGGTTCCCTCGAACGGGTTGAGCTACAAAATGCAGTGGTTATTTGAACTTAAACCGTAACAAAATAGCTACAAAATGTAGCTGAAAATATTTGGGCCCCTTATTATGGTCTCCCCAGGTTAACCGACGGGAAGATATATGGTATTCAAACATAAATTAATACTGATATACTAACCTGGACAAACTTTATTTATTAGAGCGCCACATTGGGCTTTTTTGCAGCTGTATCGACTACCATCTCCTTGACCATTGACTGGCTCAATCTAAGGATAGAAAGTTATGATGATGATGATGAAAATAAATATTTTTTTTACACAAAACAATATTTTTAGTCTGCCAGACCAATATGGTAGGGGGGACTATTAAAATCGTGAAATTTTGACTTCTCCTAATTTTATCAAAAATGATTTACTAAGGTTCCAAAACAACTTAATCGACGAAAAAAAAGTTTTCTGTCGGTCTGTTGTCTACCTTTTTTTTTAACGAAATTTGGTACAAAAATCCCCTATGGACTGACCATGAACCGATTAACTTTTGGGTAGGGTGGTGGGGTGTTAAAAAAAGGAAAAAAGGGATAAAATATTTTTTAAAATTGTTACTTTGGAACAAAAGCAAGTAGCGATATACGGTTTTCAGATTTGAGTTTCCAAGAATATGGACTACAAATTTTGTTATAAAGTCAAAATTCGTGGGAGCTTTAGTTTCCGAGTTATTTGAAGAAACGTTAAAATATATACGAAAAAATCATAACTTTAGAAGTAGAGCAGCTATTGATATGCGGTTTTCAGATTTTGGTTTTTGTAAATATTACCCAAAAATTTTGTTATAAGGTTCAAATCTTTCAAAGATTTTTGAGATATTTTCATTTCCTTTCAACATAAAATAATTGATTGTATGGTGAACTATTTGTGCTTTCCAGCACCAATTTCTGTACCTAAATTGCATCAATTTGACAAAAAATTTGAATTATATGTGCTAAATTAAGGGCAGAATATATTTCTTTCTTTCAGAAAATTATTGGTTAAGCCAATAAAAAAAACATTTGTTTATGACAAAAAAATTTTTGGCAAATGACTATCTGATAAAAAAAATATTTAATAACATTAAAAAAATATATAAAAACCAAGAAATTTATGAACAAAAAAAATATGTTGATTTAAAAACTGATTAATTTGTTAGTTCATGGATACTGTTTATTAATAATAAATATTTTTGAAAAACCCAAACATCAGTAAATATACTGGGGAACAAAAAAAATGCAACACCAGAACGGACAAATTTTTTTAAATTAATTTGTTTATATATTAATATATTACGATACTCTTAGTAATTGATTATATTTCCAAGAAGATTAATAATGACTGGCTCCTCCATGGTTATTTATGCACCCGTTTGTTCTATTGGGCATTGACAAAATAAGATGGTCTATATCATATTGAGTAACACTCATCCAAATCCTCCTTACGACATGCCAGAGTTTATCTAAGTTTCCAAGGGGACGTGGTAATCGACTAAGGGCCATTCTACACGAGCCACAAAAACGCGACCGGTTAGTCGCTCAGTCGCTTAAAAATTTTGCCTATTCTATACGAGCGTGTAGACGCTGCTCCTTTGTAGCGCGTATAACCGGCGAGTGAAACGCGACCCAATTCTAGACTAGCGACAAAACGCCTCATAAGTGATATGGATCCCGTCCAAGTCGGGTGTATCGCTGTTCACCAATTAACTTTATTAAGTTTGTCGGCCTGAAAACGTAAAAAAAGACGTTGGTGGGTACACCCGTTTGGTGCTAATGGTCTGACCTTAGGGGTATTTCATCTTAGCTTCGCAGAACATCGGAGATATCCCGATCTGCACTACTAATCGTGGATTGGTGAAAGACAAATCGGCTCGGCCGGCCAGACACTTGCAAGTTAATACATGTAGAATGATACGCTGGCATCCGGCGCGCTACTTTTACGCAACCTCTTGCGTTCAAAACGCCGGCACGCCAACGAACGCTTCCACACGCATAGAAAAAAAATTGGGTTCGGTCAGTCTGGCAGACCAGAATGTTATCTGCTGTACTGTGCTACGGAACTAATTATGACCTTGGCACCCGACATTGAAATAGTTCAGTGAAACACAAATAGATGGAGAACCACACATGATAACCACAAAAATTAATACTACAAAAGAATATTGATTTTTAAATAAAAAATCAATATTACTTTACAAATGTAATGTAACATTAATTTTTCTTGGCATAGCAAAAAGGAGCATAATATGCCCAAAAAACATGAAAAGTTTAAAAGATAAATCAAAAGTTGATGTTTTTGTGAATTTTTTTAACTTTTTTGTCTTTGGGTGCACTGAACTTAAAAGACAAATGTGTACTTTTGACCCAAATGAAATGTTATGAAAAAAACATTTTGCCTTTTAATTTCATAGGTGAGGTCCTTTTACAAAACCCTTTATTTTATAGTTTCATTGAGAATTTAACTTATAAAAGGTTGGGTAAAAAGATAAAGACAGATGATAAATAAGTATGTGTAATTAAAAAAATGGAAGTACATTTCCCAAATACAGGTTTAAAAACAAAACAAGGGTTCATTATATTTTTCACTGCCTTAATTAACTCATTATTGGAGTGTTGAATACAAGAATTCCTTTATTTTTTTTACAAAGTTTAACATTTGTTATCCCTCCAATGCTAAGGTAGTATAGAGGAGGTGAAAAATATAATGAATCATCTGGTAAAATAAGTAAAAACATAAAATATTACCTTATAGTAAAAATCGAGGTAAAAATTATTTAAAAAGAAGATAAATTACCTAGAAATAATTATTGTTAAAATTATTCCACAGATAACTGTGAGGATAATTACCTTTAGCCATAATTTAGTACACAAAATTCAATATAAAGCCTCAAGAAATAAAACATAATTTTTTCCAAATCTTTTTTGATTGGCTTTATGAAAATTTTTTTTTATTTATCGCAATAATCTCCTCTTTTTAGACTTTTAGAAAATCTTACAACTCTTATTAACTTGCTTACACCACCAGAACAAACACCTAATAATTAACTTTATTATTGTGGTCACTTTAGGGATTAAAAAATATAATAAAGTTTGTGTCTTGCCAAATAAAAAATTAAAGTATGTTCCTGGTTTTGTCAACTTACTATTTTTATACTGCAAGGCATCAATAAGTTCATTGTCAACATCATTATCATGACTTATAATTAAGTTTACTCCTGCAAACTTCACAAACAGTTTTTTACTTTTTTACTTGACAAAGCAAAAATCTTAGACAATAGCCTGTACGTCTTACCAATTGATTTAAAAATACTGAGGGAGAGAATCTTTTCTTCTAAAGTAAGTCTTCTGTCTCTGCGAGTGCTAATTTTCTCTGGAATAATTGCACATAACTGGTCATTTTATGCAATTGCTTACTACTATCAATAACTTTCCTATAGAAATGTCATGCTTTTTGTGTGAGATTAGCCTGTCTGGGCACATTGACTTCATTGGGAATTAAAGAGCGCCTTCTTTTAACTGAAAAAAGAAATAAAACAAACATTAGCTAATTAGTTAAAATTATAACATTTATAAATACATTAAATTTGTAAAAATGTAAATAAATCAAACAAATTGGGGTGTATTTTTTTTTATAAATTTGTGACCAAATTTTCAAAATTTTATGATTTTTTATGATTTTATGACTGGTGGTCACCGTGCTTTATCCACTGAATTTATTTTAAACCCGACATGTTTTGGAAGCTCAGGCTGCCATCATCAGGAGTCCCTACCAAAGTTTTATTAAGGGAGACTAGGCCAAATTAATGGACCAGTCTTCCATATTGGAAAAAGAAAGAGAGGCTAAAACCCATTGAGAAAAAAACTTCAAAATTTAAAAAACAAAATAAATATATAAATATGCAATATATTATAGTTATTTAATTATGCCATGGATAGACTTTGTGGGGTACTAAGAAAACTAAGCCTGACTTCTGTTTAATCCTCAGTTTAAGGTAGGTACTGTAAACACTTCTAAGTACTGGGATAGTCAGGTTTTTTTTTAGGGAGTGTCTAAAGAGCCGGCAATTTAGCCGAATAGCTGTGAGGCTAAAGAGTCAGCAATAATTATTTATTATGTGTTTTTCATATTTTCTTTTTTTTTTAATTTTTTTAAATTAAATTAACCCAACCTAAGCTAAACAGACTCAAACCAACTTATTAAAAGACAAAAGAGCACACTTTAAACTAAATTAACCCAACCTTAACCTAATTAAACAAGCCAAAAAAAGATGTAGGGGTTGTAGTGTTTTTTTTTGGGTTGTTTTAGCTTTAAGAATTTTCGTTTCACAATTGGTCCTGGTTCTGGTTGAACAAGAACCGCAACCAAACCTTTCGTTTTAAAACAATGACGTCACAGTTGCAACCCGGTTATGAAATTTTAGAACCAGCCTGGGAGGTTGGTTCGTCCCTTTGGTTGTAAACATAACCCCTAAAATTTTGCAAAATTATAGATGATCTTTTTTTGAGTAAAATCAAAGATATCTTAATAATATTTTAAATGACGTCATTATTTTAGAACCGCTGTCAAAATTTATGTCAAAATAATGTCAACCAGGACCAATTCTTAAATCGAAAATCCTTTTTGAATAAGTTGGTTTGAGTCTGTTTAGGTTATGTTGGGTTAATTTAGTTGGTTTGAATCTGTTTAGGTTAGGTTAAGTTAATTTAGTTTAAAGTGTGTTTTTTGGGTTGTTTTCGCTTTTAATAAGTTGGTTTGAGTCTGTTTAGGTTAGGTTGGGTTAATTTAGTTTAAAAAATTTAAGAAAAAACGAAAATATGAAAAACACATAATAAATAATTATTGCCGGCTCTTTAGCCTCACGTCTATTCAACCGAATTGCCGGCTCTTTAGACACTTCCTTTTTTTAAATTTTATAAGATAAAATATGCTCACTTTATGATCAGCTTGTCACATGTACAATGCTTTAATGTATAGGCAGGAGCACTAAAGACACAGAAAATTAGTCCCTCTTTACAGAGTAAAACAAAACTTATCAATACTTTTTGACAGGGCTATAATATTTTTGTGAACAGTTTTGTTATCTACTAAAATTAAAAAAAAAACTTACCTGTCTTTCTTTCTGGGGTGCCCCATCATGGTGTCGTCTCTAATATTTTATAAAACATAGCTTAAATTTGATATACGATTGTACTACACCTCATACTACACTTTATTTTACTCATCGTACACTATAAAAACCTGTGGCTTGTAATAATTCCTTTCTTTAAAAAAAAAACAAAAATAACCTCAACAAACGCCATTGTTGTTGTTGGCTAAAAATCAATAAATCCGCCTCTACGCGCTGGCGTCAGCTAAGGGAGAGATATGACAAATTTAGAATTTTTGTACTACTATCGCCATCTATTAAAAAAAATTACTAGACCCCGAAATAATTATACCTAGGCTTTTCCATAAGAGAAAAAGGTCTACAAACTACAAGTAGTTTGTCTATGTCCACACGCGACCGCAAAGTACGTATAGCATGCTCAATAAACACTCTGTGGTTCTGTGACACACGCGATTTTGTGGCTCGTATAGAATGGCCCTAAGATTGCGCCCTGTCATATCCCATACGTGTTCGGTAGGCGACAAGCCAGGCGATCTTGCTGGCCATTCCAAGGTATCTATGCCAAGTTTATGATGTAAGAAGTCCATTGTTTCACGAGCAATATGCGGTCTGGCATTATCTTGTTGAAAGATCATATTTGGGATAGTTTGTAGGTAGGGATGTAAAACTGGCTGCATCACTTCATCGATATATCGCCCAGCAGTCAGATTGCCGTTAATGAGGACTAGAGGTGATCTGCGTCCTAAACATATAGCACCTCATATCATGATACTTTGCTGGCTTGCTGTATCACGTTCAGCAAGCAGCAAAGTCTATATTTAGTGTCTCACCTCGAAATCGCCTAACCCTCATGCGTCCATCATCATCATCAAACCGCCTAAATAAAACTTGGATTCGCCGCTGAAGCTTATGGTATTCCATTCGTCATTCCAGTTTTGCTGAGCTCCACGCCACTCCAAGCGGCGAGCCTTATGTTGTGGGGTCGAAGGTAGCACCAAAAGCGGACGGTAAGCCCTCAGCCCCATACCAAGCCATTTCCGATTAACTGTCATCCTTGAAAACACCTGTCCTGTAGCTGCAAGTAGAACATCTCTTACTTGGCGTATACTGTCCCGTCGATTTCTAAGAGCAAGAGTCTGAGATGCCATAAATCACGACCTTGTAATATTTTAGAGCGTCCAAGTTCCATCATTGGACCACCTTCTCCAAACTCTTAACACGGTTGATGGATTGGCATTAACCCTTCTTGTAATTTCCCGTAAACCAAAACCAGCCTCTTTCATGCCCACGATGCGTCCTTTCTGGAAGTCTTTTAAATGATGAAATTGTTGACGACCGCGAACTCTTGGCATTTTGTTTTTTAAGTAGACTGTAAGCAATCCAAAAAGACCAAAAACTTCGAGAAAAATGATTTAAAATTTTCAGAAAAGGTGTGGGTTGTTTTTGAGAATGAATAGAAAAACTCTATGAAAAAAGCAAAGAATAAAAGACGAAAAATTTATCTAATATTTCTTTTGAGATAAGGTATACACACAATACCAATATAGCTAGCCAAAACGGTTACGACGAAGGCTTAATAAATAAGCTGATAAATGGACATTCTTTTCAAAAGATTTCGGAATTCCAATTTTTTCAGACAAAAAGATACCTCCGACTCAAAATTTGTATCAATTCCTTATAATCCTAATTATACGCAAGGATTACAAAAAGTATTTAATAACACCGGTCCTAAATTAGTATATCAATCCGGAAACGCAATAAGAAGTTTACTAGGAAATCCCAAGGATAAAACTACAGTGCTAGAAAAAAGTGGAATGTGAGAAATTAGTTGCATGCATTGTGATAAAAAATATGTTGGCCAAACGAGACGCTCTATTCAAACACGATTCAAAGAATACTTAGCACACTTAAAATACGAAAGAACAGAAAAGTCAAGTATGGCCGAGCATGCTTTTGAAAACAATCATGGATTCAACTTAGATAACATAAAACTTCTAAAAAGTGTACCAAACAAAAGACTTTTGAATGCATATGAAAGTATGGAAATCATTAAATCCAGAAATAGTTTAATTAAAGATAGAGGACCCATTCCGTTTAGTACACTTTATTCTTTAGTTGAGGGGATATAGGATTATAAGGCAAGATCAATCACAAATTATTAGTCTTATCTGCGCCCACTAAAAGATAGTATATAAGATACATATAAGATATCGTCTCCTGATGATGCTAACATTGTTAGCGAAACGCGCGTCGAGTGCAAAAAAGTGTAGATTTGGTTTGTGGAAAACAATCATAACTTTGTTATAGTGCAACCAAAGGTTCCAAATTCCCAACATAGCATATACATGGAGTTGCATTTTTTTTGTTCTCCAGTATATTTAGTATCGTAGTAACTGTTAATACACTGAAAAATGCATGTGTTCATATGCAAGAAATTTTACTTACCGACACCATACTGTTAAAACCATCGACCAATGAAATGTCGTAGTAATCCAATCCACCGTACCCTTTAAGGGTAATCTCAATCAGGGTAGCTGGGGGTGCGCCTCCGGCGCCATTGCATTCCAATTTGTTACCACAGTCGCCAGTGCCGCAATGATTATTTATGCACCAGGTTCTTGACCAAAAACGTCCTGACCAGTTGTCGGGAGCACCAACTGTTTGCTGAAAATACAAAAAAAAATTAAATATATATAACATAACAATTATGGGGAAATCAATTTAACTGTGTCGACTTGATTTTTTGGCCGTTTTTTACTTAATTGCATTTGTTTTCCATGGCAACCAGAATTTCTTATTTGCTTCACTGCTTGGTAGGACAGAAGAGTTTTTTCAATATTCTAACCAAGCTTTTTGTGAAGAAAGCATTCTAATTTTTTGAACTTTTTGAACCCACGTTCTAAAGTTTCGAGGCTCGGTCGACCTTAACCCTGAAAAATAGCGAGCTTGTGTAGTTGTTTTGATGTTGACGTGTAAAAAATACTAATTTTATGAAAGTACACTTGATTTAAAAAAAAAAAGCATACATGCTGTATAATACATACGGACTACCAGCTAAAATGCCTAAAAACTTCAAAAGTACGAAAATTTGTTATGTTGTTTAAAAAAGGTCTCTAAAACTGAAAACAACCTTATTTTTATATGAAATTTTGCATAATTTCAAAAATAATGTTTTAGTAAAGTCTTTGTTGAACAATATAAAATTATCACTCGAGTAACGGACAAAGGTTGTTCTATAAAGAAGGCGGTAACCCATTTTGGAGTTGATAAAATAACAATAATAGGATGGAAACAGCGCTGGATTGAAAACAATTCGACGAATAGGAAACTTGCTTTAAGACAAAAACGATGGTAAACTTAATACCTATTATTTAATAGGATCACCATTTTTCTCTATTACAAGCTGCAAACGTCTGGACATTGAAAAGGTTAAATTTTGAAAATACTGATGGTCTTCTGAGAGCTGAACCAATGCGCGATAAATAGCATCGCTTAACTCTTCAGCATTTCGTGGTCTCAAATTCCTTTGGTATATTATTTTAACGATTCGACCTCATATATTTTCCATTGGGTTAAGGTCAGGGCTGTTGGTTGGCCAAGGAAGAGTTTCTATAATTATTCTGAAACTATTGGCGATCAACATTAGCCGTGTATACTGGACAGTTGTCCTGCTGATAAACGAAGTCATTATTTTCATGTAAAGCCAGTACAGATGGCAGCATAACGTTTTCAATTTCAATATATCGTTCACTATTGAATCTTCCTTCGATTCTCCAAAAAAGAACCCAAACCTCTAGCACTAAACCAGCCCTACATGTTTACAGAAAAATGTCCAGCCTTTTTAATTTGGTTTGTATATTCGGGTTCAAATCTAGAATTTGCTGGACGATAAATTAAAATTCTCCTGCAGCTTGAAGATGATTGAAAAATTTTTTCGTCAGTGAAAACCACCCTCTCCCAGAAGTCATTATCACGAAGAACTTTGTTCAGTTAAAAAGTCACTCTGGCCTGTTTTTGTTCTTCTATTAGAAAAGGCTTCTTTGCAGTAACTCGACAAGAGACTTCTGATTTCGTTACTCCTCTATTTACTGTTGCTAAAGAACCCGGAAATAATGTTACATTAGCTGCTTCAACCGACGTTAAAAAAGGATTTTGTCTAAGATGGTCAATAAGTCTCTCATCTTGTACTTCAGAACTTACTTTTGGTCGTCCTGATCCATCTTTCCTTTCCGTAGAATTATTTTCAATCCAGCGCTTTTTCCATCGCATTATCGTCATTTTATCAACTCCAAAATGGGTGGCTGCTCTTCTCATAGACCAGCCGTCTTCTATAACTCGAGTGATAACTTCTGTAAATGTTAATATCTGTGGCATTTTTAAGGATGTCACACTGAATTTTAAGCTGTCAGGCATACTAAGCTGGTGGTACCTTATAATAGTATACACCAATGGAAAGCTAAATTTTGTGGCATAGGAAAAAATGCATGTATGAGTTTTTTTTGAAATGAAGTGTACGTCAAGAAGAAAATGTTTCCAATGATTACAAAAATTAACATAACAGTACTATACTCCCCTCGGTATTATTAAAAAGTCCAAAATGGTTTGCTCCAGTTCTAAGAGATGAAAACTATGGTAATATGCTAAGCTCCTGTATACGATTTTCGACAGTTATTGTTTTAGGTGAGCAACTGGATTTGACAGTTGTTAAAGAAATGTTTAAAAACAAATTGTGTGTTGACATTGATATTTGGTAACCCCTGACAATAAATAATTTTGTCACTGTCACATTTTTGATTAAGAAACGTCCGGTTCAAAAATGTAATTTTGCTGTATAAAAAACTGTAAAAATACGTGCCTCGACGAATTTGCATTGTTCCGCTGTCCAGTCCAACGGAGAAAGAAACTCAAGAAAAGTGGAAATAAAAAATGCATTTACCATGCTGGAAAATTAATAAAAATATCCGAATTTGCGAGGTAAGTGAGCTATAAGCAGTAGGTACATTTAGCATGTATGTACTTTGTTAATAAATAGCACATTATGTTTCCGTGATTTATTGTAAGAAAATGAGTATCAAAAATATAGATCTATAATGGCGCAATTACACAGACGAACATGCTCAAATAAAAGCTCGTGCAAAATATCTAAATATTTTTGTGAGTTTTTCTTTGAACATTTTGTTCGGTTAAATTTTTGAGCAAATTATTGCTATCTATTTTGGAAACATATTTTTAAAGATGAGAATTAATAAAATTTCACATCAGTGATCAGTGATCTCTATTCTCTAAAAAAATGGAACACCAACTTTTATTTAAAATTTTTATGAAAAAAAGCCGACGGCAAGCCAAACATTATTATTGGCTATACTATCATTTTTGTCACATGGATTAGGTTTACTTATAATATTTTTTTCTTAGGGTTTTTCCCGGATTTTTTTGCCCGGGGTTTTTTTTGGGATTTTCTTGCGAGTTTTTTTTATTGACAAGGGTTTTTTTCCTAAAAAAAAAACCCAGAAAAATTTTTCTTTTCCAAAAAAATTTTGAGTTTTTCAAATATCAGCAAAAAACTCAAAAATTGCACTTTTAAGCGGTAATCCGCGCCTCACGACTATAGGGAGTGGTGGGGAGGGAGATTTTTTTTAAACATATTTTTGTAACTTTACTTTAGCTTTAGCTTTTATTGTTGTTTTTTAATTCCTCACACCAGATTTACCTAGTTAGTTTAAGGTCCCAAAAGTTGCTTAAAAAAGCAAAAGGTTCATGAAAATGCTGAAGATATAGATATTTACTGTCAATTTAATGTAATAATCAAGGTCGATTACTGACACTGAACCAACAATATACAAAGGGCAACATTGCGATTCAAAAGGGTGGCCGGCCTACTACCTGCGAAATCCAAAACGCGGGATGATAGATCACACACTAACACACACAGTCTACTAAATTACTGCTAAATTATATTTTTTAGACAAGGGTCGGGTTCGTAGGGTTGTAGAAGTGGGTAATACACGAGTATTATTTAAACCGAACGTGCTTTTGTTCATATATTTGAGATTTAATAAAATGTATATCGGTTTTTTAATTTGACTTAATTATTATTGTAAAAGACCAAACTAGGAAGTAAAATAAGAGATATTCTGTTAAACGTAAATTTTTATCATTATATTTTACAGGCAACAACAATAAATAACTGCCAATTATAATTTTTTTTATTCTCGTTTTTTATAAAACCCCAAAAAAGTTACAAGTATACTGGCATATCCCCTATAAAAAACACATCAATAGAAGTTGCTTATGGGGTAAAATATGAATTTCGACATCAAATCGTTTTTCCGTCGGAAAGCACTTGATTAGAAATACCTTATTTCAAAACTTTGTTTTTCTTTTTTTAGTTAAGTTCAATGAATTCCGATAACAATATATATTTTGAATTTGTAAAGAAATTTTTATACCACCAATTCTTCAAACAAATTTTGCTCAAAATTTTCTCCAAAATTTACGTGTGTTTTTTGGTACGAGATTTTGCTGGAACATTTCTTTGAACATTTTGCTGAAGAGGCTCGTGTAAATCTTTGTCGTTATTTCAACATCAAAGGAAAGTTTTTCTGAGTAAATGCGCCTTAAGAATCTTCATATTTTAACTATTATTTACATTTTTAATATTTACCGCGTGTATATTCACTGTTTATCTTTGTTTGTTTTTGTCAAAACTTGACATATTTTACTAATAAAAAAAAATCAATCTTTCAAAAACTGTCTGGGGAAATTATAAGCAACAAAACATCAGTCCATTTCATAAAATCGCTCTTACATGCAAATATAAAAAAAATAGAAAGATAGGGCAATATGAGTTGCCCACCTCTGGTAAAACAATAACTGTCAAATGTATAGAGGGCCTCTAGGCTAAGCTACATAGGAAAAACCGAGGAAAAATTTAGAACCCAAATTTTTTTTTTCATTAACAAGCTTAGGAAGGTCCACCGTTTAACAGTTACTCAGTTTATACGGCCCGTAAACCGTTTTTATTTTAATTCGGTTTACCGCCAATGCGCATTTCGCCTACTGTTTATACGTTGAAATTAAAAACGCTTTCGGATCAGATGCTCCAGCGCTGCCAATCTTGACGCAACCAAAAGCCGACTGGTTGGTATAGTGAGTACATACCTGGTTTAACATCGGAATCGAGCTTGAACTCATTTTGAACTTTTCGGTTGGCAGCACTGGCTTCAAAAACGGTTTGAGGGTTTATACGCACTTTTAAACGGTTTTACAAACGCTAATCTGCATTTTTAAAACGATTTTAGCTAAAGCGCAGCGGACCTCTTAAAACGGTTTAGGTAGTGTTTATATGTACATGCGTTTTAGGAACACGATTTGGAATTTAAACGGTTTAACAGGCCCGTATAAACTAAGTTATTCTAAAATTCTGCATTCCTACCCTCGGGGGAACTGTCATTTCTAACCTCCAAAAAACTCCAGAAAAGCGTTTTTCTTGGATAACTCCTAAACGGTGGCAGACTGTCAAAAACGACAAATGGCAAAAATGTGGCAAATTTAATTCTCTATTAATACGTAAATAGTGATAGTGTAGCGTAAACCACTCCTTTTCTCAAGAAAATTGAAAAGACCCAAGTAAAAATGATGTCATTTTGAATGATTTCTTGCATATTCCTTTCTAGCATTTTCATCAAGATTTCTCAACCTACGAGTACCAAACTTGGAAGCTGTCACTTTACCTCAAGGGTGATGTGGAAATAAGCGTATTTTTAAATATATATAACTGAAGTGTACATCGTTGCAACTTATTTTTTTCTCTGGAATGATCCTACGCTTTAACATAAAAATATCCAAAAGACTGACAAAATGAAATTTTGAAGAAAATAAACCATATACAGACCGCTTCAAGCTACTACGAACATAGGGGGAATCAAGTCCAATTTACTCTCCGTGCCGTACGACCGAGGTGGATTCGAAGCACGCTGCAGTGTTATCTTTTGGAAATTCATTTTGTTTTTATTATTTTGTTTTATTTCTGCCTTGCTCGAGAAACAGATGGGTAAGTTCTCAATTGAAATAATACATTTTTAAAACTAAAAATGGATGTCTACGAAGTTGCCGAAAAAGTGCAGATGGTCAAATGGTCAAACCGTCATAACCCAACACACGTTCGATATTGGTCGAGGGAAAATTTGCATTTGTATTTTGACGTAAGAACACAGTATCCCCAAAAACTAAATGTTTGGGGGGGGGGGGGTATTGTAGGGGAACACGTAATTGGGCCATTTTTTATTAACGGCAATTGCAATTTGAATGGTCCTAGATACTTGGATCTACTGCAGCAGCACATTATTCCAACTGCTAGGCAGTTGTTAGGTGTAAGATTTGGTGAAACATGGTTTCAACAAGATGGTTGTTCCGCTCACAATGTTGGCCTTGTTAGGGAATATCTGGATAATGTATTTCCTAATCGGGTTATAAGTACACGGGGAACTATTTTATGGCCAGCTCGATCTCCCGATCTTGCTCCTAATGACTTCTATCTGTTTTTGAAGAAGCTTTTCAAATTATCAACCCTAACATGCTTGGAAACGTTAAAAGGGCTTTTTATAGTAGGCTCGGATATTGTCTAGCCGAGCAAGGAGGACTTTTCGAACATTTGCTTTAATTTTTTTTTGACTGGGAGAATCTTTTTGGTTTTTAGAATGTATTATTTTATTTTGTTTCTCCTTATTATTTTCATAGTAACACGTCGTCACTGATAAATCTGAGCAGTTGACAATAAAACGCTCTTATTTATCAGTGACAAAAAATAAGAAAATTACGTTATAAAAATTTGCGTATTTATTGACCAAATTCCGGTTTCATTGACTACGCTCCACACAGCACCGTGGTTAGAGGCGTACTAAATACAAGGCGAAAGGCGGCGAAGGGCAGCGAATGGCGATCGGAAGCCTGAGTGTTGGTTGCTTCACTGATAGGCGTGCGGTGTCTCTGCATGTACGTACACTGGTAAATTAGACTTTTTCCGTCCTATGTTCGCAGTAGCTCGAAGCGGTCTGTATGTCTACGCCTATGACGATTTAGTGTCTGACCAGTGTAGAAAGTATAGAGCTACATAATTGGACCCATGAACAAAGTATTGGAAGAGTAGGGGACCTTGAGGTCAGTCAAGCCACACCCCCCCCCCCCGAAATATATTCGAGTTTTTATATGCTTATAATTTCGAACTAATTTTGAACCACTTTCCTTTTAATATTAAAAATGGGAGATGCATCCGGACGTCAAGCTAATAAAAAACCAGGAAAGACTGTGGTTCCAAATTTTTAAAAGTAGTTCAAAAACTATGAGCATATCAATACTCGAATATCTTTGGGGGGAAGGGTGTGGCTTGATTGACCTGGACCTTGACTCTTTCATTTAACAACTAAAAACAATATAAAAAATTATGAGTTTAAAAAATTCTTATTTTATTACTCGAAGCAGCGAATGCAAGCAGAAGGGGTTGTTGGAAATGCAATTTTATCTAGTATAAGGTCCAGTGAAAAGCGGGGTCTTTTTTTGTATATGTCAGTAACAGTGGCGCAACAAAGAGTTTTGGTACATTTTGAAATTTTCTAGTTAAGGAAGTCGGTCTGTATATAACGACTGATATAATTTAGGTCATTACTCTTAAATCAACCCTTGCAAATTTAGTACGCGTAGGTTAAGAAGGAATATGCAAGAAATTTTTCAAATTGGCATTATTTTTGCTTGAGTTTTTTCAATTTTTCTGGTACAAGGAAGGTTTAAGCTATACTATCACTATTTACTTATTAATAGAGAATTCAATTTGTCACATTTGACAGTCTGTCACCGTTTAGGAGTTATCCAAAAAAAAATGCTGTCTTGGAGTTTTTTGTAGGTTAGAAATGGCTGTTCCCGAGGGGTTAGGAATGGGGACTTTTAGTATGTTAAATTGGGTCATAATTTTTTCCTCTATTCAGAAAATTTATAGATAAATTGCCTATCCTAATAAACATGTATGTTTTTTTAATTTTCGAAGTTGCTCTGCTAACTTTATGTTAATGTACAGGGTGTCGCATTTTCGATGGGATTCAATGGGAAACAGGTTGTTATTAAAGATAGAGACATGCGGTTTTCACATTACTGTCTTACATTTTAAACTTTAAAAATGGTATTAACAGATTTATTCTGTCCCTTGTAGTTTCTGAGCTACAGGCAGCGGCGTACTGAGAAAAAGTGGGGCCCGGGACGGTATCTTCAGATGGGGGCCCCCCTCTCATTTTTCTATATACTTATCTTAGGTTGATTTGACAAAAACACAATATTAAATCCCAAAATTTTTAAAAATATGATATTTACAGGTACCTATTTGCAAAAAAGAAATTTAAGTCAACTAAAAAAGCTGAAAAATTAATTTAAATAAATCTTTTTTTTATACCTTTATCAAAAAACATGATTTTAGTAACTGTCTGCAGATAACTAAAGCATGGCTTTTTTGGTTACCGATGCAAAAAAATATTTCTGTCTGTTTGTTACCGAGAGTTAAAGAGAAATAGCAGAAATATTGAAAAAATGTAACTATTCTTGCCTAAAAATTAAGCCATTTCCGCCAGTTATCACTAAGTATTTACGAAAAAATCATTTAACAACACCGTCAAAATATCAAACTGTCAAAGATTAAAATGTCGCAACAATAAACGTCACCGAGTAAAAAGGCGCATCGCTATGAAAATTATTGTTATTTCATTTACCAGCCGCCTTGATTTATAGTGTAATGATGGTGTCTTGCGAAAAGTGCTCTTCGTTCGAGATTTTTGAAACAATTTTTTGTTTTTCTTGGATTTTTTGATAAATTATAAAAAAAAATAGTGTTAACAACTCGCGGCTAAACTGTGCTTTTTTTTACTCGCTTTTTTAAATACCTCGCTGCGTTCGTTATTTAAATCAACACTTGTAAAAAAAGCACTATTTTAGCCACTAGTTGTGAAAATACTATTTTTCTACCATTTACCGTTGCAAACGCTTGCATAACTTCATTAAATTCGATGTTTTTGGCCACTTCGATCTCAATGGATAAAATCGCCAAAGTTATTATCCTTTCTTGGCGCATAAGCTCATTGTGGAGCACAAATAATTTTTAATCAATTTTAATAAATAGTTTCAGATTTAAAAAAATTAATTATTTAACATATTTAACAATTTAAAAAAAATCTAAACAACTCCAAGACGAACAATAATTTTTATTACCAAAGGATCAATAAAATATATTCAGAAATATGGTTGATTTAAACAATTGGTGGATGGTGAAACTAATAAAATCAAAAATATATTTTTTAGGGTTTCAACCCCGGAAACAATAACTTTCTTCGAGTAATAAAATAAGTAATTTTTATGTCTGACAATTTTGTCAGTTTTTGACTACACATACTGTTTCAAATTATTAAACAAAAATTAACCTATAACTTGGATCATTTTTTGAAATAGAAAATCTGTGATTGAAGCACTTTTCTCCTAGACGGATGCTAGACAGACTGAGAGAGAGAGATTGTGCGTACCAGAATACCGGATATCTTTTTCTATCAGGTTTTCTAGAAAGCGGCACCCCTGTATGCGTATACTTGATGCTTTTATCTTATCCCTGCCAAAAAAACTTAATAAACCGCGTTCAATCTCTTAGAAAAGCTTTACGAGATGTTTTATAATGTTTTGCCGGGTTTTACATGTTTTCTATCAGGTATGTTAAACAAACTTAAAAATCTAATACACAATAATAAACTCATGAAGTACGAATTTTTTCTATCAGCTTGGTTCGTAGAATCTTATCAAATCTTTCAAACTCACCAACTTTCATAAGAATCTATGTGTTTTTCGTACCTGGGATAACTTAGAGTAGGTTTTTGGATCTTTTTTTACATGTGGGATACCAAGGGGGCTCCCCGTAACCCGCCCCCCCTAACCCGGGACCCGGGGCGGACCGCCCCCCACGCCCCCCCGTTAGTACGCCACTTGCTACAAGGGACAGTTGAAAAATGGTCGGAATTACCAATTAACGATATTTCTCGGTGCAATTGATTATATCTCCCTTAATTTAAGAGATAATTGAGTTCTGTAAAAGCATGTTTGTGGTAACCTTTTTAGAAAAACACAAAGGCTTTTTTGCAATTTTAATCCGACGTTTCGTAGATATTATCATCAGGATCAAAAAGTTAAATACGGACCAAAATGTTTTACTTCATATTTTAGTTTCTTTTTAAGTTTGTTTGCTGATAAAAATTTTTTTTTTATTTTGAAGTTTCGATTCCGAAAAAAATCATCTTCAGTGCATTTTTTTTCTGATGCGGCCTAATTTTTTTTTAGATCATTTATATTTAATTGATATATAGTATATCTGACCATCTGGACAACCAAGATATATATATTATATGAACATACCGGGTGAACTGAAAAAAAAACCGCTTTTTCGCTATAACTTTACCCATTTCAATAAAAAAAACTGTATAGATAAGACAAATAAGCTTTTTGAAAAAAAAACATTCGCTTTGTCGCTATATTTAAATCCAAGATGGCGGAGAAAATCAAATGCCTACCTTTTTTAAATCCCTTTTGTTATGTGTTGCCATTTTTTCCAAATAATTTATTTTGTATGTTGAAACTTGTCTTATCAATAGTTTTTTATTATTGAAATTGGTAAAGTTATAGCAAAAAACAATTATATGTTTATTAAGTTTCTATAATGCGGGTGCTTAACCAGTCGGGTTGATTTAAGTGGCAGAAGAGGTGATTCTTGTAGAGAAGTACCACCATCTTTTCAAGTCCGCATTCTAGTTTTGAAATATTTTTGCTCATTATATATATAATATTATCTTCCACTGTACAGAGAACATAGCGACATTAGCGCCATCGCTACATACTAGGAAGAAACTAAGCAGTTTAAAAATTTTAAGGTGACGTAATCGGACCATCGTCGGTTGCCGATTCTCGACCAATCAAACAAAGTTCCAATCGGAACATCGTCGGCCCTAAAGCAGATAAAGTGGTCGTTGGCATAATGTCGACTATAGTAAATGCCGATTTTCTTCCGATTAAACAAAGTTCCAATCGGACCATCATCGGCACTAATGCAGATAAGGTTTGCGTTGACATAATGTCGACTATAGTAAATCGGGCCATCGTCAGTTGCCGATTCTCGTCCGATTAAACAAAGTTCCAATCGGACGGTCGTCGGTTCTAAAGCAAATAAAGTGAGCTTCGGCATAAAGTCGACTATAGTAAATCGGGCCATCGTCTGCAGTTGCCGATTCTCGACCGATTAAAGAAAGTTCCTACCGGACGATCATCGGCCCTAATGCAGATAAGGTTTGCGTTGGCATAATGTCGACTATAGTAAATCGGTCCTAAAGTGGTGTCAGCATAAAGTCGACCTTCGTCAGTTGCCTATTATTGACCGAAAACAGAAAATCGCCATCTGACCAACATCGGGCCAGAGTGTAGTCGCCAATGCCGACACACTGCCGATGTTTTCGACATTGGCCCGATTCAATGCCGACGATTTGTGTTGGCTGGGCTGGTATGTTCATATAATATATCTTGGTTGTCCAGGTCTACTATATAGTAGTTAAATATAAATGGTCTCAACATAAAATAAATTAAAATGGGACAGGGCCATACCAGAAAAAAAATGCACCGAAGATGACTTTTTTTAGAATAGAAACTTCAAAATAAAAAAAAAATATTTTATTATTGAACAAACTTAAAAAGAAACTAAAATATGAAGTAAAACATTTTGGTCCGTATTTAACTTTTTGCTCCTGATGATGGTATCTACAAAACGAAACGTCGGATTGAAATTTCAAAAAGATCATTGGATTTTGCTAAAAAGGTTGCCACAGACATGTTTTTATAAAACTCAAGTATTTCTTAAATTAAGGGAGATATAATCAATTGCACCAAATGAGGCCAGCTAAAAGTCGTGGGCTAGACGTTTGGGGCTGGAAAAACTCATTTTTGTGGGTTATTCCAGCTATGTCATTGAAATATTTCAACACATTTTTTTGATCTGGAACAGTTCTGGCTAAGGGAGCTCACAAAATTGGGCAAAATTTATTTTTTTCTCAAATTAAAATGCTGGCCTAGACAAACCAGTTATTGGGTTGTGGCAAACATTAACCATGGGTAAACATTTTATGGACTGTTGCAAACAACAGGTAAAAACTGTTAGTTACAAACCAAACGTGAATTGTTTTAGCTACTTCGCGGGGCTGCTTAAACCTCTACTCAGGATTGTTCCAGCACAACTATATGGTTTTATCAGATTTATTGCTTAAATTTGGCCCTTTTCAGTTCATTATCGTTTAAGCACCCGAAAGGTGCACATCTCTTTGCCCCGCCCCGGGTTTGTTCTGTTTCGGGACCCGGTCGTTTGACGCGAAACCTTCGTTTTACGCCGTCGTCGGGCGGTAAGATCGCGAAAATTGCCTTTATTTAAAAGTTTTTCGCCGAAACTTCTTACAAATTTAGATTTTGTGGCACGTTATAACACTGTGGGGAAAGTCTATTTCCAATAATTTCTTTAACTTATCTAGTTTTTCAGATATTCAAATTTAAATTTTTGGAAGCGATTATATCACAAATGAAATAAGATACCCTAAGGAGAATTTAGAAATGGTTTGTCTTTTGGAGATTACACACATACGCATAATATGCTGTTTATCCATTTTTTGTAATTTTCAATCATTAAAAAGTATTGATACAAACGCTTTATTTAAAAAATTTTGCTATGTGTAATTGCTTTCATAAATTGAAATTTTAAGACTTTCGAAAACTAGATTTGCATAAAAGCAAACTTTATGAGAAAAAAATTAGGTTTCTCCCAGAAATGCCTCTCCAAAAAAAGCTACGTCAATAAAGCTTTTAATTTTTCTATTAAATTTTGTTTGTATTTTTGTTTCTTCGATATGTATAAGTTTAGGCAAACTGTCAGAAATAATAAACTTTTAATTGCAGCTCTAAAATATGTGCTGGTCCAGTCCAGCTAACTGGGCTAACCAACCCAGTCGACGGGGCGCAAAAAAACTCTTCATTCCAGCGCCAAACTTGTGCTGTTCCAGCCCACCTAACTGGGCTGGATCAACCCAATCGGCGGGATACCAAAAAAATAAACTCTTTATTTCAGCCCAAAACTTGTGCTGTTGCAGCCCACCTAACTGGGCTGGATCACCATAATCGACAGGGTACCAAAAAAATAACCTCCTTATTTCAGCCCCAAACTTGTGCTGTTCCAGCCCACCCAACTGCGTTGTACCAACCCAATTGAGGGAGCACCAAAAAATAAGATCTTCATTCCAGCTCAAATTTCAAGCTTGATATTTACAGTCCCTCATAGTGGGTTGCTCTAACCCATTAATTTGGAAAAAAAAACTAACCCACGCATGTAGGTTGCTTTAAATCAAAAACTGTGGGTTGCGACAGTTATAAAAAAAAAATAGTTGGAGTAATTCAAGCGTGGGCTGTTCACTATTATACCCGCGGCCCTGGGCTCATTTAACCCATATTTTGGGCTATGGCTACCATTCGTTTTCTAAGTGGGGTTATTCCGACCATTTTTCAACTTTTCCCTGTAGCTCAAAAACTACAAGAGACAGAATAAATCTTTGTTTGAAAGTTTGAGACAATGATTGTTTGAAATTAACTCTGTGTTTCGGACTTTCATTGTCTATATTTTATTTACACACGACGTTTCGATCAGTACAATCTCTGATCGTCTTCAGGTGCAAACTACAATCAATTCCTAAGGCTACGTACTTATATACTGTGAGAAATCACTCAACCTTGAAGTTTAAGAAGTTGGCTCCGCCCAAGGAGGGGCTTCCAAATATCTGGGATTTCAACACTTGGTTTACTGAAAACACCCTGATTCTGCCCAATAAAGGCAGCTTCAAGGAATTTTCGTTTCTTCCAGTGTTACTCCTTGTGCAAAACCTTTGCTTCTGCCCACTTCATTCGGTGTTGTTTTGACCATGCATGTTCGGCAATTCCTGATTTTGTGGTTTCGCCTTTTTGGGTATTCGTCTGATGTTCCTTAAGCCTAACAGATAGTGGTCTTTTAGTTTCGCCTATGTATGATTCACCACACTCAAAAGGAACTTGGTAAATGCATTCCTTATTTTGTTTGTTCTCCGGTTTTGTTTTACTAAGAAGGCTTCGAATTGTATTACTAGATTTAAAAGCTGTTTTAATATTAAAGTTTTTCGCTACTCTTCGAATTTTCTCTGATACTCCTTTAACGTATGGGATTGTAAGGAATGCATTTGCCTGGTTTTGGTCTTGTAATCTCTGTCCTGTTTGTTGAAATTTAGAAATAGTATATGTTATAAGTTTCAGGCTGTAACCATTCTGCTGCAGATCCTTCTTAATGTTTCTTATTGCGATTTCCAAGTCATGAGAATTGTTACAAATTTGAACGGCTCTGTTATACAAAGTTTTGATTATGCCTCGTTTGGTTGTAGCAGAATGATTTGAACCTTGATTTAAATATTGTCCTGTGTGAGTGGGTTTACGATAGACTGTTGTTCTGATGTCGCTTTCTACTCTTGTGACAAGTACATCAAGAAAAGGAATTTGACAATTTTGCTCCAACTCCATTGTGAATTTAATGGTGGGTCTTATGTTATTTAGGTGGTGAAGAAATTCTGAAAGTTGTTGGTCATTCCCGGTCCAGACAATAAAAGTATCATCAACATATCTCAGCCAGAGCTTAGATTTATATGTTGCGGTATCAACCGCGTGTGATTCGAACCACTCCATGTAAATATTGGCCACCACTGGCGAAAGCGATGAACCCATTGGCAGACCATCATCCTGAACATAAAACCTATCTTTCACTTGAAAATAAGAGTTATGTAGGCAGCACTTCAACAACTCCATCACTCCCTCCAGCGGTAGGCTGGTACGTTCATAAAGGGATTCGTCATCAACCAGTCTCTTTCTAATAATATCTGGCGATTCCTTTATTGGGACATTGGTCTATAGACTTTCGACATCAAAACTGACAAGTCTATCCTCGGTTCCTAAAACAAAAGATTTAAGAATATTAACAAAATGGTTGGAATTTTCTACAAATGAAGCGGTCTTGCCTGCAAGAGGTTGAATAATTTTCAAAAGGAATTTATACAGATTGCTTGTTGGAGAATTTCTGGAACTTGTAATTGGGCGTAAGGGCATTTCATCTTTGTGAATTTTGGGAAGTCCGTATAGATGAGGAGGCTTGCTATAATGTGGTGTAAGTTGAGATCTTGTATTGTCCGGAATATATCTGGAATACTTTTTCAAAATTCTATAAACCTTACTCTCGATTGATTTGTCGGATCTTTTGGGAGAAGTTTATAGTTTCCATAAGCAAGTACCTCTTCAACTTTCTGGTCATAGGTTTCCGTGTCCAAAATCACTGTTGCATTGCCCTTGTCTGCCGGTAAGATTTTAATTGATTTGTCCTTTTGAAGATTCTTCAACGCGATTTCCTCTGTTTTGCTTATATTAGAGGTATGCTTAATAGGTTTGTCAATAATGGTCCTTACCTGATGTCTGAACTCGTCGGCGTCTTGTCGTGGAAGGTAGAAAGCGACATCAGAACAACAGTCTATCGTAAACACACTCACACAGGACAACATTTAAATCAAGGTTCAAATCATTGTGCTACAACCAAACGAGGCATAATCAAAACTTTGTATAACAGAGCCGTTCAAATTTGTAACAATTCTCATGACTTGGAAATCGAAATAAGAAACATTAAGAAGGATCTGCAGCAGAATGGTTACAGCCTGAAACTTATAACAGATACTATTTCTAAATTTCAACAAACAGGACCGAGATTACAAGACCAAAACCAGGCAAATGCATTCCTTACAATCCCATACGTTAAAGGAGTATCAGAAAAAATTCGAAGAGTAGCGAAAAACTTTAATATTAAAACAGCTTTTAAATCTAGTAATACAATTCGAAGCCTTCTTAGTAAAACAAAACCGGAGAACAAACAAAATAAGGAATGCATTTACCAAGTTCCTTGTGAGTGTGGTGAATCATACATAGGCGAAACTAAAAGACCACTATCTGTTAGGCTTAAGGAACATCAGACGAATACCCAAAAAGGTGAAACCACGAAATCAGGAATTGCCGAACATGCATGGTCAAAACAACACCGAATGAAGTGGGCAAAAGCAAAGGTTTTGCACAAGGAGTCACACTGGAAGAAACGAAAATTCCTTGAAGCTGCCTTTATTGGGCAGAATCAGGGTGTTTTCAGTAAACCAAGTGTTTAAATCCCAAATATTTGGAAGCCCCTCCTTGGGCGGAGCCAACTTCTTAAACTTCAAGGTTGAGTGATTTCTCACAGTATATAAGTACGTAGCCTTAGGAATTGATTGTAGTTTGCACCTGAAGACGATCAGAGATTGTACTGATCGAAACGTCGTGTATAAATAAAATATAGACAATGAAAGTCCGAAACACAAAGTTAATTTCAAACAGAATAAATCTGTTAATATCATTTTTTAAAGCTCAAAAAAGTAAAACAGCAATGCAAAAAAAAATGGAACATCCTGTATACTTACGGTTTCTCCCTGATTTAATGCAAATCCACCGTTTCTTAAATGCTCGTGTCCTGAGTTGCCTTGAATGCCTATCCAAACGAGGCCGCCATCTTTATTGGTGATGATAAAATTGACAGCATTGACTGTCAATGTTATGGTGGAGGTTAGGGCCAATAGATACAGGGGACTTGGTAGCATTTTGAATTAACTGAAAAAGAAAAATTTAGAAGTTATGTTCTGAAAATAACAAAAAAAATTAAAATAGATTGATAAATAAAAAATGTTTTGAAAGACAAGCAAACGACTGACTGTTTATTCAGTAAAGAAATGTTTGTTGTTACTAACAATAAGATTTCCTTGTCACAATAGTACATTATAAACCTAGAGACTAAAGTCAAAAAAACATTTAATCCCGCGGCTAAAGGTTTGTAGCCCAACCGTAGGGAGGGCTACAATTCGCTAAGGTATTCAACGACACTTTAGTCCCGAGGTTTATATACTATTTTAGGCACTTTAGAAAATGATCTTTGTTAAAGTTACGTTATTTCTACGCCAAATGGTTCGTTAACTACAAGAAAGGGTGCTAAGAATGAAATCTTGGCCAAGAGCAAGTGCTGTTTGGCTTGACTTGCCATAAATTTAATTATAACTTTCAAGGAATTAGTTTTTTTTTTATCCCTGAGGGATTAAATTTACTTCTAGTCCTTAAGCTGAGGGATTAAATTTATTTTTAATCCCATAGGGATTAAATTTTCTTTTATTTCCTTAGGGATTAAAAGTGTCACTTTAGTCCCTAAAAGAGGGATTAAAATTACTTATTTAATCCCTGAAATGCATAAAATAATGTTTTTGCTCTGCACTGTGTTAATGAAACTTCGTCGTTGAAAGTTGAAAAACAAAATATTCTATTATGACAGACATATATTCGTTTAGTCATATCCATAAATGCCTTTCTTTGTAACAAATAAATTTTCCTATTAGTGTATGGCTATACTTTTTTTACCTTTGAGCAAAACAATAACACTATACTTATTTAATCAAATGAAAAATCAAAAGTTAATAAATTAATTGCTTATATAACCAGATATTCGGATTCCCTAGCAACAAATTAGGAGCCAATGAAAAACAGGTATAAAAATTAACAATAGGTAAACAATAAATTATTTTGATAACCTTTGGATAAATCTGAATCCAAAAAGAAAATTGGACCTTTCATTATTTTTTTAATTGAAAAATCTCGAGGCGTGACAAAAAAATTACTAAAAACTACTTACATTATTTGATCTAGAAATACTTTAAAAAACTATATCTACCTAAAAAAAATGAACTTACCTTACTCTGTGAAAAAACAATTATAAATGCTTCTGATATTTTCCTACACTTGTTTTATATTTATGCTAACCAAATTGACCCATTTTGAATAAATTATTGTAATTTGTAGAAAATCCCTGCTTAATTTGTTTTTTCCTTATCAACTTTACTACCTAAAAGTAAAATATAAAGAAAATCGAAACTATTATTTGCTTACCCTGTACATTGGTACTATTCATTGGTTTTTAGAGGAGAAACCTATATGTTACTCCTTTGTAATAATTAATTTTTTATGTATTTTAAATTTTTGCTATTATTAAAATAAAATATTGTTCTCCTTTGTTTACCGTCCCTTTTTTGAGTCCCGCACTGAGAAAAATATCCACTAATCCTAAGTAAGTGTCTACTTACCATACCTACTAAAGGCAACAAAAACGGCATAGATTTAACAACACTACTTTGCTGTTTTTGGGCCAATCTTTACCGGGCAGAATATCGGAAAGGAGAAAACGGAATCTGTTGAAATTTGGCAGGACTGTTTATCTTTGAATTCCTCACAGCCGTATCTAGACAGTTTTTTGCTGGACTCTCTTATTTTCGAAATAAAATAAACACGGCTAACAATAGTCAAAAATCTTACCTGGCTTTTTCTTTAGCCTTGTCGATAATACAGAAATCTGTAACAGCAATTTTTTGATTTTTTGAAAAAAATTTTGAAAAATCCTTTGGATATGATTGTAGATTTTTATAAATCCTATTATCTGATAACAAAAAAGTTGTGGTTTTTTTCTTTGTAAGCAATATTCTGCCGGAATTCTGAAACTCCAAGGTCACGACAATTTTGTGGGCCCAAGGAAACTAAAGTGAGTTTGATTGGAGTATTGCAAATCAGGTTCCACACTTGTCTAGTGGAACATGCGGCCAATAAATTGATACATGTCAAGTGATAAAAATAATACGGAAATTTGGGCGACTTTGTAAATCCACCGGTGGTCCACCGGTGCGAACAAAAGAGTTCATAAATTTTAGATGGATTTCACCAATCCAACAAATGTTGGCACTGATCGCCACCGGCTTCGGGAATCGGTGGAAAACCTTCGTTGGATTAAACATAACCCTACTTTGTGGTTATTTATTTTTTCCAATTTTTTTATTCAAACCAAGATATTTTTTTATGCATTTTGGTTAATACAAGGTACAGTACAGGATGCTTAATGGAGTGGTGAGCCATAATTTTAATGCAAGACAGTTCAAGTGAAGACTCTGATAATGAGCTAGACATCATACTAAATTTGAGCACAAAACTTGCATTGAAGACTATTTTGAAAAAACTGTCCAGAAGTACAGCACAAGTGCCTTTAAGGATGGTATTCATAGTCGTTCGTCAAGTCTCCTTCCTTCCTTCCTTCGCCCATAAAAAATTTACATTTCCCAAGGAAGAAGGGAGACTTGGGAGCAACTGTGAATACGGCCCCTATAAGTCACATTTCGGATTTTCTCGAGCCGAAGTTGAGGTATGATTTTATTATTTTAAATGTGGTTATTGGCACTCAGCTGTTTACACCGCAACGCGTTCTTTTTGTATTCGATGGAACAACGACATTTCATCACGGATATCAAACCCATCTGTCAACCGAATGTTGGCACCGATGTTCCACCGCTGTCAAAAAAATGTTGAATTTACAAACTCGCCCTTTGTGTTTTTTTTATGTTAAATAATTAATTTTCTTTTGATTATTTTTAATTTCGAGACAATGCAATCCATAAAGCATGAAGCCGAGCATCAGAACCTTTTAAAGAAGCATTAATAAATGGTTACGTTCCTAATAAGTTATACTTTTCCCACATATGGTGTTCGTACCGTGTTCTGAACACTGCACGATCTTACTCGAAATGTTATTAGTGATGCCATCTATTGCTGCATAGCAAAGCATCAGAGAATCTTCGCGTTTGGTGGATATACCGGGTGTAACAAGGGATAGGTATGACAACTTAGCGCCTTAATTTTTAAGAATAGAATTCTGAAATTTTGGAATTTTCCAGAACTGTAAAAGCTCTAAACTTTGCCTATTGACACATGTCAAACTGTTACAGTTTCTAGGAAAATGAAGTTAACTTTTGATTTTTACATGAAACACTCTGTATATGTCATCATACCTGAAGTTGTGAAGAGATTCTAAATAAGTATGAAAAAATATTTTTTTTTACCTTTTTTTAGATTTTTTCGAATATGTTTGGATTGACAGCAGTAAAAGATACCAATATCTATGGATTCAAAGAATCTTTAAAATACAGGAGATATTACTAGCTAAAGGTTTAATTTACATTTTTCTACTTCAAGACGAATGAAAACCCTTTGGTATACCCTACTTTTTCTGAAACGACCTTTTCTTACGCATCAGATTGAGGTTTTAATTTAAGGTTGTATTTACAATCTGGGGAATTGTTTTTAGCAACACTGTACGGGAAATCAATTTAACTGTCGACCTGATTTTGTTGTTTTCCATGGCAACGCGGAGACTTTATTTATGTTTATCCACAGTGGGACACCAGAGATTGTTTAGCCGGGTCAAAAATTTGGGGTTAGGTTACTTATTTTGACTTTTCGCGTTCTGCGCCTCTAAAAAACCAAGTAAAATACTAAAATAAAAGAAAACCATTTATTGCAGAATTAACTGCAATAAAAAGGCTACCCAACTACGTAATAAAGTAACTGGGTGTAATGTTTAAGGTTGCATTTACAGGTGCATTTATAATTGAATTGGAAACACTCCCGCTAGCTGATTTCGACAACAGGTTAACTTAAAAGCATGCAGATTTAAAAATCGGCTACTGGCGCTAGACGAAATAATCGTATTCTATTTCAAACAGGAGCGTCAAAGGCTAGCAAGAGTCTTTCCAACCTCTAAATGGAGCTTTACTGACCGGTTTTGTTAGTACTCAACTATCCGTGTGTTTTCGAAACTGAGCTTCTAAAATCTATCCGTTACACTCCAAGATTTCACTAGTATACTTGCACATAAATATGCCGCAATAATTTAAATTAAAAAAGAAGTGGTTGAATCAAAATAAAAAAAAAATATGTGGGGTTATGGGACCGAATTTTTCTATGCGAATTCCTACACTGAACCAAAAAAGGCACCATTTTCTAAAAAAAAATACATTGAGCCAATGTATTTTGTATACGATTTTTGCTCCGATATAAAGTTTTATTAATATCATAATCAAGTTTACATAAATTTTATAGCCAAAACGAGTTATTGATTTTACTGCTGCAAGACATAGTTTCAAAAAAAAGTTGTTACAATGTAAAGAGTCTTTGAGAATGATTTTTATGAAGGGTGTTATGAAATCAAGGATTAAGAAACATGTTTTTATAGCTTTTAGTTACACCTAAGAATGAATTTAGTAAAAGACTGTCACGTACATAAATTTCATAACCATGTTTATGTATTTTGTATGCCCGGTTCATAATTTTCATAAACTTGTCCATACATTCCGTAACAACTTTTAAAAGACAGTCAATGATCCTCATATATTAAATTTATTTAGGGTATTGATTAAAATCGTTAACATGTTTTATTTATTTCATATGCTCTTTTATTATCTCCATAACCTATACTTACTATTAATAACAACTCTATAAAATGTCAAGAAATATTTTTCATTGATTTCGTAACTTCTCCGTTTTTTGTCACAGTTACGTCATATTGATGTAGAATTATCTATAAAAAAATTAATAAACGCCCGTTATACGTTAAACTATGTACGATATTTTTTTCAGTGTAGTAATCCCAGCGAGCCCGTAAAGATCTCTTGGTTCTTTGATAGACTCGGAGTAATGCCCGCGCAGCGCTAGGCCTTTTTCGGAGGGCGACCGCACACGCGGAGTGGTTTCACATTTGGTTTAGAACAATGTTTTTGAAAACACATTTTTGAAAGATAAACCTCGAATGGTTTTCTGGCAGAAAACGTAAAAATACTACGTAAGTTTGTTGACAAAACATCTGCAGTTACCATGGAATCGTATAAATTCTGCGATCTATCGGCCAACACTTGAAATGCGTGTGTCTCCCAAATTCAATGAAGTGTGATTGGTTGATCGGTTTTCTTTTCCGGAGTGCACAGGCTTTTAGAAAAAAGGAAACTTAATTTTTGCTAAAGCAAGGAAATATAAAAAGGAAAAATGTAATCCAGAGGAAATTGTGAGTATTTCCCTATTTTTTTTTGTAAATCGGGAATAAAATATAGACAATGGAAGTCCGAAACACAGAGTTAATTTAAAACACATCATTGTCTCAAACTTTCAAGGCGTTGCCAGTTGTACTTTTTTTTACTTAAAATCTGCGGAGAAACTATAGCCTTAAGTTTCGAAGAACGTACACACGTCCATAGATGCAGTAGTGGAGCGGTGCGGTACGGGAGACAGGCGGGCTAGCGTTTAGTGGTGGCACATACACTCCATTCTAAATTGCTGCGGACCAGTATTTTACTGACAATGACAGTGCCATTTAGCTTCTGTATTTAGTTGTCAGCCGCCATATTGAAATTGGTCCGGAGGTATAGCTCCCGAATATTAGGGATATTTTGGAAAGCTTCAAATTTTGACAACTTTGACAGCCGCTGTGGTAGTGTTTAACAACAACTACCACTACCGCGCGTCGATTTTACCAGAGTTTTTGAAACACATTAAAAACTGTCACTTGTAAAAAAATTTAGAGATGGGAAAAAACAAAAAATTGGGCTTAATTTTACAAAATAAGTGTTTTATATGTTGGAACGTGGTAATATTTTATTATTTTTAAAATTAATTGCGCCAAAATTCTCTAAAATTAACTAGAAAAATAATCACAACCACAACGAAATGGATTCGTAGCTTACGGCAGTGGTAGTGGTTAATTACCACAACGGAATGACGTTTAGCTATTGCGCAGACGCATTAATTATCACAACCGCTACGAAGTGTCAAATAAACGTTCCACAATATCCCTATTATCGAACTCGGTATAGTGAGCAAAGCTTACTTATTCACACGTCGATTCCGCTTAGCTTTAGACGGGGTTTAAAATTTGAATATTGAAGGGCAAATTATTAAATGCACAAATCCAGACTAATTGTACAGGGTGGTCCCAATTCGAGGGGCCTCTATAGATTTTGGTTTTTGCAGCATAGTTAGAACAAAACTAATATACATGTTACGGGATCGATTTTCAAGAGAAGTCGAAAACTAAAAACCGCATTGCGATATGACAAAGCGTTTCTGAGTTACAGGGTGATTCTCAAAAATGTGCGTTTCTAAAATCCCTCTACAACTTTTTTATTTGTAAAGATAAAAATTTTCATTAAAAACATTTATTGAAGATTTTTTAAGGACAAGTCTACCTCTTTCACCGATTTTATTTTAAAAAAACGATGTGTACACCTATTTTTATTAAGTAGCTAAACAGATATCTGCAATTTTTGATAATTACCATAGTAGGCTGTGTTTAACTCTGATCTATGCAGTTTTAGGGTATCTATCTAGGTAGCTATGATCAAATAAAAACCATTGCCATGATAAACGAGCCCAAGTGGCGTCTTCGTCAAGATATAAAAATGTTTGAAAACTTTGAAAAGTACGACATGATAAAATGTTATATTGAAATTAACGAAAATCGACAGACGGCGTTAAATCTATATTTCCAGAGATATCCGTAAAGAAGGCAACCTAGCTCAAAAATATTTTTGAAGTTAAAACGTCATCTACAAGAATACGGATCCTTTACAAAACCGCCGCCTAGGACGTATAGAAGCCTAGCCAGAGATAGAGAGTTGGAAGAACTAACGGTTCTAGGAGAAATAGAAATTAACCCGAATACTTCCACCAGGGCTATGGAGAGAAACACTGGAATTCCAAGGAGCAATGCCGTTCGACCCCGACGGGACGGCAACGAGATTTTGCTCCAAGACGTGCATTTTGCAGGTGGTACCTAAATAAAAGCCAAGAAGACCCCGATTTTGCCAGAAAAGTTATTTGGACGGATGAGGCAACGATTTCTATTGATGGAATATTCACCAGATATAACTTCTATTACCGGAAACAGCAAAATCCCCATATTATGGTGGAACAAGCGAATCAGGGAAGGTTCAGTTTTAAGGTATGGGTAGGCATCTACAGAGGACAAATTATCGGGCCATATATTTTTGATGGAAATTTAAATGCCGAAAGATAGCAACAAATTTTAGAAGAGCGGGTGATAATGAGCTATACTTTCAACATGACGGTGCACCTCCTCACAATGCACGAGACATTACTAATTTGCTAAATATTGTGTTTGCCGAAAACTGGATCGGAAATAAAGGTCTTATATATTGGCCCCCTAGGTCTCCAGACCTGACCCCTTGCGACTTCTTTTTGTGGGGGAGAGTCAAAGACCGTGTATTTCGAAATCGCCCAACTACTGGAAGGGAATTGGAAAAAGCACTTCGTACTGCATTCAGGCAGCTTCGTGCGGTAGAACTTCTTAATGCAGAAAATAGCGTCAACAGAAGATGTAGGATATGTTTACAAGAAAACGGCCGTCAATTTGAGCATTTGTTTTAGAATTACAGAAAATTGTATACATAGTTTAATTAATAAAAATTTTAAATAAAAACTTTTAATAATTTTATTTTTAGGGTTGGTAATTATAGTAAACTAGATGTTAAAGTTCGAGGTTGCTGTGTCCCCTCGTGTCGTAGGCAACTTGATTTTGTATGAAAAAAAACAATAAAATTTTATTTACACATTTAGGGCGGGCACAGCGCCTACTATGGTAAATATCAAAATATGCAATTATCTCTTAAACTATTGAATAAAAATAGGTGTATGGCACAACGTTCGTCAGGAAATTTGCACAGCGCCTACTATGGTAAATATCAAAATATGCAATTATCTTTTAAACTATTTAATAAAAATAGGTGTATGGCACAACGTTCGACAGGAAATTTTATTAGAAAACTGATTTTTTAGAAAAATTGGGAGTAAACAGGTGAATTTGTCTTTAAAAAATCTTCAAAAAATGTTTTTAATGAAAATCTCTTATCTTTACAAATAAAAAAGTTGTAGAGGGTTTTTAGAAACGCACATTTTTGAGCTCAGAAACGATTTGACATATCGCAATGCAGTTTTTAGTTTTCGACTGCTCTTGAAAATCGAGCCTGTAATATGTATATTAGTTTTGGGTAATTATGCAGTATACGGTTTTCTGCCATTTTTGATTTTTTTTGAAAAATTCTTTATGGGGGCACCTTCTAGGGTCCCTAGGACCCCAAATCCGTCTGCGTCGTTTGGGTATTTTTTTTTATTTTTTTTGTTTTTTTTTAATTTTTTTTCACTAAAACAAACCAAACCAACACAGTCCAAGCCAACCTAATCCAAACCAACCCAAAAAAATTAAAAAAACCCTTTACAACCCCCCCTGGGCACCCTTTTTTCTCGTTAAAAAAAAAAAAATCGGGCGCAGGCGGATTTGGGGTCCTAGGGACCCTAGAAGGTGCCCCCATAAAGAATTTTTCAAAAAAAATCAAAAATGGCAGAAAACTGTATACTGCATAATTACCTAGTTTTGGGCTAACTATGCTGCAAAAGCCCAAAGCTATAGAGGCCCCTCGAATTTGGACCACCGCTCCTAAAAAAGTTTGTTTTGCCATTTCCATTTTGAATTGTGGTGTGTGATAGTGTTCGAATTATTTCTAGGGGGGGCTATTTTGGATTTTGTGAGGCTTAGCCCTCCTCCAACTTCGCCCATGAATCGGATTAACAATAAACAAGTAGATTTTTTGACAATCATTTTATTTGAAAATAAAAAATGTAGAAACATCGACTTTTACACATTTCCAAACGCAATGTCGTATTCGGATGCCTTGCAAGTATATAACGACTTGTGATCGTCGAAGGCATAGCTGTACGCGTCCGGGCATTGGTCCTTGAAGATTTTTGGGTAATTTTTCGGCCAATCAGAGGAACGACACTTAGGTTCGGTGTTGTAGGCTCCCCTGCAGCAGTACTGGTCGGTGTTAAACTTCAGACACGCGGATTTACAAGCTATTACTGTGTTGCCATTTTTGACTTGTAGCTCGGCTAAAATTAACACGTGAAATTAAAATTTTTTTAATGGTTGAAGTAGTCCATGATGGTGGAGTTGATAATTAATTCAAACAAATATGGTCTTTGTCCATTAAATTTTATTTCTTAATATCAAAAAGCCGACATGTTTCGGCATTTTAGACTACCATCATCAGGGGGAATCAAGAAAATTAAATGGGTCGAATCAACAGACCATAGTATCAGTATCCTCAGCAATGGAGAAAGAAAAAATGCATAGTATTGGTGTTCTTATACAGGGTTCCTAAGCAAATCCTTAGGAAGCCAAGCAGCCGTGTATAAGACGTAGAAAAACGGAAAAGCACATTAGAAGAAAAGGATGGGCATGGGGCGATGTTGTCACTACATCTTACACGTAGAAAATCCATTCCAGTTTGTTGTTTTCTAATGTTTTCCATTTTCATACCTTTAGGACTGGAATAAAAATTCTTTTTGCTCGACTTTAATACCAAACTAATGAAAGATATCGTAAAAAAAATATTTTTCGGCTTTTCATTTTGTAACGATTGTCCTTACGCACTGTTTACAGGCTGGGGACTGAGATACATGCAAATGCCTAACCTAAAGCGTTCATACACGGCCGGAGAAATCGACTGAGATATTTCCGTAGAAACTTTATCAAGCAAATAGGACGGGTTGACGCCTTCGAACGTCCAACCCGGGTTTTGCACTTTGATTCGAAATCAAAAAGGAGGAACAGTCAGATGTGGGGCCGTGCACAAATTACGTAACGGTGATTTTACCAATTTTTGACCACCTTCCTATGTAATGTTTTGTAACGGTTTGGCACGCCACTCCCCTAATATTACGTAACGATTTGAAGACCACTACCCCCCCCCAAAAAAAAAACTTTTCACTTATTTTCATTCCAAATTTTCTTAGTTTCACACAAATGCAAAGCTGTCAAAAACCCCCCTCCCCCCTACGTAACGTTTTGTAACCCCCCTCCCCCCTATGACCATTACGTAATTTGTGCACTGCCCCTGTAGTATCAGTGGAGGAGGGCGAGAAAATTGATATTTTTTTCTTAAAAATTATACTCTTTAGACCTATTTCTTTGCGTTCCCGAAATTACGTAATTTTTGAAAAAAAATTGTAAGCGGCGCCATTTTTATTTCGTGCTTTGTTTTTGCCTGCGGCGCCCTTTATCTTCTCACTCGAAACCAAGATCCCCCGTTTATTACCATTACGTAATTTGTGCACTGCCCCTGTAGTCCCAGTGGAGGAGGGCGAGAAAATTGATATTTTTTTCTTAAAAATTATACTCTTTAGACCTATTTCTTTGCGTTCCCGAAATTATGTAATTTTTGAAAAAAAAATGTAAGCGGCGCCATTTTTATTTCGTGCTTTGTTTTTGCCTGCGGCGCCCTTTATCTTCTCACTCGAAACCAAGATCCCCCGTTTTAGGAAAACTGATCCCGTCTCTGTTTCTAAATTTTTTTGAATAAAAGTAGAGTATGACCATGGGGGAAATAATTTTTTTCTACGGTATGACGAAAATTTCGAGAAAGTTGAAAAAAAAATAAAAAAAGTGGCAGAGCTCAAGTTTTTCGTAAAAAAAACGTTTTTTGTAAAGAAACAGAGCAAAATAAATCTTTTCACCCCTTTTTGGGTGTTACAAATATTGGCAGCCCCTTATTTTTCGCTTTTACCCTCCCGCTAGTTTTGAAGAATTGGTTCGCTACGTGTTTCGAGATCATGTCATAAAACACCTCGAAAATATCAAATGTAGTGTAGGGCCAGCTTTATTTAAAATCAATAATATCGCAAGCAAAAAGCTCTGCAGGAAAAACAGCGCCGTTTATTGATTTCTTTGGCTGCTAGTGCTAGCTGCATGGTTTGGCCGTTTCCGGATAGATGTCACTAGTAGAACAGAATGGAAAGAAATTTAATTAAAAGCGAAGATATTTCTTTCTAATGTTAACAACCTCACGAGTTTATCGCTCAGTATCGTAAATAATGGACCTTGCCACCTGCTTTAAGCAAGAAAAAGCTGTGGTTGTAGATTAAATGTTCAAATCTGTCCCCTTCTCGATCATCTCATGGTGTGGCCACCATCTAGCGGAATTTGCAGACATCTTGTCAACGGTTATTATTGCAACTATGATTTATGCTCACAATGAAAGAGTGGCGACAATTTTTTCTCATGAAAGCAGTCCGGAGATAATAACAAACTGGCACCATTGCTCAATATACCTGTTTCTTTTGTGGGCGCAGAACTTTCTATGCCATTTCTGTTTGATTTATTGAAATCCTATCCCTAAGGAAAATCTTAGGAACCCTGTATAAGCTATGTATGGTTGATTTTTTAGTAAAAATATGCCCCGCAAACCGCAACTTTAAAAAATCATATCTCGAAAACTTTAAGACCTAGAAGATTTAGGGTAATTTAAACATTGTTGGAAATTTCAATATCTAAACATATAAAAATTTCAAGCACTTTTACTAATGTAAAATTTTCCATGTATGGTGTCCGTGCTTCATATGAATCTCCTCTTCATAGATCACGAGCCGCCACTACCACCTGACTTTAAACATAATTTATAATTTTTATCATTGTCTAATCTTTTATATGTCATTATTGTCAAAAATAGGGCCTATTTAATTCCCCATTTTTTTTAATACCTTTTATAACACCCCAGTATACCAATTGGTTTGTTATACTCTCGAGGGTAACACTTTAAAAAGTTGTTTAGAAAATAAGAAAATCTTACGTGGACATACTCCATTGATGCTATTTCCACATTGGGCCTTTTTGCAGCTGTATTTACTGCCGTCTCCCTTACCATTTTTGGGTTGAATCTAAAATTGTTTTGAAACATTGAAATTAGACATCCTCATTACAAATAAATATGACAAAATAAAAGGAGTACTGACGGATCACTAAGAGATTTATTTTTCCATGGAACCTTTTGCCAAAATATTTTTGTAGCAGAGCTTACAGTTTAAGAAATATAAGCGTTTGAAATTGCGTATAGCAAATTTTAACGATAGGCACCTAAAGTACTTAACCGTAATCGTATCTCAGTGCGCATGCTCAGAACGCATGCGTCGTACAACAGCGACAAGGGGCTCATTCTTGAATTTCGTTGGAAAGGTCGCACGGGAACGGTCTTCTCCCTGGGGCTCGATTCTGGGCGTAAGAGAACGATCATACCCTGAGAAGTGACCACTTCTATTTAAATCCAAAATTCCGTATCCTGGGACCGACCGATCGCACAAAAGTCATTCGAACGACGCACAGTGGTCGATTTTCCGGAAAACGCGGACATAAATGGAAAAACTAAAAAATTCAAAATGTATCTAAAGTTGCCCCTATATGGTTATCAAGATATTAGGCGAATAGTTGTCCAAAGAATAAACTATGCTTTTTACGAGTTTGACATTACGCATCAGTATTTAACATCAAATTTCAAATGGAAGACCCAGAGTATGACAGTATTCAACTGTTAATATCTCGAAAACAGTTGAAGATCGACATAGGGTACGTTATATAGAAATGCTTAGAATTTAAAAACAAAATGCAAAAATGCAATAATATACTGGGTGTTTCATTTGAAAGTTTCGGTTGGCATTCTTTTTAATATATTTTCTTTTTTTTTCTAAACCAACATTTTTACTTTAATTTAGCTAATTAATAAATATATATCTTTTTCCTCTTAAAAATGTCTTAAGATAAATGTGAAAATTCACACAACCATCCTGTCTGTTTATTAAAACTAAATATTTTGTACGATTAAATTACAATGTGGAATTTTTTTTAATGTTCGCGTTTTTACAAAAATCGACCATTGTGCGAGTCCAACACTAAAAGACGGTCAAGTTTGCCGTAGCATGCGCATTAGCAAGTAAAATATCGATCGGTAGTTTGTCCAATAGCGTGCTCTGAAATAATACCAGTGACGTTTTTCACACGAGCTTTCCTACAACTCCCAACTACTAGGTCTAGTCGAGAGAACGGCTTCGCTCAAAAATTATTGTTCGAGGCAGTTCTGCGCATGCCCATAATAGTTTGGTGATTATTCGGTCCTCTCGTCACTGCTTTTAAGCGCGTTTATTGGTTGAATTTAATTTTCTTCTCTCAGGCGAACGATCACTTCCTATGACTTCCAGAGAATCGGTACCCTGATATCGACCAATAATAGGCTTTGGAGCAATCACGAGTTATCCGAAACCTATCCGACGACGACCGAACCTCAACCGATTGCCGTGAATCGAAAGAATTTTCCTGCACTTTCATACACATGCCCCCAGATCAGGTGAACGAGCGCTCTTAAAGAACGCGTGCACCATGCAAGCTCGGCAGCTTCTGAGTCTTCTTATTGGTCGAAACGAAGGATGTGAACGTTCCCCTGCCACCTTTCCTACGAACTTCAAGAATAAGTCTATCTCTACGACCACCCATCTATTGCCCTTTCAATTTTTTCGGCAAGAAAGAAAATAGAAGTGAGCGGCATGAAGTAAAAATGTGCTTTAAGCAATGAACAACTTTACTTTAACTAAACACATCAAAGATGCTAACAACAAGGAATCAAAAATAGCTCTGCATCTTTAAGTGTCTAATGAATTTAACTGTTTCGTGAAACTGGTGACTAGCATTATTATAGTAATGGTCCCAAATATAATTTTGAATTGATAAAAAGCTTTCGGGTTAATCTCTTCAAAGTTAGCCAGAAAGGGTCAGAAATTAATATTATCATTAGGTGTTAACTATTTGTGGGTTTCGGACTTTCATTGTCTATATTTTATTTATACACGACGTTTCGATCAGTACAATCTCTGATAGTCTTCAGGTGCAATGTACAATTAATTCTTATGGCTACGTACTTATATACTATGGGAAATCACTCAACCATGAAATTTGAGAAGTTGACTCCGCCCAAGGAGAGGCTTCCAAATATTTGGAATTTTAACACTTGGTTTACTGAAAATACCCTTCAGGCAGCTTCAAGGAATTTTCGTTTCTTCCAGTGTGACTCCTTGTGCAAAACCTTTGCTTGTGTCCACTTCATTCGGTGTTGCAGTGTTGCTTCATTTGTAGAAAATTCCAACCTTTTTGTTAATATTCTTAAATCTTTTGTTTTAGGATCCGAGGATAAATTTGTCAGTTTTGATGTCTATACACAAGTGTCCCGTTAAAGGAATCGCTAGATATTATTTTCAAGTGAAAGATAGGTCTTATGCTCAGCATAATGGTCTGCCAATGGGTTCATCGCTTTCGCCAGTGGCGGCCAATATGGAGTGGTTCGAATCATATGCGCAACATATAAACCTAAGCTCTGGCTGATATGTTGATACTTTTATTGTCTGGACCGGAAATTACCAACAACTCTCAAAATTTCTTCACCACCTAAATAACATAAGATCCATCATTAAATTCACAAAATTAGTTGGAGCAAAATTGTCAAATTCCTTTTCTTGATGTACCAACAACCAAACAAGGCATAATAAGAACTTTGCATAACAGAGCAGATCACATTTGTAACAATTCTCAAAACTTGGAAATCTGCAGCAGAATGGTTACAGCCTTAAACTTATAACAAATACTATTTCTAAATTTCAACAAACTGGACAGAGATTACAAGACTAAAACAAGGCAAATGCTTTACTTACAATTCCGTACGTTAAAAGAGTATCAGGGAAAATTCGAAGAGTAGCGAACAACTTTGACATTAAAACAGCTTTTAAATCTAGTAATACAATTCGAAGCCTCCTTAGTAAAACAAAACCGGAGAACAAACAAAATAAGGAACACTTTAACAATTTCCTTGTGAGTGTGGTAACTCATACATAGGCGAATTCGCAAAGAGGTGAAACAACGAAATCAGGAATCGCCGACCATGCATGGTCAAAACAACACCAAATGAAGTGGACAGAAGCAAAGGTTTTGCACAAGGGGTCACACTGGACGAAACGAAAATTCCTTGAAGCTGTCTTTATTGGGTAGAATCAGGGTATTTTCAGTAAACCAAGTGTTGAAATTCTAAATATTTGGAAGCCCCTCCTTGGGCGGGTCCAACTTCTTACTTCACGATTGAGTGATTTCCCATAGTATATAAGTACGTAGGAATTGATTGTAGTTTGCATCTAAAAACGATCAGAGATTGTACTGTTCGAAACGTCGTGTATAAATAAAATATAGGTACGTTCAATTATATAATGGATAGTTCTTTAACTAGGCCTCGCCATTTTGGGAATACACAGAAAAGCCGAACTCACAAAAACCGAAACACAATTGAACAGAAAATAAAATGTCCGAAACGAAATAAGAACGAAAGTAAAACACCCAGAAAATAATGGATACGAATATAATTTTATAGAATTTTAATTTACTCGATCCTCAAACACACGAACCACTAATTACAGAACCACAATCCATTCGAATCGCTATTGGGTATGCGTCAGATTTAAATCTCTAGAGCCCCGTAGGCCCTGGATTGCGGCGTTGACAAGTTTATTTATTTGGAAGATGACACAGGGATTTTTTTATTAAACGATTGTATTTACGTCGGTTAACCTGAAGGGATCTTCATAAGGGGCCCCAATATTTTCAATGCTACATTTTGTAGTCTTTTTGTAGCTATTTTGTTACGGTTAAATTAATTTTTTAGCTGTAGCCGTTTTCGACAAAACGCGACCCCCTTCTAGCTTAACCGTTAACTTAAACTTTAATATGTGATCCCCTATCTATCAAATCTTGATATTGATTTTTGATACACTTCCCGTAAACCGATTTTAATTAAATTTGGAACAGTAATGTAGGTCCGATGACAATACAGTATATTTCTACATTAAAAAACCATCGAGATATTTGATCAATTTTGTTTAGGGCTCGGTATTCCGCCACTCTAAAACAGGTTTATATAAGGACGGTTTTAAATAAAATCGCTTTCTCCAAGGGTTTATCCGTCTTTTATTAAATCTCGTTAAATGCTAAAAAAAATCAAATAAAACAACTAAGTTAGCGAAAGATTTTTCGGTGAAACCAGAGTATTTCGTTGGAAGCATACAGACCGCGTCAAGCTACTACGAACATAGGGGGAATCAAGTCCAATTTACTCTCCATGCCGTACGACCGAGGTGGATTCGAAGCACGCTGTAGTGTTATCTTTTGGAAATTCATTTTGTTTTTATTATTTCGTTTTATTTCTGCCTTGCTCGAGAAACAGATGGGTAAGTTCTTAATTGAAATAATACATTTTTAAAACTAAAAATGGATGTCTACGAAGTTGCCGAAAAAGTGCAGATGGTCAAATGGTCAAATCGTCATAACCCAACACACGTTCGATATTGGTCGAGGGAAAATTGGCATTTGTATTTTGACGTAAGAACACAGTATCCCCAAAAACTAAATGTTTAGGGGGGTATTGTAGGGGAACACGTAATTGTAATTTGAATGGTCCTAGATACTTGAATCTACTGCAGCAGCACATTATTCCAACTGCTAGGCAGTTGTTAGGTGTAAGATTTGGTGAAACATGGTTTCAACAAGATGGTTGTTCCGCTCACAATGTTGGCCTTGTTAGGGAATATCTTGATAATGTATTTCATAATCGGGTTATAAGTACACGGGGAACTATTTTATGGCCAGCTCGATCTCCCGATCTTGCTCCTAATGACTTCTATCTGTTTTTGAAGAAGCTTTTGAAATTATCACCCCTAACATGCTTGGAAACGTTAGAAGGGGTTTTTATAGTAGGCTCGGATATTGTCTAGCCGAGCAAGGAGGACTTTTCGAACATTTGCTTAAATTTTTTTTTGACTGGGAGAATCTTTTTGGTTTTTAGAATGTATTATTTTATTTTGAGAAATTGCTTTTATTTTGTTTCTCCTTATTATTTTCATTGTAACACGTCGTCACTGATAAATCTGAGCCATTGACAATAAAACGCTCTTATTTATCAGTGACAAAAAATAAGAAAATTACGTTATAAAAATTTGCGTATTTATTGACCAAATTCCGGTTTCATTGACTACGCTCCACACAGCACCGTGGTTAGAGGCGTACTAAATACAAGGCGAAAGGCGGCGAACGGCAGCGAATGGCGGCGAACGGCAGCGAATGGCGATCGGAAGCCTGAGTGTTGGTTGCTTCACTGATAGGCGTGCGGTGTCTGTCTCTGCATGTACGTACACTAGCAAATTAGACTTCTTCCGCCCTATGTTCGCAGTAGCTTGAAGCGGTCTGTATAACTATGAGATAATATAACGGCCCTCCCCTTATTTTTCCCGAGAAAAATGCGTACCGATAATAACTCTTCCAATCAAGTTGGCCTGGAAAAACCCATAGACGAGGAGTGTAATGGGCAGGCGCGTCGATTGCGTCAGTAGTGAAAGCAACTGACAACCATCTGACAGCAAAAATGTAGGTTTATGTTTAATATTTTTGTTTACTTTTGGAAAATCTATTAAAATAGTGGACACTACCGTAAAAAACTTGAAAAACTGTTGTCTAGTGTTTTCCGTAATAATAACGTACGCAATCACAGAAAATACCGCCACAAAATTTTAAAACACAAAAACTCCACATTAACATAAACAAAATGGCAAAACCATACCTCGTCAAAAATGGAAACTTTTCGACAATGCCCGGTTTTCTCAGGAAGTGGGTTCGACACTTGGGGCCATGTCCTCGTGTAATGGGTTTACCTTGTGGATTGAAACCCTCGAGTAAGGTTAAACTTGAGGTTGGCGATGTTTTATCCATAATATAATAAATAAATTCAATTAAATAAAATAAAAGTTTTCGGACAGATGATGTCGTTGTCACTGTCACTTAAATTAATACCTTGTCCTTAAATTATCGTCACTACGACACCAAGCATGGATTTGTTAGTGCATGCGCAGTAGATTTTTGATTTATGACCTGGTGGCCCAAACAGTTTCTAAGCCAACCGCGATTTCGAATTTTCTTCTTTGTTTTTCAAAGTTATTTTCGTTACACATTTTGCGGCACTTGGGCCATTCTGGTATCTCGTAGTTATATGGTTGGAAGGAATGCGTTTAAGCATTTGTAAAGTGTTTATACCGACCCTAAAATCGGTTTTAGATTGATACGACAAAATTTTTAAATCGTCCTTATACAAAAGCGCTTTAAGAGGATCGTGTAAACAAAGTCACTGAATAACCAAACTTACAGAGGCTCCAGTGTTATACCCGTCTACCAAAGAGAGGTCATAATAGTCCTTGCCGTCTTTCGGTGATTTGAGTGTTATTTCCACCAACGTGACAGGAGGTACGCCTCCAGCGCCGGCGCACTGTAGCTTGTTTCCACAGTCACCTGTCAAGAAAATATCATTGCTGATGATGTCTAATATACAGTGTATCCCAACAGTCTCGAATAATGGATTTTTTGGAAGAACTATGGGTCTTTTCAAAAAAAAACTTACATAGGATCATTTTAGGTAAAAAAATGTATATCTTTTTTAGTTGGGGGGCATATGGACTTCTGTGGGCTTTTTGATGATGATTTTATGTTTGTGTTTTAACCGGTTAGTAATAGGCCTCTTAACATCACCCTGCCTGTGAAAAGCCTCAAAAGTGCTACAGTCAAAAAGTGAGGTTAGGACGATAAAATATTTTTTTTTAAATCTTAACGGTTTGACCTACGATAATGAAATTCGGTACTCATATTGGCCTTCTGGCCAGATTGTATTATAAAATTAAAAAAATTACATTTGAGGGTCTAGGGCGAAATGTGTTTTTAGATTTTTTCCTGTATTTCCCAAACGACTTATCCTGCACACTTGAAACTCTGTGGTTTTGTAGTACAACCCATTAACAATCAGCCTGATATCACAAAAAAAATTTTAGCCTGTCCAAAAGTGAGTTTAGGGTGACAAAATATTTTTTTAAATTTTAACGGTTTGACTTACGATGATGAAATTTTGTAATCATATTGGCTTTCGGGCCAGATTGTATAATAAAAATAAAAAAATAATATTTAGTGCCTCTAGGAGCCGGTAGTAGGCTGTATCTCCCGAACGACTTATTCTGACCACTTGAAACTGAAAAAATGTGTTTTTGTAGTACATACTATTACTAATCAGCCCGATATCACAAAAAAATTTTTTAGCCTGTAAGCTGCCATTTTTTTGACAATTTCGAAATAAAAATCTATTTACGCAAAAAATCAAAATCACATTTTGCCTCCTACCGGCTCATAGAGGCACTAAATATTATTTTTTATTTTTATAATACAATCTGGCCCGAAGGCCAATATGATTACCAAATTTCATCAACGTAGGTCAAACCGTTAAGATTTAAAAAAATATTTTGTCACCCTAACCTCACTTTTGGATTGCAACATTTTTGAGGCTATTCATAGGTGGAGAAATATTGAGTGGTCTGTAAGTACCTGATTTAAATAAATTTTCGATGCCCTTAAGTAAATTTTGCCTAAATTGATTTTTTTTTCGAAATTGTCAAAAATTTTTTTTTCTGATATCAGCCTCATTGGTAGTAGTATTTACTACAAAACCACATAGTTTCAAGTGTGCAGGATAAGTCGTTCAGGAGATACAGGAAAAAAAATTTAAAAACACATTTTGCCCTCTACCGGCCCTTAGATGCACTAAATGTTATTTTTTAAATTATATTATTACAGGCAAGGTGATGTTAAGGGGTCTATTAGTAACCGATTAAAACAGGTTTCGTAAAATCATCATTAAAAGGCCCACGGAGGCCGAATTTCGACTCTATGCCCCTAGACTATTATACAGGTTGTCTAAAAAATAAAATATAACACAAACTTATCTTTTTTTTTTAAATTGGATACCCTGTAAATTATCTCATTTTTTAAATCCATAAAAAATAAGTTTTTCAAAAATACCAAACACTTTAAAGGTCTATCTTTTATCATCAAGTTTTTCAAAAATACAAAACACTTTAAAGGTCTATCTTTTATCTTCTCCAAGATATATAGAAGTAGCCACCTGGGGAACATTTTTGTACTGCAAAAAAGAGCTTTTAGAATAATGTTTGGACTGGGTTTTCGAGACAGCTGTCGTGGGCTTTTTAAAAACTACAAATACCTTACAGTTCCTGGAATTTATATTTTGGAATGCCTTCTTTATCTGAAAAGAAACACAGACATTTTCGACCAATATCGCTTAGGGCATACATACAACACACGGAACAAAAATGAATTATACCTATCTCATAGATTATCAACAGCTGAAAAGGGTCCAACCTATTCGGCTCTTAAATTTTATAACAAATTGCCAGGAGGTCTGCAGGATATTCAAAGTGTGAGGGTTCTTAAAAGAAAGTGTTATAAATTGACCTTTTCAATTGAGTCGTACTCCACAAATGAGTTTATATTATTTGATAACACTTTCCTACCATTTTAAATTGTTTTTTTGTTCAATTATGTGTTGTTTTATTTCCTGGTGTAATTTTGTAGATCTTCTTTTTACAATTTTTAATTATTTCTAGTAATTTGAGATTTATATACATTTATACAATTATATTTACTTTTTTGTTTATTTGTTTTTATTCTTATTTATTAATGACATTATTCTTCTTTATAGGAATAATATATAAAGTTTTTTATACTGTAAAAGTGTATTATATAATACATAGCAGCTTTTATACTTTATAATTTGGTATATTAAATTTAAATTGTACTACCTGATTTCTATTTTTTTTTTTTACGATACCTGTATATTTATACATAACTATTCTATTCTACTCCATTCAAGTTTAAAGGACCCCGCTCACTTAGCACTGCCACTGGCTTTCGGGTGGAATGGGCTGGGCGTTTGATATGTTGATCGGACTTAAGGTTTCAGAGATATAGGTGTTGAAAGATGGAGGTTTCAGCTTTTAGGGATTTTTCACTAAAATTAATTTTTTGCCTATTTTGTTTCATTGGAGTAGCTAACTTGCTACTTTCCGTACACCAGTTTTTAGGACGAGAACAAAGCTCTCAGTGGCGGCACAAACTTGAAAAACGTAAAAAATTTTTTTTCAAAATGCAATTTTTCGTAAAATCGCTGATTAAAAAAGAACAAACGGTAAAATATTTTAAATTTTTTGATATGAAAAATGGCCAAAGAAAAAAAAAAGATAAGTTACATATGTATAGGCTTATCACACTTTGTGAAAAACGCCAGTGAACCTGGAAAATGCTCAGGTTATTGTTCCGATTTCTACTACGTATATGTGTATGCCATGCTAGAGACCAGAAAGATTAGCCGATTTTGACAAAAGTGGTACTGCTGGAGTCAGAGGTGCATATAGATTGGTCAAGAAGAAAATCAATATGGCGGATGCGAGCTGCCATTCTGTAATTTTTTATACTTTTGACATATAATTTTCAGGTTCACGGGCGTGTTCTCACAAAGTGTGATTAGATTTTCTCTGAAGATTTTTCTATAACATATCAAAAAATAAAAAATATTTCACCGTTTGTTCTTTTTTAATCAGCGATTCTACAAAAAATTGCATTTTGAAAAAAGTGTGAGAGTGACGTAAATTAAATAAGTCAATTTTTTTAACTGCACTCAATAGCCTAGTTCTCTAACTAAAAACTGGTTTACTGGAAGTGGCAAGTTAGCTACTCGAATACCACAAAATACGCAAAAAACTGATTTTAGTGAAAAATCCCTAAAATCTGAAACACCCAACTTTAAACACCTATATCTCTGAAATCGTGAGTTGGATCAAAAAGAACTCCATTCAAACGTTGATCAGGGATAACAGATCTAGGTAAGGTAAGTGAGTGGGGTATAGTAGAGATAAGGAAATCGAAATCAACAAAGACATTCAACTAAAAACCTTTCCGGAAATTAATTACCCAATATTAATACCTATGATACTTATTTTTCTATCTCTTGCACAAAAATTTAAACTTAAATGTATTGGACAAGATAAAAGATAGACCCAAAGTGTTTTGTATTTTTAAAAAGCTTATTTTTGAAGGATCCAGAAAATAAGAAAATATACAGTTTAAAAAAAGATAATTTAGTGCCATATTTTATTTTTGGAACGCCCTGTATAAAAGGGTATACAATTTTTTGCAACCGCTTTTTTAACCTAAAATGATCCTAGGACACATTCTATCAAAACAAAATCGTAAAGTAAAGGGCCCCACGAAAATATATCCGGAAAATTAAAAAAAAACAAAACAATTTTAATTTTAGAGCGTAAACGCGTTCGATCTATGATCGCAAGTCGAGTCTGGTTGGGGATGATCTAAGAACGCAGTGTAGGGTGAAAATGATGTAATCAATACCTTAATATAAAAAAAAAAGTTTAAGGTAGGGCCATGTCCCATCTATATAATTATTAACACCACTAGTTGGTTTCCAAACAATACGATGACTGTATATGAAGAAAATGTTTATCTATATTTTTTTTTGGTAAAGTTTGTTTCTTGAAGGAATTCTTTGGCCTTTTTAAAAATCAAACTTTAAAAGGATCTTGGCTGTAACTGATGTAATTCTATTCGGTTTCTAACATATTATTGTTGTTGTGTATTAGACCTAAACACAATTTGTGTATGTGTATAATTAGGGTTTCCTTAACTTTTTAATTTGAGAGCTATTGTTTTTAAACTAACTTTTCCATACCTGTTAAACAATGGTTCGTTTTAGAGTTACAATATGTTCTGGACCAAAAACGTCCTTGCCAATTATCTGGAGCTTGAACAGTTACCTACAAAACAGATATATTTTATGAGCAACACTGCAGACATGTCTGTAATTACAATAAAACGTCAGTTAATCCCCCAAAGGACCTCAACTGAACATCGAAACAGTACTGTAACTGTGTAGTAGCTGTAAGGGTGTAAGCCCTCGAACTACGCATGTCTCTCTAAAATCCAGCTGAAACGCTTAGAAAACAAAAAGTATCGATTCTTGTTTTTTTTTGCCAGGGTTCTCAGGCTTCTAGAAAAAATAAAATTCAGTTCTGTTTTTCTCGGAAGTAGGGGAATATGAAAAGGAATAATTTATTTTTTTTTTAATTTTTAAACCACACACACAATTTTATTAATTTTATGAAAAATTAACAACTCTCCAAAATGTCAGCTAAAGCACCCCCCAGAATTAAAATATTAAGAAAAAAAGCGTTACCTATATTGTACAGTTTTCTTTCTTTATAGTCAGGCCATGAAGTTCCTCCTTAAGGCTATAGTTCCTCCCCAGATTTTAAGTTAAAAAAAGTACAACTGGCAACGCCTTGTTCTTTAATTTTTTAATCTTTTGACAGAGTGAACAGGGAAAACTAAACATCAACATCAAGTTTTGCAGGGGTGATTATTTTTAAATGTTTAACAAAAATATCTGAAGGATTTTTCAAAATTCTCAATTATTTTTTCTTCAAAATAAAAGCTCTGGTGTTGTCATCTATCCCAAAAGCCTCAAAATAATAGCGGTTTAGAACAAACGCGATTTACAAAAAAAGTAGAGAAATACTCACAATTTCCTATGGATTACATTTTTCCTTTTTATATTTCCTTGCTTTAGCGAAAATAAAAACTAAGTTTCCTTTTTTCTAAAAGCCTGTGCACTCCGGAAAAGAAAACCGATCAATCGATCACACTTCATTGAATTTGGGAGACACACGAAGTTCAAGTGTTGGCCGATAGATCGCAGAATTTATACGATTCCATGGTAACTGCAGGTGTTTTGTCAACAAACTTTAAATCGGGCCGCAGCGGGCAGAAGAGTATTTTTACGTTTTCTGACAGAAAACCATTCGAGGTTATGTTTATCTTTGAAAAATGTGTTTTCAAAAACAGTGTTCTAAAACAAATATGAAACCACTCCCCGTGTGCGGTCGCCGAAAAAGGCCTAACGCTGCGGGGTCATTACCCCGAGTCTATCAAAGAACCAAAAGAACTTTACTGTCTCGCTGGGATTAATAGAAAATATTCGGTGCCCATAACCCCACATAATTTTGTTTTTATTTTGTTCAACCATTTTTTTTTAAATTTAAATTATTGCGGCATAGTTATGTGCAAGTGTACTAGAGAAATCTTGGTGTGCAAAGGATAGATTTTAGAACCTCAGTTTCAAAAACACACGGATACTTGAGTACTAACAAAAGAGGTCAGTAAAGCTCCATTTAGAAATTGGAAAGACGCTTGCTAGTGTCTACCTGTTGTCGGTATCAGCTACCGGGAGTGTTTCCAATTCAATTATAAATGCACCTGTAAATGCAACCTTAAATATTACATCCAGTTAATTAATTAAAGTAATTCTGCAATAAATGGTTTTCTCTTATTTTAGTATTTTACTTGTTTTTTTAGCGGCGCAGAACGCTAAAAGTCAAAATATGTAACCTAACCCCAAATTTTTGACCCGGTGCTAAAAAATCTCTGGTGTCCCACTGTGGATAAACATAAATAAAGTCTCCGCGTTGCCATGGAAAACAAATTCAATGACTTAAAATTTTGCAAAAAAATCAGGTCGACATAGTTAAATTGATTTTCTGTACAGTATTGCTAAAAACAATTCCCCAGATTGTAACTACGACCTTAAGAGCAGAGATTCCTTTTTTTCTGTCAGTGACCTTAGCTCAGGAAATGCCGAAGTAACTTTCAAAACGGGTCATGTGAAATCCATACTTTTTGGAGTCAAATAAACATTTTACTTTGACACATTTTGTAGAACCTAAGACACGGCTCGGAGCACTTCTTTGTTTTTTGTTGAATAAGCCAAAAATTTTTTCTAAGGCCACCGATTCTAATGTTTGAATATTATGAATTGGTGGCTTATTCGGCAAAAAATTAAAAAAGTGCTCCAAACTGTGTCTTAGTTTTTAGAAAATATGCCTTCCATTCAAAGTTCAGCCAATAATCCTGACCCTATTATAAAAACTAGGTCTCCATATTTTGACTTTTGATTCATGTTTTTGGATCATTGTAGCAGTAATTTATCTTGGGTAGACATTGATCACCCGGGCCAAACTATTTTAGTGATCACCCTGTATTGTTTTATTAAAAGCTTAAAATTTGAATTTTTTTGTGTGTTTCTCTTGTGGAAAAAGGCTAAATATCAAAAAATTACTTAGCTAATTGAAAAAAGAAAACCCCGGATCGAATGATAATTTCTCTCTGCGTTTTATGTGTTATGTCTTAAGCTTATTAAAGATAAAAGTTGCCATGAAAACCGAGATAAACACTCCAAACAGTCAGTTTTTAGAAAATGTGCCTTCCATTCAAAGTTCAGCCAATAGTCCTGGCCCTATCGTATATCCCTGTAAAAAAATCTAGGTCCCCAAATTTTGACTTTTGATTTATATTTTTGGATCATTGTAGCAGTAATTTATCTTGGGTAGACATTGATCACCCGGGGCAAACTATTTTGGTGACCACCCTGTATTTTTGTATTAAAAAGCTTAAAATTTGCATTTTTTTGTGTGTTTCCCTTGTGGAAAAAAGCTAAATAGCAAAAAGTACTTGCCTAATCTAAAAAAGAAAACCATGGATCGAATGATAATTTCTTCTGCGTTTGCCATGAAAACCGAGATGAACAGGATGGTTACACCAAATTATGTACGTTTTCCAAAAAAATTCGCAGATTCAAGATGGCATATCTGATTTTATTTATTTTTAGGGAGGTTATTCTTTAGGCCAAGGTAATCTATATTTAAATCAACATAATTTTCAATATTATACAGGGTGTCCAAAAAACGACTTTCAATGAAAGTTTTTAAAATATTGGTTAATTTTTGTAATTTTTTAACATGTGATAGACAAGGTCCTCAAAAACATTTTTGATCATTACCGTTTTTCTGTAATTGTACAGGGTGAGTGAGCAATGAATTTTCAAAAATGGCCGTTTTGGAACATGGTTTATGAGAAAACTGGAAGGTTTATAAAAAATTTCCGTCGAAATATGATTGTACATGCCATTATCAACAATTCTCGTTTGGCACTTATCTTTGTATTTATTTGGGGTGACCCAAAATAAAACATTTGAAAATATACCCTTCATCGCACCCGCTAAAATTGAGTTTCAAAGAAAAGTATTTTTTTGAGGTAATACCAGGAATCTTAAAATTTTTGTACAGAGTCAGCCAAAAAAATGGTCTTTGGAAGTGGCTAAATAAATTATAAATCGAACTTGCAAATATTTTACATATGATTATCTTGATCACGATCAACTCATTTTTCTTTATATTATTTCTCATTTATGTACAGGGTGAGTCAGAACTACGCCTTACATAGATTTAAAAGCTGAAGTTACTACCTGTAGAAAAATTTATATTATTCAGGATTGTTAACCCCCAAAAATACAAATTAATGTATGATAGTGTTTTAATATTTTGATTCACCCCGTATATATATAAATACTATTCCTCAATAATATAAAGAAAATAAGTAGATCGTGGTCAAGAACGACTTCTAAAGTCTTTTTTTGGCTCACCCTGTACACAACAACAAACAACACAACAAAAAATAGATTGTTATCTTTGGAAAAAAATATTTTACGATGCCTTGTATTATGTTAGAAAAAACTTTTATTCTGTTACTCCACTTTGAAAATCCATTTTAGAGGGTGCGATTAAGGGTATTTTCAATCGTTTTTTTTTGGGTCACCCCGTATATACACAAAGGTAAGTGGCAAATAAAGATTGTTGATAATTGCACAAATAATCATATCTGGAAAGAAATTTTTTTCGTAAACCTTATAGTTTTCTTATAAACCAAGGTCCAAAACGGCCATTTTTGGTATTTTACCCCCTGTACAATTACAGGAAAATGGTAATGACATAAAAAAAAATTACAAAAATTGACCTATATTTTAAAAATTTGCATTTAAAGTCGTTTTGTGGACACCCTGTGTAATATTGAAAATTACGTTTATTTAAATATAGTTTATCTTTGCTTAACGAATAAAAGCCCTAAAATGAATGAAATCAGAGAAGCTATATTGAATCTGCGATTTTTTTTGGAAAACGTACCTACATAATTTGGTGTAACTATCCTGTTTATCACGATTTCCATGGCAACCCTGATCTTTAATAGACATAGAACATAATACATAAAACGCATATATATATGCATTTTGTCTTATACGCCTCCGAAATAGAGACGCTCTGGATGCACTCGCCTCCGAAAATGACGAATTCGCCTCCGATCCGGAGTCCAATACGAATCGCCGTGTATAACAATTTTAAACAGTTGCTATAGTTAAGGGAAGGCCTTAGCCAAATTTTTCATCGGAGGCCAATTGGCATGATATACACATACAGTTAAACAACGTAGTTTACGATTGTGCGATTCGATCGTATAAACATATACACCGTTAATTTGTGCAATACCAATTGGCCTCCATACACGAAACCGGGGTAACCGCCTCCGGAAATTTGACAACACTGTAAGATAAAAATTAAAATAGATTTTCTCTATTCTGCTATATTTGGAATATTATTGGGATGGCCACTGGCTTGTCTGAGGAAGGGTTGGACATTATTATCACTGTCAATTGCTTTTGGTGACACACATTGATGGTATATACTGACTGATAAAGTGTAATTAGAAGAAAATGATCTTTCGATCGAGTTTTCTTTTTTCGATTGGCTAAGTACTTTTTGATACTTAGTTTTTTTCCACAAGGGAAACACACAAGGGAAAAATGCAAATTTTAAGCTTTTTAATACAAAATGACTAAAATAGTTTTGCCCGGGTGATCAATGTCTACCCAAAATAAATTACTTCTACAATGATCCAAAAACATGAATCAAAAGTCAAAATCTGGGGGGTATACGATGGGACCTGGTCTACCATTCTGATGTTTATTTGACTCCCAAATGTATGGCTCTCACGTGACCCGTTTTGAACCTCTTATATCCAAGAAAGCCACACAGTGGTTGTCAACACTTTCTAGTTTACTTACAGTTTGTCCTTTATTTAAAACAAATCCGCCATTTCTTAAATGTGGTTTTCCCGGATTACCCTGTATTCCAATCCATATTGGTCCGCCATCTTTGTTGGTGATGACAAAGTTGGCCCCGTTTACGTCATAAACAGATGCGGAGGTCACGACTAGCATTAATAAGACTGCTTGAGGGATCATATTGCTCTTTGAGTTGTCTTATCGAAAATAGTTCTGCTAGTCGAATAATGAAATTATTATTATTATTATTTGGTGATGGGAGATAAAAAAAAATAAAAACCATAGCATGTTTTAAATTCGAAGTAGTAGTGCTCATCTGACGGTGCTACTCAATGGAAATGGGTAGTTCTACAGAAACTGGTGGTCCCTTTAAATATATTTTTAAAAACAAGACATTTATTGCTAAAATTCCCATTTAAAAAAAAATTATTTTTCTTTCTTTTATATATTTTTTTCTTGCCTAAGTATCCCAATTATCAGTTCCCTGGCGTATCTCCATTAAAAATACCAATATAAAACTTTAAAAAAATATACCCAAGTTTTTAAATAAAAAGATATATACAGTTTTTAAAATCAAAACAAAACTGTATTTTCTTTTTGCGCTTTGTAAGAGAACGCAAAAAACAACTATGCGTCAAGTATTAGAAAAACATTGCAATAAAATATGGCAAACAAATAAAATTATTTTATCAATATCAAACATCGGTTAGTGTAAACAAGAAGTAAGTATGTCTTTTTAATGTAAATTTAAGAAATTCGCTGCTTTAAAAGTTAATAGAGTAAGAAACATTGCTGTGCTAGACAATTTCTCAGTCTCCTTGCTTTGTATACTGACGAAATGCATTACAATAGTACAATACTAAAAATATTAAAAATACTAAAAATATATACTACAATACTAAAAATATATTTGAAATTTAAGATGATTTTTTCAGTCCCCTGGTCTCAGTCCCTTAGATATTTGATTTTTATTTTGACGGTTTCTGTTTCTGGTTTGCAAAACATATACAAATCCTTTACGACAAATATTTTTTAAATAAAACCTAGAGGTATCGCAATACAATCCACAACTACCTAACTCGGTGCTTTTACTACTGATTCTTATGCCATGGGTTGGTACTATTTAGAGAATAGAAAATTGAATAAAATATGTTAAACCTTTATTTAAAAAAAAATTGTCTGGGTCAAAAATTATTTATTTTTTTACCTATTCCTGTAGAACTACCCAAATAGGATATAGGCAAAATACAACCAACTGTTAGATTTCATTTTAAAAGCCAATAAGCCGCCTCTATGGAGACATATAGGTATAATTGGTTGGGTCGGGCTCGAGCTCTATTTTTTAGGCCTTCCTTTGGTTCTCGACTTGTCTTCGTTGGTTTCTAAACGCATATTATTTTTGCCAACGAAAAAAACTAAATAGCTGAAAAACATGGCTAAAGCTAACCTTAAACAATAATATTGAAAAACTTTAGGTAGGTAACAATAGTTTTGAGAAAATTCAAGTCAAGTTTTTTTTTTAATTTAAAATTATAAAACCGTCCGCCCAATTAAAAACCGTGTTTAAAAATTCACTCAGTACATACATATACTTACCCTTTTAGAAGGTAATGTTAGCTACTGATAATAATATACCCACTAGCTCCTTATTGTGAAACAACACCTATTTTATAGGCGTTAGTGTAATAAAAACACAATCTATAAGTATATATGGGGTGTCCCAAAAGTATCAATGTTTTTTAAACTAGGTAATCACAAAGGGAAAACGGTGAAATAGGGATACATTGATCAAATTGCACACATTTCCGAAAAATAATTAGAAAAAAATCCACTAGTTTTTAGAAAAAAATGGGACTGGGATTGGGGATACTTCTGTAACCCTAGTTTTTCTTACAGGTTATTGCTAGTTTTTTTAATATTTACATTATTGTTCCACAAATTTTCATGTGGTTAATTTTAAAATATTGACCTGCGGCATTGTTTTTCATCAATAATGAAAATTAACATATTTTTTTCTTTGTTTTCTCCTCCTTCTTCCAAAAAGAACTCTGGCAAGTTTATATTAAAATTTGATACCAAATTTGGTAGCAAATTATAAAGGCTTGCCTTACTCATAAAATCTCATCTGACCTAAATGGTATTCGGGTCAAATATGCCCACCCTAAGAAAAGATAAGAAAAAGTACCAAATTTGTTTGGTTTCAAAAGTCATTATTTAATGATTTAGAATCAATCAGTCAACTTAAAGTGAGTTTTTACAATTACTTTTTTAATATTTGTATTTTTACTTATTTTTATGGCAAACTGGGAAAATTAACAGCCGGGTCGTTAATATGCTCATGGTGTCTTTTTAATAAGCCCAATCTGATAACACGGTGCAAAGTAACATTTTTATTTTAACGTAAAAACGAAAGAAGAAAAATATTTTCTTTTTAAACTAAAAGTAGTGACATTATAACTCTAACAAGAGATCAAATAACTATATTAGTGACGAACTCGGAATTATTTCTGGGGGGGGGGTTGACTATAAAACCTTTCTTTCGGTGCGCCTCTGAATTTAATGTATTAAAACAAAGTATTTAAAACAAATGCATGAAAATGTAAAAATGAAAATGAATGAAAAAAGTTAAAAAACCTCCAAATCAGTTACTTCAACCGAAAAGAAACCAAAAAAAAACAAACAAACAAAAGATCTTGGGTGGAAATAACGAAAATTCAAGCTTGGATGAGCATCCCACAAGGAATACACAAAGGGCCAAAACAAGCAAGTGACAGAAACCCCAAAAAAGTATTACCAGTAACATTAAACATTATGTATCATTTAATGTTACACAAACTTTTGAGTCTTACTGTATTTATGCTAAACTTCTAGGAAGCTTTAAAACTTATTACTATTAAGCTGATAAAAAACATTCACCGTTTTTTAACAATTATTAAAAATAGCACACTTTAATAAATACAGTATACAAACCCTCAAACAATTTTGCGCTCTTTTTTGTTAAAAGTTATACCCTTACTTTAATCAATAGAAACGTTTAATGAAAAATCAAGCAATCGATTCCTCTGATTTCGAAGACCTTTTATCAACTCTCGTTTTTAACATATGTGATGGCCATTTTGACAAAAATTCATGAAAACTATAAAAAATGTCGAATTGACGTTCAAAACGGCCCAAGCAACAAGATTACGTCGAGTTACGTCGCGCCTGCGTTAATCTGACTCTGACGTTGGTAGCCAACTGGAATACGACGTTCTTGCGATTCAGTATTCCGACGTCGGAACACGCATTGCCAACGTCAGGGAGTCGTTCGATTTAAATTGTCGGGTCGTAAGCCAACCCGACATAGAAAGACTGACTTTGCCATGGGGAATGCGCGTAAATAATTGGCATTCTGACAGTTCTCTCAGCGTGTCGGTCGAAGAAAGTTAATTTCTTGCGACTTATATTGTAATAAAGGTTGTAAAGGTATTTGACTTGTGACCCTACATTTAAAAAAAATAAGACACGGCTCGGAACATTTTTCTGATTTTTTTTTGACGAATTAGCAAAAAAGTGCCCCGAGCTGGGTTTTGGTTTTTACAAAATGTGCCTTCGCCTCAAAGTTTAGCCAATTCTGATATTAGAGACATAAAGTTATTTGTAACTCATCGCGGTATACGTATCCGCATCTAGCGAGAACCAACCACATTGATTGGTCAGAAACTTGTAGCACGTTCGAAAAGAGCAGATATATGCTAATTTAAGGTGTTTCTGAACGCAATAGGTGCTGAGATACGATACGTGTGCCGAAACTATACGTGATACCTAACGCATCTCAACACCTATCGCGTTCAAGAACACCTTAGATTAGCATATATCTGCTCTTTTCGAACGTGGTACAAGTTTCTGACCAATTAATTAGCTTGGTTCTCGCTAGATGCGTATACGGCGATGAGTTAAAAATATCTTTATGTCTCTATTTTTTTGACTCCAAAACGTATGAATATCACATGACCCGTTTTGAACGTCACCGTGACAATTTCTGAGCTAAGACCAGTAAACACGGTTCCCTCGGGCCTTCGTCGGTCCGATGTTGATTGCCGAATTTCTCGTCATCGGCACGACGTCGATTTACGACATCGGACCAGCAGTATTTTTTGTCCGCTTTGCGATGTAGGCCCAATGTATGTTTGCTGAGATGGTACCGACCATCCGCCCATAGCTGCTCAATTTAGTCGATCTAACTTAGGCAAGCTGGTCTCAGCCCGACATCGGTAAACTATTAAAGTCCGACATTGGTTTCCTAAAGCGGTCTAACTTCGGTGATTGACGGAGGTCCGTCGGTGGTAGCTTAAAGCGGCCCGACATTGGCAAACTTCCTAGGCAAACTACAAAGTTTCGATAATGCGGGTGCTTAACCAGTCGGGCTAGATTAAGTGGCAGAAGAGGTGATTCTTGTAGAGAAGTACCACCATCTGTTTGCTCATTATATATATAATCTTATCTTCCACTGTACAGGGAACATAGTGACATTAGCGCCATCTCTGCATACTAGGAAGAAACTATTAAGCAGTTTAAAAATTTTAAGGTGACGTTATCGGACCATCGTCGGTTGTCGATTCTCGACCAATCAAACAAACTTCCAATCGGACCATCGTCGGCCCTAAAGCAGATAAAGTGGTTATCGGCATAAAGTCGACTATAGTAAATCGGGCCATCGTCAGTTGCCGATTCTCGACCGAATAAACAAAGTTCCAATCGGATCTTCATCGGTCCTCTAAAGCAGATAAGGTTTGCATTGGCATAATGTCGACTATAGTAAATCGGGCCATCGTCAGTTGCCGATTCTCGTCCGATTAAACAAAGTTCCAATCGGACTGTCGTCGGCTCTAAAGCAAATAAAGTGGGCTTCGGCCTAAAGTTGACTATAGTAAATCGGGCCATCGTCAGTTGCCGATTTTCGACCGATTAAACAAAGTTCCAATCGGCTGCATCGTCGACCTAAAGTGGTGTCGGCATAAAGTCGACTGTAGTAATGTGGACCTCCGTCAGTTGCCGATTATTGACCGAAAACTGAAAATCGCAATCTGACCAACATCGGGCCAGAGTGGAGTCGCCGATGCCGACACACTGCCGACTTTGTCGACATTGGCCCGATTCAATGCCGACGATTTGTGTTTGCTGGGAGGTCACTGACAGAAAAAAAGTTTAAGTTGCTCATGACACGTTCGAGGTGTGTATTTCGATCTAGCTTTCTTTGGTTCGGCCGTACGTACGTTTTCTCATTCTATTGATTTTTTGACTTCGTAGTTGAAAGGGGAGCAGGTGATCGCCCCCAACACCTACGAATATACATTTCATGGTATAAATGATGGTAAATAGTTAGGTATTCCTCGTGGGGCCGCCGTAGAGTAGTGAACAGCGTCTTGGCCTGCGGAACAGAATATCGCAGGATCGCATCTCGGTAAGTACACATTGCTTCACAAAACACCGAAGCAAATTCCACGAGGCGGTTGGCAGCTATGTGGTAGACGTTGTGCATAGAGTAACAACAACGAGGTAGAAGCAGCATGCACGGTTGACTGAAGAAATTGTCGGATTCACATGGTGGACAGCCGGGGATTTGAGCGAAGATGCCAAAAGATTTGTCCTGCGCTTTCGGGCAGTGGGAATATTTCAAGGCAGAAGGCTAAGACTTCCACCAGTTTGGATACAGAAGGTAGGCAGAATCCCGCCAAGCTTAGGGTCTCTACAGCGCGGATGCCAAAAGATTTGAGCGGGAACATTCCAAGGCAGAAGGCTGAGACTTCGAGCTCTTTGGATGGGTGAATAGCTAGACTTTGACCATTCTGAGTGTGAAAAAAACACTGACAGCGAAACCAGGGTTGTATCGCCTTTTGGACCAAGTTCTGTTGGGAGGGTAGCGATTTTAGATAGATGCAAATCTAACATGTAGCAGGACCACCCTTCGGAGGGGGTGTAAAGCCGGCGTTCCACTGTGTATACTTGCTACGCATTCTAAATATTCCTGCCCTCGACAAAGAGGTTTCAGGCAAAAATTAAATCCTCTTAGAGAAAGAAAACTTGCATCCTAAGGGGCACGGGCATCAGTCAGGAATGCACGGGGGGTATGGCAGAAACTACGACTATGACTAGCTATCCTTCACCATTTTTTGCTGAGATGTTTTTCCGTTTTTCCATCCTCAATACGAATCGGCACACCACCCACACTAAAGGTGGGCAATTAATGACCTTGAGTTGAGGAGGGTCACATTTCATTGAAAATATTTTTAATGGTAATTTTACACCAGGATTTATATAGAATATTTTTTTCAAGGAGTTAAAAATGTTTAGAAAGAAGAGGTACTACAGCAGGGAGTCTGGCATAATTGATTTTTTGGGAGAACTATGTTTTTTTTAACTTATATAGGATCATTTTAAATAAAATGTATACCCTTTTATACAGGGTGTCCCAAAAACAAAATATGGCAAAAACTTATCTTTTTTTAAATTGGACACCTTGTATATTATCTCTCCTTCGATAGTTATAAATTCAGATAGTCAAGCTGCATAAGCTCTAGAAGCAGTGGTGCAAGTGATATCCAAACTGGTTTGGGACTACAGAACAGCTCTAAATAGGCTGGCAAGCACCAAAAGGGTGACACTAGCCTGGGTTCCAGGACATCGGGGACACTCTGGAAACGAAAAAGCCGATGAATTGGCTAGACAAGGCTGGACAATTAAGTTCACAGGGCCTGAAACATTTTATGGGATCGTTAATGCCAGAGCGAAGACGAACGGTCTGTGGGAGCAAACGCCTGGACAAAGACAGGCCAAACAGTTCATTAAAGAACGTTCACCAAAGCTGACTACAGAACTTCTTAGTGAGCTTGTCAGACAAATGGTGGGACTCCTTACAGGTCACTACAAAGAAGATCCTACATGCCGCTTCTGCAAGAAAGAGGAAGGAACCTCATTACATGTCCTATGTCAATGTGAAGGCCTAGTTAGAAACAGGGCCTTACTGGGGGACCTAGAATGCCCGCGGCCAGAAAGCTGTATACAGGGCACTAGCAAAGCTTTTGGGTTTCATGACGACGACAGGGCTGCAACTTGTTTTGTAGTTCTAGCAAAGCAGAGAAGAAAGGGGAACCACAATAGATCTGAGAAGGTCGAGGTGGACAGGTGTCTACAGCACCCCATTCTAATCTAATCTAGGGGGTTGCGTTTTCTCGAAAACGGCTACTGCTACAAAATTAATTTAACCCTGACAAAATAGCTACAAAAAGGCTAAAAAATGTAGCATTAAAAATATTAGGGCCCTTTATGATAGTCCCCTCATGTTAACCGACGTTCTCATAGGTAGAAGATAAAAGATAGACCAAAAGTGTTTGGTATTTTTGAAATCTTATTTTTTAAGGATTCAGAAAATAAGATAACATACACGGTGTTCAATTTGAAATAAGATAATTTTGTACCATATCTTATTTTTGACAACCCTTTATGAAAGGGTATACATTTTTTGAAACCGCTTTTTTTACCTAAAACGATCCTATATAAGTTTTTTCGAAAACAACCCAAGTTCTCCCAAAAAATCCACTATTCGAGACTTTGGTATACCAAACCCTTTCGTGGACGGAAAATGCACATCTAAGCAAAAAATGGTCCATTATTTTTTATACCTCGAGCTATTAGTTTCGGGGAAGTTGCCGGCAATCCCATCTTCTTTGAACTAAAAAAAAAGTTGTTCATGTCTGTTAATTTGTTTTGTTTGCTTGTTAAATAGGGTTCCGATAATAATTATAAAAAAAATTAAGTGCCCATCACGGGGCTAGATAGGCTGTAAATAATTATCATACACTTGGGTCAGATCCATTACTTTTAAAGGCTTTTATTATCTTATTATTAAGACATGTATATTCTATTTAAAGCCTCTACGTCAATGGTAATGTTATAGTAGGAAAATTATTCTGCGAATTGTTTATTACAGAGTGTGAAAGCTATGATTGTCAACACCTGAATAAGGGCAAAATGAGTCTATCCTAATAAAAGGAAACCAAGGAAATATGGTATATTTCATATATCTTTGAAGAAACTTATATTTTCAAAGTAGAGTATATCTGCAAAAAAAATTGTTACAAAAGTAAATTAGCAGAAAAAAGAGAAGCAATCGAGACAGACAATTAAAATAAAAACCCCGAGAACTCCTGCCGCTCATCAGAGTAGCAGAGGATCCCGTCTGTTCAGACTGCGGGTTGGAAGAGGAAGAGGAATCGACCCGGCACCTGATAGAAGAGTATGACCACTGTGGCAGGAACGTGATAATTATCAGAATCTATGATAATTTTAGATGAAACATGATAAATATTAATGACCTATTATCAACGTCTAAATCTATGATAATTTAACAAATCCTCAGATAAAACGCCATTTATTCTTATAATGCGTCCAACGCACGCAGTAAAGACTCTTTTTAAAATTGATATAAAAAACTGTATACAATAATAATAAAAAGTAATCTGATTACATCGTGCGCCTGGCCCATCCACCATTTTAAAACAAGCAGCCATCCTGTTTTTTTATACTTGCATAGTATTGCTCTGCTCGTGACTTTCAAACAACTTCACCCACAGATTTAAAAATGAATGCTTTTTATGGTGGGGTCCCATAAAATAAAGAAAAGCAAAATGCAGTATTATTTATAGAAATAAACTTTGGCAAAATCGTATTTTGTAGAAATCGAACTTTGGAGAAAAGTACATCAAAAAAATCGTAAAATAGAGAAACTCTGCGTGACAGGTGTTTTCATGCGAGCCTAGAATAAGAAAGGGCGTAGAAAAGACATTTTTTTATTTTTTTATGCTAAATTTCAAGAAGGGGTGGGTTGGTTTGTGTTGTTTTTTTAAGTGTTTTGGATTGATCTAGGTTGGTTTAAGTTTTTTTAAGTTGGGAGGAGTCGGGTTGATTTAGAAAAATAATAACGGGATCTACACCATTTCTAATTCTAAGGGCACATACAAACAGCTGTCAGGCACAGAACAGATTTTCGTCTTACCAATTTTTACGTTTTACGGTTTTTCTGTGTTACGATTTCTGCGATGTATAATTTCTCCGAAGTTCGATTTCTACAAAGTACGATTTTGCCATTGTTCATTTCTATGAAATATGTTTTCTCTATTGTATTTTTTGACAACCTATGGGGACTCTTTATGGTTGGGAACAATATTTTTTTTTAATTTTTGAAAATTCGAATTAATAATAGGTGTATACATAAAAGAACAGTTATATATTAACAATAGCTGACATCAACTCCCGATCTATAAACTCGATTAATTAACGTCGGTCATCTGATCTTCTCTGTCAGTTTCTCCTTTACTGTAAAACAAAAAGCACAAAAACAGTAGGTACATCTTGCAAAATTGAAGTACTCACTTTTCCCTAAATTGATTAATTTTTCGAATGGCAAATGATACTTTTTTTCCAACCTCCTGACACCCTGAGTGTGACGTGGGCTCACTCACGATAGAGACTTTAAAGAAGAGCTGCACTTGTTCAGATGGGCTGATACAGTGGCGTAGCCAGAGGGTTCAATCCAATCCTAAAATAAATTAATCATGCAAGTGCGTCACGTCAGAGGAGCCAGCCCCTACTTTTTTCACTTTCTACTCTGGTTTGAGACCTGTGATTTGGTGAGATGTCTTAAATTTTAAAAATTTTGCCTGCAGTTGTGACAATTTATTAACAGCATTCAAAAAAACGACGTTTCATAAATAAGATCACTCAACCCATAAACCTACACTTTCAAAAAAATAAAAAATTTTAACGATTTTTTTTGGTTTTTGCCAAAATTGTCGCCCGCAGCGTTATAACATTACTATTTGTTATAATCAGTTTTGTTCAATTTTGAGCAATTTTTTGTTAAGATTTCAAACGCGTAAATACACCCTTGCTATTCAAAAGAAGTATTTTGGTTTCGTACACACTAATCCAACACTTATTAAACCGGCCTTCCTTCAGTTTAAGAGCTCAGCCCCCCCTTCACTTTTAGGGGCCATGTGACACTGCTAACCCCATTCGTAGGTAGTTGACTTTTATTAGATGACAAATACCCCCCAGAGCCGATTTTTAGCTACGCTATTGGCTGATATACTGATATATTGAACTTCGTAAAGCCCTGTTCTTAGTATGCATTAAACCAGCTTCGACAATACAGACTTTAAGCCGATGTTGCACTAACGTTAGTACAGCTCTCTTTTTGCTTTAAAATAGCTAGCTTCATTTTATCTGTAATTTTAACTGTTAAGATTGTCTGACTACTAAATTTACATTTAAAATAACTTCTGTAGTTATATCATCTAGCTAATCAACTTTCAAAAGTAAAACTTATACCTAAAAATATGCTAAAACTTAACTAACAAAATAGTTTCAATCTTTACTTTTTTTCTCAAACTGAAAAAAAGACCAAGATGGCAACGGCAGGTATTTGTTGTATATGTATATTGCAATTTAGCATTTAAGAATAAGCGCCCTCTACCGCTAGGCTGGGACCGTGAGCCCACAGCAATAACGCCAAGATTTGCTTTTGTTTTTGATTTATTGTTTAAAAAAATTCAAAGATGCTTGGTTGCATGGGCGGGCCAGCGGCCATAACCTCTCAAAAGTTTGTGAAAAAATAATACGTTTTTACATAAATTTGCTCAAGTCTGAAAATCCATCAAAATTAACTAAATATGCAATACATAATTCTGGATTAAAATTTAAAAAAAAATCAAAATTTTGTGATTAGAAAACCGAGGGATAATATTTATTTTAGTCGTTGGCGGACAATTTTTATTAAAATTGCTATATTTAGATACATTTTTTGTCAGGCCGTAGACGTTGTAACATTTTCATGATGTTTTCAAAACGTTGTGGCAGAAGATAGTAAAAGCATTATTGTTATCTTTTTTGCTACGGAAACGTTATCCCAGCTTATTTACAGCACGCTGTGTTACTTGCGATGCATCTTTTTAAAGCATGTATCTGTAATTTTTAGACAACATAACAAAATCACTGGTCAAAAAAATCGAAACAGCACTCGATTTTTAACTACTTTTTTTTTTTTTCTATACGTAACCTTAATTTTTGATTTTGCGTTATTTTGTTTTTTTGGCAAAAAGGATGGTGAGGTGGAATATTTGTCGGAAAATTCGAAAATAAAACTCATACCATAACATTTACAGCTGCTCGGCAGGTTGACAAAATAAAAAAACTTCTGATAAAAATAGAACATATTTTTGCGCATCTTGCATCACGCTTCATTTTTTAACGGATTTTATAGTGTGAACACCCAAGATGCATGCAACTTTCTGAAAAGCATGAAAAAGTTGCATAGTGAGAACAGGGCTTTAAGAAAACAGGGAGGCCCACAGAGAGAGAGAAAGTTGCAGCCGGATAGGGAAATAGGGAAAACGGGGTACCATAAAGCGGTAAAAATATGAATTGTAGGGGATAATTCGGAAAAAAGTTTTTCCTCGACCAGGATTTGAACCCGGGACCTCTAGAATACCGGTCTAATGCTCTACCAACTGAGCTCCGGATATGAATTCTGCCTACGAAAAGTCATTGCCCCAGTAATTTAATTGAGTTTTTTGAAACAAACTTTTTATTACGTCACCCCCTTCCCTGTCGACATTAACACCTTTTACACTCTGTAGAGTAGATGATTTAAACGTTTAATAATAATCAAAAGTATAGAAGTTTTATCGACATATTTCTTTCATATAATTTATTATCGTTTTTGACGTTTCTATTAATGAATATAATAAATTTAAATTTATATTTAAAAACACCAACGTGAAAACTCTCCGATTAAGCTTTAATCATGAGTACAACTAATCGGTGTTTGAAATGAGCCTTGGCAAACAATGTTTCAATGTAAAACGCCACATTCTAACCACCGATTAGTATCTAATTATGATTAAAGCCTATTCGGGTAATTTTTGCGTTGGTGGATGCGAGCGTTAAAGCCTAAAGGAACTATTTTTTTAAAATATGGACAATATCTACTCTTTGAACCGTATTTTTAAAACCCCCGACAAACTCCGACTGAGATGAAGCCACTGAAAACTTTCTAAACTAAACATCAAAAAACTAAAAAATATACCATTTCTATAAAATCCAGGGCGAACATAAATGACGTATGTTTCAAACCACCCTAACCTACACCTTACTAAATCTTAAATGGCAATATCCCACTTGTGGCACCTCTTTGATACTTATAACAAATAATAAACGCCGTTGCGTCGTAAATCTAATTCACTCGTACTAGCCATACTCTACTTGTGGCACCTCTTTGAAAAGATTATAAAAAATGCTAAACGTTGGTGTTAAAAATTCCGCAGGTGGTCATTTTAATGACCTATTTGCAACTTATAGCTAAAAAATTTAACTTTTGTGAAATTGATTTTGAACGACATTTTGAATTTAAGGGTAATTTTTTGAACCTAAGAACGTTAATGACCGTCGTTTACCATTGTTTATAAGCTTTCCAAAGAGGTGCCACAACTGGGGTATTGCCACTTAGATTTAAAAGTAAATGAGGGTGGCGCTTCAAGGGTAGGTCGAGATGATTTAAAAAATACGTCATTTGTATTCCCCCTAGATTTTATTGAAAGGTATTTTTTTATATTTCTTTTAGTTAAGTGTGCCATAATCTACATCTATACCTAACACATTTCATTAAAATCGGATAAATGGTTCAGAAGTTACACCCGATTATAATTTGTCGTTTTGCGGTTTGCGATTTTTTAGAAACGACAGAAAATCTCAACCGTGACAATTCTGGAAAGTGGCGATTTTTACCTATTGCCTCATTAAAATAAAAACACAGCGTCCTTAAGGCCACAAAAACGGCATAGATTTGACAACACTGCTTTGCTATTTTTTTGAAAGATCTACAATATATAGGTGGCATCACTTATGACATTTCGAGTAAGATCGTGCAGTGTTCAGAACACGGTGCGGACACCATATTTGAGACTAGCCTTCCATTAGCAGATTTTCCGCACAGATTTCAAGTTATGGTGAAAGTGCCAACAGTTCTGTCACTGTTTCACTCACTGACAGACAAAGTCAAATTTTAAAATCCGCGCGGAAAAAATACTTATGGAAGTTCAGCTTTAGAAAAGTGGCCGGTGGCTATGCGGAACCTGAATTCCAATACTCCAATCGAACTCCCTGTTTACCTGTACCTACGAAATTACGTGACCTTGTCGATACAGAATTTCGACAGAATCTCGTTTATAAAGAAAAAAACCATAACTTTTTTGTTATCAGATAGAATTGATAAAAATCTACAACCGTATCCAAAGGACTTTTCTAAATTTGGTGTATTTTTTTCAAAAAATTAAAAAATCCAAAAATTGTTGTTACAGATTTCTGTATTATCGACGGGGCTAAAGAGAAAGGCAGGTAAGATTTTTGTGATTGTTAGCCATGTTTATTTTATTTCGGGTATAAGAGAGTCCAGCAAAAAACTATCTGGATACGGTTGTGAGGAATTTAAAAATAAAAATTCTTGCCAAATTTCAACAGATTCCGTTTTCTCGTTTCCGATATTCTGCCCGTTAAAGAGTGGCCCAAAAACAGCAAAGCAGTGTTGTCAAATATATTCCATTTTTGTGGCCTTGGTATTTATCGTAACTTTGTAAGAGCAACAACAATGTCATAAAGATATTCTGCAGGACTAGTTTTACGGCGGAGCAAAATTGCTACAACGCGTACCAAAATAAACGTCAAAAATGTCGAAAATTCCCACTATGTAAAAGGAAAGAGACAATTTGTATGACTTTTCTGAACAGCGACATATTCCATGGCTATCTATGGTTTTGTATAGGGTTATTTACACACGAAAATAACACAAAGAATGCCTAAAAAACTTAAAATTGATATATTTTTTATTTACTGGTATTGTATTAAGAAACTAAATTTTAAGGAATATTAGCAATTAAGTCCTGACAAAATAGCAGCAACTTGTGTTTAAAAATCGTCAAATGTTTTGTAAAGGCAAGATTTCCTGACTGTTATTGAAGAAACCTGACCCATATCTCAAATCGTATTATCTCTGGAAACAAGATATGCACTTAACACGGTATGACATTGCGCCTCTCGACGACGGCGTAACGTCTTTGTTCGATACGATACCAACACTTGTGAAGAAGGTAATAATTTTGCTTAATGTTATTTTGGGCAGCGCGTTTAATATGTTTTACATTAAAAAGTATGCCGAATTTGTTCAATAAATAAATAATAACCCAAAATATACGTATGGCCGTTTCCTAAAACATGAGATTCAAAATAAATAATAAAATCCTACAATTTTTTGAGTTTATTTTGTCGTTTCTTTGGAAAACTGAAGTATTCAATGTATGTTGTCATTTTGTCATATTTCTCATAAACTTAGGAATCGTAAATAGTTTTATGCACTTCCGGGAATAAATGCACCCATTTAATCCCGCTTTTGCGGGAATAAAGTGGGTCATTTATTCCCTAGAGTAATAAAGTAAAATTTATTGACATAGCGACGCATATGTTTCTGCGTTTCGGCATACTGGATGTTATCGTTTGACATAAAGACAGAGCGAACGTACATGTGGCGGTTTGTCTACAGAGTGCGATTTTTTGAAAAATAAATAAAAAAATTTAGTTATTTTTTTTACTTTTCTGCTTATTCTGAAGTGCATAAAATAGTATATAAACCTCAGGAGTAAAGTAAAGCTTAATCCCTCGACAAGTTATATAAACTTTTTGCCTAGGGATTAAATGTACCACTTTTTTGTTAAAGAAAAAAAAAATTGACTTTGAGATAGTTATTATCAATGAACAAAGTGGTACCGGCACAAGTTGTGTGTTGGTATCGTAGCACCAGTGTCTCAATCAAATCGTATTTATTTTAGAGGGTAAGCGCAAGGAGAAATTTCTGTTCTTTGGAGTTTCAAATCAAACATGACACAGTCTTGCCAACTCAATCGACCACACTATAAAGAACGCCTATGGTTTATTAAACCAGGAATTTATCAGACCGTAATTAATAAAAAAAATTCATCGTAGAACGATTCACCATAGAAACTGCATGTCCCCAAATCAATTTTTTATTCGAACCATATTTCATCAAACCCATTCAATAACAAATTCGAAATATAACAGACCCGTTTTTAATCTAAACCATTTTTCATCAAACTCATTCAATATCAAACCCGAAATTCGTAAAACCCGTAATTTATCAGAAAATTTTTGCTAAATTGATTGCGCATTCGCCAATAATATTTAAATGCACGCGTAACAGCGACAAATGCATCAAAACGCCGCGCCGCTGCGCCACCTGCGTGTACGCCTCCGGATCATGTGGTATGGGCGAATGCGCAATTAATTTAGCAAAAATTTTCTGAAATATTACGGGTTTGATGAACAATGGTTTGATTAAAAACGGGTCTTATAAATTTCGAATTTGTTATTGAATGGATTTGAAGAAATAAGGTTCGGATAAAAAATTGGTTTAACGAATTGCTGTTCCTGTAGTGAATGATTTTATATTTAAACACATTCTGTTATTCGTGGGCGTCCGCTATGAAACTTTGAATTCTGACGACATTGTTCGATGCGCGAAAACCGTCGGAATTGGGCATAAATGTATCGCGTGTGGAACTACATAGGCTATTTTGATTGAACGTAGCTAAGAATACTTCCTATAGGCTCCAAACAAAAAAAAAGCATCGAAAATGGTTCACTGGTATACTATATAACCACTGGTCTGGAACAAATTAAGGAGTAGTTTAATGCAAATCAGCTTTGTTTAAATATTAACTAAAGTAAAGTTATTCTGCGGAAGGTTTAATGTTCTCTAATAATCCCCTTAAACCAAAAAACAAAACCAAATTTTTTGGTTTATTCATTGACGAAAAACTAAACTTTGAAGTTCACATATCCTAACTCTCTAAAAAGACTTCATCAGCGTGCTTTGCTGTAAGGGTTGTGAGACAAGAATGGCAAAAAATTATGTCTTGGTTGAGCCTCACCTACGCTATGGCATATATAATAGCATTTTGGGCTTCTTGCAGTTGTGGCCTTGTTAGGTCTGTTTTTCTTTTGAAAAAAAGAGAAAAAAAGCCATAAGGTCTTTGTGTCAATTAAAACAAATGGATTCTTGGAAACCGAACTTTAAAAACCCTAAAATCTTTACCTTAACTGGTTTGTATATTCTAGAGTCAGTATGCCTAATATTTAAAACTAGACATATAATTGGATACACTAATGTACCCTATTATAATACGAGACAATCGCAAGTTCTCCATTTACCCATACCTATTACAACATATTAATTAAATTATTAATATTAAAGAGGTCTATTATTTATGAAAGCAGAAAAATTTACAATGATCTTTCTTTGGCATAAAGACAATTAGATAACAAATTTAGGAACGTAGTTAAAGACTTTTTGCTAGATAAAAATTATTACGACTTTTATACAGAAAGTTTCTCTCTTTAATATACTTTTTTTGTAATGTTCTGACTGATCGAAATTTGTTGTCATTTTATGCCATGTATGTATTTTGTGTTTTTCTTGTTTTTATACACTAAATATGTTTTATTATTGTTGGTTTTTTTTTATAAAAACATGTTTTAAACTGTTGTATTAAGTTTTTAATTTTTTAACAAGACATTTTAGCATAAATTAGATATTTAAGACTGCTTTGTCAATAACATTATAATCTTTCGATAATAAAGCTTTTTTTTGATTCTGGTAGAGCTAAATGCGCACAGACACCACACTCAGACTGTTCTTTGGCATTCGCTTCGTTCGACGCTACGTGAATTTCTTTTACATGTTTTGTTTTAGCATATTAGCGACACAAAGCTATTTTTAACTCATCGCCGTATACGTATCCGCATCTAGCGAGAATCAAGCACATTAATTGGTCAGAAACTTGTACCACGTTCGAAAAGAGCAGATATATGCTAATCTAAGGTGTTCTTGAACGCGATAGGTGTTGAGATGCGTTAGGTATCACGTATCGTATCTCAGCACCTATTGCGTTCAGAAACACCTTAAATTAGTGCTTGGTTCTCGCTAGATGCGGATACGTATACCGCGATGAGTTACAAATAGCTTTATGTCTCTATTCTCTTTTACTCGATTCGGAAGAGCTCCAATTTAACCTCGTTTATTAAAAACGTACTTCTCCTCAATTTTACGAAAAAACAGAAAAAATAACAAAAAATACCATGAATTAGAAAAGCCTAAAACTACTTAAAAATACACAAAACTATAATATAAAATAAGTAGGTTTTATATGAAACCCAGCTTTTTAATATGAAAGTAATACATAATTAAGTTGGTGGGATTTTGGCGACAAATCCAAAGAGTTTTGGGAAAAATCAAAAATTATTTTATTTTGGGCTTTTTTCTTTGGTCATCCTAGGGTTTTATATGTTGAATATAATACATATTGTGTTCAGCCACTGGGGTCTAAATGAGCTAGGTGAATTTTTTCAAAACTATGGCTTTTCAGGATTTCTTTTTACACGTTTAATGAAAATAATAGTATATTACATAACAAGACAAGAAAGTGAGAAATTTTACAACATCGTGAATGTTGTGAACGAGGCGCTAGCCGAGTGAAACAACACGCGTGTGTAAGAAAGTTACTTTCTATTGAGTTGTGTACGCTATGAATTGCACTAATTTTTGTAAATATTGGTCTTTAATTGTGCACAAATCAAATGAAAATGGTTTTCCGCACTTGTGTGGAAAAGAACTTTGCAACACATGTGCGGAAAATTATGGTGACAGCGTTTTTTAAGGATGCAAATCGTGTGAAATCCATTATTTTTGATCTATATCGATAGGAAAATTTATTTTATATATAGGAAAATTTATTTTTCCTACGACCACACACGAAAGTAACCAAATCTGCATTCTATAACGCCTCAGTGAGGAAAATGAATGACAGTACACCATCCAAACAAAATAAATATTTTTGTAGAAGCGTCGGAAAGAGACCAAAACCATTGTCGTCCCTAGAGAAGAAAATACTTTCTTCTCTTGAGATAAAAATGAAAAAAAATTAATAATAATAAAAAATAGGAATTAAATCCTAAAGTGGTCGTAGGAAAAATAGCTTACACAACTCGATAGAAAGTAACACGCTCGTGTGAAATATGTCACTTTCTTCTCTCGTTATGTACTAGATATTGACGTTGTTTACAAGATTTTTATTTTCTATTACAGGGAGATACAAGCAGCGTCAGGAGAATGGATGAACAAGTTGGTAACCAGCAAACGAAACAACACCAAAGTCTACGTCCCGGCTGCAGATATCATTAAAAGAACTATTAGAAGATCTTGGACTATTTCAAGTAAATATCACAAAATAAAACAAGATCAAAAAGGGTGTTTGAAAGTTTAAGACAATGATGTGTTTGAAATTAACTCTGTGTGTCGGACTTGCATTTTCTATATTTTATTTATACACGACGTTTCGATCAGTATCGTCTTCAGGTGCAAACTACTATCTATTCTTAAGGCTATGTACTTATATACTATGGGAAATCATTCAACCGTGAACTTTAAAAAGTTGGCTCCGCCCAAGGAGGAGCAAATATTTGTAATTTCAACACTTGGTTTACTGAAAATATCCTGATTCTACACAATAAAGGCAGCTTCAAGGAATTTTAGTTTCTTCCAGTGTGACTCGCCTGGTTTTGGTCTTGTAATCTCTGTCCTGTTCGAATTCGGAGAGTAGCGAACAACTTTAATATCAAAACACCTTTTAAATCTAATAATACAATTCGAAACCTTCTTAGTAAAACAAAATAGCAGTCTGGTGAATCATACATAGGCGAAACAAAAAGATCACGATCTGTTAGGCTTAAGGAACATCAGACGAATACCCATAGAGGTGAAACAACGAAATTAGGAATTGCCGAACATGCATGGTCAAAACAACACCGGACAAAAGCAAAGGTTTTTCACAAGTAGTCTGGAAAAAACGAAAACTTCTTGAAGCTGCCTTTATTAGGCAGAATCAGGATATTTTCAGTAAACCAAGTGTTGAAATTCCAAATATTTGGAAGCCCCTCCTTGGGCGGAGCCAACTTCTTAAACTTCACGGTTGAGTGATTTCCCATAGTATATAAGTACGTAGGCGTAGGAATGGATTGTAGTTTGCATCTGAAGACGATCAGAGATTGTATTGATCGAAACTTCGTGTATAAATAAAATATAGACAACGAAAGTCCGAAACACAGAGTTAGTTATGGTGAGACTTAAGGAAAATTCCACTTGTGTATTCAGGAGGAGGCAAAAATGCCTATAACACAGGCCGACGTTTTTGAACTTTTGAAAAGTTGTTAAGTAAATCCACTGTTTCTAACTAATTTAGGTTTGCTCAGTGCGAATATGATAATCATTTTCCTCCATTAGCTCGTATTTTTGTGTAACGCATAGTTGCCAATTTTACCATTATTTACTGGGCGTATCATGTTTACCAGCAAAATAAATAACGTAAGTGAGGACGAATATGGAATTAATTTGATAAATACACCAGTAGAACTAGAATACATTTATTGACGATTATTATTTGTTAAATAAAATCAATTAAAAACTATTTATTAAGTCAGTATAATAGTATTACATACACAGAATGTGTGCAATATGTACTTCAATAAAAATGCAGAAAAGACCATCAGTTTTACTTCTTTCTTTTATGAAACGACGGATCTTCTCTTTTCACTGACCAGCAGTAGTTTCCCATTATTGCAGAGTCCCAACGTCCTTGATATCGAGTTTCCATCGTTCTTATATCCTTATGAAACCGTTCTCCCATTTCATCGCTAACATCTCCAAGATTTTCCGGAAAGAAGTCGAGATGTGAGTGAAGAAAGTGGATTTACAAGGACATGCGACATCCCAAAGCTTTACATTAGGCCAGAATTTGCTGCACCAGTCCTTCGTAATTTTCGTCTTTATTTTTGCCCAAAAAACCTTTCATAACATTGACAAAGGCACGCCATACATCTAACTTCTTTTCATTTAAAGTCTGTTCAAACAATTCATCACGCATCATTTTACGAATATCAGGTCCTATTAAAATTCCTTCCTTTAATTTAGCATCACTTAATTTTGAAAAGAACTGTTTAAGGTAACTAAATCCTGCGCCCTCTTTGTTCATAGCTTTGACAAAATTTTTCATGAGGCCCAACTTAATATGAAGAGGGGGCAACAGGATCTTGGCTGGATCTACCAGAGGCTCATACTTGACATTGTTAGTAACGGGCCTAAATGATTCTCTAGGGGGCCACTCTTTTTGTAAGTAATGTTTAGTTGTAGCTCCCAAAGACACAAAAAACAACAGTATTTTGTAAATCCACCTTGCATACCAAGTAATATTGCAATAACTTTCAGATCTCCACACATTTGCCAGCTATGTTCTTTGTAGTTGATATGATTTAGAATTAGGGCGAGATCTTCATACGTTTCTTTTCATCGAAAATAGAGGGTGCCAGCCTTATGTTCCCATTATGCAGTAAAACTGCTTTGAGACTGTACTTTGATGAATCTATGAAAAGACGCCATTCGGATAGATTGTGTTGAATTTGTAACTCGGTCATTAGTCCATTTATGTCCGTGCATACGCAAAGTGAACCTTCCATTTTGTAATATTCTGAAAAAGGTTCATTCCTTTTTCTGTATTGAGTGTAAATAGATCCCGGAGCCAGCAAATTCCACTGTTTCAGTCTGGCACCTAAAAGTTGAGCTTTCTCTTTTAAAAGTTGCAAGTCTCTAACTAAATCATTTAATTCATTTTGTAGTATAAGGTGAGGTTCATCCTTTAAAAGGAAGGTACTCGTATCTTCATCCGAGGATGTTGATGTTGTATCCTCATAAGTTTCTGTTGGCAATCTTTTGTCAGTCGATCTTTCTGTAATATCTATTGTTTCTCAGTTTTTTGGCGGAGTAGGTATCGGTAAAGATTCTCCATACGGCACTGGTCTTATTGCGGATGGCAAGTTTGGATACTGGATGGCACGTTGTTTCTTCTTATTAGCTCCTATTGTATTTGTCAAACAAAAATAAATAAGTCGTCATGATGATTTCGGGGCTTTCTCCATATCATGGGAATTGCAAAGGGCATGCTTTTTTTACTTTCTTTCAGCCATGCCATAAGGGTCGAATAACACTTTAGGCAGCATAAAATCTTGATCACTGATTTTGCACACGTAAAATACTCTTAAATGATCACTTATGTATTAAAGCAAAACTGACTTTGTCTACTCGCGCGACACTGCTGGCGCGGCGGCTTATATATTTACGCGCCTCATAGTCTAGAAGCTTCGAGCAAATCCACGCCACGAGGCGGTCTTACCTGCTCGGACAAAACAATAGCCAATGACAAAGTGCTTAAGGCTCCCCCGCCCCACTACCATTAATTGACCATTGCCAAAACTGTTATTTTGACAGAAAGTCAAGCCGACCTTTAAGAATATAGTAAAAATAGCAGCCACGCATAACGTGAAATTACGAGCTAATCGAGCAAAACTGTTACCATTGCCATAATCAGCGATCCAAAATTAGTCAGTAAGAGCGGTTCTCCTTTCTGTAACTAAACTGACGTCGGCCTGTGTAATTGCACGGAATTTTTAGTGCTTTTGACTTTTAATTCCTTTTGGTGCATACCGAAGGGCAATTTGAATATAAAATTGTGTGGCAAAAAATAAATTAGACATGATTGGCTAAGGCACGTTCAGGAATAAGTAGGGTTGGGGCATAAAGTAAGGAACTAATTTTTACTTTATGGTTGGGGTAATTGAGTAATCTGTGCAATTCATAAAGGTATACAGACCGCTTCAAGCTACTGCGAACATAGGGCGAAAGAAGTCTAATTTGCCAGTGTACGTACATGCAGAGACACCGCACGCCTATCAGTGAAGCAACCAACACTCAGGCTTCCGATCGCCATTCGCTGCCGTTCGCCGCCGTTCGCCTTGTATTTAGTACGCCTCTAACCACGGTGCTGTGTGGAGCGTAGTCAATGAAACCGGAATTTGGTCAATAAATACGCAAATATTTATAACGTAATTTTCTTATTTTTTGTCACTAATAAATAAGAGCGTTTTATTGTCAACTGCTCAGATTTATCAGTGACGACGTGCTACAATGAAAATAATAAGGAGAAACAAAATAAAAGCAAGTTCTCAAAATAAAATAATACATTCTAAAAACCAAAAAGATTCTCCCAGTCAAAAAAAAATTAAAGCAAATGTTCGAAAAGTCCTCCTTGCTCGGCTAGACAATATCCGAGCCTACTATAAAAACCCCTTCCAACGTTTCCAAGCATGTTATGGGTGATAATTTGAAAAGCTTCTTCAAAAACAGATAGAAGTCATTAGGAGCAAGATCGGGAGATCGAGCTTGCCATAAAATAGTTCCCCGTGTACTTATAACCCGATTAGGAAATACATTATCAAGATATTCCCTAACAAGGCCAACATTGTGGGCGAGACAACCATCTTGTTGAAACCATGTTTCACCAAATCTTACACCTAACAACTGCCTAGCAGTTGGAATAATGTGCTGCTGCAGTAGATCCAAGTATCTAGGACCATTCAAATTGCAATTGCCGTTAATAAAAAATGGCCCAATTACGTGTTCCCCTACAATACCCCCCCCCCCCAAACATTTAGTTTTTGGGGATACTGTGTTCTTACGTCAAAATACAAATGCAAATTTTCCCTCGACCAATATCGAACGTGTGTTGGGTTATGACGATTTGACCATTTGACCATCTGCACTTTTTCGGCAACTTCGTAGACATCCATTTTTAGTTTTAAGAACTTACCCATCTGTTTCTCGAGCAAGGCAGAAATAAAACAAAATAATAAAAACAAAATGAATTTCCAAAAGATAACACTGCAGCGTGCTTCGAATCCACCTCGGTCGTACGGCACGGAGAGTAAATTGGACTTGATTCCCCCTATGTTCGCACTAGCTTGAAGCGGTCTGTATTTAGTTGAATGTGTTTGGTGCAGTTAAAGAAAATATTTATTTATTTGGGGGTGACCGCTTTAAAGTTACACGATGGTTTTGAAAGTTGGCTTGGAAATCCGGTGACAAGAGCTTATGCCATTTTATTTTTAGACCCCACCCCAGCTCCAAGATGGAGTGCAGTAAGAGGCTCTCCAGAACTGAGGCTGTACAACAGTTTTCCAAGGGGTCAGGATATCGCCAATTATCCCACCTTAGCACTACACCAGGTAGGTAATTTTTTTCTTTTCGTCTATCTAATAGAGCAAGGGTTCAAGGTATAAATTATGAAGAATCGGTAACCCTCGCCCATTTTTGATAATATGTGCATTTTTCGTCCTGAATACGAAATGGACAATCCTGTACCTCAAAATTGTGGCTAAGGACTCGGCACACCAATCCAAAGGTGGGCAATTTTAAGAGTGGGTAGGGTAACCTCCACCATTTTCACATATATGATGTAGTAGTACCCCCAGACTAAAAATCAACCGGTGTGCCGTACCTCATTCATGCATAAGGGTTCGGCACACCAGGTGATATTTGGTCTGGTCGTACTACTACGCATATATGTGAAAATGGTGAGGTTTACTCTATCCATCACGTGACATATAAAATTGCCTTTTGGATTGATGTGCCGAGACCTTATCCACCATTTTGAGGCACGGGATTCTCTATTTCGTATTCAGGACGAGAAAATGCACATCTTATCAAGAAATGGGAATGGTTACATATCAATCATAATTTTTACTGCGAACGCTTGTACTATAAGGTCCTTTAACCGATAAACAGCTTTACGGTCTGAAGGATTACAGTTGTGAGGTATGTGCTAAAAGCCGTTTAATATTTAAAAAACTTATACGGGGCGTTTTACGAACAAACTGATTTTTTTTCAAAATTATAGCTTTCCAGGATTTCCTCTTACGCGCTAAGTTAAAATAAAATAAATTTTGCACATAAAAATATGGATCTGATGCTATTAAAATCTATTGCAAAATTTGTAAATACGACATACTGTATTTTAAAAAGTTAGTGAAAAATGGCCCGCAGACGAAAATGTATGGAAACGTAACCAGTGGCGGTCGCAGTGAGGGGCGGTGGGGGCGATGGTCCTTCCCTTTTTTTCGAAAATATATTTAATAATATATAAATAAAAAATTTTGAGAGTTTTAAAAAGAATATTGCCTGCGAAGCACCCTATTGCGACCGCCACTAATGAAACATATAAAGGGTGGGCCAAAAAATCTTGCACACTTTTGAATTTGCTTGATCGAATCGGTCGATTTTAAAATGTTTTGACTTTTTGGAAAGACAAGACATGAGACTTTTCCGATCCGGTGCAAAATTTGACATTTCCTAAAAATTCAAAATGGCGGACCGTTTTAAATAACGGGAAATTTTAACCCTTCCTACACAAAAAATATGTGCGGCACTGGAGAAAATCTAAGTCATTGTGACAAAAGTCTTATGTATTCTCTCTATACCAAGGCATTATTTAATTAAATCGGTTAAGAAATAAAAAAATACGGCCTTTTACATTGAGTGGAGTTGTTTGCTGTAACTTTAGATAGAAGTAGGCTTAAGTTGTGGTTCAAAATTTAATAATTCTCAAAAATCCATGATGGCGGACAATTTTAAATAATGGATAATTTTCACCCCCACTCCTCTTCCCCGAAAAAAAAAATTATGTTTGGTACCTGTACTAATAACAAAATATAAATTAATGCGACAAAAGTTATCTCCCTCCTGCATATATGAAGTTATCACTAAATTAAATCGGTTAAGAAATTAAAAATTGACTATCAAGTATGGTGACATAAACTAAATGCCCCTTTGCTTAAAATTTGCCTGTTTCTGCATATAGGACGATGTCGCAGATTTTATTAGGCCCATTGAGTGACCTGCTAACAGCCCCGATTTGAATCTGGTAGACAGCCATTATTGGGAGACTTAGAAAAAGAAGTGTACAGAAATGGCTGCAGCTACGGTGACATTAACGAACTGTGTCAAGGCATCACACACGCCCATCAAAGTTTTGCCCCAAAGACACATTACCAATGCTTTTAATAAATGGCGTAAGGATTTGTGTACTGCAATATCTAAATCTGAGTAGCCCCATCTAAATTATTATACGCTAACTAATTATGTTGGGAATTTGAAACCTTTGGTTGCACTAAAACAAAGTTATGATTGTTTTCCACAAACCAAAACTACACTTTTTTGCACAAAACAATTGTTTATCGTCTCCTGATGATGCTAACGTTGTTAGCGAAACGCGCGTCGAGTGCAAAAAAGTGTAGTTTTGGTTTGTGGAAAACAATCATAACTTTGTTTTTTTGTTACGTTAACTAATGGTTATTTTATTTAAAAGTGTAACAGCCACTTGCACCGACGTTTTTCCAATAGTTCTTTAACTAAAGAACCTTTAAATTTTAAAGGACATTTAATTTTAAATCACTTGCACAGGCTCAATTTTTTTGAACTTGTACTAAAGGCTCTTTATTTTCTTCACAGTACGGCAACGTCGCACGAATTTAGGGATTTCTGGGGTTTTTTTGTTGGTATCTCTGTCTTCAATAACCTAAATAATAATAGTTTATTTACAGAAAAAACTACCTAAAAATACAAATGTACAAATACAAAGGTTACCCTTGTTAGTGGGGGAAAAAAAAGAAAAGAAAAAAGAAAAAAGAACTTAAAAATAAAATGAAAAACACCAATGATTAGTGTATAATATGCACAACATTATAAAATAATCTAAACAGCTACATACACAAAGTATTAATGCTTGGATTATGCAGTTTAAACAAAAGAAAAGTCAAGTTCGGGATTTATGGTAATATAAGGTTTTTTTTTTGTCATATTCGGGTTTTTTGTCACATTCGGGTTTTTTGTCATATTCGGTAAGACATAGACGCGATAGGGAAATATAAATAATCATCTTCATTAATTCTCATTGAATTTTTAAATCAATTATTTCTTCTATTTGAAATCTGGGCTGGTTTAAGATCCAGTCTTTAAGTCGAGTTTTAAACAGCCTGATGGAATTCAGGATTGAAAACTCAGGAGGTAATGCCATATGTATCTTAGGACTTATATAAAGATATGAGCGTTGTGCTAGAGTCGTTTTTACTTTTGGTAGACTCCCAGTTTGTGATTTTAATCTGGTTTCGTATTTATGGGGAATTTTGGACATGGTATCTTTCTTTTTAAATTGTCGCATAACAATACTCATTAAATATAATTGCCTAATGTCAAAAATTCCAGATTCTTGGTAGACTTTGTCCGAAGAATATCTTTTGTTTTTTCCTAAGATTATTCTCAAAAGCCATTTTTGGGCAATTTCAAGGAGTCCTAAGTGAATTTTTAATGCACTACCCCATACCAGGATACCATATGTCAAATGAGGTTAAACCAATGCATAATAAAGAGTTAGCAAGTATCTCAGATCAAAATATTTTTTAAGTTCTTTGAATTTGCCAACAAAACTTCTTAATTTGTTTGTGACATGTTGTATATGAAAATTCCACTTCAGGTTTGGATCTAATATAACCCCTAGATATTTAATTTTATTAGTTTTTTTCAATTTATTGCATAGTGTTTACTTATACTTATATATATACTTTCACATATTTTTTGTATTTTATTTTTTATGGTTCTGTTGTTTTCATTTGATATTTTTGATTATGAATTGTTCATCTAGTCGAGGTAGCTATAGTTGTTACATTATCTATGAACATAATATAGGCTATTGTGCAGTGCTTCAATTTCAATGGAGGCTAAAAAGAGAAAAAGGGGGCTGAATCTTAGTCCCAGGGAGCTGTCGCCCGTCTAATCAATATTACTTCAAAACATCCATAGATGCTGCACATGCTAGCAGTGAAACACCTAGAGGTCAAGGAACATGACAAAGAGGCAAGTCAAAGTAAGTATTTTGATAACGAAATATAGCAATCTATGTATAATCAAAGACGTTTATGCTAAACAACATTTTCTTTAAAAGTAGTTCTCGGCCTCCTTAGTTATACTCTCCAGTTTAACAGAAGATATTGAAAGATCCATCTATGACAAATTTTTGATGCACTTAATTAATCGCTTCAATCCTTGCCATTCCAATTAAAATATTTGAGAATCGTTTATTATTATTATTTGTATTATTATTGTTATTATTAAATCCTTTATTTGGCAAACACCTAGTTTGGTTTTTAATTTATTGTAGGGTACCAATCAAAGGAGGCCATCTGCCACCGTAGTTAGAATCATGGCATCAAGTACCTTAGCAGAGAAATATGACTTCCTAGCGGACAAAAAGAATATGATTGCTGACACCACCCTAAAAAAGTTGGAAAGAGAAGCATTACATACTGACAAAGAGCATCAACGCCGGAAGAAAAACCTGGAGATAAAAATAGAAGTACTCGCTGATTTTTTTTAATACTATGCAATACATTCAATTGACTGCGAGTGTGGATTTGGTCACATTTAACAATTCAATTAAATATATTCATCTATATAAAGCTTTAGGAGAAACCAATCTCTCTTGAATGTGTTACATATTACATGAAAGGTACCTGCCGCTTTTGCATTTTATTAGTTTTTTAAAATAGGTAACTTATAATTTGTTGTTAAAGTGGTTATTTTGCTAGATAAGAAAAATTTGACTGTTTTTTACAGGGTTTTACTGTTAGTAGTAGTATAAGTTTAAGAGTTGTACTTATATACATTTTGTTACAAGTTATTTTGTCTCAGGCCTCTTTAGACTTTTGCAATCGAGCGGTAGTATAATTTGTTTATTTTGAGTAGGAAGTGCGTGGGCTGGCACTTATTTTTTTGTCGTTTTTTAGTTACAGGTACAGGGTGAAAAAAATCGCCTTGTGTACAGAAAAAACAATACAGTTTATTAAAATAAAGAAAATTTAAAACATGTTGTTTATTGTTTATTAATTATCATAATCAACAATAAAAAAAAAACAGCAATTGTAAAACCCTAAAATGCACAGCTGCTTTTTTGTACGTTATAATTTTGCCAAAGAAATGAAATTATTTTTTATTTTTCTTTAGCACATAATAGGTAATTTCCATTCTGCACAACATTATGACGATTTCAATTTGTTGAGTTTGCATAAGATAAGATAATATAATTATACAGTTGTTCACCTGGTATAATTGGATTTGCCAAAGGTGTCAGGAGGTAATTTGAAAGACCATATCCACTCCTGAAAATAAGAAAAAAAGTAGGTAAGGAGAGGGCTATAATTTACTGACAACTAAAACAGTCACAGTTTATACCATATATATATATATATATATATATATATCATTCATTCATTCAGGGAGCTGTTGGAGAAGCTTGTTTATAAACACTGGATTATTATAGTTTTGATCAATATTAGCTAAAAATCATTTTATAAAGAATAATAACTGATCCTGGAAAATGATCAGAGTGTTGGACAAAAATATGCATCCAATGTATATAAACAAAAACAGTTGCAATTATAAACATTTTGGGAACCAACTTTTAACCCCCTCTCACCCCGTGTAAAACATTGATTAAGTACCTATCTGACATCTGGATATCCCAATAGATCCTCAACGTGTGTGTGAGCATCCTCTACCAGCTCATCTTTAATAATGTTTACATATTCCATAATAACATTTGATGAATTTTCTTTTTTCTTGCGTTTTGAACAAAAATAAACTATACCATGAAAAATGGGTCGCAAAACTAACCTCAAAAGAGCTAACTGAGCTTTAAAGATCGGTTAATTGACCAAATTTGGCCAGTTAGTTAATGCTCCTTTAAAGAACGTTTAAAAGACCGGTGCAAGACACAAAATACGCTAAAGGTACTTTAAAGGTCCTTTAGCCTAAAGGACCATTAAATAAAAAGTCGGTGCAAGTGGCTGTAAGTGTGCAAACAAAGTAAACTCAGCTTAGGCTCGGCCAAATAATCAATACATGCCACTCTAGCTAAAAAATCAGTAGTTTAAAACCACAGCAATTTTTTAAATTTTATTACAAGTCACAATTTTTATTGAAAACGCTGGAAATAATGAAACTAACTTGTTTGCTTCTTAACTGATTTAAGCAAGTGATACCACCATATACCTAGTAGAGATGGGAGGTCGAATGGCCTTGATTTTGTTTTGTTACTTTTTTAGGGGAGTGTTAAAGCTGTCCGCCATCTTGGATGTTCGAAAAATGTCAAAGCCGCAAGCTTTGTTCACCAAAAAATGTAAAAATGTTTAAAATCAAGTAATCCCATCAAAAGTTAAAGCAAATGCAAAAACTGCGATTTTTTTGCAAATGACAATGTCGAGTCCAAAACCACTTATTTCAGAGGTTTCTAGTTGTCTTATCTCTTAACCGATTTAATTAACTTTTGTCGCAATGACTTAGATTTTTCTCCAGTGCCGCATTTTTTTGCAGGGGGGGGGGGGTGAAAATTACCCCATATTCAAAACGGTCCGCCATCTTAGATTTTTGCAAAATGTCAAATTTTGTCCGGATCGGAAAAGTCTCATGTCTTGTCTTTAAAAAAAGTTAAAAAAATTTGAAATCGAGCAATTCGATCAAGTTATAGCAAATTTAAAAATGTGCAAGATTTTTTGGCGTACCCTATATATTACAAATTTTACCAAGTTTGAAAATTTGCATATATTTTGGGAAAGTTCTTGAATAAGAGGAGGTGACACTTTCCACAATCACTAAAATAAGAGCCCTAATAAAGAGCTGCTAAAGCCTAGTAACCTTGATAAAGATTCAGAATATTTCTCTTATGGCAATGCTATTATAAAGCTGAAAAAAATATTTCTTGGTCACAAAAAAGAATATTTAATTGCGAAAAAGTATTTTTTTTAAAAAGGATTATTTCATAATTTATTCAAAAAGAAATATTCCTTTAATTATTTTCAAATAAGTTTTCGTTTTTGTCAAACCTAGCTAATAGTTTTTTGTGTCTGTATATCCAGGCCTTGAAAAAATTATCAAATTTCAGGCACAACTAACAACAAGTACCGACGCAGAAAATCCCATAAGGAACTCAAGGTCACCCACGAGACGCACTCAATCTGAGGACGTTTACAGCGAACGAAACGAAGCCGTATGCTCTACGAACACGAGCAGTTACGAACGATCGAGCGATAAAACACGAAGTAAGAAAATTTATATATTGTCTTTTTTTAGTCTATATGCCTAATTTGAGATTAAATTTGCCCATGACCAGATACTATCTCCGATATTTAAGTTCATTTTGGGAAATAACTCGTTTCATAACTGTCAACACTGTTAAAAATGGCGGTTGTATACACCGAATTATAATTACATCCCACAAACAAAGAAACGCTAAAGAACTGATAGGCCAATCTTGTTGTTAAGGAAAACTTTGTTTTACTTACTCTTAAAAGGAAAATGTTTCATAAAAATTCATTTTTTGTAATTAATAGCTGACACAAACGATGCTCTAAAGTTAGAAAATTTAAGTGGCTTGAAACTACTCCCATTAGTAATAGTACTACAAATATAACAATCCTTTGCCTCCGAAAAGGTTTAAAGCAGAGGTGCAAACTGAGGATAAAAAATTTCTGCTTCACAATCAGATAAACCAAAATTCTCGAGCCTTACAGTGTGATATTTTCGTGCCGTTATTTTTTATCTTTCGTGGTGTTTTAATATACAGTATTTTCCGGCTCTATTCTGGGCGCAATAGAACAATCATATCCTGAGAAGTGATCAATCGCACAAAAATCATTCGAACGACGAACGGTGGTCGATTTTCCGGAAAACGCGGACATAAATGGAAAAATTAAAAATGTGTCTAAATTTGCCCCTATATGGTTGTCAAGATACTGGGCGAATAGTTGGCCAAAGAATAAACTATGCTTTTTACGAGTTTGACATTACGTATCAGTAATCATCAACAAATTTCAAATAGAAGACCCACTCGAAACAGTTGAAGATCGACATAGGGTACGTTATATAAAAATGCTTATAATTTCAAAACAGAATGCAAAAATGCAATAATATACTAGGTGTTCCATTTGAAAGTTTCGGTTGGCATTCTTTTTAATATACCCTATATACAAAAAAATATTCTAGTATACTGTAACATTTATATATTGTGTCAATTACCTATTTTAAAGTAAATTTGATTGTTCTAAACCAACATCTTTAGTTTAGTTTTGTGAAGTGAGCTTAAAATTAAAATATCATGTGAGTTTAACTGTAACCAAAATTATTACGTGACTGAACACTTTTAAATAGTCACGCTATATTCAAACTGTATTTGACATCCCAACATTTTTGGCTAAATAAAACCCATTCAAGCTCCAATTTTCTTTCAATCTACATGTCCTTCGTAGATCCCCCCTCACAAAACATCACAAATTTAGCTAATTAATAAATATATATATATCTTTTACCTCTTAAGAATGTCTTAAGATAAATGTGAAACTTAACACGATCATCCTGTGTATCAGCTAAATAAGAATAAATTTATCTTTTTATTAAAACTAAATATTTTGTACGATTAAATTACAATGTGGAAGTTTTTTTTTAATATCCGCGTTTTTACAAAAATCGACCACTGTGCGAGTCTTAGTCTAAAATAGCGTGCTCTGAAACAATACGAGTGACGTTTTTCACACGAGCTTTCCTACAATTCCCAACTACTGGGTCTAGTCGAGAGAACGGCTTCGCTCAAAAATTGTTGTTCGAGGCAGCTCTGCGCGTGCCCATAATAGTTTGATGATTATTCCATCGTCTCGTCACTGCTTTTAAGCGCGTTTATTGGTTGAAACTACTTTTCTTCTTTCTGGTGAACGATCACTTCCTATGACTTCCAGAATCGGTACAGATCTTCAAAACAAGGTACCACTTGACCCACTTTCTCTATTCAAAATATAGGAATAAAAATTCCGTGTTATATCGATTTTGTTTTCGTTATTAGTACATTTTATTATTGCATTTCTTCTTCTGAGATACATCAAGTGAGTATCTCAAAAACGAGTCGCTGGATTATTAAAATTTTAACACTCTTGTGAAGGCATTTAAAAGATCTTCAAAACAAGGTACCACTCTTAGAAGACTACTAGAAGGAGTTTGGTCTGTCTGGTTACACTGGTTGTTTGAGTGCAACATCTACAGGGGGGAAAGGTGAGAAAGAAATCTGTGTTGCCAATTTTAATAACAAAATTATGCAACAAAAAACTTATTAAATTTGGATTAAGCTTATTTATTAATTTACTAATGACGTTTAAGATATATGTTGAAAAAGCTCATATACACAATATATAATACTCACAACCTATTTAAAACTTTCGACGTTTTTTGAAAATTTAACATGTGGTTTCCTTAAACATCTTCATTTGTAGTCAACGTGGCAACATTGATTGTTTGTTGCCGTTTCTCGATTTTTCCTGGAATGTCATTATTGTTTTCAGCACTTGTCAATAGTGGTTTTTTTTTTATATTTTTGTAAAAAGTTTGTGGCGAAATAGGGTTCCGAAGTGTATTATTATATGCAAGTTGAAACAGAAGCCGGGTGACCGCAGTATTTCGTTTCACAGGTACGTCAAATTAAAATATTAACTAAATATTAGGTTAGAATTCGTCATATTCCCAACCATTCTTGGTAAACAAAAGGAGGAAATCTGTGTTGCCGGCTTGTCATTAAATTCAGTGTGAATAGGGATTTCCATAGCACCTTTTTCTTCTTTTTATAGTTGTACATCCTACTTGAATACATTTTTAGTTTTTTTTTTATAGAAACATAGATTTTTATTACTATATCTAGACCATTTAATTAAACGGAACTAAAAATTATTAAAGGTATTTTAAATAATATTAAAAACAGGGGAAAACGTATTAGGTTAACGTGACAACAATGGGATGAAGATGTTGAACTCAACACCCTGCTCTAGGTCTGAAAAAAAGCTCCTTCTAGTAGTTCAGTGTTCTAAGGTACCACTTGACCCACTTTTTTTATTCGAAATATAGGAATAAAGTTTACCCCTAGAAAGGGGTGCGTGCTGCGAAAAGATAGATCAAAAAGGGTTCCTCTCGAAAACTCAATCGACGTGTCTTGGGGTTTTTCTAAATTTTTAGTGATTCTCGAGAAAACCTGGGTTGTACGTTTTAAATGGGACACACTGTATATTTAAAGAGTGGAAAAAAAAACTAAATGGGTGTAACCTTCACACGAAAATAATAAATTGTTGTAGCTGGTATTTTTTTAGTCTCTATGTTAGAAATAACACTAATTAAGATAAACATTTTAAAGGAAAAAAATCTCAGGTCATATTGTGAAATAAATCATTCTTTGACGGTTGACAATTATGCAAAAAAGCACTGCGAGTTACGGTCAACTAGAGCCTACCGTGATTACGTAGGTACTTTTTTCAAAAATTCTTAAGTTATGAGCGCCAACTACTTAAAATTTGTGATTGCAATCCTAATAACCCAAATTTTAGTCGCATATCGGGGACTTATCGGTATATAAAGTTGGCATAGCCTGACTCGGACCTATTTCTGACAACTGTCACACAAAGGTTGAAAGGTTTCGGACATTTTTGTCACATAAACATGCTCATATTGTGCCATTCTTAAAGTTGACAAATTAAAGTTAATGCAGCCCTTCATTAAAGGCAGGCCCAAACATTATGAAAGTCGACATTAGGGACTTATCGGTACATAAAGTCGGCATAACCTGACTTTAGTAAAGACGGCAGTATTTTTGACAATTTCGCACGAAGCTTAACAAGATTGTTGTGTCTAAATATGTCGTATTTACTATCAAAATAATGTGGACTTTCATAATGTTTGTGCCTGCCTTTAATAAATGACGGCATTAACTTTACTTTGTCAACTTTAAGAATAGCACAATATGAGCATGTTTAGATGACATGTTTATATGACAAAAATGTCAGAAACCTTTCAGCCTTCGTGTGAACTATCAGAAATATTGCCGAGTCAGGCTATGCCGACTTTATGTACCGATAAGTCCCTATTATTTTGATAGCAAAGATGACATATTTAGACAACAATGTCAGAATCTTTTTAAACTTCGTGCTATGCCGGCTTTATGTACCGATAAGTCCCTATCATTTATTAAGTGCTCATTTTGGGTTCATTTGCATACCGACTGCGATGACCAGAGTTTCCTGCTCTAAGTTATAAAAGGCAAAATTTTTTGTACCTACCCACATAGCAATTTGTCATCCTTAGCATGTGCATAGAATATCCTCAAGAAGAAATAGGATATGCTGAGGATGTTCTAAATTAACATTGGAACATCTTTAGCATGTGCTAAAAATAGGTTACGTTCCGCACTAATCACACGGTATGCGTGTTCTTAGGATGTGCTAATAGATATTCTTATCAGATGATTGCCATATGCTTAGCACATATAGCAACTGGTCATCCTTAACACCGTTAACTCCTAAAATATGGCTTTAAATAAAATAAAAAATATATTTTTGAGCTCTAAAAACCATGTCCTATGACAATACACCCTATAACAAATAATAAAAACGCGCCGACGGGCTTCGAACCCACAACCTACAGGTTAAGAGATCAATGCTTTATCCACTGTACCATGCGCTTATTAAAAAATAGGTTGAAACCGCGAAATATACGCGTTTTGGCGGATTCTTATTCGTCGACTTAATCAGAGAATTTTCACGTTTGATGGAATTAGACACTTCACCACTTGGGATGATTTTCCGAGTGCACTGAATTAAACGCTCATGATTGATTGATTGATGATGATACTTAATATTGTACCATAATTGTTATATACTTTGCATATGCTAAAGATGTCCTAAACGTAACCTTCTTTAATGGTATTTCATTAGTATATGGTAGGAAATATTAGAATAACATTATTTTGATGTTCTCTAACGGTACCAGAATAGCTTGTGCGCTAAAATGATCAAATAATGTTTCAATAAGTGATATATGCTTTGCATATGCTAAAGATGTTCTAAAAGTTAACTTATTTAATGTTATTTCCTTAGCATATGATATGTATATGCTAAGGAAATACTAGAAGCGCATTCTTTTGATGTCCTTTTGCAGTACCAGAATAGCATATACGCTAAAATTTACCAAAAAATGCTTTAAAATTGATATATTCTTTGTATGTGTTAAAGATGTACTCAAAAGGACCTGCTCAAATGGTACATTCATATCATTTGCTATGGATATCCTTAATAGCATATAACTAAATAGTATGTACCAAGAATATGCGAAAGATGTGCTTAAAAGGACATCCTAAAAATGAGGTTTAACGCATATGCTATGCATTCTTTCTCTCTCATTGCTATATGGGTATGAGGATGATTATATTTATTTTTTAGTTAACTCGCCGGTGCACCAATCGAACAGCCCCGAGTCGTTCAAACGACCCGTGCGAGTCAACCCTTTGATGCAATTGGCCAGCAACAAAGAAAACAAGGACAGAAGACAGTCGCCGAAAAGAAAAAGCCAACTATATCACGGCAATAAAGATGCGGAACTAAGTGGCAGTAGCACCGAGAAAATTGATAAAAGTGGTAAGACAGAAATTAGGTCGTGTCTAAAAATAGATTTTTTCTATTGTTTATCACTGAAATGGAAGCAAAATGTTTTTTAAAAAATTTTATAATGATTAATCTAATAATAAAAGTAATTAACTTATAGCTAATTAAAAATAATGAAAAATCAAGCTAATAACTTTTTAGCTACCACAAATCCATAAGCCAAATGCTTAAAATTTTAAACTAAAATCATCGAACGCCTATGTGGTTTATCAAACCAGGAATTTATCAGACCGTCTTTAATAAACATTTTTATCGTAAGAACGATTCACCATAAAAACTGCAATTTGTTAAACTAATTTTTTATCCGAACCTTATTTCTTTAAACCCATGTAATAACAAATTCGAAATTTTAAGACCTGTTTTTAATCGAACCAATATTCATCAAACTCATTCCATATCAAACTCGTAATTTTTAAAACCTAGTTTTAATAAAACCCAGAATTTGTCAAACCATTATTTTTGAAAACCGGAATTCGTGAAACCCGTTGTTTCTCAGAAAATTTTTGCTAAATTGATGGCGCATTCGCCAATAACACATAAACCGGAGGCGTGACGCGGCCGCAGCAAACACAAATCGTCGGCATTGAATCGGCAACTGACGATGGCCCGATTTACTATAATCGACTTTATGCCGAAGCCAACTTTATTTGCTTTAAGGCCGGCGACGGTCCGATTGGAACATTATTTAATCGGACGAGAATCGACAACTGACGTTGGCCCGATTTACTATAGTTGACATTATGCCAGCTGACGATGGCCCGATTTACTATAGTCGACTTTATTCCGACGCCTATTTTATCTGCTTTATGGCCGACGACGGTCCGATTGGAACTTTGTTTAATCGGACGAGAATCGGCAACTGACTATGGGCCGACTTACTATAGTCGACATTATGCCAACGCAAACCTTATCTGCTTTAGGGCCGATGATGGTCCGATTGGAACTTTCTTTAATCGGTCGAGAATCGGAAACTGACGATAACTCAATTTACTATAGTCGCCTTTATGCGGACGACCACTTTGTCTGCTTTAGGGCCGACGATCGTCCGATTGAAACTTTATTTGATTGGTCGAGAATCGGCAACCGACGATGGTCCGATTACGTCACCTTAAAATTTTTAAACTGCTTAATAGTTTTTTCCTAATATGTAGGTATGGCGCTAATGTCACTATGTTCCCTGTACAATGGAAGATAATATTATATATATAATCAACAAAGATATTTCGAAACTAGAATGCGGACTTGACAAAATGGTGGTACATCTCTACAAGAATCACCTCTTCTGCCACTTAAACCAGCCCGACTGGTTAAGCACCCGCATTATTAAACCGACGGACCTCCGTCAATAGCCGACATTGAACCGCTTTAGGAAACCAATGTCGAACTTAAATAGTTTACCGATGTCGGGCCGAGACCAGCTTGCCTATATAAGACCGACCAAATTAAGCAGTTATGTGCGGATGGTCATTACCATGTGGTTAAACCATATCGGACCTTAATCTTACGGCGACGGTATGCCGATGTCGGCAAAAAGTAAAATTTACCATTGGTCCGACGACGGGTCACAGTCTAACCCTGCATCGGCAAACATACATTGGGCCTACATCGTAAAGCGGAAAAAAAGTACTGCTGGTCCGATGTCGTAAATCGATGTCGTGCCGATGACGACAAATTCGGAAATCGACATGGGACCGACGAAGGCCCGAGGGAACCGTGTTTGCTGGCGTTTCGATGCGCTTGGCTAAAAGTATTTACAGATAGTGTTCAACACTTTGTGTATAGATGTCACTCTATTGTTCTTAACTGGAATCATCTATACCAAAACTATTGAACACTACCTGTACAAGTATGCGCGCGTAGCAGCGGCAAATGAGTCGAAAGGCCGCGCCGCCGCGCCACCTGCGTGTATGCCTCCGGTTCATGTATTATTGGCGAATCTGCAATTAATTTAGCAAAAATTTTCTGATAAACAATGGGTTTTACGAATTCCGGTTTTGAAAAATAATGGTTTGACAAATTCCGGGTTTTATTAAGAATGGGTTTTACAAATTACGAGTTTGATATTAAATGAGTTTGATGAATAATGGTTCGATTAAAAATTTCGAATTTGTTATTGAATAGGTTTGAAGAAATAAGGTTCGGATAAAAAATTGGTGTAACGAATTGCAGTTTCTATAGTGAATGATTTTATGATTGAACATTTTTTTATTTAACGGGTTTGATTTTGCACATTCTGAGAAACCGTGGGCGCCCCGGCCGAAATGGATCGCAGACTTGTGCGCAAAAACGCTTTTCGCGAGGATTCGCGCAGGGGAATACTCTATGGTATACATTTGAATTTGATATAAGCCAAATGCCTTAAATTTTAAACTAAGATCACGGTTTTCAGGTATCAACAAATTTTTTTTTGAGGCAAAAACATAAGCTATTCAGCGAAGAAGAGTTCTTTGTTTTAAAAGGCGCTTTTTTTTCTGAAAACCACATGTTGTTCATGTCTTAAAACTTTACTATTCTACTCTTAGAAAATCCTTCACCCCTACGGCATTCCTCGGATGATGAGCGGTCTTCTCAAGAAAAACCGATAGAGAAACACGTCAGCTTTGATTACAGTCAAAGAACCTCCGACTTTCTAGCCAGGAGCAGGTCCTTGTCTCAGGGCAAACCCAAGGGGAGGAAAATGCCTGTTACTTCAAGATCTTTACCTGAGGAGGCAGAAGAGAGGGATGAAAGTTTGTTAGAACAGGTAGGATATTGCGTTCGAGAATAGATATTTAAAAGAAACTTGGCCGGCATTATCCCATAAAGCCGATCACACACAAACGCTGCACTACGTGCACTGCGGTGGCATACACTGAAAAAACGGGGCCAACCCACGACCGTGGATTGAAAATTTGGTGCTACCAGAACTCACACCGTGCGTTATTATAGTACACGGTATGATTGTCGCAAATCATTTGAATTTGCCGAGTTCTCCTAGACTCGGCAAGTCGTGGGCTACCATAATTTAGGCATGGGATTGCCCCAGCCCAGTTTCACGTATTAACTTTTTGGGTCTGTGGTGGCATTATCCCATAAAGCCGATCACACACAAACGCTGCACTACGTGCACTGCGGTGGCATACACTGAAAAAACGGGGCCAACCCACGACCGTGGATTGAAAATTTTATGCTACCAGAACTCACACCGTGCGTTACTATAGTACACGGTATGATTGTCCCAAATCATTTGAATTTGCCGAAATCTCCTAGACTCGGCAAGTCGTGGGCTACCATAATTCAGGTATGGGATTGCCCCAGCCCAGTTTCACGTATTAACTTTTTGGGTCTGTGGTGGCATTATCCCATAAAGCCGATCACACACAAACGCTGCACTACGTGCACTGCGGTGGCATACACTGAAAAAACGGGGCCAACCCACGACCGTTGATTGAAAATTTGGTGCTACCAGAACTCACACCGTGCGTTACTATAGTACACGGTATGATTGTCCCAAATCATTTGAATTTGACGAGTTCTCCTAGACTCGGCAAGTCGTGGGCTACCATAATTCAGGCATGGGATTGCCCCAGCCCAGTTTCACGTATTAACTTTTTGGGTCTGTGGTGGCATTATCCCATAAAGCCGATCACACACAAACGCTGCACTACGTGCACTGCGGTGGCATACACTGAAAAAACGGGGCCAACCCACGACCGTTGATTGAAAATTTGGTGCTACCAGAACTCACACCGTGCGTTACTATAGTACACGGTATGATTGTCCCAAATCATTTGAATTTGACGAGTTCTCCTAGACTCGGCAAGTCGTGGGCTACCATAATTCAGGCATGGGATTGCCCCAGCCCAGTTTCACGTATTAACTTTTTGGGTCTGTGGTGGCATTATCCCATAAAGCCGATCACACACTAACGCTGCACTACGTGCACTGCGGTGGCATACACTGAAAAAACGGGGCCAACCCACGACCGTGGATTAAAAATTTGGTGCTACCAGAACTCACACCGTGCGTTACTATAGTACACGGTATGATTGTCCCAAATCATTTGAATTTGACGAGTTCTCCTAGATTCGGCAAGTCGTGGGCTACCATAATTCAGGCATGGGATTGCCCCAGCCCAGTTTCACGTATTAACTTTTTGGGTCTGTGGTGGCATTATCCCATAAAGCCGATCACACACAAACGCTGCACTACGTGCACTGCGGTGGCATACACTGAAAAAACGGGGCCAACCCACGACCGTGGATTGAAAATTTGGTGCTACCAGAACTCACACCGTGCGTTACTATAGTACACGGTATGATTGTCCCAAAACATTTGAATTTGCCGAGTTCTCCTAGACTCGGCAAGTCGTGGGCTACCATAATTCAGGCATGGGATTGCCCCAGCCCAGTTTCACGTATTAACTTTTTGGGTCTGTGGTGGCATTATCCCATAAAGCCGATCACACACAAACGCTGCACTACGTGCACTGCGGTGGCATACACTGAAAAAACGGGGCCAACCCACGACCGTGGATTGAAAATTTGGTGCTACCAGAACTCACACCGTGCGTTACTATAGTACACGGTATTATTGTCCCAAATCATTTGAATTTGACGAGTTCTCCTAGACTCGGCAAGTCGTGGGCTACCATAATTCAGGCATGGGATTGCCCCAGCCCAGTTTCACGTATTAACTTTTTGGGTCTGTGGTGGCATTATCCCATAAAGCCGATCACACACAAACGCTGCACTACGTGCACTGCGGTGGCATACACTGAAAAAACGGGGCCAACCCACGACCGTTGATTGAAAATTTGGTGCTACCAGAACTCACACCGTGCGTTACTATAGTACACGGTATGATTGTCCCAAATCATTTGAATTTGCCGAGTTCTCCTAGACTCGGCAAGTCGTGGGCTACCATAATTCAGGCATGGGATTGCACCAGCCCAGTTTCACGTATTAACTTTTTGGGTCTGTGGTGGCATTATCCCATAAAGCCGATCACACACAAACGCTGCACTACGTGCACTGCGGTGGCATACACTGAAAAAACGGGGCCAACCCACGACCGTTGATTGAAAATTTGGTGCTACCAGAACTCACACCGTGCGTTACTATAGTACACGGTATGATTGTCCCAAATCATTTGAATTTGACGAGTTCTCCTAGACTCGGCAAGTCGTGGGCTACCATAATTCAGGCATGGGATTGCACCAGCCCAGTTTCACGTATTAACTTTTTGGGTCTGTGGTGGCATTAGCCCATAAAGCCGATCACACACAAACGCTGCACTACGTGCACTGCGGTGGCATACACTGAAAAAACGGGGCCAACCCACGACCGTGGATTGAAAATTTGGTGCTACCAGAACTCACACCGTGCGTTACTATAGTACACGGTATGATTGTCCCAAAACATTTGAATTTGCCAAGTTCTCCTAGACTCGGCAAGTCGTGGGCTACCATAATTCAGGCATGGGATTGCACCAGCCCAGTTTCACGTATTAACTTTTTGGGTCTGTGGTGGCATTATCCCATAAAGCCGATCACACACAAACGCTGCACTACGTGCACTGCGGTGGCATACACTGAAAAAACGGGGCCAACCCACGACCGTGGATTGAAAATTTGGTGCTACCAGAACTCACACCGTGCGTTACTATAGTACACGGTATGATTGTCCCAAAACATTTGAATTTGCCGAGTTCTCCTAGACTCGGCAAGTCGTGGGCTACCATAATTCAGGCATGGGATTGCACCAGCCCAGTTTCACGTATTAACTTTTTGGGTCTGTGGTGGCATTATCCCATAAAGCCGATCACACACAAACGCTGCACTACGTGCACTGCGGTGGCATACACTGAAAAAACGGGGCCAACCCACGACCGTGGATTGAAAATTTGGTGCTACCAGAACTCACACCGTGCGTTACTATAGTACACGGTATGATTGTCCCAAAACATTTGAATTTGCCGAGTTCTCCTAGACTCGGCAAGTCGTGGGCTACCATAATTCAGGCATGGGATTGCACCAGCCCAGTTTCACGTATTAACTTTTTGGGTCTGTGGTGGCATTATCCCATAAAGCCGATCACACACAAACGCTGCACTACGTGCACTGCGGTGGCATACACTGAAAAAACGGGGCCAACCCACGACCGTGGATTGAAAATTTTATGCTACCAGAACTCACACCGTGCGTTACTATAGTACACGGTATGATTGTCCCAAAACATTTGAATTTGCCGAGTTCTCCTAGACTCGGCAAGTCGTGGGCTACCATAATTCAGGCATGGGATTGCACCAGCCCAGTTTCACGTATTAACTTTTTGGGTCTGTGGTGGCATTATCCCATAAAGCCGATCACACACAAACGCTGCACTACGTGCACTGCGGTGGCATACACTGAAAAAACGGGGCCAACCCACGACCGTGGATTGAAAATTTTATGCTACCAGAACTCACACCGTGCGTTACTATAGTACACGGTATGATTGTCCCAAATCATTTGAATTTGACGAGTTCTCCTAGACTCGGCAAGTCGTGGGCTACCATAATTCAGGCATGGGATTGCCCCAGCCCAGTTTCACGTATTAACTTTTTGGTTCTGTGGTAATTCACGGTCTGGGCTACGATATCTCAGGACCTGGGGTCGTATTTTCGAAACCATACGAAATTATTCGCATGCGACTACTTCCGTCTCTTCCTATACCGTATAGAAAAGGAGGCAAAAGATATGCCGATATGCTGATTCATGGGTAGTACGTGCAAGAATAACCAGTTTTTCATGCGAAACAACACGAATGCCTCCACCCACTCGTGCAATATTGCGTTATACCAGTCGAATTCGAACGCGTTCCACACATACCGGCTTATCTTTCGCCTCTCATTTCACACGGTATAGAAAGAGACTGACATAAAAATTGTTGATTATTCAGTATACGTATGCGGATATTTTCGTATGGATTCGAAAATCAGACCCCTGAATTGTTCTAACTCATGATCATGGTTTATTTTTTCCGCCGTCCAGTAAAACCCAGGGATTTACACATGTGAATCCTATTATAGGCGGTACTTGCCGAATGTCGAGTTTTGCACATATTCAGGCTTGCGGGTTGCTTTGGCTGGCAGTTGCTAGCTTTATTTCCAGTTGTGATGTAATTAGTGTAGGTCATATGTGCCGGTATCCTGGCCGGTGCTGCGGCAGGTTCACGAGTGAAAAATATTAACGTGTTTTATTGTATTTTCTAAATAATATGAAAGTGTGGAGTGCGAAAAGTATAGGGTCCGTTTTGTATTTTAAACAGTTTGACTGAGATTTACTAACTCTTTCCTACTTTACAACTATATATATATCTGTCATTTTCCTGACGAGCAAATAAGACTTAGAGACGGCTTTAGCGTTATAGTTCACCCTTTAAGTTTTGTTTTTAAAAACACCATATTTATATTGAAATATTTGATTTTGTTTATATTTTGGACAGTTAAACATTTTCAAATGCGATATTTTACATTTTTTTAAAGTTTTTCAGATATTTGGCATATATAATTTACAAATTGCATAGATGTTTCGTTATTTTCAACGTAACACCTTGTTTATTGCTTCCTTTGAATTTAAAAGAAATTTAAAACATCTCGTTTAGTTTTTAAGTATTCTAATATCAAATATGTCAGAAAAAGTAATGATGATTTTAAATGCCCTTTTAATATTGGATTAAGAGTCAAAAAATTCTATAATTGTTTATAATGGATAGCACTGTATAGTTAGCTATTTATTCATTATATTTTGTATATAATTAGGCGGGGAGACTTGAGAGTCAAGGCTTCGTTGGATTTTGTTTTATTTTTAAATCACAAGATCATTTTTTTTTTCGTTTCGTTCGTGCTGAAGATGAAAATTAAGATTGTTTTCTTTGCATTCGCATTAATTCGTCGACTGAAACATTTTTAACCTTGCAGTTTCTTATAAAAATAAAATAAAAAATAAAAATAAGTTTTATTTTTTTCAAAATACTAGTACAGTCATGTGGGGTAACTTTGAACCACTGTGGGTAACTTTGAGCAACCTGGAAAATTGAACTGAATTTTCCAAGAGGCTCAAAGTTACCCATAATGGTTCAAAGTTACCCCGACTGACTATACTACAACTCTGATGCTGAGTTCTGGTAGCCCAAAGGTAGGGTTCTCCCAGCCCAGACCATGGGTTACCACAACCCAGATGCTGAGTTCTGTTAGCCCAAAGGCAGGGTTCTCCCAGCCCAGATCATGAGTTACCACAATCCAGGTGCTGAGTTCTGGTAGCCCAAAGACAGAGTTCTCCCAGCCCAAAAAAATACACTCAGTGTTTATGCATTTTTTGGGCTACCACAACACACGAACCGTGTTTCCCTGCAATCCCTTAAACTTGGTTCTTACAGCTCAGAGGTCTGGACTTTCCTCTATTGACAACACGGCTGGGTATAGGAGGTCTAGGACATATTTGACTTCTCGTAGTCCATCATTTTTCTCAGTGTAGTGGTTTCAACCAATCGGCGCTCGAGCAACATGGCGTCCTGAGATCGAGCGCTAATTGGGTGAAACCTGTATGCCACCGCAATGCACGCAGTGTAGCGTTTGTGTGTGATCGGCTTAACTTGAGAATAAGTAGAGTTACACTAATGCAAGCCTTGTAGGCTAGGGGACAAGGATGGTAGTCTCCCATTATTCTCTAATTATTTTTTAATTTTGTGTACTATTTACTTTTTTATATGCGCATATATGCAGCTAAGTAATTTTTTCGACAAAAGTTTACTCAATCTTTAACAAAATCTGTCAAAAGCACTCGTACGCCTGATAGACGTGGAAAATTGAAATTTAATACGCCTGGACGGACACCCTGCTCTAAAACATTTCATGTTGACCTTTCTAGAAAATGGTGCTTTATATAGTTTCTAATGAGGTTTTACAATGCGCTATGGAGAACGTCTTAAAATAAGTTGTAATAATAGTAAACTAGGTGGTTACTTACTAAATGTTGGAACCGTGTTTTTCTTTGCGAAAAAAGCATCAATTACTCGAGAAAACGGTCCCCCCCACGACTTTACTTTCGATTTGTATTGTGTATGTGTACGTTTAATAAGTGGAACAGCTTTTCAGAGTTTAAGAAGTCTTTTTTGTCATCTTTATTCCATCCACACAAATCTATCATACACAGGAAATATTGTCACAAAGTTATAATCGAGGCAGCTTAAAAGTTTGCATCACATGCAAAACACGCCCAAACCTTGGCGGAAACGAGACGCGCGTGCCATCGTTAGGGCAACCGAGTTATTTAGGGAATTTACACTGAACGCAGCCTGAAAGACACGAGTAAGCTGCTTCGTAGAGTGCCTTGCCGTTTGTTTTGGCTTTTTTGGTTACCGATGCAAAAAAACTTGTTCTATTACGGGTGCAAAAAAAGATTTCTGTCCGTTTTTTACCCAAAATTAAAGAGAAATAGCGGAATACCTCAGGAACTTCAAAAGATATTAAAATAGTGTTCGATATTTTTGTAAAGCTAATTTTTTAAAAAATTCAAAAACGCAAAAATATACAAGGTGTTCTATTTAAAAATTGTCTTTACTGCCACACACACAAAGGGCAACAAACAAAAGTTGTTATAGCGCTTAAGTTCGTTGTAATTTGCCAAGAAATATTTGAATTTAGACCTACCCTTTATTTTCAATAATAAAAAAGATACTGAGTGTTCCAGTTATAAACAAACACCCTGTACACTTAAGACATGATTTTGGGAACATATTTAGAATTAAGTCTAGATCCGCCGAAAGTTTGCGTCTTTACTTTTACATAAAAATAAATTTTTGTTTTGTACACACTAATCCAACCTAACACCTCTCCTAAACCGTCCGCGTCCCCCTAAGTGGACCTTTAACCTTTCGGAGCAAGAAGTTTTGATTTTTTTTTGTAGGGCAACTTCAAACCCGATTTTCTAGATTAATTGTTACTTTTTTCGAAGAAACCAAAAACCGATCAATTTTTTTGAGTAGATGGTTTTTAAAAATGCTGTTTTTTTTGAAAAATTTGCGAGAACCTCATTTTCATTAAAGATAATAAAGACTCTTAATTAAATTAAAAAAGAGCAGCAGCAAATGTTGCATAGTGTCTATATTAAAAACAGCAAAGTTTGAATATATTTTTTTGTTGCTTCAAATTCGGGGCGTTAGAATCCAATTGTCTTTTTGGAGGTAAAATACTGAAAAATTAATAAAACTTCCTTTACGCGAATACACGGTCAAAAAATGTCTGCAGTGCATGTACAGGGTGGTCCAAATTCGAGGGGCCTCTATAGCTTTGTGCTTTTGCAGCATAGTTAGCCCAAAACTAATATACATGTTACGGGCTCGATTTTCAATAGATGTCGAAAACTAAAAACCGCATTGCGATATGTCAAAGCGTTTCTGAGCTACAGGGTGATTCTCAAAAATATGCGATTTTAAAGGCCTTCTACAACTTTTTTATTTGTAAAGATAGAGATTTTCATTAAAAACATTTTTTGAAGATTTTTTAAAGACAAATCTGCCTGTTTCACCGATTTTCTCTTAGCGTCTTTAGTTCCCGAGATATTAATCAAAGTTATATTTTTTTAAATGGGATACCCCCAATTTTTCTTCACTATCACTTTTCTAATAAAATTTTCTGTCGAACGATGTGCCACATACCTATTTTTATTAAATAATTTAAAAGATATTTGCATATTTTGATATTTACCATAGTAGGTGCTGTGCGCGCCCTAAATGTGTAAATAAAATTTTATTGTTTTTTTTTTCATACAAAATCAAGTTGGCTACGACATGAGGGGACACAGCAACCTCGAACTTTAACTTCTAGTTTACTATAATTATCAACCCTAAAATAATAAACAAAAATAAAATTATTAAAAGGTTATATTTAAAATTTTTACTAATTACACCTAAAATCTACATTCAAAATTTTCTTTAATTCTAAAACAAATGCTCAAATTGACGGCCGTTTTCTTGTAAACATATCCTACATCTTCTGTTGACGCTATTTTCTGCATTAAGAAGTTCTACCGCACGAAGCTGCCTGAATGCAGTACGAAGTGCTTTTTCCAATTCCCTTCTAGTAGTTGGGCGATTTCGAAATACAAGGTCTTTAACTCTCCCCTACAAAAAGAAGTAGCAAGGGGTCAGGTCTGGAGACCTGGAGGGCCAATATATAGGACCTTTATGTCCGATCCAGTTTTCGGCAAACACAATATTTAGCAAATTATTAATGTCTCGTGCATTGTGAGGAGGTGCACCGTCATGTTGAAAGTATAGCTCATTATTTTGCTGAAGTGGCAAATTGTCGATAAACGGAATCACCTGCTCTTCTAAAATTTGTTGGTATCTTTCGGCATATAAATTTCCATCAAAAATATATGGCCCAATAATTTGTCTTCGGTAGATGCCTATCCATACCTTAAAACTGAACCTTCCCTGATTCGCTTGTTTCACCATAATATGGAGATTTTGCTGGTTCCACTAATAGCAGTTACATCTGGTGAATATTCCATCAGTAGAAATCGTTGCCTCATCCGTCCAAATAACTTTTCTGGCAAAATCGGGGTCTTTTTGGCTTTTATTTAGGTACCACCTGCAAAATGCACGTCTTGGAGCAAAATCTCGTTGCCGTAATTGGTGCACCCGTCGGGGTCGATAGGGCCTAAACTTGTGTTTTTTAAGCAGCCGAACGGCATTGCTGTGTGGAATTTCAGTGTTTCTCTCCATAGCCCTGGTGGAAGTATTCGGGTTAATTTCTATTTATTTCTCCTAAAACCGTTAGTTCTTCCAACTCTCTATCTCTGGCTAGGTTTCTAAACTCCTAGGCCGCGGTTTTGTAAAGGATCGGTATTCTTGTTCAAAAATATTTTTAAGCTAGGTTGCCTTCTTTCCGGATATCTCTGGAAATATAGATTTAACGCCGTCTGTCGATTTTCGTTACTTTCAATATAACATTTTATCATGTCGTACTTTTCAAAGTTTTCAAACATTTTTATATCTTGACGAAGACACCACTTTTGACACTTGGGCTCGTTTATCATGGCAATTGTTTACATACCCTAAAACTGTATAGGTCAGAGTTAAACACAGCCTACTTTGTTAATTATTAAAAATTGCAGATATCTGTTTAACTACTTAATAAAAATAGGTGTATAACACATCGTTTAACAGGAAATTTTAGTAGAAAACTATTTTTTTTTAACAAAATTGGGGTATTCCATTTAAAAAAATGTAACTTTGTGTTATATCTCATGAACTAAAGGCTTTAAGACAAAATCGGTGAAACAGGTAGATTTGTCCTGAAAAAATCTTCAAAAAATTTTTTTAATGAAAATCTCTATCTCTACAAATAAAGAGTTGTAGAGGGTTTTTAGAAACGCACATTTTTGAGAATCACCCTGTAGCTCAGAAACGCTTTGACATATCGCAGTGCGGTTTTTAGTTTTCGACTTCTCTCGAAAATCGAGCCCGTAACACGTATATTAGTTTTGGGCTAACTATGCTGCAAAAGCCCAAAGCTATAGAGGCCCCTCGAATTTGGACCACTCTGTACAAATTAAAAATTTTAACTTTTCTCGACTTGATATTTTTTTAGACTGAAAGAAAAAGAAAAAACACCGATCACTTATTTTTTTCGTAATTTCCAAATACATGAAAAACATTTAAAATGTTAAAATTTGCAAATATATTGTAGCAAACAGTGCCACTCGTTCCAAACGTGATTAAAACCCAAAAACCCACTCGATAAAACATGTAAACCTCGTTCGGCAGCCCCTTTTAATAGGTAAGGCAGGTAGGTAAATTATTAATTAAGTCTGAACCGCAACTCTACAACTTAAAAATTCCAATAACAATTAGAAAGTTTCACACTGTTAGCAACGGTGCTCGAATGACAATCGATATACCATGAAGGTTGTATGAAACCGAGCTTAAAATACCTATTTTCAGTCCTCCCAGGGTAAGCTTTTACGTCGGAGTATTTGCAACATTGTTGCTACGTTAGTCAGCTGTTTATCGTTTGTTATTTGTCGCACGCGTCACACGGCTGTCATAACATTTCATATTGACATCATGTGACGCGTGAGTGGGCACTCACGAAAAAGTCGTAGGTGGGAACCGGGTGTTATACATATTAGACACTTAAAGTAAATATTTCAACGCGTCGGTATACATAACGCGTTCGAAACAAAGTCAAGATACGCTACATTTTTGACTTGCTTATGCCATGTTTCGAACGTTGCCTGCTTCTTTGACGGGTGTGATGACAGAATCTCGTTGCGTACGGAAGGGACCCACGAACGTACGCAATGATTTCAATCAGTAGTCCTGTCATCACATCCTTCAAAAAAGCGTGCATCGTTCGAAACATCGCATAAACAAGTCAAAAATGTAGCGTATTTTGACTTTGTTTCGAACGCGTTACGTATACCGATACGGATGCGTTGAAATATTTACTTTAAGTGTCTATTAGGGAAATTTTCGTAGTGGTTGTGGTGGTGATTACTGCGACTGCGCAGTAGCTAAACGCCATGCCGTTGTGGGATTAACCCTACCACAGCTGTAAGCTACGAATCCATTTCGTTGTTGTTGTGGTAATTTTTTTGGTTAATTTCAGAGAATTTTACCGCAGTTAATTGTAAAAATAATAAAGTATTACCCGGTTCCAACATATAAACAACATTTTTTGTAAAATAAAATCCAATTTTGAGTTTTCTTTCTCATCTCTAAATTTTTTTAGAAGTGACAATTTTTAATGTGTTCCAAAAACTGGTAAATTCGGCACGTGTTAGTCGTAGTGGTTGTTAAAGACTACCATAACGGCTGTCAAAGTTGTCTAAATTTTAAGAGTTTTAAAATTACATATATTTTACGTACTCTCTTGTTTCCTGTGGCGTACGCGTTGGGGGAGCTTGAGGTTCCTGGGGTAACAGAATAGTCTCAGATTAGCACCTTATTCGTAATTTTTGTGAAAAATTAGGAATTGATGTTTAGATGTCTACCCTGCGTACGCCGCTCCGCGCCGGCTCCTTTTCGTACACTTGTTGAGCTAATTGTAATTTCAGCAGAACAATAAAGAAGAGTCGAATCCAGTGGAGCTTTGCGACATAGAGCCATTGAGCGGCACGGTTTTTAGAAAAATGACAGTAAGAAGACGACGACAGGAGAACATGAGGAAAATGGCAGCGGTCGATGCGGGTAAGTACAGTTTATTTCACGTGACCCATTTCGATATGGCGACTTGACACAGAAACTGAATACAGCTGTCAATGTCATAAAGTGGTCCGATTAGATTGGGAAACATCTGGGTGCCGATTGCGGGTTTTGGATGGGATCTCTCGATTGAGAGAAGAAAAAGAAAAATTTTAGCCTTAACGTACGGCTCACCCAGGCCGACACCGTTCTCAACTAAAAAGCCAGTTAACTTTCCTGTTCCTGTCAGTTGGGTGTCAATATGACCGCTATAGTAAGCTAAAGGATACTAAATCGAAAAAGAGTCAACTGGCGCTTTAGTTAAGCAGGTGTTGCCCAGGCCAAACTTTTAAGCAACATTAATAATCTAGTCAGCCATGGAAATACCAAAACAAAAGACATTGGCTTAGTTTATAGCGTTTTTCTTTTGATGCACTGGTGCGCACTATATGTGTCTCTATCCTTTTCTACTTTGTATCAAAATAAAGGATAGATATACACTCAATGCGCACTGGTGCAACAAAAGGAAATCGCTGTGAATTTATCGATCCGACGGGTTTCGGTTTCGGGCGACGCCATTTTGTTGGCCATTGTTTTGATTCCATGTTTTCATTTGTGCTACGCGATGGCGCAACCTAAAAAAGATTTTCTGAGTTTATAGAGAACATCAAAGACAATGGAAGAGGAGCATGAGCTTGGTAGCTTGTTTTGTTTTCGAAAGCTATAGGTAGACATCGATGGAGTTATGTTTTTTCCTCAGCGGCCCATATTTATATATTTTTCTTCCAAAAAATACAAATATCCAGGGTCTTTGAGAAAACTAAAAAAACATGAGAAATACCGATTTTTTTTGTCAAAAAGCAACGATTAGCTGCCTTCGTGGTTTTAGCAGGGTGTGGAAAAACTTATATAGATACTTTTATCCCTAAAATTATAGATAAAATCAGCACTAATCGCACGGGTGAAGCTACCGTTCTGTTGGTAATAAAAAAGCATTTGTTGACTTGTTAGGGTTGCCAACTTATAGTAGATAGGTAACATTTCCTACCACTTGCATTGCAGTGTGCGTACAATTGGATTTGGCTCGGTGAAAATTCCTTATATGAAGTGTGTAATAAAAAACTAGTATGTATATACATTTATTTCAATTATGGTATTGTGCTGAAAACTTATTGGCTTTAAAAAAGCAAATCAAGATGTAAAATTGGCAAAAACTAACCTTAAAATACACCAGGCAAATGTCAAACGCTCAAATCGTCTTTAAGAAGCGTTCAAAAAGTTTCATCGTATTCAGTTCTACGTGAAAACGTAGTATTATATATTTTTTTAAAGGGGCGCTGGGTTTGTTGCTATGCACATATTTTACATGTGCAGCAGGCGAAAAATTTTGAACCACTGCATTTTTTGCAAACAAGAATTGGCAAGTCGGTACTATTTTGACGTTAGAATTTTCAACACTGTAACTAAGGGCACTAATCATATAGCGAAACATAAATCTTATTTTCTTTTAAGTAACTTTTCCTTGTGTGGACTTTAATCAAACTGATAGAAATTTAAGATTTTATAAAAATATTTTCTTTGGAGAATATAGTTCACGAATAATTTGGCAACGATAATCATTTTATAGTCAACCCGACAGCAATATTGGTGGATTGTGTGCATAAAGAAGAAAAAACAAGATCAGAAAAACTGTGCCTTGTTATAATGAAAGCGGAAACAATGAACATGAATATCAAAAAACGGCAAATAAAAAAAAAACAAATAACTTTTTATACGGTTAGAAATAAAGTTTGTGCCAAAATTAAAAAAAAAAAAACATTAAATAAAGTTTTAAAACTATCAACACAAGTCATAACTAACATTAGATTGATTCCGGTCTCTTCTTCCTTTTCCGGTCCATCTTTATAAGTTACATTTGAAAAGTTACACTTTCCGTACAAAAAATTGTACGAAAATTGCGTACTATCCGGTCTGTTGAAAAAAATATAAAAAGGTCCTTTTTGAGAATTCCCTGTAAAGAAAAACTTTCCGGACTAAAAGTCTTAAAGTGCGACAGGAGAATGAATAATAACTCTCCTAATCAAGTGCAGAGGCAAAAACCCTTCTGGGCGTGAGCAAACTGCGTCAGGCATGCGCAGTAGAATTTTCGCCTTTGACCTTACCCAGGGCCCACACTGCTTTTTACATTATTTTTTTTGTTTTTCAAAGGCATTATTGTTACACATTTTGCGATCCTTAGACCATTATAGTATGTCACCCTGCCAAAAAATCTTTTACAAAAGTTTTACGCGATTTTATAATTCTTTGCCTGGTTTTATATGTTTTCTATGCGATATGTGAAAAAAACTTGTAATAGTGATTTACGTTACAAGGCCGGGATATGCTCTTTTAAAGAAAAAGTCTAGATATTTACGGACAAGGCGACGAAGGAGCCGAGTCCGGAATTTCTAGATGAGTACTTTCATAACATTTCACGGCAGTGTATCGTACAACGTTTTATTTCATACTGTAAGTGGGAAATCCATTATTTTATTCTTATTTTTTTAGTTACTTTACCGGACTAGTGATGTAATGTATCACTTCACGGACTGAAATATCGATTTCAGTTCGGGAAAATTACTTTCCCGAACTAGTGTATGATATAAAGTAACTTTAGTGTTACTTGTTCAGAAATAACCCTGTGTTAGCTAAAACACTAAATTTCACTTCACTTAATTGTACTATAGTGATGTAATGTATCATTTCCCGCACTGAAACCGATAACGTACGTAATGGAGTATATTACAATACAGTATGAAATAAATGAGTTTATTGCGTTTTATTAAAAGTGTATATGCGACATCTAATAAATTTATTTTTTAAGTACCAAAATATTAAATCTATGGAAATTTCGAGACTTTATTTTACGTGAATATTATGCCTATATTGAAATATGGTTCTTGTTGGTTCTTGGGTAACGATCTCCGATGGCGATGTGATTTTATTGTTTTAAATAAATTTTACGACCAAATACGTTGGGCATGGCACCCATGCACTTTTTGTGGGCGATCCGATAACCACAACACTGTAAACCAAAGTTGTTTGTAACATTTTGTGGTGGGCCATGTTGCCAAGTATTACAAAAATTTCAAGAACGGCAAAAACATACAAAAAGCACAAAAACCTTTGTCAGAGGTCACCAGTGCAAAGCATTGCTTTGCCGACGCCTACTATGTTTATTTTAAGTTTTCGCACCCCCGACAAAACCTATAATTTTGTTACCACCGTATTTTTTTCTAAAAATAAACCAAGGTATTACAACAAAAAGTATTGTAAGTTTGTAAGTTTCTTTTTTCATTTTTGATTATGACGTAGGAGTAGTTACTTGTTCTTGTTGTATAGTAGGATAAGACTTGCAACACAACTCGCACGTTTTAGTACTCGCTGCTGACGTTTTTAAACCTCTGCGTCTTAAAAAAAAGCACTATTTTAATAATTATTTGCGTAAAAGTAGGGCCTGTCTTTTTACTGAATTCAAAAATAGACGAAGTTATTAGTTCCACGCGTATTTTTTTAGATGTTTGTTTTAGCATATTTTCCGAACGGCTGCACCGATTTTCACAATTCTTCTTCACGAATGCCCCGCTGTGGTGTCGTTTTAAAAAAAATGTATTTCCCCCACCACGTTGACGGCAATATTATAAAATCATTAGAAATGCCTTGATGGTATAATAAGTCATTACTTGAGCTAATACACGTATACATAATGTAAAATAAATTTTTATTAAAAAAAACTTTTAAAGAACAAGCTTTTGTTAAATGCACTAAAAAGTACAAAGTAGTTTTTTTATCCTTCTGATACTATAATAACAGCGATGGGCGTTAAAAAATAATGCTTTCCTCTAAAGAAGCTGAAAACGGGTTATATGGCCGTGCTTGAAAAGCCTTTGAAATATGTGCTTAGGTTATAAAGTAATACAACTGTTTCTTAGGTGAATCTGAAGTTAAAATTTTTAGTTTGCGCCCATCTTCAATCTGATCAAAAATTCATAATCCCCTAAAAACCCCAGTATGCCAATTGTGATTAAAATCGAACAAAGTATAAATCTTTTTTCCTCTTATCTCCACTTTCTTCGTTAGGGGGAGGTGGGTACCTGATAATACCATATTATTGTATTGTCCCCCCAACTATAAACGCATACCAAATTTGAACAAAGTCAGTTAAAATTGGTTAGTAAAACATGACCAAATCCGCCATTTTTAATTTTAAGAATCTGATCAAAAATTCGTATTCCTTATCCCAAAAACCCCGGTATACTAATTTTGGTTGAAATAGGACAAAAGCTTTTCCAGGCCCATTACACCCGCGAAAGTTTTATTTCTAGCATAACTGTCAAACGGCTCAATTAATTTTCATAATTTTTTTTATATTTAATTGAGGAGAGTTTGTTTTTTCTTCTTCATTAAAATTATACTTGCCCCCACCAGATTTGCGACAAACAAAATTGTAACTTTAGACTTAAACGCGTACTATGATAAGACATGGTAAAGTCTAAATTGCATACTTCCTTCAGCTTGGATGCGTGGGACACTTCTCCGGGCCCGTTGTACCCTGTGAAGCATTTTATTTCCAGCATACAGACCGCTTCAAGCTACTGCGAACATAGGGCGGAAGAAGTCTAATTTGCCAGTGTACGTACATGCAGAGACACCGCACGCCTATCAGTGAAGCAACCATAGAAATCAGAGGGGAATAGAACGATTATCGACGACTGCGCATCCAAATTTTCGGGAACACCATCAGTGCCGCCATTTTGCTGGTAGCCTCCCCTGAAATTCTCCTCCGGACGCCATTTATTAAACCAACCAACCTTTATCTGTGATTCAATTGCTGACTTCACTTCTCTGTCAGTTGTCACTCGCGCGGGACTAACCTCGATTTTGGTTTGTTTTGTTTTGGCCACAAAAGCGAACAAAAGCGATGCGTGATTTTCATCTGTTTTTAAACGTTTTTTGACTTTTTTTAGTTAAGTTTATTGTGCATTTTATATACTTTGACTTTGTGCTGTGGATTGTGTCTTTAGGGCCCCGTTTTTCAGAAGATGTCTTGTTCCGTAAAGGGGTGCAAGAGCGTAAGACGCTTGTTATTGGATAATAATATTTCGTTTCATACGTAAGTTTCTTGTTATTTTTTTGGTAACAATACCGTATAGGGTTTTCTTTTAGACTAAAAATCCAACAGTAATTATTTAGTATATTTTTAACTAAATGAACCCAACCCAACTGAAACAGATTTAAACAAACACCAAAAAAAAAACCACTAACCCCACCCTAAACCTATTTTTTTGCATTAAAAAAACGCCAGACAAGGATTCGGGGTCCTTTAGGGGCCCTAGAAGGTGCCTCCATTTTTTTTATGCCAAAAAAAACATGTAGGGGTTGTAGTGTTTTTTTGGGTTGTTTTGGCTTTGAATAAGTTGGTTTAAGTGTGTTTAGGTTAGGTTGGGTAAATTTAGTTTAAAAAAAAAATGAAAATATGAAAAACACATCAATAATTATTGTCGCCTCTTTAGCCTCACGACTATTTAGCTGAATTGTCGGCTCTTTAGACCCTCCCTTTCTTTTATTTTAACTTTTTAGTGGAATATTGTTATGTAGGCACTAGGCAAATTTGCTGGGGTTGAAACATTCTTTTAATTTATTTTCTTAACAATTTCATCTCATCTAAAATTAGGTAATTATTTCCTATACAGGTTTCTGCCATTTTTGGTCTTTGATGAAATATTCTTATGGTCAAGCCATGATGGTAATTTAAATGGTAAAGCCATGATGATACAATTTTCTTATATACATGTTAAATTATTTTTAGATTTGCTAAGATACACTTTAGTAGAACACGTTTTTTGGTAAATTTAAAGACTGTAAAGAACTTTGATTGAAAGAAATTAATACCACCTTACACACCCACTTTACACTTTGAAAAATTACAATTTTTGCTGTTTTTTGGATAAAAATGGCAAAATAAAAACCATATGCATGACACTACTCAAGATGACAGACAGATGACATAAAAGAAATTTTTAGTAAAGATTTGCCTTAAATTATATCCATCTTTCTCTAAAATACTTTATAGCCTGCTGTGTCTCTTCAACAACTTTAATTAAAAATTATCCCTCCATCTACCTCTAAAATTCTCTCCTCTCTCTCTAAATATTTTTCATTTTAACATAGGAAAAATGTTTTTTGGCAGTACTTTTTTTAAATGCCTAAAAAACAATTTGAGTGTTTTATTCTAGAAAGGCTTAAATTACCATCATGGTTCTTAAAATATTTTAGCATAATTTAAGGGGTACCGATTTTAATTAAGCAGTTTTTACTATGTTTTCCTCATTTTTATGCCATGATTTTGCACACATTTTAAAGTTTTGTTTCCAAACTTTTGATTTTTAGAATAAAACACTCAAATTTTTCCAGTTTCCACCATTTTTTTAGCGTTCAAAAAAAGTATTAGCAAAAACATTTTTTTCTCTGTTAATATGAAAAATATTTAAAGAGAGAGAGAGCAGAATCTTAGAGGTAGATGGAGAGATATTTTAGTGACATGCAAAAATATTTAAGGTTGTTGCAGAGAGACAGCTATAAAAAAGTATTTTAGAGAAAGATGAAAATAATTTAAGGCAATTGTTTAATAAAAAATTTTGTTATGCAAGCAAAAATTGTAATTTTTCAAAGCATAAAGTGTGTGAGACATAAGGTGGTATTAATTTCTTTCAATCAAAGTTCTTTACAGTCTTATTTATCAAAAAACATGTCCTACTATAAGTGTAAAAAACATTTAACATGTATTTAACTAAATTATTTTAAGGATCATCATGGCTTTACCATTAATGGGGCACTTAGTGCCATATTCATAGAGATCCTCTGCAAGGAGGAAGGTCCGAGGAATGACTATGAATTGTTGTGTCTGTAGGATCCCAAAGCCACCTCAGAGAGGTTTTTTTTAATTAGATTTTTGTTTTTTGTTTATTTTCTTTAACAAACTCAACCCAATTTAACTTAAACAAACTCAGACGAACCCAAAACACACAAAAAGACATTACCAAGCCCCCCCCCCAGCACCTTTTTTTGCATTAAAAAAAACCTGTCAGACATGGATTTGGGGTTCTATTGAAAAAATGTCAGAAACCTCAAAAAAAAACTCAAATCACCCAACCTAGTAGGTACCCTGTTTCAGAAAAAAAATGTTTCAGCATCATCAGTCTTGAGCTCTAGTTATTCGGATTCTAGTAAGTGCCTATATAAATCATTTCTTATGAAATACTTAACTCTACTAAAATAACGGTTTACAAAATTAGATTTAAAGTACTGTTTTCGACAAAGCATTGGAAATATTGATCCAGGTTTGATGATTAATAATTTTGTTAGCAATAAAGTTATTATATATTTATTTAAAAGAAAATGCTATAGATAGATATTCTGAATGCTATTATATTGTATTATTTTATTTGAAGGTGTTGAAGGAAAAAAGTCTATTTTGTGCAATATCTTTATTAAAAATTCAGATGGATATCTTTCGCCCTTGGGGCATCATCAGCATGTACATTAGGTTAGGTTTTAAGAATTTTTAATGAAAATAGTATGATACTTACTAAATCTTTGATTTTATAAAGCAACTAAATATTTTATAATTTTAAATGAAACGAATGTACCTTAGAAACCATTGTCCCTCAAAGAAAAATGTTCGGTCTATAGCTATCTAACCTAACATAGATGCTGATGATTCCCCAAGGGCGAAAGATCTCCATTTGAATTTTTAATAAAGATATTGCACAAAATAGACTTTTTTTCTTTATTATCTTCAATTTCAAGATAGTGCAGGTAGCCACCACAAATCCATTATTTTATTTATTTTTATTTGCTACATGGTCAAGTTCCTAATTATTGATTTTAGGAGATAAATATTTCTTTTCTTTTTAGTGTTATTTAGAATTGTTTATTATTTCTTTTACAGACACTTAAGAACTTTGTAGTGGTGGAACCAAATTTGAATATTTTTGTAATTTTCTAATAGTTCAATAAAGATTTTTTTCTATCTATCTATAGTGCCTAATTTTTATTATTTTCCCGCAAAAATATATTTACGATTTTTTTTAGATTTCCACGAGATTTAACAGTTCAGAGAAATTGGCTGGTTGCCTTACAAATTGACCCAAGCCAATGGACTTGGACAAAATCTAAAGTTATGTGTTCAAGGCATTTTAAGCCAGAGGATTTCATACAATTGCAAGGTTCTAGGAAGGATCTAAAACGAAATGTTGTGCCCTCTTTCCAGTTGAGGCCAATTATTGAGAACTCTGAGGCAGGAACATCAAATATATCAGAACACTCTTTGGCAACGAGCCCAAGTTTTAATATTTCCTCAGAGCAGTCAACATTATCTGTGGAATCTGATGCTCAGAAAAAAACTTTGCGGCTACTAAAAAAAGAGAAGGTATGAAGTTAACAATAATACACACTACACAGGTCTATACCCTTTTTTCTGTGGAATTAAGACTAAGCCACTAAATTTCAATGAATAAGAAAAATGCATACATATATTATTTTTTTAACACATCATAAAAATATGATGTTGGTTGTAAGTAGTTGGATTTTTTTTGCGATGAATTAAGCCCAACTTTTATTTAATTTTTAGCACTACAGGAAAAGCTTCTAGGTGCACCTCTGATGGAACATCTAAAAAAAGGAAAACTTCTTGGGCTACAAAGCAAACATCTGCCTTGGAACAAAGTAGTGATACTGATAGTAGCCCTAGACTAAAGAAAATCTCACCTGGGAAAAAAACTTCCAGTTCAGATAAGAGTACTGCTACTGATAGCAGCACCAAGAGTAGGAGAATAAGGATAGTAACAGAATTTCATTCTTACAGGTTGGTAGTATTTATTAGCAAAAAACAAACTTATTAATAACTTTAGGTCAAAGCTTCCTCAAGAGATCAAATTAATTTTTAGAAAATATTGCATACAAAGTACACTCCATTTCAAATTCTCTAGAACAGTTTTTTGACACTCACCAAAACAGTTTCATTTAGTTTCTTTGTTTAAATGTCAGCCATTATATTGAAACTGGTTTGGAGAATTTGGAAAGGACTGTTGGTCACTCCATTAACAAAAAAAATATTTTTTGTATTATTAAGTATTATTATTGATATATTTACAACACAATTTTGAATCAGGATTGGAGCATTCTATTTAAAATGAGACATTTCCAGGGACGGTTGCCAACTTTGCATTATGTAATTTCGTTTATAAAAAATTATGCATATTCTGAATATGAACCTTTTTTTACCTTACATAATAATTATGGGGATAATGTATGGGTGGTAAAATATATTGAAACACCATGTACTATAAAAAGTGATTTTCTCTAGTTATTATTTTTTTTAGTGCTTCTCCCTCAACTTTAAAAAGAAAGTCTAAAGTTTTGAAGCAGAAGCATAAGATTGTCAAAAGAAAATTGTACTCAGAGAGGTACAAAACTAAAAAACTAAAACAGAAGGTGACAAATTTAAGAATGGTTATAAATTCTTTAAAAATTCTTTGCAACATGTTCAAAAAACATATGATAGCATTCCAGCACTTTTGATGGCCCGGCAAAGCATATAATTTTGTCCGCGAAGAGTTTTCCTTGACTCTTCCTCATCCAAGTACACTAAGAAAGTGGTACGCAAATGTTGACTGTTCACCAGGCTTTATTGCTCCAGTGTTTAATTGTTTGAATCAAAAAGCCGAAGAGGCAAAAGCAAATGGCCATGAGCTCATTTGTTCTTTAATGATGGATGAAATGTCAATACAGAAACAAATTGAATTTGACAACAATAAAATAGGGGGTATGTAAATATTGGCGTTCCCACAGATAATGACGAATTACATCCTGCATCGGAGGTGTTGGTTGTCATGGTGGTTGGTAACCAAGGATATTGGAAATTGCCAATTGGTTACTTTTTTGTAAAAGGACTTTCGGGAGAAGAAAAAGCCAATATTGTGAATGAAAGCTTACACGATGTTGATATAAAAGCTTATACCCACAATATTGATCCATTTTCATGTGGTATTTGTTCCTTCAAAAATAGGCTTAAAGAAATACAATAAGACCAATTTTTTATGGTTATTTATTTGTGCTGTTTTTGTGCAATTTTTATCAACTGTCCTAGTATACTTATTTTATTGTTATGTATATTTATTTTTAGTTTAATTATTATTTTTGTATTTTTACTTTTGTAATTGGCTCTGACGTTGAAATAAATAAATATATGTGACCAGGTTCGTTTTAAATACTGTTTTGTATATAATTAACCGTATATATTTGAATTAGGAGATGTTAGTAATTGACTTTAAACTTAAATCGATTTGAATACTAAAAAGATAAGGGTTTCATTGGGACTCAGTCTTGACTAAAAATGGACTCAGTCACATGTATACATGGCAATAATTGGTTGAATTTTTTTTTCTATTCCTGATCAAATAAAAAATACCATAATCAACCTAAATTATTTTCATTTAGTCACCCTTAATAATTTCTTAGACATTGAATTTAAAAGTATTTAAATAAGCAAAAATAAACTTTTTTTCTCAGAGCGTAATATAAATTCTGTGTGAGGGACTTTCTTTCCAATTGACGTAATAATATGAAGTTAAAATGCAGCAGTACTATAAAATTCATAAAAAAATGCAGTGCTGTTTCTTAAACTACTGCTGCTCTAACACATGTACCTACTTAGTTTTTAAAGTGCACATTTTGCATTATGTTTTTAGAAAATATAAATTAAAACCAAATTGGACCATTGTGGCAACTTCTTCTATTTCTATGATTGAGGCAAAATGTTACTAAAATTAATTTAACAAGATGGTAGGACCTACAGCTGGTATCATTAGAATACAAATCGGGTAATTTTTATAGTTTTCAGTGTGGATAGAGATGTGTATTCTCTATCTACATTTTTAGTCTTGTCACAAATCCTTTGCAAATATATGGATATATCTTGCAACTTCCTAGGGTGTCTGGTTTGGTATACACATGACCATGTCACATTTTGTGATTACCTCCTTGATTTTAATAGTTCTAAAAAAGCGCATTATTTTGGGAAAACCATGCAGTTTTACTTAAATATTTTTTATAAATCTTATTAATTTTTAGAACTCGTAGAAATAAAAATAAACAAACATTAAAGTCAACAGCTGATTGCTCTTAAAGAAAGCGAGGTTATGTTGCCGATCTTGACGTTTCTACCGTCAAAATGGCCGACCAACAAATCTCAACGTTCGCGCAGGTAGGAGCGTTTTCTAGTCTCCCCTCTGATTTCTATGGAAGCAACCAATACTCAGGTTTGCGATCACCACTTGCATGACTTTCCTTTGGTATTTAGTACGCCTTTAACCACGGTGCTGAGTGGAGCGTAGTCAATGAAACCGGAATTTGGTCAATAAATACGCAAATTTTTATAACGTAATTTTCTTATTTTTTGTCACTGATAAATAAGAGCGTTTTATTGTCAACTGCTCAGATTTATCAGTGACGACGTGTTACAATGAAAATAATAAGGAGAAACAAAATAAAAGCAGGTTCTCAAAATAAAATAATACATTCTAAAAACCAAAAAGATTCTCCCAGTCAAAAAAAAATTAAAGCAAATGTTCGAAAAGTCCTCCTTGCTCGGCTAGACAATATCCGAGCCTACTATAAAAACCCCTTCTAACGTTTCCAAGCATGTTAGGGGTGATAATTTGAAAAGCTTCTTCAAAAACACATAGAAGTGATTAGGAGCAAGATCGGGAGATCGAGCTGGCCATAAAATAGTTCCCCGTGTACTTATAACCCGATTAGGAAATACATTAATAAGATATTCCCTAACAACGCCAACATTGTGAGCGGAACAACCATCTTGTTGAAACCACAAATCTTACACCTAACAACTGCCTAGCAGTTGGAATAATGTGCTGCTGCAGTAGATCCAAGTATCTAGGACCATTCAAATTGCAATTGCCGTTAATAAAAAATGGCCCAATTACGTGTTCCCCTATAATACCCCCCCCCCAAACATTTAGTTTTTGGGGATACTGTGTTCTTACGTCAAAATACAAATGCAAATTTTCCCTCGTCCAATATCGAACGTGTGTTGGGTTATGACGATTTGACCATCTGCACTTTTTCGGCAACTTCGTAGACATCCATTTTTGGTTTTAAACATGTATTATTTCAATTAAGAACTTACCCATCTGTTTCTCGAGCAAGGCAGAAATAAAACAAAATAATAAAAACAAAAAGAATTTCCAAAAGATAACACTGCAGCGTGCTTCGAATCCTCCTCGGTCGTACCTCACGGAGAGTAAATTGGACTTGATTCCCCCTATGTTCGCAGTAGCTTGAAGCGGTCTGTATATGACTTTCACGGCTGAAACAATTTTCATAATTTGTTTTCAATCGATTTAGCAGGGCTCCAATTTGGTCTTATTTTATAAAAAAACACACTTTTCTTGCCAGTTTTACGAAAAAACTGACAAAATCAATATTACAAAAGAGTTTTGTTAAACAAGCGTTTACCACTAAAAATTAAGAAATAAAATTTTTTTAACAAAAACCTGAATACACTTCAAAAAAGATGGATTTTATATAAAAATAAAAAATATTTTATTTTGTACTTTTTAGTGTAATTTTTCGAAGTCGATTAAATTTTTTCTTAAAAAGTTTTTATTTGACACCTCTCAACATCCATTTTAAATGTTAGATATAAAATGATGGACCTCACAAAAAATTCGATGACTGGACTTGACAAATTTGTAGTAGATATAAAATTATTTAACATCCGGGAATATCGAAAATATGGCAACACTGTCGCGATTTTGTTGCTAAAAATTAAAATTGGGGGCGAAACCAAATCTTGTTGGTAAAGGATACCCATATTACCTTCCTTAAATCTTAAATTTAATACCCATTATTCATGGTGCCTACATGGTATTGTTCAACCTTATGTGTAGCAACAAACAAACCAATGTAGGTAGCATTTAGTACAAAAATAAGTGTTAAGTTTCTTTTTCTGTAAAATTAACTGTAAAACATGGCTAATCATTCTTAAAAATTAAAAATTAAAAAATACTTTGGTGATTTTTTGTTAACAAGAAATAATGCCTATGGTGAAGGGGTATTTCTGGACAGTAACTAAAGGTATGTAAAATAAATGCATGTTTCATTTGCTTGCATGCTTTTAACAAGTCAGTATCCTAATAATTTTGTATATTATTATGCACTCTAATTTTACAGGAATGTTTATTATGTGGCACTTAGTAGCAGAAATGTGGTGGCTTGTTGCCTAGTAAGTAGGCCTCAGTTCCTTTTAATATATTTTTCCACTAGCGCCACTTCCCACTCTTCTGCATTCTCTCCATGCTTGAATGTTCATCATCTATTGTACCTACTAAAATTGCTTGTAAATTAAATATTTGTACACAAAAAATTTTAATCATTAGAATAGGCATAAAACAGACAAACATATACTGTACACCAAAGGGTACTCAACTCAAGCCTTATCCCTAGAAGTGGAATTTTCCAGAAAAATGACCAGTAAAATAATAATCTGTTAGTCAAGCACCTTCCCCTAGCTAGAGCTTGTAAGATTATTTTTCTTGAATATCCTTACATTTTTTTAGGAAATTTTGTTCGTATTAGAAAGATATGACTTAAAATAAAAGTTTTCTTTTTATTTTAAACTTTATGTAGGTACTGACACCGTACTGATGACCACCCCCAGTACGAAACTTGTTTGGTTGGTTACCATTAACTTTTTTGAGGCAAAGCTGGCTATTCTTGGTTTTTGTTTACCGTCACGAAATAAAAAAAAAGTCGTTTTCTCCGTTCGTTTTCTGAACAAAATACAAACACTGCGTATTTATTCCTATTAACAAAACTTTTTCCATACCGGTATAAGCCTATTATAAGATTTGTGCAAATCTCGTTCGTAACCATTTTAACCAAGATCTTGACTATTGAAAATATCGAACATTTTGTAGTAAAATAAACGTTTTGACGCGTATAAAACATTAATATCCCAACGGTTAAAGTTTTTCCTAAAAATAGATTTCAGACCGAGCTCTATATATAAACCGTGTTAAAAATGAAATAAAAAAAGTTCGCTGGAACAAAACTCTGAGTAAAAGCTCTCTTGTTTCCATTCATTTAAAAATAATATACTCAAAGTTCCGCGCGACATATGTAGAAAAGTTGGTAAGTTTTGAATAAACGAACGAGTTTTCAACACATGTTCTAAAATTTAAAAACGATTTTTATTTTTGTGTAGTTTGAACATCGTCAGCTATTTATAATTAAGTGTATTGCTTAATGATGAATTCTCCGTTATAAAACCTAGAGTGCGCTTTAGTAGCTGTGCTCTTTTCTTCACAATTGCATGACTTTAATAAACATTAAAACTTTGATTCAATTATAGCCAATTGCACCAACGTACACACGGTCTTCTTAGCGTTATGCAGACCTTAAGTTAAGCATTTCATTTGCACCAACTTTAAAGAAACCTTAAGCTCTCCTTATTGTTTTCTTTTGGAATTTTATTCATTTTTGTTGTTATTTTTTATTTATATTGTTTATTTTTATTGATTCATTTATTTTTATTTTTTATTTTTATGTCTTTCTTTGACAAATTTTATGTTTTAACTTCTTGTTTCAAATTTTTTGTTACTCCCTACGTCCTGGACTTTATACGTGGATTATTTAGATTATTTGGGGGATCTTCCGCATTGGGATGCGGATGAACTATCCCGCCCGCTTGACCGGCTGGAGGGCGGAGGAGACATCCCGTCACTTACTAGCAGAGTGTGATGCATACACAAAGGCGAAACACCAGATACTCGGACGCCCGAGGACGATCCTGACCTTATTGAGGGTGATATTGAATTGCTTGACCCGTCGTTGAGTTTGGCATGTCAAGAAAAATATAACAGAATTAATATTCACATAATTCATTCAATATAAAGGCACTAGTTATCTGTTTTAAATCGTTTAGCCATAACAAAAATAGTCTCCTTTGGAGTGAAATTAGCACGCCTTTTTATTTATATTTATAAATTATAGTTTTAATTTAATAAAACACAACATAAATTGGTTGACACGTTCATCAGTGTTCCTAAAACAACCATCAGACAAACGAAGTTACGAGATTTCTGCAACGCTGCTAGATTTTAGAGCGGTTCAGCTTAGCAAACCTCAGAAACGAATGGTCCAAATCAATGTCAGTTTTGGTTCCTTAATTGTACTTTCCTTAAGCGAATGTTGGTGCAATTGGCTATTACTCCCCTATTTGTACAATTAACGTGCAACCTCGAAAATTTGATTAAGCAAAACTTATTGTTAAAAAAATCACAAAAAGTTTTATTGAAATATCTCAGAGTATCGAAACTTATCGCCTACGTATATGTGAGAGAGATGCTGCTAGCGTAGATAGAGAGAAAAAAAGAAGAAACAAATTTGTTGTCTTACAACTTTATAAACTTATCCACTCAAAATAGTATATTTTTTACAGATGTAACTTTTATATGAAGTATATTTTCCAAATAGGTTATAAATACCACTTTAACCGAAACATTTAGAAATAAAAAAATGCATATTATGATAATGATGGTTAAAAGGCGTAACCTCAAATTTTTGTATATGTTAAGCTGTGTAAGCTTTAAGCATTTTTTTCGGCCATCATTTGTTTGGCGCTTGTTTTGCTTCATTTGCATAGCGATTGCGATGTCTGCTGCCTCCAAAGCACTTGCTGAGGTCAGTCAAGTCACACCCTCCCCCCACCCCGGAAAATATTTGACCTTTGATTTGCTTATAATTTCGAACCAATTTGAAACTAATTTTGAACAACTTTTAAAAAATTTGAACCCCACTCCTTTTTTTATATTCGAAATGAGGGGTGCAGCTGGACGTAAAGCTTAGAGAAAAATGAAAGGCAACTATCCCAAAATTAAGAACTAATTTAGAACTCCTAATATCACAAAAAATAATTTCGAGAACTTGTACTCCCCATTTTGAATATTAAAAAAAACCAGGAAGGAGTGTGGTTCAAAATTTTCAAAAGTAGTTCAAAATTAGTTCGAAATTGGTTCGAAATTATAAGCATCGAATATCTTGGGGGGGGTGTAGCTTGACTGACCTAATTGCTGCCTCTGCGCTGCTAGGTTTCCTGCTCTAAGAATTTTTTAAAATTTTATGTTACCCGTTAGCTAAAGGTAGTAGTAGATGCATATTGCTTTTTTTTTTAAATTAGTTAGTGAACTCCTATCAATTTTTTCCACAGGTTGGCGCCGAACTCCCGACGCCGAATTATTCGATTTTCTCCTACCGGACGGCGAAGACTGGCGCCTGGTATTTGTCAGCAACTCGGACTCGTCCTCCAAGGAAGAAGACGATATTGACAGTTCTTCTGCCTCCAGTTTTCCCATCGACGAGTGCGACTGGGACTATTTCGAACCCGGTGCGAGGACGCAGCCCTTAATCGGCTGGGGGTCGCCCTTCGGCTCGCCCAGGGTGTATAGGAAGAGGCTGATCGATAGCCCGTTAGGTGAGTCATAACTCTCTTTTACAATTCTATAAAAACAAAAGGTATGAGCGCAAGCGCAGTCCTTAATAGGGTAAAGATCGCCTTTCAGCTTTCCCAGGGTGTACATACAGAGTGTCCCATTTTCGATAGATCCTTAAGGAAAATTCCGTTAATATTGAAGATATCAAGATGCCCTTCACACAATACTGCCCTACTTTTTCCAGACTTGAAAAATGGTGTTATCAGATTTTGGATAGCCCCTGTAGTTTCTGAACTACGGGGGGAAATCGAAAATTTGGCAATTTTAAAACTTTTTTATTGCAACTTTTTAATGGAAACAAAATGGCGCACTCAAAATTTTAATGCAACGTTTCGTTTTTAACTGATTATCATCAGGACCGAGAACTTAAATACAGACCTGATTTTTTTTACGTAATTTTGTATAGTTTGTAGTGCTTTTTTAACTGGTTTAACTTACCTTTTAATTTTACGACGTTTCGACCCCGAAAGCAATCAGTGCTATATTTTGAGTGTCATTGATAGGGACGACCCCGGAAAATCGAACCGACCACTGAGATATTTGTTTGTTTAGTTTTATCAATAAAAAATACCTATACAATAATTTAAATATGAAGAAACAAACAGAAACAAACTTAACCTGCTTACATAAAACTAACAACTTAATTTCTTACATCTCACATTTTCTTTGAATTTCCATAAAAGCATTTATTCTTCTTGTTCTTAAATATCTAAATGCCTCCCTCACGGAATTTTTTAAATCTTCTATATCCTTATTTCTTCATATTTAAATTATTGTGTAGGTACTTTTTGGTAACAAAACTAAACAAACAAATATCTCCGTGGTGGATTATTACATAAAGTTTAAAGCATCCAAAACAATAAGTTTAAAACAATAAATTTTTCATGGCCGTCCCTATTACTAAAACTCAAACTATAGCACTGATGATGTGTTTTGGGGTCGAAACGTCGTAAAATTAAAATATAAGTTAAGCCAGTTAAACTATACAAAATTACGCAAAAAAATTTCAGGTCGGCAATTAATTTTTTCTGTCCTGATGATGGTCAGTTATAAACGAAACGTTGCATTAAATTTTTAAGTGTGCTATTTTGTTTCCGTTAAAAAATTGCAATGAAAAAGTTCTTACAGAATCAAAATATCTTGCATATTAGGGAAATGCGAAATTTTCGATTTCCCCCCGTAGCTCAGAAACTACAAGGGCCATCTAAAATCTGATAACATCATTTTTCAAGTCTCAAAAAAAGTAAGGCAGTAAGTGTAAACGACATCTTGATATCTTCAATATTAACGGAGTTTTCGATAAGGACCCATCGAAAATGGGACACCCTGTATAGGAAGAGGCTGATCGATAGCCCGTTAGGTGAGTCATAACTCTCTTTTACAATTTTATAAAAATCAAAGGTATGAGTGCAAACATTTTGATGGGTGATAAGGGAGGTCAAAACAACAAGAAAATTTCGACCGGCGGAAAAGAGGGCCCTTTTTGAACGTTCTTCTGGTGACATGGGCAGAGATTCATTTGAGAAGGACCAAATAGTCCGTGTCGAGGACGATGTGAACGATCTAAACCAAGAAAATAGCTACTGTAGTTAGTAGTAGGTGGATTCGAATTTCTGGAAGCTCATTTGCGCTGAAGTAAAAAAAACTCCTATTTTCGTCAGATATGCAGTGCGCACAGCCATTTTCCGTTTAAATCGTGAAGTACGGCACCTATCGGTTGTTTAGCGATTTATAATGGCTTTCTTTTAGGCAAAACCTGCATATGGATGGCATAATTGTGAGTTAACTACAGCAAGTATTTTCTTGATTTCAGCTAGTAGACACGACCTTAAACTTTTGTGACATCGAACACTTCACCTTCGTGACGTAATTTCGTTAGCAGCTTAATTACGTCAGAATTGTGGGGTGTGTGACGTCACCAAAGTTTAGGGTCGTGGCTCGTTCGTTTATGTAGGCCCTGATTGATTATTTAAACTTAGATGTACGTACGTCCCAGACAAACAAAACACGTCTATATCACGTCGAGAAGACGTCAAAAATTCGACCAATCACGTGATTTTTGCGACGTCTCGTCGACGTCTGTATCACGTGAGTTTTACCCACTTTTTGACGTGACTTTAGTCACGTGAATCTGACGTGAATTAATTTACGTGAATTTGACGTGAATTAATTTACTTGAATTTGGCGTAACGTTAATGACAGTTTGGTTTAAACAGGCGATTTACAGTATATTAATGACCGCAAATGAAGGCGTTGTGGTTAACTTTGAGCCAAACAGTTATACTTCGAATACTTCCAATAGGTATTTCCGTGGCCGATGCCCAGTTTCCATAAAATAAAATACCAATTGTTTCAAAAGAATAGAAAATAATTACACAAAACATTGCGTCAGATGTAAGAAAACTGTTCCTTGTATATCTCCAGTTGCCTGAGAGCTTAAAATTCGACGTCATTTATGTCGCGTTAAATGTTAATCCTAAAAAATACGCAAATTCGTGTAACATGTGTCTTTGGTTTCCTGAAACCCAAATTTCGACGTAAGTTCGACATCATTTACGTCACGTTGAATGATAGTCCGAAATAACACGTCAAATGCACATGACGTGAGGTGACTGGTTGCCTGTGGTATGTCAAAACCAAAACACAATGTTTTAGGAATCATGATTATTATCACAAAGAAGACGAAAAACGGTAAAATTTAATGATTTAAACTCAAAACAGTTCGATTAATTCGAAGTAGTTGAAAAATCCCTAGATATTGGGTGAAATTCTCTATTTTCCTATTGCACTAAAAAATTCCTAGAACTAGGGAAAGATTCCCTAAATTGGCATCACTGATCTGTGTAAGCAACAGAAATTCATTTGGCACTGAAGTACAAAAAACTCCTGTTTTTTGATAAATTTACGTTTTAGGAAGTAAAATTCAACACGTATTAGGAATTATACTATTAAGGCAGCCCGCTATCAGAACCTAGTTTCCATTATGCCACGCTCGTATTCGAGCAACACCATCTCAACGAAAAAGTCAGTCATCTCCTCCCAGTAAACACAAATATATTCATAAAAAATTCTATGAATATTCCTCGGGAAGATTGGAATATTATTAGAATATTTCGCAAATGTTCTTTGCACATTCAGAGAACTTGAAAGGAATAGCTTAAAGCAAGGTGTTTTCACGTGATTAGAACGTTCTTATAATGTGAAATAAGTATTCTTCGAAAATGAAAATAATATTTTTTGGAAAAATGTTTGGAATATTCGGCTAATATGTTTATAGAACAATCGTACCATACAGAGAATTTTCTAACAACATTCCCCGCATATATTTTGAGTAACCAAAGAATCTTCTGAATATTCTTATCACATTTTCATGAATGTTCATCTCACATTTTGTCGAATATTCTTAAAAAATATTTTAAGAACATTTCCAGCTGAATCGACGCTTAATTAACAACGTCTTCTTCTCCCCTATTCTAAGGAAACTTACACAAAGAATGTAAACCACTAAAGATAGATATGCTTTTTAACTAACAATTATAAATAAAACATTGCAGATAGTATTGAAAGTGTTCCGAGCGAGGCGCCATCTAGACTCTAATGATTCAACTTAACAAACATAAACCACTCAACACTTTAATAGTTATTTACCTAACAAGTGAGGAAAGTGGTACTTTTCCGCAAGAGTTAGGTACAATGTTTTTGCTACGAGTGTTTTTGTTCATTTTATTTAAAAACAAATGTTTTAATACGCAAAGATTGTCAAAGAAATTCTCGAGATAAAGCACTCGATTTAGTCAATATTCTGATTAGTAAAAATATGTATACTTGGAATAAAATTAGAGCAATTGCAAAAAAATAATTTTTTTAGAAATATACTTGGAATATTCTGGAATTAATATTCGGAAATCGAATATTCTTAGAATATTTCAAAGGAACATCCAGAAGGAAATATTTCAGGAATGAGACAAAAATATGACAAGAATATATACAAATATTCTTAAAATATATATATTCCGTTTGTGTTTACTGGAAGCTATTGCTTCAGTGGCCTTTAGCCTACTTTTGCCGCCATTTCTATATCCAAATGAATTTTCTGTCAGTTTGGTGTCCATATGGCCTCGATAGTAGGCCAAAGAATGTTACATAGATTAAGGAACTATAGATCCGTCACTTCACCCTTCCCGCCAATAATTATTTTTCGCGAAAAGTGCGGTTATGTTTCCGCGTGCAAAGGAACTGCCAACATAATAATATTTAGGTTGGCAATATTCTTTCTAGAAATCTGCAGCTCCTCCTCTTACCCCTTCTAGGGTTCTTCGTCAGAGGGCACATTATGATAAAAGTGACAGAATGTCGGTTATGACTCATAACTTATGAGTTCCATTTTGAAAACTGAGGTTTGCCAAGGTTTTTAAAAAGTGATTTTGTGATTATTCCTGTTCAAAAAATTGTGATTTTATCCTTCGATTACAATGGCTGAGAAACAAAGAGTTAGAGTGTGTTGTATTCAAAGCTGCGGAGACCGTGCCATGATCCCAATAAAAAAACGGGGAGACACCGTTTTCCCAAAGGCAATCCTGTAATTTTTCAGAAGTATAGTGAAGCCGTTAAACGCGAATAAACTAAGTGCTGATGCAATATATAACAGATTTTACGTGTGTGATAAATATTTTGCTCCAGAGGACATTTTGCAGACTGGACGCAGAGGTCTTAGAGAGTGATGTCCCACACTTGTATTTAGACTCCATTTAACTATTTATACCTATGTGTTAAAACACCCTTTCCTTATTTCATCAAGTTTAGTATGGCTAATTTTTGTGGATATCAATAATAAGTTAGAAAATGCGACACTTGTGTATTCCAAACCAGGGGTATTAATATTATTTACACCAAGACTTTTTCTAATGTGTGGGTTTACCATAAATTGCCCCACATATACAGTAAATTTTTTTTGAGAATAAAATTATTTTTTCTGTTTCACAAATTTAGTTTGGAATACAAAAGAGTGGCATTTATTGTTTTTTATGTACTAAAAATAAGATATAAACATTTTAAAGAAAATTATTTAATATTTAAAAAAGCACGATCATATTGTAATATTTTCTTTATTGTGAAAAATATAAACTAACATGTTTCGAAATATGCCATAATCTTTTATAATAAAACAACCAGAGGTTTTGTACTACAAGTGCATTATTATGGGTAATTTGTATTTATTACTTAAAAATATGCTTTTTTATTTTAACTTAACATAAGTAACAATTTTGTTTTGTGCCTAGTAAAAAAGCATATTTTTAAAAACTAAACATAAATTGCTTGCAAAGAAAGAACCCTACACAAATTACATTCGAAATGGCTATTGGCTAAATGTCATAATTATTTTATATGTTGTAGTACTCAATAAACAAAGCACAAAAATAAAAACCGAGATACGGAGCAGCTTTCTGAGATATGGAGCTTTAAAGTTGACGTGTTTTAAGGCTATATCTTTGGACATGTTCTAATTTTTTTTTCACAACTTTGTAGATTACCGCCAAAATAAAATAATTCGTTTCTGTATTTGTCCTGAATGAAACACCCTTTCCATCCAAGTAAAAATGTTCTTATATGGGTCCTTTGGTACCACCAACCAACCGGCGGTAATCGACAAAGTTGTGAAAAAAAAACTTGTACCATGTCCAAAAATATAGCCTAAAAACACGTCAACTTTAAAGTTATATATCTCAGAAAGTAATCCTGCTCCCTATCTCGTTTTTATTTTTGTGCTTTGTTAATCGAGTACTACAAAATATGAAAAAATTATGACATTTTGCCGACAGCCATTTTCAATGTAATTTGTGCAGGGTCCTTAAAAAAAAGCGAAAATTTAAGCGAGCACCATCTAGTGGTCATATTACAAACTACCAAAAAATCGATAGTACGGTTATCGTGAATTTAACCGTGAGTCATCTAGTGGTCGTATTACAAATTAAAAAAGAAAAATCAATATAAAAGTATGGTTATTGGTCGCGTGCATATCTGCCCAGACTCGCCAAACTCCAAATAGTTCCGAACCGTCTAACACGTAACTGTCGTATCTATTCTAGCTCCTTAACCTATGGAATGTTATAAAATGATATAATGAGTTAACTAGTTTTAAGTTGAGACGGTGTTGATTCAAGATGGCCAAGATTTAAGTCGGTAGTTCAGTTATCACAATAGGTCATCACCAATTTTGGCCGCCTAAATAAATATTTTTGTTTTTAATTTGTTTCAAAAGTGTTTCTGTTTTTGACATTACTTTTATTATTGTTTATTTAGAAATTATAGAATAGAAAATATTCTACGACCGTGCAGGAAATACCACATTCCCGCACAGATTGCAGGCTTTAATTTACCATAAGACTTTCGGGTTAGTATAACCATTGCTTTGGACATAAAGTAAGTTTAGTTACTTAATTTATGCTTTTGTAATGTATCATTTGAGATTCATTTACAATAGCACAAAACTTGACACCGGTCAGTTTAGACAGGTGTCAATTTTTTTAATTTGGATATTTTAAGTGTAAATTCACTATACATTAATAAATAAAAAATTTGACACCAGTCAGCTTAAGCTGCTGCATGCTATTCTAAATGAGCCTTTAGATCTGTGAATTGCTTCACAGAGTACCCCAATAACACACTTCGTCCCCGGGACGTACTTTTGACGTGCCTGTAGGTCGGGAACATCCTCATAAATAACGTTCCGGAGGAGTCACCAAAAAATGTTCCAGGAACGTTTATAGTTAGCTGTCTCCGGGATAAACTTTTTAGGAGACTTTATGTCGAAAATTGTCTTTAAAATAAAACTCGTTTTCTAATTAATGTATAAATGAAGTTGTGATGATTAAGTGGCTGTTTTTTAATGCAGAACTTCTTTGAAATAATTATGGTATGATTTTATTTATAACAGGGAGTATACAGGGTTCCTAAGATTTTCCTTAGGGATAGGATTTCAATAAATCAAACGGAAATGGCATAGAAAGTTCTGCGCGCACAAAAGAAACAGGTATATTGAGCAATGGTGCCAGTTTGTTATTATCTCCGGACAGCTTTCATGAGAAAAAATTCGCCACTCTTTCATTGTGAGCATAAATCATAGTTGCAAATTCCGCTAGATGGCGGCCACACAATCTAATCTAATTAAAAATTAGATGTTTTCAGGTCCAAATCACAGCTTTTTCTTGCTTAAAGGAGGCGGCAGGGTCCATTATTTACGATACTGAGCGATAAACTCGTGAGGTTGTTAACATTAGAAAGAAATATCTTCGCTTTTAATTAAATTTCTTTCCACTCTGATCTACTAGTGACATCTATCCGGAAACGGCCAAACCATGCAGCTAGCACTAGCAGCTAAAGAAATCAATAAACGGCGCTGTTTTTCCTGCAGAGCTTTTTGCTTGCGATATTATTGATTTTAAATAACGCTGGCCCTACACTACATTTGATATTTTCGAGGTGATTTATGACATTCGAAACATGTAGCGAACCAATTCTTCAAAACTAGCGGGAGGGTAAAAGCGAAAAATAAGGGGCTGCCAATATTTGTAACACTCAAAAATGGGTGAAAAGATTTATTTTGCTCTGTTTCTTTACAAAAAACGTTTTTTTTTTACGAAAAACTTGATCTCTGCCACTTTTTTTATTTTTTTCTTCAACTTTCTCGAAATTTTCGTCATACCGTAGAAAAAAATTATTTCCCCCATGGTCATACCCTACTTTTATTCGAAAAAATATAGAAACAGAGACGGGATCAGTTTTCCTAAAACGGGAGATCTTGGTTTCGAGTGAGAAGATAAAGGGCGCCGCAGGCAAAAATTTTTCAATTAAATTAGCCGAACGCAAAAATGTTAGAAAAACAAAGCACGAAATAAAAATGGCGCCGCTTACAATTTTTTTTCAAAAATTACGTAATTTCGGGAACGCAAAGAAATAGGTCTAAAGAGTATAATTTTTAAGAAAAAAATATCAATTTTCTCTCCCTCCTCCACTGGGACTACAGGGGCCGTGCACAAATTACGTAATGGTCATAGGGGGGAGGGGGGTTACAAAACGTTACGTAGGGGGGAGGGGGGTTTTCGACAGTGTTTGCATTTGTGTGAAACTAAGAAAATTTGGAATGAAAATAAGTGAAAAGTTTTTTTTTTTTTTGGGGGGAGGTAGTGGTCTTGAAATCGTTACGTAATATTAGGGGAGTGGCGTGCCAAACCGTTACAAAACATTACACAGGAAGGGGGTCAAAAATTGTTAAAATCACCGTTACGTAATTTGTGCACGGCCCCACATCTGACTGTTCCTTCTTTTTGATTTCGAATCAAAGTGCAAAACCCGGGTTGGACGTTTGAAGGCGTCAACCCGTCCTATTTGCTTGATAAAGTTTCTACGGAAATATCTCAGTCGATTTCTCCGGCCGTGTATGAACGCTTTAGGTTAGGCATTTGCATGTATCTCAGTCCCCAGCCTTTAAACAGTGCGTAAGGACAATGGTTACAAAATGAAAAGCCGAAAAATACTTTTTTTTTACGATATCTTTCATCAGTTTGGTATAAAAGTCGAGCAAAAACAATTTTTATTCCAGTCCTAAAGGTATGAAAATGGAAAACATTAGAAAACAGCAACCTGGAATGGATTTACTACGTGTAAGATGTAGTGACAACATCGCCCCATGCCCATCCTTTTCTGCCTAATGTGCTTTTCCGTTTGTCTGCGTCTTATACACGGCTGCTTGGCCCCCTAAGGATCTGCTTAGGAACCCTGTATTAGTAAGTCGCAAAATACCATTGACAATAGACAAATTGACGTTTTTATCAAACAGCCGTGCATCCGATTCAAATATATCAAATTCAATAAATCAAACCAACAAATCGAATGGCGGCTTCCTACTGTCAATGTCACGTTTTGCAACCAAGGATAGGATCGTCGTCTAGTTCCCCCTTAAAGCCGTATCTTACAATATTATCAAACGTCCCCGGGACGTTTTAGAGCAATCCCGGGGATAATAATAACAGTACCTCCTTGCAATGTTCCGGGGACGTCCCGGCAACGTTTCTTTAATAATGAAGGCTCTAAAGCTGCACGAAACAATTATCCGTCTTGGAGTAGTACAGGATGGTGGTTAACATAAGGGGACGTTTTTTGACTGTTTTGGTACGTTTTAAAAACGTCCCCAGAAGACGTCCTGGGGCGGTTGAAAAAGTATACTTTTACAAAAAAAAAAACGTCCCATGGAGGTCCAGCGATGGCATCGTACGTTCTCGGGACGCCCACAAAGTCCCAGTGGGACATTCCAGAGACGTTTTAAAATCGTACTTGTGCTATTAGGGTACATATCTGGGCGTCTCGTTGTCCTCCATATAAGTGCATTCTTGTTTTTAGTCCAGTTTGAGAGTGTCGATACGCATAGAAAAATGTTATTTTTCCTTTGTTTGGTAGGCACGTAATAATATGCTTTTGATTACTTAACAACTTGTTTTTTCTTTTTTAAACGTAAACAAGAAAAGCCGGAAAATTTTGTATTAGTCTGTTTTAATTTTAGCCTTATAATAATAGTAAAATTATGCAAAAGAAAGTTAACATTAAAAAGCTGACATAAGCACTAAAAACAAGTATTGTGTGTGAACATATATTATATAGAATTTAAAGTTGCCGAAAAGTTTAATTTTTAAATTTGAAATGTAACAAATGCATGTCATTTTCATACCTTACAACACAATTAAGAAAAATATAAAAAGATAATCAATCTGGCTATGCATATTATTTAACAATTAAACACCCTTAAAAACTGAAAATGTGATATGTGTTTAGTAGTACAATGAATGGTGGAGTTTTACCCTACAAAAGGTCCGGTAGTTCTGAATTTTGGATATGTTTTACAGGTCGGTAGGGTAGTTACAAATCTGTCATCCCACACCTGTGCTCCCTCCGCCATCTTGAAAATTCGTTGAAAGTTGGAACTTCTTTTAGTTTTTTGCTTGTAGTTTCGTTCCAGTGCACTAAATCGCAAAAAAGTTATGTGCAGTTTGATAGAGGATCAAATTATTCAAAATATAATAGTATTATTGTTAAAAACAAAAGATCAAAAGATCTAGGGTAGAAATAACGAAAATTTTGACACCAAGATCTTTTAATCCTTTGTTTTTAGATTCTTTTCGGTTGATGTAACTGATTTGGACGTTTTTTAACTTCTTTTTTGAGTATTATTGTTGTTGTAAGATCAATAGCAACGAAACTAGGAAATTCTAAATTGACAAAAATCATGCGCTTCGCAAAATTTTCAGTGTTTTTTAAATTTACATTAACTCTCCAACACTTTACTCTAGGTTAACTACGTACGTTTCGGCTTACGCCATCATCAGGTAAAAATTATATGCTAAAAAATTTATAATAAAATTTAGTTAATGCATTAGAAATTTTTTAGCATATTATTTTTACCTGATGATGGCGTAAGCCGAAACGTACATAGTATAAAAATTAATAAATAATTCAAATGACCGAAACTCACGACTTTCACTGCTTTATTATACCAAACGGTCAGGAATCTATCACTAAATTATATTCTATAGGAAAAAATACAATACCTGACTTATATTTCTATAATGCCTTTACATTTCTATGGCTTGTAGTCTATACGCTCTAAAAACTCCAATATAAAAACCGCATAAGGGTATTTAATTATAACAGTAGTGTTTTTTTAATAATAATAAGAGTAAGCTTGTATAATTTCTGGGTCTAATTACGTCTTAGATATTAAAAACTGCATAATAAGATCTAAGAAAAGATGCATAATAAAACCCAATAAGGTTTTTTCTCTTTTTTTTCTGGGAGCAGAGAAATTAGCCTCGTACAATTGATTTAAAAAAAAATTCATACATGCATTTTTTCCTATGCCACAAAATTTAGCTTTCTATTAATGTATACTATTATAAGGCGCCACCACCTTAGTATCCCAATAAGCATTTTTGTCTATATAAAAGTTACAGCAAATAATATAAAACCTTCATAAAATAACCAAAAGTTACATTATTTAGTGTTGGTGATAATTTTATAACTCTAATATATCTCTTAAATGAGTAAAAAAGACTTGAAAAACAACTGTTCAACACCAGCTTATAAAAATTTATGGTACATAGTAATGGATAGAAAAACTACATATAGATTTTATAAAACTTCCTTATGAGCCCTCAAGTTTAGAGATTATTATAAAAAGGTTTTACAACTGTTCTAACAACACTACATAACAAATTAAAGGTTTTTATGGATTTAGAAATATAGATTTTCCATCTTTCTTCCCTTTGCTTGTTATGTATTATTCTTTTTCTTTTTACAATAAAAAAATTTATAAAATGGTGTTTAGCAATCTTCTAAAATAAATAAAAATGAAAGTGAGATAAGCTGAAGCAGGAATATGAATATTTATATACTATAGTCAAATAAAAGCTGTTTTTCAAGTCATCCTACTCTGAAAATCAGCTGCGGTCCCGTGTGTACTGTATAGTTTTCGAATACACTCACGTAAATTTCATGGGCTCCAAAAATACTTGAGAAAACGAGAAAAAAAATATTAATTTAAATATCGGTTTTTTTTTCATACGCGTTTTTTTCTTTCTGGGACAAATATTGAATTTTGTATGTTGTTCTTAACCCTAACAAGCAATATTTCGATTGAAACACATGTTGAAACCCCATAAATAACGTTTTTATTTAGGCCAAAAACCTATTTTTGTAATCCAAAATGGCGAAAATTTCCGACAATTCTATAAAAAAAACAATACAACTATACCACTGTTTACCTCGTCAACACTATTTTATAACCCTTTTAAAAAATGATGCTACTTGGAACAAAGGGCTACAGATGGCGCAGTGTTGAACACTGATGGTCTGTTTCTGCGAGCTTAACATAGTTACCATTGTTCTCTTTTCCTAAATGTCCTAAATGCATTTCTCGAGAGATCCAGCATACTACACATACCAGGAAAAATACCCGCCTCCACACACTTCAAGCCCGCATAACTATCAGAGGTAACTATCTAAAGAATATAGTTAGATTGAGGGGTCGAAGGGTGTACAGGCGAGTATTTTCCGGGGTGTTCACATTTGCCGCCGACCAGCAGTATCAGCGTATGCGCTCGACGTTTCACGGTTCTCTTTTTCTAAAACACGGTTCCCATCTATGCGTTTCTCATTCGTGGGTCCCCCGAATCAAAACACGTATCACGTGGTCTAAGCGAGATTTGCCTTTACAAGTTCATGTCGGACCACGTGATGAGTTTTTTGAGTCAGGGTGACTGCGCATGGGAAACGCTGGTGGGAATCGGGTGTAAAATGCATTCGATCCCGATATCTGTCATCAGCAACTATCTCAAAAAGATTTGGATTTCTTATCTCTCTCAGATTGATGTAATTAAAACAAGATAATAATGGTATGGTATCTCACAAAAACGTGCCTTTTGATGTCGCAAAAACGCTCCGTTTGAGGTCGCAAAAACGCGCCTTTTGATGTCACAGAATTAACCTTAAAAAATCTTGTTTGTTTTGTTTTTATAATTGCCAAAATAAATTAAAATTGTTTTTTTTTGTTCTAAAAACAGTTGTATTATAACCACTATATAAAGAAATTAATAACAAAATTATAGAAAAAACCTTATGGGCAAAAAAGGTTTATGAATGAGTTCATAAGAATATTACAGACACCAATTTATTTAACTATTGTGTGTGAGTTCCCAAGTTTTTATAAGTGTCTCTCGAAATATTTTCAATCTTATCTTATATAAATTTGTTGTTGGTTAATTAAGTTTTATAAGTGGGTTGATAGCAACATTTTAAAAACCAATCTATTATATATCTTTAATTGATAGTTACTTACGGTTTTATAGGTGGGTTGACAGAAAGATTTCAAACACCAATTTATATAACTTTTGTCACTGATGACTTATATTTTTATAAATATGTTGGTGGAAACACCAATTTATATAACATTTGAACCAATGACTTCAATTTTTATAAAAATGTCCGTGGAAATATTGTTAACGCCAGTTTTATGTTACTTTAGGGTACCATCAATTTAGAGCCTTTAATAAAACAAATATACAAACTCAATTCTTGTAGGAAACTTCTAAATACCCTAGGGTGTCAATGGAACCCTTTTTATAATAATTATATAAATATCTGTCACCAGAAGTTTCTAAAAATGCTCATTGGGATGCCTGACAGCTTAAAATTCATTGTGACATCCTTAAAAATGCCACAGATATCAACATTTACAAAAGTTCAAATTATCACTCGAGTTATAAAAGACGGCTGGTCTTCAAGAAGAGCGGGCACCCATTTTGGAGTTAATAAAATGACGATAATGCGATGGAAAAAGCGGTGGATTGAAAATAATTCTACGGATAGGAAAGATGGATCAGGACGACCAAAAGTAAGTTTTGAAGTGCAAGATGAGAGACTTATTGACCATCTCAGACAAAAGCCTTTTTCAACGTCGGTTGAAGCAGCTAATGTAACATTATTTGCGGGTTCTTTAGCAGCAGTAAATAGAAGAGTAACGAAATCAAAAGTCTCTTGTCGAGTTGCTGCAAAGAAGCCTTTTCTAACAGAAGAACAAAAACAGGCCAGAGTGATTTTTAATGATTTAACTCAATGGAAAATATATGGGGTCGAATCTTTAAAATAATATACCAAAAGAATTGGAGACCACGAAATGTTGAAGAGTTAAGCGATGCTATTTATCGCGCATCGGATCAGCTCTCAGAAGACCATCAGTATTTTCAAAACTTAACCTTTTCAATGACCAGACATTTGCAGCTTGTAATAGAGAAAAATGGTGATCATATTAAATACTAAATTATTTATTTTAGTTCTTTTTTGAGTTAAAATAATTAGTATTAAGTTTACCATCGTTTTTGTCCTAGTTTCTTATTCGTCGATTTATTTTCAATCCCGCGCTGTTTCCATCGTATTATTGTTATTTTATCAACTCCAAAATGGGTTACCGTCCTCTTTATAGAACAGCCTTCGTCCGTTACTCGAGTAATAATTTGATATTGTTCAATAAAGTCTTTACTAAAACATTATTTTTGCTGATTTTTTAGTATTATGCAAAATTTAATATAAAAATTAGGTTGCCTTTAATTTAAGTAAAAAAATATTTTCATTTTAGCTGGTAGTCCGTATATATTATACACTTTTAGAAAGGCCAATTTTGTGACTGCATGTATGCGTTTTTTTTTTAATCAAGTGTACCTATGCTTTTTATAATTTTCTTCTTTAATTCACTTATACAGGGTGATTCAATAATCCCATGACTGTCCACCGGATTTATCTGGAAACTATCAGTGGCGCACCAAAAGTGGGAGGGGGCGTTTGGGGTTAAGAGAGAAGCCTGATTATATACAATTGGCACAATCAAATAACAGCAGGAATAAAATATGTAGGGAATAAAATACAAGAACCTGGAATTTTTAATAAAATTCTTTAAAAAATCATAAATTGCAAAATTTTTCGCCTGCGGCGCTATAACCCCTTTCACTTTTACGATTTCATTCGGTCATGACCGCTTTAATTAGGATCACCATTAAAATGGTCTTTTTATCAAAAAATTTCGCCTGCGGCGCATTTTAGCATTCTAACAAATGAATTCAGGGTAAATAAACAACTCAAATACCCAAAACCCCATCAATATTTACGATTTAAATTTTACTGTAAGTGTTATTTTCTGAAAAAAATTTGTCTGCGTCACATTGAACCATGATTTTGCCATCAAATTTTAGATAAACAAACAATTTTAAATTTGGTTAACACCCCCCCCCCCCCTACATTTAAGCCTAGATCCGCGCTTGTAAGCAGCTGTTTCCTTGTATCAATTGTGGTCACATTTTTACTTCAAATTAAGTTTTCTTTATTATTTATCTCTAACCCCCTCCCCCCACCCCCGAATCCAATTCCTTGGTAACTTGGGAGTAGGGTGAAAACATGTTGAGTTAAAATAATGGCACGAACTCCTTTCTAAAACGGGAGTTGATTTCTAAATTTAAACTATTTTTTTTATTCTCTAAAGGATAATGGAAAGGCCAAAACTTTCCCAAAAAAATTCAAAATTAAAAGAAACAATTTTGTCTTAATTAAATAGTATGTTTACCGGCCTCCGTAGCGCAATGGGTAGCGTGTCGACCTGCCGTACGAGAAGTCTCGGGTTCGAATCCCTGCTAGGTGCATGGATATTTTGTGCCTGCAGAAACACTTGACTACACTGGGAATAAATCCTACTATGGATGGAAAAGTGCCAGTATATATAAAAAAATAGTATGTTTTCACATCGTATTCAATACGTATCGAAAAACAAGCATCCTACTCTTTCATATATCACGCTTTTTGTCGGAACAGAGAACATGTTCTAAGAAAGAAAAAGAAGACAATATTCTCAATATGTATTAGGTACGATGTGGAAACATATTAAAAGTCTGCCTTTCCAACCGAAGTTTTGTTCTTCGTGATATTCTTTTCATCAGGAGTAAAGAACAGAAAATGTGCCTTGCAAAGAAACCAAAATTGAACAGTTTGGGAGAAATATCTGCCAGTTTTTTTGTCGGTTTATATTCTCCCTTGATAAAATGCACCATGCATCAGGAGTAAAGAACAGAAAATGCGCGTTGTAAAGAAACCAAAATTGAACAGTTGGAGAGAAATATCTGTCAGTTTTTTTGTCGGTTTAGCATTTTTTTGAGAAAGCTTTGCAAAAAAGATCCAGGAAGTGTTTTTTGATCCTTGTTAATCAAATCGACGCGTTCGCATCTTAATTAATTTATACGAAAATTTAATTATATAAAATTTGTTACATTTTTGTCTGGAAGAATCCCCTTTAAATTTTTAGTAGCTATATAGTTTATTCTTTCGCTCTTTATTAATAATTATACTTTAAAGTCAACAGAAATCCACTGGTTTGTTGAGTTCGATTGCACCAACAGGTGAAATGACGTCATCACCGGTGAATCAAATAATAGTCCACCAAAAAGATAAAAGAGCGTGGCAGCATAAACCCAAAACGTTATAATGTATCTGCTTTTTGATTTTTTTTTTATATCTAAGCTGTGGCATATCTTCCATACATATTTAATTTAAACTTGAATATCTTGTGTGTGTTTGGCATTTTTCAAAAGTCATATTTTTTAGGGATTCAGAAAATGGGTCCACAATTTAAAAAATATAAGTTTGTGTCATATTTTATTTTTGGGAAACTGTATAAAAGAGCATAAACTTTTTTGAAACCGCTTTTTTAGTCCACCGTACCAATATGGTATGGGGGACTATTAAAATCGTGAAATTTTGACTTTTCCTAAAAATATTTTATCGAAAATGATTTACTAAGGTTCCAAAACACCTCGACGAAAAAAAAGTTGTCTGTCGGTGTCTGTATACACGATAACTCAAGAACGCCTTAATCGATTTTAACGAAATTTGGCACAAAAATCCTCTATCTAAGAGAAGGATAAAATATTTAAAAGAATTGTAATTTCGGAACAAAAGCAAGTAGCAATATACGGTTTCCAGATTTAGGTTTTCATGAAAATGAACCACAAATTTTGTTATAAAGTCCAAATTTGTGGGAGCTTTAGTTTCCGAGTTATTTGAAAAAACGTTAAAATATATAAAAAAGATCATAACTTTAGAAGTAAAGCAGCTATTAATATGCGGTTTTCAGATTTTGGTTTTCGTAAATATTACCCAAAAATTTTGTTATAAGGTTCAAATCTTTAAAAGCTACAGTTTTCGAGAAATTTTCATTTCCTTTTAACATAAAATAATTGATTGTATAGTGGACTATCCGTGCTTTCTCGCACCAATTGATCCTATGTAAGTTTTTTTTTTGAAAAAATCTATAGTTCTCTCAAAAAATCCATTATTCCAGACTTTTGGGAAACACCGTATATGTATTGTAGTGAAATTTTGCTCCAAGCCCTATCTATCTAGCGTTTCATCAAGAAAATTATAAAAAAAAACAGTTATTACTCTATAACTTTCTTCAATAAAAATGGATTCAAATAAGTTTAAAAGTTTTATATTGTATTTAGAAATTCAGTTTTGCCATTTTAAAACTATGCTAGCAACCAAATATAAAAATAGCGTGTGAGAAATAGTAGTTTTCACAACTAGTGGCTAAAATAGTGCTTTTTTACAAGCGTTAATTTAAATAACGAGCGCAGCGAGATATTTAAAATCGTGAGTAAAAAAAAGCACAGTTTAGCCGCGAGTTCTTAACACTATTTTTTTAAATACCTTTATCAAAAATTCCAAGAAAAACAGGAAAATACTTTTAAAAAGTCGACCGAAGAACACTTCTCGCAACACACCATCTTTATACTATAAATCAAGGCGGCTGGTAAATGAAATAACAATGGTACGTTAACTGTTGGGACATTTTTATCTTCGACAGTTTGATATTTTGACGATGTTTTTAAATGATTTTTTCGTAAATACTTGGAGAAAACTGGCAGAAATGGCTTAGTTTTTAGGCAGGAATAATCAGATTTTTTTCATATTACTATGAATATAGACAGAAATCTTTTTTTGCACCCATGATAAAAAAAAGGTTTTCTGCATCGGTAACCAAAAAAGCCATGCTTTATTTATCTGCACACAGTTAAAATCATGTTTTTGATGAAAGTATAAAAAAATCATATTGTGCAGTTGCCTATGGTTTTCTATGAATTTTAGTGTGACAAAGTTGCTGAAAATTTAAATTTTGCTAAATACTATCATAAATGTTTGACTATCAAACATTTCCATCAGTAAAAATTTAGAGACTACACAGTTGAAAAGTAGAAACAATCCAAACAATTAAACTTATATTTATTTTTAATACGACAACTAACTAGCTCTTTAACATTTTTTCATGGTCACGAACTTAAAAAGTTCTTGTTAAAAGTTTTTGGTCCAAGAAGCACAAGAAGCCAATGTTCTAGATGCTTTGGTTTTTAAAATATATAAAACGGGTATTCTTAGCTAATGGGGACTCATCGGTACATAAAGTCAGCATAGCCTGAAATGGTGACGACACGACTTTATGTCTAACCTACAAATATATGTCATTATTTAAGCCGTTTTCTGGCGTGAGAAGGTTTCGAAACTATTTCGAAATCATGCAAGAAATTTCATTCTTCTGAAGGTCAGTCAAGCCACCCCCCCCCGAAAGATATTCGAGTTGTGATATGCTTATAATGTCGAACCAAATTCGAACAAATTTTGAACCGCTTTTAAAAATTAACCACACGCATTCCTGTTTTTTTTATATTCAACATGGGAAGTGCAGCCAGACGTCAAGCTACACCACCCTCAGTTAAAGCGTAGAGAAAAATGAAAAGCAACTATCTCAAAATTAAGAATTCATTTCGAACTCTTAATTAGTGAAGAAGCATGTTTTGTGACCATATGGGATTGATAGCTCTTTAGTCACACAATCGAGTGTTACCGGGTCTTTTGTTCGCATCTGTGGGATTGATATGACGTCATCTTTCAAGATGGCGGCCAAAAATCATAAAAAACACAACTTTCGCAACCAGGGCATGCTTATACTCGATTCCATATAATTCGAGAAGGAGGATTTCAAAAAGGTCATCCGACCTTAACTGACCTTGAGAATAGCAATAAACAAGATTTTTGCCATTTTCTCTCAAAAAATCTTAATAATTCGAGGTTTTGTCAGTCCAATATTAAATCAACCTTAAACTATTAGGCATATATGCCAAATTCGATCCTTAGAGTTTGATGCAGTTTAAGGCTTCATGACCTAGAAAAATACCCCAGTAAAATTAACAAATTGCAAAAATAACATACATATAAAAGGGCACTATTCATCAACTATTAAAGCGAAGAAGACCAAATTTGGTAATAAACATAAGAAACTCCAGTTCAACAATATTGTAAAAAAAAATTAGGTTCAGCTATGACGCGTTTCAATATGGGGGATGATATATCAACATGGCGACTTATAACCACATTTTATTTTATCTAACTTCGTATAAAAGCAAAAATGACAAGGTGGCCATTAATTCTTGTTGACTTATCGCCGCTTATTATGAAAAAAAAGTTTAGTGGATGGATGACCTTGATTGACTTTGAAAATAATATGTACAAGTGAAAAACCAGCTTTTTGTGATTTTTTTTCCAATGTACCACTATGCAAAAACTTTAAGTGCCGGAGATGAAATTAACCTCCCTACCATTTGTTTTTGGATATGGCGTCCCACATGAATATGCCTGTCGTTTTTATTAAGTTTCGGAACTGTTCTACTTACTTGTCTAGCCAACAAAGTTATTTAAATAACCTCTAAGAGAGTTAGCAGAAGTTAGTTATATATTACTACAGGGTTCCTAAGCAAATCCTTAGGCGGCCAAGCAGCCGTCTATAAGACGCAGACAAACGGAAAAGTACATTAGGCAGAAAAGGATGGGCATGGGGCGATGTTGTCACTACATCTTACACGTAGTAAATCCATTCCAGGTTGTTGTTTTCTAATGTTTTCCATTTTCATACCTTTAGGACTGGAATAAAAATTGTTTTTGCTCGACTTTAATAGCAAACTGATGAAAGATATCGTAGAAAAAAATATTTTTCGGCTTTTCATTTTGTAACCATTGTCCTTACGCACTGTTTACAGGCTGGGGACTGAGATACATGCAAATGCCTAACCTAAAGCGTTCATACACGGCCGGAGAAATCGACTGAGATATTTCCGTAGAAACTTTATCAAGCAAATAGGACGGGTTGACGCCTTCGAACGTCCAACCCGGGTTTTGCACTTTGATTCGAAATCAAAAAGGAGGAACAGTCAGATGTGGGGCCGTGCACAAATTACGTAACGGTGATTTTACCAATTTTTGACCCCCTCCCTATGTAATGTTTTGTAACGGTTTAGCACGCCACTCCCCTAAAACGTAACGATTTCAAGACCACTACCCCCCCCCCAAAAAAAAAAACTTTTCACTTATTTTCATTCCAAATTTTCTTAGTTTCACACAAATGCAAACGCTGTCGAAAACCCCCCTCCCCCCTACGTAACGTTTTGTAACCCCTCTCCCCCCAAGGACTATTACGTAATTTGTGCACGGCCCCGGTAGCCCCAGTGGAGGAGGGCGCGAAAATTGATATTTTTTTCTTAAAAATTATATTCTTTAGACCTATTTCTTTGCGTACCCGAAATTACGTAATTTTTGAAAAAAAATTGTTGCTTTGTTTTTCTAACATTTTTGCGTTCGGCTAATTTAATTGAAAAATTTTTGTCTGCGGCGCCCTTTATCTTCTCACTCGAAACCAAGATCCCCCGTTTTAGGAAAACTGATCCCGTCTCTGTTTCTAAATTTTTTCGAATAATAGTAGAGTATAACCATGGGGGAAATAATTTTTTTCTACGGTATGACGAAAATTTCGAGAAAGTTGAAGAAAAAAATAAAAAAAGTGGCAGAACTCAAGTTTTTCGTTAAAAAAACGTTTTTTGTGAAGAAACAGAGCAAAATAAATCTTTTCACCCCTTTTTGGGTGTTACAAATATTGGCAGCCCCTTATTTTTCGCTTTTACCCTCCCGCTAGTTTTTCAGAATTGGTTCGCTACATGTTTCGAGATCATGTCATAAAACACTTCGAAAATATCAAATGTAGTGTAGGGCCAGCTTTATTTAAAATCAATAATATCGCAAGCAAAAACCTCTGCAGGAAACACAGCTCCGTTTATTGATTTCTTTGGCTACTAGTGCTAGCTGCATGGTTTGGCCGTTTCCGGATAGATGTCACTAGTAGAACAGAATGGAAAGAAATTTAATTAAAAGCGAAGATATTTCTTTCTAATGTTAACAACCTCACGAGTTTATCGCTTAGTATCGTAAATAATTGACCCTGCCGCCTCCTTTAAGCAAGTTTGATTTGGTTTGGACCTGAAAACATCTAATTTTTAATCTCATGGTGTGGCTGCCATCTAGCGGAATTTGCAGACATCTTGTCAACGGTTATTATTGCAACTATGATTTATGCTCACAATGAAAGAGTGGCGACAATTTTTTCTCATGAAAGCAGTCCGGAGATAATAACAAACTGGCACCATTGCTCAATATACCTGTTTCTTTTGTGCGCGCAGAACTTTCTATGCCATTTCTGTTTGATTTATTGAAATCCTATACCTAACGAAAATCTTAGGAACCCTGTATATACTGGACCAGTGGTTTTAGATGCCATTCTTCAAAATGGCGGTAGGGCATTATTAACATTCATAATAAAATTCAAGGATGAGGATTTAACAGCTATTTAGTCACACATTCATGTGCCACCGGATCCCTGTAGAAGTTCCGAAACTTAATGAAAACGACAGGCATATAGGTCATTTTTATCGGGGTATAGCATAAACATATAAGACGCCATATCAAAAAAAAAAAAATGATAGGGAGGTTTAACATGAAGTGTTTGTTTATTGAAAAGATGTTAACTTCATCTCCGGCGCTTAAAGTTTTTGCGTAGTCGTAAATTGGAAAAAACATCACAAAAAGGTGGTTTTTTACTTGTACATGGTATTTTCAAAGTCAATCAAGGTCATACGTCAACTACACTTTTTTCATACTAAGCGGCGACAATTCAACAAGAATTGATGGCCACCCTGTCATTTTTGATTTTTTACGAAACTGGATAAAATAAAATGTTATAGGTCGCCATTGTGCTGAACCCAATTTTTTTAACAATATTGTTGGACTTGCTCTTCTTTTCTCTCTTACCAAATTTGGTCCTCTTCGCTTTAATAGTTGATGAATAGTGCCCTTTAGTATGTTATTTTTGCACTGTCTTGTGTTAATTTTACTGGGGTATTTTTCAAGGTCATGAAGCTTCAAACTGCATCAAACTCTAAATATCGAATTTGGCATATATGCCTAATAGTTTGAGGTACATTTGAAGTTGTACTGACAAAACGAATTATTAAAATTTTTTGAAGAGAAAATGGCAAAAGACGTGACCTTGATGAAAAAGCTCAACGATAGACCGCAAAGATTGGACTTTGATGTCTGTATTCGATAGGGAAGTCTCCGCTTTTTTACAGATAAAAGGAAGACAGAATATTGCGCTATAATCCACATTTGCGGGTACGTCCTATGACCAACTTAAAGTTTCTAATAGCTGACTGCACTCGTTACTAACGTAGGAATGGACGTAACGTTTGCGGCCACAGCAACGTACGCACTGATTGAATCAACCATAAAAGTGGGCCTTGTTTAAAACGTGGCATAAACCAGTCAAAAAAGTAGTATCTTGTAGCTGTGTTTTAAAGGCTTTAGGTATCAGCTAAAAGCTTTCTTTAAAATGACGTATGTTATTTCTTAATTTGCTTAATATTTTTTGAGTTTTTTTATTACATTTTTTTTTTCGTTTTTCGTTAAAAAAAAATAAAAACAAAAACTAAAAAAATAAAAAATAAAATATCATGTGCAATACATCATTTTCAAAGAAATGCTAGGCTTATTTCAAAAATCAAGTAAAAAATCAGTTATTACTATAAAATCCAGCTAGAAAAATAAATTTAAATTACTTGAAGAAAAGCAATTTAAATCAAAAATAAATCTATTTATAGGACAAATTCTAAAATGCATGTTTTTCAAAAACCCCTGTAGCTCAAAAACGGGTTGACATACTGACATGTGGTAATTTTTCATCGAGTCCATGACATACATATTAGTTTTTCGCTATCTCTCCTAGAAATACCCAAAACCCCGAAATCCTCTCGAATTTGGACCACCCTGTAGTAGTTTTTAATTATAGATCCCAAGTATCACAAGGAATCACTATCACGAAAATTTTCGCAAACCTAAGCATACGTTTATATTGCGTCCAAATTCTCAGAACAGTATGTACCCATTTGTTTTTTTGTTGCGTTGTTGCCGAAACTCGCAAAATCATTATAATTATTTATTTTTCAGGCTCCCCGCTGGTCCGACGCAGACGCGTCATTCGCGAATCCTCCGACGACGACTGCAATTCCACCTCCTCCCCTTCTGAAGCCCTCTTCAGCCCTCAACCACCCCTCGGGAACCACTCGGTACCGCTCTACTATAAAGAACATCACAGCGCAGTTGTTCCGCCCTATAATTTCGAAGCGAGCCACACGGGAAATGCTGTACCACCCTATAATTTCGAGACTAGTAAGGCAGAAAATCCGGCGACGCTCGAGACTAAGGAACCCTACGACGCACCTTTAGGCGGTACGCCACCTGCGAGTCGTACCCGTGATGATTCGCATGGTTGCGTGCACCGGCACCGCAGGAACGACTCAGTTAATAGTACGGTCAGTTTTGAATCGCCGGCGGGCGCGCAAAGCGGTATTTCGAGCGGCATCAGCGGGTCGTCGTGTAGTAATTGCGGATGCACCGCGAGTACCACTCACCGTCCTCAGTTTATCCCTATACCCGTGCCGGTACCTATCCCGTTTCCGGTACCGTGGAACGTTGCGCAACTCGGAAACACTTCTTGGAACGACTTGAGTGCCGCTACTCTCAGTCCGTTTGTGCTGTATAAAACGCCACCCCAAAGGAATGACTGGTGGAAGTACTTGGCGCAGGTACCGCCGTATGTGTGGCCGTTACTGTCCGGGAACGGTACGCCCATGATTAATGAGGAGATACCGCTCGCGCAGGAACTTTTCGGAACCGCTAACGATAAAACTGGGGAGAATGGGGATCAGAACGAGAAAAAGAGTGAAGGTGAAGTTGTTGAAAATAATCCCGATAAAATTTTAGAAAAAGATGCGGACTTGAGTGATTCTGATAGCGTGGAAAATGATGACTCGGATGACGAGGAACCTAGTGGGCATCTGGAATGTGAAAATATGTAAGAATGTTATAAAATTTGCACAATTAAGTTATTTTAAATGTGCCTGTATTAACAAATTATTACAGTAAAATTTTCATAAATAAGGGGGGTACCTCGAAAAAATTCCGGGGAGGCCAAAATTTTTATATGTTGTTGGGGAGGGTCTAAAAGTAAGATCCTCAAGTTTGGGTTTCCCCCACTCCTCGGGAACCATCTGCCATTTTGAAAAAACTTTGTAATTGACTTTTCTCCATTTCTATTGGTCGGAGTTGAAAAAGTCTGAAAACAAAAATATTCGGCATGAAACTTTCTGTATTTAGGTTCCAAAAAATTAGATGGCGCCGAAGTTACAAAAAAATTAGTTTTAACGTATTTTGACCAAAAAAAGTCGAGTTTTTTTTTAAACTTTTAATGAAAAAGTTGTAGATCTCGGAAAAATCCTATAAAAACATGTATATTGTTTATAATTAATTAAACAGTCTCTGAGCTACAGAGACTGAAAGTCGGTAAAATTAATTGAGAATCGCTTTCTGGGCATGCATGAAGTCGCTCGTTGTGGATTATACAGGGTGTCTTAATTGCCATGGGCAACTTTTGCTATCTCGGTAACTATAAGAACTACAAAGTTTGTCAAATTACACAAAATGTGCAGTTTTTGGGAACATTGCAAATCTGGTTTCAAATTTTAAAAAAAAAGGTTCTAACCCGAGCTACAGGTGGCTTTCGAAAAATTGCTGAAAACTTTTTTATCAAATATCTCAAAAAGTATAATTTTTACAAAAAATTGGTAAAGTAATTTGTTTTTGTATTTTTGATTTTCTTCAATTTAGCATGCACATTTTGTCTAATTTACCCAACCTTGTAGTTTTCATAGTTACCGATATAGTAATAGTGGCCCATGGCAATTCGGACACCTTGTATATTATTATTTACAGTAAGAGGAGTACAAATAAGGTATCAAATTAAAGCTTGTGACGTGCGCTACACAAATGACCAGGTCTGTCGGCATAAAAATTGCTGAAATTATCTGACAGACTGACATCTAGTCGTTTTTAAAAATTAACAACAGAGAGTTGAACCTGCAACAAAAATTATTGAAAATTTTATGCCAAAGATTTTTGTTTCTACACTTTTTTGCTTCCGACCAACACAAATGAAAAAAATTGGTTTTGAAGTTTTTTCAAAATGGCGGATAGTGCCGGAGGAGTGGGAGAAACACAAACTTGAGAATTTTACTATCAGACCCCCTGTTAAATACTTTTGGCAATTTTACTCTACTACCATCAATTATGTAAAACCATTTTTCCAAATTTTGACCCCTCCCCTCCTTGCAACACTTTATTACATTTTTGCAACCCCTTGCCCCTCCCTTTTAGCTCTTAATAATACTTCTACGCACGCCTCTTGTCGCGATTATCGTTTATGTAAGCGATGGATGGCCCGTTACCCAAAAGGATTCGACTATCGGTACCCGACTAAATGTCAGTCAGTCAGATACTTTTTCATGCCGACAGACTGGGTCACTTGTGTAGCATACGTCACAATCTTTAATTTGATACGTTATTTGTAGTGCTCTTACCATAAATAAAATACATAATATATAGAAGATGCGTGCATGTCCCGAAAGCGGCTCTCAAAGAATTTTACCGACTTGAAGTTGCTGTAGTTTAGAGACTGTTTAATTAATTGTAAATAGTGTACTTATTTTTATAGGATTTTTCCGAGATCTATAACGTCCTTATTTAAAGTTTTTAAAAAAATCACTTTTTGTTGCTCAAAATACGTTAAAACTGATTTTTTGTAACTTTGGCGCCCTCTATCTTTTTGGAAACTAACTACAGAAAGTTAAGCACTTGGACAAAAATGTGCAAATTTTCTGCCGAATATTTTTGTCCTCAGTCTTTTTTTGCCTCTGACCAATAGAAATGGGGAAAGTTACAAAGGTTTTTCAAAATGGCGGATGGTTCCCGAAAGAACATACCAAAAACTCAGCCTATCCGGATTTTTTTCGACCTCAGAGGACAATTTTACTGTAGTAAAACTCAAAAATTGAAATTGTTACACACTAGGTAAGGCTTTATCTGTTACAGTTTTCGAGTTACTGATAATATTTAATCTTTATGAAAAATATTCTTACAAGTGTGTAAGCTACTTATTTTTGAACTTTTTATTTGAGCATTTTTGACATTCAATAACTCGGAAATTGTAAGAGACAAATCCTGAGAGTGTAGCCTTGCTGAAAACGTCTTCTGGGAAAGATGTCAAGAATTATTATTTTTTGAATTCACGAAGAATTCAGTTCTTATTTAAATTTTTTTTGCCAGATTTTGATTTTTAATAATAATGAATTTAAGCTCAAAAATTTCACCTTTATTAAGAAAACAATATATTTTCTGTGATGTCAAGGGACAAAGTCGCGAATTTCGGAGAGTAATTACCCAAAAAATTGAAAGAATTGGTTAAGAGTAGAAATTCTTTTGTTTATTGTCAGTTACCTTAGCTCAGGAAATGTCAAAGTGATGTTCAAAACGGGTCATATCTATTCCTTTTGGAGTCAAATAAACATCAGAACTGACCTTTGAATGGAAGGCACATTTTCTAAAAACGAATAGCAATTTCTGTTGAGCTTACTATAGTTACTATTGTTATCTTCTTTTAATTGCATCGGTCTGAAAGAGAACAAGATTACCCTTGCACCCCTCTACATTTTAAAATATAACTCCTTGAAATAGTTATCCTTGACAGATGCACGAGGTCGAAGGAAGTACAGGCGGGTCTGACAGATCACTTTCCTGGTAAGGTGTGGTATGCTGGATCTCTCTCAGCCGAATGCATTTAGAAAAAGAGAACAATAGTAACTATAGTAAGCTCACAAAAATTTGCAATAAGCATATATTGTATTGCTGAGAAGAGAATTGTTTGCAGATTTCAAAAATTGCAAAATATACAGGGTGTTCTATTAAAAAAATATATTTTTTTGCCATACCTCGTAAACAAAATGACGCGTTTTTGGATTTTTTTATTTAACCAAATTCTAACCCTCTAAAAGCACCGTTCCGTTTAAAGAATCCACCCTGTACTTTAAATTTAATATACAGGGCATTGCAATGCATCCCCGTGAAAGTTTTTGTAAGCAACATTAATCATCTAAATCCGAGAGACTATGTTTTACGCATGCGCAATGCAGTTACTGCAATGTCACGTTTCACTTTTACTTTTCAAAAACCAAGCAGTTTTCATTTTTTTACGTAAGAATATGTGCCGTCAAAAACAAAAATGTAATCTTATGGGTTTTTAATCGCATTTTAATGATCGAAAAATGTGAAAGTGCCAAGGCAGATGTTTTCTCCGGATGATACCAAAATTTTACAGGTAAGTTTATTTTTCCCTGTATAAATTTATAAGTACATGGTGATGGTGCAAACCTTTTCATACCTAACTGTGTGTGTACAGGGTGTCCCATTTTTGCGGTTTTAGCATTACTGTTTTACTTTTTTGAGCTTTAAAAAATTGTATTCACATATTTATTCTGTCTCTGGTAGTTTTTGAACTACAAGGAAAAGTTGAAAAGTGGTCGGAATAGAGATAATTGCATAATAATAAATAATAAAGCACAATAATTTTTTTCAAATGTTAATCCGACGTTTCGTTTCGTATGTACCATCATCAGGATCAAGAAGTTAAATACAAACTAAAATGTTTCTTTTTAAGTTTTTTTGAAGATAAAATATATATTTTTTATTTGGATGTTTCGATCCCGAAAAAAAATCATCTTCAGTGCATTTTTTTTCTAGTACGGCCCTGTCTCATTTTAATTTACCTGTTTTTGAGACCATTTATATTTATCTACTATATACTAGACCTGGACAGGCAAGAAATATTACATGAACATACTGCGTGAACCGAAAAAAACCGGACAATTTGGGAACAAACATTCGCTTTGCCAACATATTTAAATCCAAGATGGCGAAGAAAATCAAATACTTACCTTTTTTAAACCCCTTTTTGTTATATGTCGCTATTTTTTTTTCTAAATACTTAGTTGTGTATGTTAAAAAGTAACATTTATATCTAAAGAAAAAAACAAGTTTGAAAAAAGGTGCGCATTTGATTTTATGCGCCATCTTGAATTTAAATATGGCGGCAAAGTGAGTGTTTTCAGAAGACTGCTGATCTTATCAATACAGTTTTTTTAAATTAAAATTGGTAAACTTATAGCAAAAAACAATATGTCCGGTTTTTTTTCGGTTCACCCGGAATGTTCATAGAATATTTCTTGGTTGTCCAGGTCTACTATATAGCAGTTAGATATAAATGGTCTCAATAACAAATAAACTTTGTGAAAAAAAATGATATTTTATTATCAAACAAACTAAAAAGAAACTAAAATATGAAGCAAAACTTTTTGGTCCATGTTTAACTTTTTTATCTTGATGATAGTATTTACGAAACGAAACGTCAGATTAAAATTTTCAAAAGACCATTGTGTTTTTCTAAAAAGGTTGCCTCAGACATGTTTTTACAGAACTCAGTTATCTCTTAAATTAAGGGAGATATCATACATTGGCAATTCAGACCATTTTTCGAATTTCTCCTGTAGCTAAAGAACTACAAGAGAGATAATAAATCTGTTAATACTATTTTTTAAAGCTCAAAAAAATAAGACATCGAAAATGGAACACCCTGTACTGGGATTAAAATTAAAAACCGAAAAAACACACCAATTCGGAATCAAAAATCAAAACAAAATTGCCACTTCCAGGGCGTGTATACAGGGTTCCTAAGATTTTCCTTAGGGATAAGATTTCAATAAATCAAACAGAAATGGCATAGAAAATTCTGCGCTCACAAAAGAAACAGGTATATTGAGCAATAATGCCAGTTTGTTATTATCTCCGGACTGCTTTCATGAGAAAAAATTGTCGTCACTCTTTCATTGTGAGCATAAATCATAGTTGCAATAATAACCGTTGACAAGATGTCTGCAAATTTCGCTAGATGGCGGCCACACCATGAGATAATTAAAAATTAGATGTTTTCAGGTCCAAACCACAGCTTTTTCTTGCTTAAAGGAGGCGGCAGGGTCCATTATTTACGATACTGAGAGATAAACTCGTGAGGTTGTTAACATTAGAAAGAAATATCTTCGCTTTTAATTAAATTTCTTTCCATTCTGTTCTACTAGTGCCATCTATCCGGAAACGGCCAAACCATGCAGCTAGCACTAGCAGCCAAAGAAATCAATAAACGGCGCTGTTTCTCCTGCAGAGCTTTTTGCTTGCGATATTATTGATTTTAAATAAAGCTGGCCCTACACTACATTTGATATTTTCGAGGTGTTTTATGACATGATCTCAAAACATGTAGCGAACCAATTCTTTAAAACTAGCGGGAGAGTAAAAGCGAAAAATAAGGGGCTGCCAATATTTGTAATACCCAAAAAGGGGTGAAAAGATTTATTTTGCTCTGTTTCTTTACAAAAAACGTTCTTTTTACGAAAAACTTGAGCTCTGCCACTTTTTTTATTTTTTTCTTCAACTTTCTCAAAATTTTCGTCATACCGTAGAAAAAAAATATTTCCCCCATGGTCATACTCTACTTTTATTCGAAAAAATTTAGAAACAGAGACGGGATCAGTTTTCCTAAAACGGGGGATCTTGGTTTAGAGTGAGAAGATAAAGGGCGCCGCAGGCAAAAATTTTTCAATTAAATTAGCCGAACGCAAATGTTAGAAAAACAAAGCACGAAATAAAAATGGCGCCGCTTACAATTTTTTTTCAAAAATTATGTAATTTCGGGAACGCAAAGAAATAGGTCTAAAGAGTATAATTTTTAAGAAAAAAATGTCAATTTTGTCGCCCTCCTCCACTGGGACTACAGGGGCCGTGCAAAAATTACGTAATGGTCATAGGGGGAAGGGGGGTTACAAAACGTTACATAGGGGGGAGGGGGGTTTTCGACAGCGTTTGCATTTGTGTGAAACTAAGAAAATTTGGAATGAAAATAAGTGAATTTTTTTTTTTTGGGGGGGGGTAGTGGTCTTGAAATCGTTACGTAATATTAGGGGAGTGGCGTGCCAAACCGTTACAAAACATTACATAGGGAGGGGGTCAAAAATTGGTAAAATCACCGTTACGTAATTTGTGCACGGCCCCACATCTGACTGTTCCTACTTTTTGATTTCGAATCAAAGTGCAAAACCCGGGTTGGACGTTCGAAGGCGTCAACCCGTCCTATTTGCTTGATAAAGTTTCTACGGAAATATCTCAGTCGATTTCTCCGGCCGTGTATGAACGCTTTAGGTTAGGCATTTGCATGTATCTCAGTCCCCAGCCTGTAAACAGTGCGTAAGGACAATGGTTACAAAATGAAAAGCCGAAAAATATTTTTTTTTACGATATCTTTCATCAGTTTGGTATTAAAGTCGAGCAAAAAAAAATTTTATTCCAGTCCTAAAGGTATGAAAATGGAAAACATTAGAAAACAACAACCTGGAATGGATTTACCACGTGTAAGATGTAGTGACAACATCGCCCCATGCCCATCCTTTTCTGCCTAATGTGCTTTTCCGTTTGTCTGCATCTTATACACGGCTGCTTGGCCCCCTAAGGATTTGCTTAGGAACCCTGTATTAAGTTTATAATAAGTATATGGCTATAAGATACGGCCAAGACTTTTTTGATTGTTTGCCGAATAAGCTAAAAGAATCCTGCCCGAAATACATTGATAAATTATTTCGGTGAAATTTGTGTAAATATAAAATTATTTCTATGTCTAGTTCCAGAGATATAGACGGCAAAGTTTAAAAAAAACGTCGTTTTGGGGTGTATTGGGCACGCTCATAATGGCATTTCCTGACCAAAATAAAATAAGTTATCGACGAATATGGGTTACTTTGTTATTATTATGTTGGTAAAATATTAACTGGTTGTATACAGGGGCTAGTCAAAAAAATAATTTTTGACAATTTTTTATTTTCCCCGATATAAAAATAAGTTTTTCTTCCCAGTACTAATTAATTTGTGTAACATATTTTTTTTATAAAAACTTGAAGAAAAATGTTTTGTACTGCAACTTAAAAATCTAAATATACTTTTGCATTCAGTTAAAGTTATGAGTAAATTGAAATTCAAAAAGTTGATCCAGAACTGATGATGAGAGACGAACTGATCCAGGGATTTTAATTTAATTTTGCGTTCGCCTTGATCATACTTTTATCTAATACGGGGTGCAATTTTTTTGTCATCTCTTTGTGTTTTGCATCTAGGATAATAATTACTTTTATGAGTGGAATATTTTTTGACTGTTCTTTATTATAATAATTCTTCACCCTTCTTCGGACAAGCCACTGACTTTGACTAGTACTCAATAGAGTATGTAGGTGCAGTGGCGTAGCCGTAGGCAGAAATGACGCTTTTATAGGGTTACAGGGTTACTTTTATTATTATGGGTTAGGCCCTGAGGGGGGGTTTTAACCACGAAAACCCCCCTCTGACTACGCCACTGTGTATGTATAAGGGAGAGCAATTATCCGTAATCATAATTTATGGCATATTATTGTTTTTTGATAATTCAGCCCTACCAAAAGTGTTATTATTTAGTTTAGACAACCTTGAGAAACCTTTAAAAAAATCATCATCCTAAATGCAAAATATAAAGAAAATAATAAAAAAATTGCACCCAAAAATTAAATTAAAATCCCTTCATCAGTTTTAAAGAAATTAAATATTGATTACTTTTCTGTAAAAAATAATGACATAGAATTTTTTGCGTGTACCTCGTAGCTAGGAAAAAAATAAAAAAATAAAATTCAATTTATTTAAAGTTTATTTACTCATCACTTTAACTAAATGCAAATGAATATTTAGATTTTTAAATTGCAAAATAATTATTTCGTAGTAGAAAACAATTTTCGTCAAGTTTTTATGTTAAAAAAAATAAAAAAAAACGGTTACTGGGAAGAAAAACTTGTTCAGTGTATCTACAAACAATTTTTTTGACTAGCTTCTGTATACAACTTGCTAATTTTACCAACATAATAATAAGAAAGTCCATCTTCCTCAGTAACACATATTCCTTTTTGAGCGTGCCCAATATACCTCAAAACAACGCTTTTTTTAAACTTTGACCGTCTATGTCTCTGGAACTACACATACATATACATATACTTTATATTTACACATTTTTCTTATCTCATAACCAACTATTACATACTAAAATTTTATCAAATTTCACTGAAATAATTTTTCAATGTATTTCGTGCGGGGTCCTCATAAATAAATTTTAGCCAATTCTGACGACGAAAAAAAAAAATTTTCCTCTTAAATTAAATTTTAAACAATTTTTTATCATCATTATTTAAAACATAAACAATGTTGGCGTCGCCCATGTCTTTTTATATTGATGTTTACTAAATATGCACCATATTTAAATGCCCGTGTGCATGCTTAAAACTAACGAAGAATAAAATAGCCGGTTAATGAAAATAAATTTGAGTCATTTAATGAAAGGTATCAACCTAAATAAGCGTTAATAAGTGCACCACATCAATTAAAATAAAATAAAAAAAAATCGTTTGATTCCAAACATGTTAATAAAAAAAATTAATGGGGGAAAGGAAATGGTGCGTTAAATACAAATTAAGGTAAACTGTCTCTTGCAAATTTTAGATTTTACTTTTTAGAAAATCGTCAAAAAATAGTAGTTTTCACTAGTAGTGGCTAAAATAGTGCTTTTTTAAAGGGTTGGTTTAAATAACGAGCGCAGCGAGGTATTTAAGAACGCGAGTAAAAAAAAGCACAGTTTAGCCGCGAGTTGTTAACACTATTTTTTTAATACCTTTATCAAAAAATTCAAGAAAAACAGGAAAATACTTTTAAAAATCTCGAACGAAGAGCACTTCTCGCAACACAACATCTTTATTTTATAAATCAAGGCGGCTGGTAAATGAAATAAAAATGGATTCCATAGCAATGTGCCTTTTTACTCGGTGAATTGTTGCGACATTTTAATCTTTGACACTTTGATATTTTGACGATGTTTTTAAATGATTTCTTCGTAAATAATTGGTGAAAACTGGTGGGAATAGCTTAATTTTTAAGCAATAATACTTAGATTTTTTCAATATTACTATTTTCCGCTATTTCTCTTCACTTTTGAGTAAAAAACAGACAGAAATCTTTTTTTGCACCCGTGATCAAAAAAAAGCTTTTTTTAATACCTTCAAAGATTTCTGTCCGTTTTTTACCCAAAGTTAAAGATAAATAGCGGAAAATGATAATACTGAAAAAATCTAGTTATTCTTGCCTAAGAATTAAGCCATTTCCGCCAGATGGTGTGTTGCAAGAAGTTCTCTTGTAAAAAAGCACTATTTTAGCCACTAGTTGTTAAAACTACTATTTTTGCATCGGTAACCAAAAAACCCATGCTTTAGTTATCTGCAGACAGTTACTAAAATCATGTTTTTGATGAAGGTATAAAAAAAGGTTTTTTATTTCCACTAAAAATGTCTGTCTGTAACACGATTACTCAAAAACCGCTAAACCGAACAAAAATTCTCCGGTACCAGGCGGTGAGCTGATTAGTTTTTGGTGAGGGTGGGTGGTTGGCAAGAGTGTAGGAGGGGCGAATAAACTTTTAAAACAATTGTAACTCATGAACCGTATAGCGACCCGTGGTTTTCACATTAAGATAGATAATTGCATTTAACGACAAACAAAACAAAAAATTTAAAAAAATATTTTGATTTTTTTAAATTTTTTTAAAGATTTTATGGATGGCTATACGTGCCTGCTGGCACCATTTATTTCTTAATTGTTTAAGATAAGTGTAACGTATGTACATCTCTTTACCATTTATTTGTGCTAGCAGTGGCGTGGCGATGAGAGGAAGGGGTTTGTGGGATGAAACCCTTCCTCCATGGTTCCGATTAGTATGCGCACATCCAGAGTATAGGGAACACAATCATTTCAAAAACTTTTTAAGATATTATATGTATCCCCCCTTTTGTTACGCAAAGACCTTTTATCCAATCAGTGGACTTTACAGTGGACAAATACAGTTAACAAAAAACACAGATTCAGCAAAAAAGTATACACCTAGCTTTGAGTTAAGTTAAGTTGTTTTGGTATCAAATATTAAATTCCTATAAACTTTTCTTTTAAGACATAGGTAGGTACTCGTCATGTTGTAGTGTTCAAGACGAGATGTGTGGAACCGCTGAAATCAAAGCGATTATTTTAAAAACTAAGCCAACATCAGAGGAATATTTATCTTATTGCATTGCAGATATCTCAAAAATTGAGAAAGCCAACCCAATGAAATTATCCGTCTTAAAAAAGGGTCGCATAAAATAATTTGTGTATAAAATTAAAGCTAGGGGTATATAAACAATAAAGTGAATATAAATTGGGAATTCATTGTGTTTGATAAACTATTATATGGCAAGTTTCTAATTTTAATTTGTTCAAAAAACTCTCAATGCTTAATAATGTATCATTAGATTTTAATGTATTTATTAAATTAACAATGCATTTAAATAATCAAAATGCGCTATAATTTATAATTTATGTTTTTTTATCTGACATATGAATGTCTTGTTAATAATAATCCCAAAGTAATGACTTAATACGCCACGTTTTTTTAAAAATTATTTTTAATCAACTATCATGATTCGTGATCAATTTAATTAAACATTTTAGTAATATATTATATGCTCTCATGTCCATTTATAGGTAAAAGTTAATTCTAATTTACTAAAGTAAATAAATGCTGATCGAAATGACAATATATCTTTACAAAGACAAAAAACTGTTATTTTGATTAGCTGGCCCTGTCATGTATGCATTCGCCATAAACTTAAAATGGTTTTTAAAACCAGTATTATCTGTTGTGCAGTTACTTCGAAACATTTAAGTTAAGATTCAATGGTATTTTTCTTTCTTTCAGTCCTCCCGAAGACCAACAGTCATCCACGTCATCGGATTCAAGTAACGATGACGCTCAAAATGATGACGTCGATCATCCACGCGTTAGACGAGTCTATAACGTGAGCGGTCATCCGGATGATCGCGAAAGTGATGACGCGTTGCCCAGTAGTAACGTCAGTAGTGATGACGAAGAACTTGATGAAAATAGGTAAGAAAATAACAAAATAAAAGTATCAAAAAATTAATTAATAAGGTGGAACAAAAGAAACTTAACTGATTATAGTTTTTTGTGATTTTCTTGTTTATTATTCGATGGAAAGGGTGCGGTTGTAGCTCCAATGTTAAAAGGTGACATTTAGGAAATGGCTAAGATGACTATATTCATTGGTAAGCGGACTGGGCCCGTATTGTTCAATTTCGGGGAAGGGATTGCTCCCGGGAATTAGAAACGCACCTTATTGGCCAAATTCTCATTTTTCAGGAGAGCAAACTGACGGCAAAACCACTCACGAACAAGGTCATTACTGCCAAAACAGAAAGAATAGTGACTTTTCTATGTTTTAGTGATAGCCTTTATTTCATTTCAGATCATCACCGAACGAACACGAAGACTCATACTCATCCTCTGGATCAGCTGATACTGACAGCAATGATACGGGCACAGTAGCTGATCAAAAACCCAAGAAATTCTCTCGAGTTTTCGTTGTCAACCACAAGGGGGCGAATTCTTCCAGTTCTGAAGATGAATCGAGCTCTTCCAACGATGAAGATACTTCCGATAACGATACAGATACAGAACTAGATTGTACAGTTATTTTGAGATATGTCAAACAGCTTGACAGTGAAGAAATTTGCGCTGAAAACGAAAATCAAGAACATGATAATACACTGGATGACGGCTCTTTAAAATTAATTGGGGTCAAATATTTAGATAATGAATTTAATCCAAGTAAAGAAAATGACAATCTTAACGATGAAAACGATAACAATGGCGTTAACTGTGATAAAATAAAAGAATCCGCAACGAAAGATGAAAAAGAATCTTCAGCTAGTACGTCTGGAAAAAAATTAGTATGTGATAATAAGTTTGAACGCAAAAATAGAAAGGGAAAACCCAAATATATAAAAGGAAATAAAAAGAACAAAGAAATTATTAAAACAGAAAAAAAATTTGAAGAAAAAACGTGTAAACATATAGAAACCGAGAAAGAAGGTAATTTGGTGGCAAGCGATAGCCACGAAACTATCGTAAAATTAAGTAGTAATCAAATATGTATTAAAAAAGAGACTAATAAATTTATTGAAGAAGAAATAAAGCACTTAGAATTCGACGGTGCCAATAAAAAACAAAAAAATAATGAAAAAAGCTCATCAAACATTGTGAAGGAAGACTGTGATAAAGTTGTCAAAAAAGACAATCTCGAGGAAAATAACGTTGCACAAGAAACTACTAGTAAAGTTAATAATGATAAACCTGTAACTAACGAGGAAAAACCAAATACAGAAAATCAGTCAGAAAGTCGTAATACGGAATCAAAAGAAGAAAAGGCTGAACAAACCTCTGACCAAACCGATAAAAACGATATTTTATCAGATGAATTAGAACTTCTAGAACTCAAACCAACTCTTTTCACTCATATTAACTCCTCCTCCTTAAATCGCGACTCATTGAGGGCACCCAACTCCTCCCCTACTTTGAGTATTGAAAGCGATTCATTGGAGCCTTTAAGTGAAGCTCAAGGTATCACACAAGCGCTGAATTTAAAATTAAGTGATATATTCAATAAGTTAAGTGAATTAGATCAAGAAAACCAAAATGAAAGGCGGTTGAATAGTTGGGAGGAGGAGCTAGGGGTTGAACAACGACCTAAAGAGGGTGACAAGGTTAGCAGAAAAGATATTCTTATGAAATTAGACACCCAAGGAAATAAAAGTAAAAGAAATTGGGTGAGACCGCCTCCTAAGCAGTTGCGATGCTTTGGGGAGCTAAAAGAAAATGCAGAGGATAGCTTTAATAAGGTTTTAATAGAGCACGTTGAGAGAAAGGGAATCGACCCGATTTCGGAAGATATATTGGGCAAATTTAAATCGGCGAATGAGTATTTGAGTTCTCCGGGGTTGTCGGATGTCAGTGCCGAAAGTGTATCTTCCAGCGATGTGGAAAAAGAAGTTTCCCGTCCGGCGAAGAAGCGCATATCGCGCTCCGCCGAACATTTCCGGCATGAGGGGGAAATGCGAGGCACGCCGAGTGAAATTATTAATAAAACACCTGAACAACAGTCGGTCTCGAGCCACGACCAGGTAAAAGTATCGCCGCGGCCGCCAAATGGTGGAAATAATAAAAACAATGCGCGCTACACCAGTTTGATTATGATAACGGGAGATACTGTTGGTGGAAATAATAACGCGCGCGGCGGTGTTAACGATGAGCAGAGTGGCGGAAATCACCCTTTTAGTGCCCTTAAAAACGCGCGGAGAAACATAACCAATAACCCGGGTAAATTAGACCCTAAACAGCTGGGCGTACGCGGTAGTGGTAGCAAACAGGTGGTGAGTGTTGTGACATCGGATACGACAACTGTGGTGCCCGGGGAGAGCAGAGGGGGTGACTTTGTGGTGGTTAGCCATACGAATAGAGATGCTAGTCCGGTGCAGAGGCGGGGGCGCGAAAGGGAGGAGGAGATGGATGGAGGTAATTTAGTTTTTTTAAAACTTTCTTTATATCAAAATAAACTTTTGCTGTTTTCATGGATATTGAATACATTTTCAATATGTTTTGAAAACTTTTTTTTCATTAATTTTCATGACAGGTTTTCAATTCGATTTTGAAAACGGTTTTCAAATATTCCTTTTTGAGTTTTGATACTTTTTTTTTAAAAATGTATTTTATTCAAAAAATGATGTTAGCCCTTGTCACACATTTTTTTTATTTTTAATTATTACTCTGTTGGCAAGTGGAATACAATACATGGATATTGAATTCGTTTTCAATATGTTTCAATATTTTCCATAATTAAGGGGGCTTTTCAAGGCTTAAAAAAACAAATTTTTATTTAATCAAGGTTATGTTATTAATCTTTTTTTCTCTATACACTGGGGGTATCCACACCACACTTCAAATGCCGGTTCCACAGTTTCACTTCTATTTCTCTCTCTCTCAAAAATACGCATGTGTAAACCCAATCCCTGTTTTCATGGAAAATCGGTATTTCGATCTCAATACGATCTTGATCCAACCCTAAAAATTTTCAGGGTCGGATCTAGATTGAAATCGATTTGAATACTGGATAAACAGGCGTTTTCATGGACGGTATCGGATTGAAATCGTTTTCAGAACGAACTCAAATCCCATGAAAACGTAGCATTTGTACAGATTTATTTATTTTTTTTTGAATCCAAACTCAATAACTGAAAATCTTAAAAAATATTTAACCTTGGAGAAAAACGAAATAAAATCATCAGGTTTTTAATTGAATAAAAAGTATTTATACTTATTTACAAACTAACTCTACCTTTTTCGTATTTGATTAAGCCTGAATTAATTTATTTGAAAGCCATAAAAAATTAACTAAAGATAAATATGGTATCTGAGATATATCATCATACCAATAAAAATCTTGTTTTTCCTTTCGATATTTTTTTAATAAATAAATATTGATTTTATGTTATTTTTATTATCCCCAAGTAAATTTTATTGTTTATATAGGGTGGGCCAAAAAATCTTGTACACTTTTAAATTTGCTACAACGTTTGATTGAATGAGACTTTTCCGATCCGGTTTTTTCACCCCCCCTGCAAAAAAAATACATGCGGCACTGGAGAAAATCTAAGTTATTGCGACAAAAGCCTTATCTATGCTCTCTATACCAAAGCATTACTTAATTAAATCGGTTGAGAGATAAGAAAACTATAAACCTCTGAAATAAGTGGTTTTGGACTCGACATTGTCATTTGCAAAAAAATCACAGTTTTTGCATTTGCTTTAACTTTTGATCGGATTACTTGATTTTAAACATTTTTACATTTTTGGGTGAACAAAGCTTGCGGCCTTGATATTTTTCGAACATCCAAGATGGCGGACAGCTTTAACACGCTTTAACCATTGGGTAATTTCACTCCTCTAAAAAAGTAACAAAACAAAATCAAGGCCATTCTACCTCCCATCTGCTAGGTATATGGAGGTATCACTTGCTTAAATCGGTTAAGAAGTAAACAAGTTGGTGTCATAATTTCCACCGTTTTCAATAAAAATTGTTACTTGTAATAAAATTTAAAAAATTGCAGTGGATTTAAATAAAAATAACCATTACTTATAACATATAATAATCTAGATCAGGCTACTCAGATTTTCTAAGCGGATCGCCATGTGTTCTTAAGACAGTACGCAAATCGTTAAGCCATTTATTAAAAGCATTGGTGATCTTTCTTTGGGCCAAACTTCGATGGGCCTCTGTGATGCCTTGACACAGTTCGTTAATGTCGCCGTAGCTGCGGCCATTTCTGTACACTTCTTTTTCTAAATCTCTCCAATAATGGCTGTCTGCCAGATTCAAATCGGGGCTGTTAGCAGGCCACTGGGCCTAATAAAATCTGCGACATTTTCCTGAAACAGGCAAATTTTAAGCAAAGGGACATTTAGTTTATGTCACCATACTTGATGAACAATTTTTAATTTCTTAACCGATTTATTTTGGAAATACCTTCATATATGCAGCAGGGAGGGAACTTTTGTCGCAGGGTCAGTCCATATCAAGTCAACCAGGGTATTTTACCACACCATCTCCGATGTTGATGATTTTTAGTATACATGTTTTTCCTACCAAAAAACTGGAAAATCCAAAATTTCAGACTTTTTTGACCAGTTGTTTATTTTAAATTAATTTTTGAAAATCGAAAAAGTCACTTATTTGTCCTTAACATGTGCGCACAAAATTAGGAATATCCAAAGAACCACTTATAATAGAAAAGTAGGTGAAGGTTCATTTTAAAGCTCTTATAAAGACCTTTCATATGAGAATATTGCATAACATATATTGAAAAAAAAAAATAAAAAAAAAATTTTTTGATTTTTTTTTTGAAAAATTTCAAAAAGGCCATTTTTAATTTTTTTCAAAAAATTATATTATTTTCTTTAAAGTGTTATTAAACTATTCACAAAATTTTGAGATGGACAAATCATGGGTTCAATGTGAAAAAATTTATTAAAAATGTCACATGCATGAAAAATCGCCTATAAATAGACAATGCATTTTGGTAATTAGAAGAATATAATGGGGTTTAAAGCGATATTATAAAAATATTTAACAATATTTTATTTAATAAAAAATTATATCCTACGTTTCATTCTGTATCAGTAATCAGATTAACATTGCCCCCCATTGTAATATTTACTTACAAAACCTCTTTTCCACCGGAGACGTACTATTGGATGTTCCAATTCTTAGGAAAATATGCCTGTATAAACCTGCCAATACTTTTGTGAAATACTGCCTGTTTATTCCTGTTTAACATTAAGGACACACCTCCTTCATTTTATTGGTCTGTTTAGGTACATTGTGGGGATTTGCTGACATGAAAATTCCTGCATAAATTGATTTTAAATTTTTGGCAAGTATCTTCCTGATACAGCTCCAAATAATCGATACATAATAGTTCGACTGAAGGTTTATCACAAGTCATCTCTGTGTAATTTTAAAAGTTTCAACTATGGGTGAGGCAAGTGGATGGACTAAATATAAAGTAAAGTGCTGTGATCCACTAGAGTTAAAAATCAAGCATTTTGGGAAATTAAGAAATGTGACCAAGTGGATACAATGAAATAAAAATTAACCTTAAACCTGGATAGTCTTTGATCACTTGCGACTTTGCGGAAAATTATTCCTTTGTTATGCAAGATGAAGTCCAGTCTTATCATTGGAATAACAGCCAGGCAACCCTCCACCCTTTTGCCATTTATTTTCTAAGTGATGGTAAACTGCACAACCTGAATTATGTGTTTATTTCGGAAAGCTTGACACATAATACAATTGCATTTCATTTATTTTAAAAAAAATTAATGCCTGATTTAAAAATCAAAATACCAGGACTTAACAAAATTTTTTATTTTTCGGATGGATGTGCTGCGCAGTACAAAAACAAAAAGAATTTTCTGAATATATGCCTGCATAAAAAAGATTTTGGTGTTGAAGCAGAGTGGCATTATTTTGCCACCTCGCATGGCAAAAGTGCCTGCGATGGCTTGGGAGGAACTGTTAAAAGACTTGCTGCCAAAGCCAGTTTGCAGAGGCCCTATGACAATCAAATAATGACACCTCTACAATTGTTTACTTGGTGTGAAGAAAACATATCTGGCATTGATTTTAAATATTGCACAGAAGCAGATTATACAAATCATGAAATAATTTTGAATAAAAGATTTGCGGAAGTCTTAACAATACCGGGGACACAAAAAATTCATGCTGTAATTCCTCTTACAGAAAGCACGTTTTTGGCAAAACAGTTTTCTACATGCTTAGAGGTCGAAACACATAATCTTTTTAAAGGTGGAAGCATTATTTTGCAAAATATCGAGTCAGGGTTTGTCACTGTAGAATATGACAGTGCTTGGTGGCTGGCTTGTGTCTTGGGGAAAAATAATGAGAGCGGAGAACTGAAAGTAAGCTTTCTTCATCCACGAGGACCTGCCTCATCATTTTTTTACCCAACACCTCAAGATATTTTAATTATTAAACCAGAAAGTCTTATAAAAAAAGTTGAACCCAACACTGCTACTGGCAGAACTTACAATGTCAGCAAAAAAGAAATGTCAGATTCATCAGAAATTCTTAAAAGAAAGTTAAAAAAATAAATTTAAGGTATATAGTTAGTCTTAGTGTTTTCTGTCTAATTTTTATCAACGAAGTAGAAAAGTTTGTTTATTTCTTTTGCGAGGTTAAAATAAAATAATGTGTAGATAAAGCCTCTGGGTATTTTTTAAAACCTGTATCCATCCAACAAATTTATTTAATTTAATATCCAGTGCACTATTGGTGCTCCTAAAATATGTTTATTTTTTTAAATGCATGATTTTTAATGTACTTAATATTTTTGATATTTTTTTTGACATTGAACCCATCATTTCTCCATCATAAAATTTTGTGGATAATTAAGTAACACTTTGACCAAAATTATATATTTTTTTCAAAAAAATTAAAAATGGCCTTTTTGAATTTTTCAATTTTTTTTTTCAATTTTTTATTTTCAATTTTTATTTTTGTTAAAATTATGTTGTGATATTTCATAAAAAAGAGCTTCAAAATGACTTTAAAATAAGCCATTTATTAATTTCCTAGTGTAAGTGGTTCTCGAGATATTGCTAGTTTTGTACATTCTTGTTAAGGTCAAAATGCTGACTTTTTTATTTTGAAAAATTAAAAAAAAAAACTACGAATCAAAAAAATCTAAAAATTTGCATTTTCAACTTTTATGGTAAGAAGAAAATATATACCAAAAATCATCAAAATTAGAATTGGTCGCGTAAAATTTTTGTGATTTTTTGGTTGATTTGATATGGAATGACCCCGCATTAATTTAGATTTTGTTCAGTATAGGTACCAAACATAATTTTTTTTTCGAAGAAGAGTATTTTTTATTTCTTAACCGATTTAATTAAGAGATTTAATAGAGAGAATACGTAATGCTTTTGTAAAAATGACTTAGATTTTCTCCAGTGCCGCACATATTTTTTTTTCAGGGGGGGGGGGTGAAAATTTTCCATTATTTAAAACGGTCCGCCATCTTGGATTTTTAGGAAATGTCAAATTTTGGACAGGATCGGAAAAGTCTGATGTCTTGTCTTTCCAAAAAGTCAAAACATTTTAAAATCGACCGATTCGATCAAAAGTTATAGCAAATTCAAAAATGTGCAAGATTTTTTGGCCCACCCTTTATAAACGTATTTTTAAATTACTATGTTGACAGGACAATCATCCCCAAGAAGTTTTTTCGTGAACATTCAATAAGAAAATGTGACTTTTTGGGAATTTTTGTACTGCCAACCTAGTAAACAGTTGGTGAAATTATGTTAGGAAAAGTTGATAATCGTTTGTGTGCTTTAACAAAATTAACTGAGTGGAACTATTTTTTATACCTTTGGCATTTTTACTATTTTTCAGGGACAACAAAGGCATTTTGAAACAAATAAAAAATAAGTAAAACCCTGACAAAGAATCTGTTGTGTTTACTTTTGACGCACTGTTTTTTTTTTTAAAGTCGAATTTAAAAGTCAAGGTTCTAGACATATCTGTCAATTTACATAATTTAACATGTTGTTTTTTGAAGTTATTGGTTAGCCCGAGGCCTAAACTAATAAATTAGTTAAATTATGTGAAATTGGATAAAATTCTGTAAAAATTTGTGATATTCTGTAAAACTTTGTAAAATTATGTGAAATTTTGCGAAATTTTGTGAAATGATGTGACATTTTGTGAAATTCTGTGAAATCTTAAACCTTTGTGAAATTTAGTGTACAAGCTATGTGAAATCCGTGAAATTTTGTGAAATTTTTGGAAATTTTCAGTCCAAATTTTTTACAAAATTTTAGATACATACATATCCGGTAAAAGTGTTTTATTTTTTTAGATTTACCATAAATTAAAAAAAAATACATTCTTCTACGATCGTGCAAAAAACACCACTTTTCCACATGCATTTTAGTTTGGAAAGTATCAATTTACCGCACTTTTACTGAGGTACGGATATGTATGTGTATGAAATTTTCTAAAAATTTAGAGTGAAAATTTCACAAATATTACAGAATTTCACAAAATTTCTTAATATTTCACAGAATATCACAAAATTTCACGTATTTCACATAGCTTGTACACCAAATTTGACAAGTGGTTTACCCCTTGGTTTATCCAGTAGCATACCGACTTTATTCAAAAATATCGCACAAAAAAACGATTTTCTGTGGTAATATCGCATGGAATGGGGAAATGACCACCTCCATTAACCTAGCGACCCCACCCCAAGAAAATCAAAATTTAGTTATGCCATAGTTATATGTTAATTATGTGCTAATTTCGTCCCCAATCAGAAAATTTTGTGTTCCTCTGGTTTCTCAAAAAATCGAAAAAAAAAATATTAACTTAGCAATCCCAGCAGGAAATATGGCGTCAAATTAAAAAAAATTATTTTAAAATTATGTGCTCCATGAATACAGGGTGTGAAATTTATCTTATTTTACATTCCACATTTTTTTTTAAATTGACGTCAATTACTGTAACCACAAAAGTAGTTATTTTTTTTATTTTAGATGGTCCAAAATATCCCTAAGGACTGAGTTTTTGGGCCACTTTATCAAGTAAGAAAACCTCGAAGTAAAATTATATCTGGGATCATTTCTTCATGTAACAAGGGGTTTTAAAAATATCGGAACCGTTAATTAAAAAAAAAAAAACAATGGGTACCTATAACGTAAAAAAGAGTTAAAGAGGGCCTTGAGTTTTGACGGGATTTTCTCTTTACTTTTATTTCTTTCCTAGTTCACAGTTATTAACTATGGGTCGCTTCATAACGTGGTCACAAGATCACCTTAAAATACATAAAAGAACGAAATTAACAAAGATTATCTAACAAGTTAAAAAGAGACACAAAGTGGAAAGGTTAGTAGGATCTGGTCGAAAAAATCTTTACTGGTTCACGGTTCGATGGACACCTTTAACTCTTTCGCGATGGTTTTCTTTATGCTCGATGGGTTCTTTGTTGGTACTACCAGGTGTACCATTAAAAGAAAAAAAATAAAAGCAATTTACCATGTATAAAAAGCTTGGGTGTTTGTGAAAATTTCGAAAATATAAATTTTTAAATTCCTTCATCAAAAAGTAAAACGCATACAGGGTGTTTCAAATTCGATGCTCACCATGGGGATCTCCTAAACGGTAGGAGATACGAAAAGGTTTAAATTAGGGCAAAATAGCGCAATTTGATGCTTTGCTCAAAACTAAAAAAAAAGTGTACAAATTCCGGATAGTTCCGGAGATAGGCCGAAAAAACCGAAACCTCCATTTTTAGTTTTTATTTTTCTGCGCCCTCATTCTTAAAGCTGTCAAAAAACGCTTAAAACTTTCTACAGGCACTTTTTTAAGATCTACACAGGAGACAGGAGCACTGTCAAGTTCATTTTTTCTTATGGACACATGCTTTTTTTCTCCTGCCGTTTGGTTCATAAAGGATAAGAGATATTTTACAACCTCATTTTAACAAGTACCTGACGTTTTTAGTTAATTGACCATCATCAACCCAAATTCAAGGATTGAAAAACAAAGGAAAAAACGTATTTTTAAAATATGAGGTAAAGTTATATGGTTATAACAAAATATATTGAGTAAGTTAAAAGAAAAAATTAAATTTGGGCTCATGATGATCAATAAACCCAAAACGTCAGCTGACTTTTTAAAATAAGGTTGCGAAATATTATCTGTCATCCTTTATGAACCAAACGACAGGAGAAAAAAAGGATGTGTCCATAACAAAAAATTAACTTGTGTAGAGATTATTGGGAATAAGGACACCTTGTTATTGTTGTATACGTTTAATTCATAAGCAACGTTTCGGCAATATTTTTTGTCTTCCTCAGGCTTTGAATTTAATTGTATACTTAGGTAGGGTGGTGATGTACATCTTTAAACTATTACACGGAATACAAAACATATATATTAACTATATTTTTCATAATTTTTATTTTGTTTTTAAAAATTACGAAAAATATAGTTAATTTTTGTATTACGTGTAATATACAATCAATCAATATACAATCAAATTCGAAGCCTGAGGAAGACAAAAACTATTGTCGAAACGTTGCTTATCAATTAAACGTATACAACAATAACAAGGTGTTCTTATTCCTAATAATCTCTACACAATCTGACTAATAGGACGTTACCTACCTTCAAAAAAAAGAAAAGATTAACTTGACAGTGTTCCTGTCACACTGAAACGTCAAGTCTCAAAAATGGACCTCTCACTAGGTAGATCTTAAGAAAGCGCCTGTAGAAAATTTTAAGCGTTTTTTTACAGCTTTAAGAATAACGGCGCAGAAAAATAACTAAAAATGAAGATTTCGGTTTTTTTCCGCTTATCTCCGGAACTATCCGGAATTTGTTAACTTTTTTTTAGTTATGAGCAAAGCATCAAATTGTGCAAATTTGCCCTAATTTAAACTTTTTCGTATCTCCTACCGTTTAGGAGATCCCCATGGTGAGCATCGAATTTGAAACACCCTTTATAGTTTAAATATTTCATTTAAACTTTTTAACTTTTTGTTAGGCGTGTGGTCTGCGATTGTTTGATCCTTGCTTTTAATTTCTTACCAAAAAATGAAAAAGCTTATCAATGCAAAATTATTTTTTTACACTAATTCATAGAAACAAGTATTTAAAATGTATTAATGATGTGTTACATAGGGTATCATATAATGAAAAAAAAATGGTCTACATACGTAGGCCAGGCGCCTAAATTCGTTAATAGAGACCTTTTGATACCTTTTTACTTATCGCTTATTTCGGGCATGCGCAGTTACGAGGTAATAAACAGAATTCCTTACTAACCGATAAAGTTTGACGTTACCTGGGGGAGAATACCGAATCGTTAAGTAGAAAAACAAAAAATTTAAATTGATTTTTGAATGCAAATATGTTCTGTATTAGTGATTACTACAAATCCACTGCACCACAATCAGCACGCATACACCCCAGGCAGATCTACCGATACGGCACTCCACCTGGTGGCGGGCCGTATAGAAAGAGCATTGGACAACAAAGAGTCCACCTTGGGCGTAAAAAGAGCAATAAATATTAAGGTAGATGATGTCACACTACGAGGCCTGGTTGTAAGGGGTTGTCCACAGGGAGGGGTGCTATCACCTCTACTGTGGAACATGGTCCTTGACACTCTGCTTAACCGCCTAAATACTAACAACTTCTACACTGTTGGTTATGCGGATGACTTAATCGTCCTGCAAACAGGAAGATTTGAGAATATACTCTGCGAAAGAATGCAGGTTGCTCTCAAATCCATTGAAAAATGGTGTGAGGACCACTTGCTGTCGGTAAATCCCAGAAAGAGAGAAATGGTCCTTTTCACAAGAAAAAGAAAGTTACCGGAACTAAAAGCTCCAGTACTTCTAAAAACCAAACTAAGCTGTTCTACAGAAATAAAATATCTGGGGATCACTTTTGATAAAAAGTTAACATGGAACTCTCACCCGGAAAAAAGAGTAAAGAAGCATATATATCATATGAACAATATCGCCGAACCATGGGACAGACTTGGAGGTTATCCCCTAGGATAGCCTTATGGAATTACACAGCAATCATAAGACCTATGCTAGCATACGGCACTGTACAAAGAATAGCATGTCTCTATACAACGGGAGCTATGAAAACCACGCCAAAAAGAGCTATGGAGGTGATTCTTGGTCTCACCCCTGTTGACATTCACATCAAGGAGGTTGTTTTGATGACTATGTACCGTTTCCGCATGGTACAGGCGAATACGGACTCCATGGCACCTCGCTTTGTTTTTCACAAGCCCTACAAAATAAGCATATCCAACACAGCAAAAGAACCGGTCATGGGAGGTACTCGCTGTATCTACACGGACGATTCCAAAACTGAATACGGTTCTGGATGTGGAATATACTCAACATCATTAAACCTCAAAATTAAATGGGCTATGGGCAAACACGCCACCGTAGTTCAAACAGAAGTGAATGGCATCCACATAGCAGCAAAAGAAATATCCACGAAAAATATTTCGGGAAAAAACATCTGCATTTACACAGATAGCAGACAAGCACTACTAGCTCTACAAAGAACACGTATTACAATGGGCTCAGTACTCGAATGCCATGAAACCTTGGTCAAAGTATCAGAAAACAACAACATGGTCACACTAAAATGGATCAAAGGTCATGGCAAATACAAAGGAAACCACATTGCAGATACGCTGGCCAGGAAGGCAGCGGGACAAACACTCTTTGAATCTGCGCCTTCTGCCAGTATAACAGCATTAACAACCAAATACGAGAACATTCCCAAAAAGACTTTAGAAAAAGATGGGATGAAACTAGAAACTGCAACCTTGCCAGGGAGTTACTATGTTATCCTGACGAAGCATCAGCAAAAAAATTCCTATCAATGACCAGACAGAACCTGCGTTTTGTCACGGGCATTCTGACCGGCCACTGCCAACTAAATAAACACCTCAATAGAATGATGTTATCTGAAACACCTCTATGTAGAGGTTGTAAACAAGAAGATGGAACACATTCTCTGCGACTGTCCAGCGCCGTCATCTACCCGAAAGGCTATTTTCGACGAGTTTTGGCCAACACCAGCCAATATACGTGAGGCTTCCTTTGGCGACGTTATCAACTACGTTCGAAGCGTAGGATGGCTGACGAACTAGGGGGAAGCCCTGTAGGAGGATGCACAACGAGTCTAATGAGGCCTAGGTGCTGTGAGGTTAAATCCCCACCCTTCCAAGTTATCAGATCAGATCAGATGTTCTGTATTCTTTTTAATTGTAAAGATAAGTGCCAATTTTTGTTTAATCATTTTCTTTGGCTAGAATTTCGTAAGATGTAAAACATTGATTTGCACTGGCAACTATGACAAGTGATTCCGATCTGTTTATCATAACCTGCCTTTTCTCTGTTGTGATTTTGAGTTTTTAAAGATTAATAATAATTAAAATTCACCGTAAAAAACACAAGAATAGGATATTCTAAATTAAAAATATTATTGGACAAATTCTTTTTGTAAATCTTTATAATAATAAATACCGTATAAAGTCAGCCATAAACAAATCAAAGGCGGCGTGCAAAAACTAAAAATGCTTTCTTAAAAATAACGTCACGTTAGCTACGTCACAACGCCTTATTAAGCGATAAAGTCACCTAACGGGGATTTTTTGTAAAAGGTGCAAAAGGTCTCTATTATTGCAACGCGCCTAACGTAGGGTTAAGTACGGGGTATAATTAACAACTTTGTCTGGCTTTGCTATTCCCTATCACCCATTAAAATATTTTTTTACCTCTAAAAGAATCAATCCCATTAAAATTCTATTTTATTTTATTAACGGGGAATCATAAACACCTATATTTTTGTTCAAATAGGATACTCTGTATATTTTTAGAAGATTCTAAACTATATCGTTTTGAGAACGAGAATAGGTTACGAGTATAAGAATAACAATGTTTCTCTCGCAGACAAGAAAATTGTCGGTAGAATTAAAAAATTTAAGTAAAAATAAAAATAATTTTTTCCACCACAGAGTTTTGTGTAAACCAATTAGTAAAATGTAGACTAAGATTTGTGACAAACCCTTTATATTTTGAAGGTTGCTGACACGAATAAAATAACATCTCGCATAAATGTTAAAAAGACAAGTCCAGTCGAGGCTCAAAGCAATGAGTCATAATTAGGTATTCCTAACTAAACATGAAGGTATGAACAATATTTAATGAATTATTAAAAAACATTAATTCCTGTTGTCCTTTTCAGGGTATCAAAAACATGGAAAATTCAGAAAATTTTACATAATGAAAATCTGTGGATGTTTTTGTTGATTATTTCTGCCTTTCGCCCTTCAAACTAAAGTACAAAGAATGATAATTAAATATTAAAAACATTTTCGGGAGTTTATAATATTATTATATAGTCATTTTTACGTACACATTTGATTATTGGAAAAAAAAAATAAATGTTGCTCCACTCTTTTAAAAACTGCCAAAGGTAACCAAATTAAGGCATGCAAATGCAAAGGGATTAAGTGCGATGTAATTTCCGTTACTAAAAAAATAAGCGGAACCAAATATTAAATAATATTTTCTCTTCTTGTTTCAGACCACCAAACTCAAGACTCGGAAAGCGTTACTGTGATAACCGGCGAAAAGACCTTATCGGCGTTCGAAGAAGGTCTCGCTGATGACGATAGCTGGGTAGAAAACTTATCAAATAACGAAGAAACGTTGCACGATGACGAAGATTTCGGTACGAGCGACGACGAAGCGATCTCTTCGTCATCGGGTGACGAAGTCACCTTAACTTGCTCCGCTGTAGCGGATCAAGAAGACGAATTAAGAGGGTATCACAGAGCAGCTATAGATTTTACTCTACATACTATAGTCGAAGAATCTTGCGAAGAGAGCGAGGTGGAACAAAATGTTTCTAAAAATAAGAAAAAACAACGACCAATGTCCGCAACAGATCTCGAAAAGTACTTCTTTTTTGGCCTTGGTGACGGTAACATTCAATCTTCTATTAACTCTAACCGTGAGGACACCTTATCCGAAACTAGTTCCATATACAGCGAAGGTATGGAGTCTTTGGGAAACCCCGAAGATCCTGCTAACTACATTGAGAATTCTCCAGAAGATTTGGCATCTTCTAGACTAGAAAAATACTTCTTAAGCGGTTTTATGGGGTTTACGCAAGAACGTAGAGACTCAGACGGATCTGTTGGAAGTGATTCTGAGGGTAAACCATCTCCCGAACAACGCAGAAAAAGACTAGTCAGAGCTAGAGGTGCTGGAAGATCACATAGCTCTTCTTTAGACAACCTTTTAGCGCACTCAGAGTTAGGTAGCAGCGAACAAACATCTGAAAATAATCAAATAAACTCTGAAGATTCTAGTAGTTCAGATTCAGATACCTATGATGAACTAAGCGGTTTCAAAGATGACGGGCAATTTGACACGGTAAAACGCAAAGGTAAAGTAAAAAAAATCAGAGCTTCCACAGAAAATTTAGAAATCACACAAGAAATGAATGAAAACAATATTTCAGAAGAAGATGATGAAAGAAATAAAACACCACAACCCGAGTTAATAACCATTCCTTCAAATTTAACAACGAATAAACAGCAACAAAGCAGAGACAGCGGATTTGTCGGCAGTTGTGATGATTTGTTAAAAGATCAAAAAGATGTACATGTTTCTGATTTCACAATAATTACCGAAAATGAGAAAGAAAATGTTGAAATCCAAAAAAACGAAGAAAACAAAACTATAATTCAATCCGTACCACCAAACACATCCCTTACGAGGCGAGATAGTTTTAACAACTGGTCGAGCGACGAAGAGACAAACCTCATGATGTCGAAAATGCGCCAATTTTTTAAGACCATGGTCGCCGGTAACGCGAACAAGGTTTCTTCTCAACCGACAACTCCTAATTTAAGCACCAGAACTTCACCCAAACCATTACCACGCGTAAAAACCCGATGCAAACCTCCACAATTGGTTTATTTTGAAAACGAGTTAACGAGGTTGATGAAAACTGTTCCTGGTCTAAGAGATGATCAAGTTAAGGAGATCGTTGAGTACTTAAGTTCAGAAGACACTTGGAGTGATTCCTATGATTCTTCTGACTATACTAGCAGTGATCTAGAAACTGCTTCCAGCAAGTCCGCTTTACAAAAACAAATTTCCGATAGTTGTAAACAAATTATGAACAAATTTGATAACAATATTGAAGACACCGAAGGCGATTTAGGTGATGGGGGTATCCTAGATGAAAATCACGGTTTAAACAAAGAAACTGCATTTGTTTATCAAAAGTTGGTAGCCAGTTTTGAAAAAATGGCCACTGGAGATAAACCCGTCAGTACCACAAGCTCGCCACCTCTTATCGCCAAAGTTATGCATCATATAGGTAGTCGATTAGTTGCGTTAATGCACGAAGTATCTTCTGGAGAAAGTCACGCTAGTAACAGCCCTAGAATGAGACATTATCATCGTAGATTGCAACAAAAACTGTCAAATGCTTCTAGTACAACTACAGATGACGACAGTACTGATTCAAACATCCCTGAAGCGTTTATAGATAAGGATGCGGTTAATATATTGCCTAGGAGTAAATCTCACGACTTACTGATGAGCGAAAACAACAAGCATTTACAGCAATCAAGAGAGGGGCCAGATAATATCATAGAAGAAAAAGAAATGAGTGATAGCGAAAGATTTTCTTGGAGAGGAAGTTTCGAGTCAGCACTTTTAGCATCAGATTCAAGAAACAGACTATCTTTAATAAGCAGTGAGCACTCTGCATCAGCTTCAGCTTTAGCTATAGCTGCAAAACGAAGATCTGCAGGTGATCTATTGTTTTCACACAAAAGTCTGAGTAGGGAACAGTTGGATCGAGTGAGAAGTTGTGGCTCTATCGGAGGAGATACCCCAGAAGAGAAACTATGGGTTGCTACGGCTACGAAACCGAATAGAAGAAGATCCAGCGTACCAGATAGTGGTTCTTGTGGATCTGGCGATGGTGGTTCCCAAGATGGAGATAATGAAGAAGATAATCAAGAAAAAAATGAAAACCGATCAACATTACCTAGAAGTTTACTTTCAGGTCCACAAAGTACCAACTCTCTTCCGAGATTACCAACAAATACTGTCGCGTCAATACAAAAAGCGCAATCGCACCACTTTTTGTCGCATAACGCGAAAAGTGCGCGGTACCGTCCTCCAGGGTTCTCGAGGTTGTTGCCGACGGTACCCAAGAGGGCGGTTAGTGCACCAGGCTTGCAACTCAGTTACCAAAGAAGGGGAAGACGATCTCAACCAAGTAATGTTCCTATTAGTGGTGAGTTTTTGTTTATTTTTTAGGTTCCGGATTTTGGTGGTGGGTATTTTTTATGTTATTTAGTCTTAAAATAAGAAGGTTTGACTAGAAAATAATTAATATAAAAGCGATAAAGAGTTTGTGTAAAGTCTTGGTTAACACAGACTTTATTTTTTCATGCGTTTTGAAATAACCTACACATTTTTTTCTTAAAAGTAATTTCACAACGCCGTTTTTAATATCTCCGACGTCCATTTTATTTTATTGTTTTATTCAAAATAATAAAACAATAATTGATTTTTTAAAAAACAACAGGAGTTTTACTGTCATTAAAGAGGCAATGACAATATAATAATAATGGTTATTACTAATTAAAACCAAGCAATCTGGTTTATATAGAGATAACTATAAAACAGTAAATTTTCCAAAGTATTGGAATATTTAAGTTAGGATGTTTTATGAATACTACACGGTTAAGTATCATTATTCGTTATTAAAAAAAAAATATTGAAATAACGGTCCAGCAGCTTCGTTAAACATTTGCTTGCATGGAGTACGTATATATACAGAGGCTTGCATTTTTAACATTTTGAACGTTGATTTAAAAATTTCAATTAAGTAACACTGTAAAACGAGGTGTGCCAACTGACATTGGAAGCACTATACCTTCTTTGAAGAAATGTCATATTTTTACTGTTTATCTACCCTCGCAAAGTCCTTCTTTGAGTTTATGTTTATCCATCACGGAGAGCGATTTTTTTTTGCTGAATGCTCTATTTAACTTTTTAATTTACAATTTCCTTAAATAATTGGGTAAGCTTCATTGCGGTATAATAAAAATTTTTGCGTGCGTAAAAAAAGTACGCCGTAAATCTCATTTTTAACGTGCGTGACGCTTATAAGGTCGAATCTACCATAAAATGTATAAATTAATTAATTATACGTATAATCAGATCATCAAAAAACTAGAGGGGCTAAATTTCAAAATTCTTATAGTGCTTCAAATCTATTTAAAAAGCATATTAATAGCGCTGCGTTATACCTACGTGAATTAATAGACACAAGTTAATTTTCGGGTTTATCGGCATTCGTATCCTTATCTCTATCGAGTCGACCTATCGAGCAGCTGTACTTTTAAACTAATGGCGAATGCGTAACAGCTCCAGCTGATCAAATGAGTCAAAACTTCGTTTCGTATGCAGGGACGGTCGCAATGTTACGACTCCCTTATCGTACCTAGAGGCCCTGTCAAAGTTTTGACGTAATGTTTACATAATTTTTTTACAAAAATATTTTTGAGTGACATTTACGTAAATATGATGTAATATATTTTACATAAATATATGAACCTTAGATTTATATAACTATTAGGTTAAAGTCACAAGTGTGTTTACTGGTATGTTTCCATGATTTATTGTAAGAAAAAGAGTAACAAAAATATAGATCATAGGAGTCTTTATATTTTACCTATTATTTACATTTTTAATATCTACCGTGTGTACTCACTGTTTGTTTTGTTTCTTTTTTTGTCAAAGCTTGACATATAATAGTAACCAAAAAAAATCAATCTTTCAAAAACTCTCTGGAGAAATTATAAAAAGAGACAACAAAACATCAGTCCATTTCATAAAATCCATTTTACGAGCAAATATGAAAAAAAACTAGAAAGAGAGGGCAATATGAGTTGCTACCTCTGGTAAGACAACAACTGTCAAGTGCATAGAGGGCCTCTAATCGTACCTAACGAGGTTTACGTGCATTTAATCAGCTGGAGCTGTCACGCATTCGCCATGATTTTAAAAGTGCACGTGCTTGATTGGTCGACCCGATAGGTATAAGGATACGAATGCTGATGAAACTGAAAATTAACTTTAAGTGTCTATTGATTTTTTTGTAGGCATAAATGGGCCACATTCGGAGTCATATAAATTTTTTTAAAATATTTTGACAGACTCAAATGTTTGTTTGTCAAATGGGTGTCTGGTGTCGGTTACCTTAACTGTCAATTGGGCATGTTTATATTGAATGTTAGTGCCCAGATATATCATCCCCTAGGAGGGTCATGTGTGTGTATATGAATTGCGTTTTAAATGACCCTGTTGTAAAGTGTACAATGCGGTGGTTAAAAGGGCATTAAGCAGAGTTATGACCTTTGTGGTACTTTGGTCAATTTGCTAAATGTTTAGCTTCATTATCAAAGCAATAAAATAAAAGTAGATAAAATAACTTTACTATTAATCACAGACAGGGAAAGAGCAAATTAAAAGAAGAGAACAAAGCCCAAGAACCAAAAATAACCATTTTAAAACTATAATAAAAGGTGGTTCAAAAAAGAACCGCACCATTTTTTTTATTTGCAGATTTCTTAAAACCTGCCCGATTTTTATAGTTTACAGCTTTTTACTAAGATCTAAAATAGTACCCCCAGAGGTCTAAATATTTACACCCATACCGAAAAGACAAAAAGTTATTCATTATTTTGTATTGTTAATGCAAAATACCACTACCACTTTTTTTCTCAAAATATACCACATTTTAGGAGAAAATCCCTAAAACGAATTTTTTTTTGACAGGTTTCAAAATGGCAAATGGTGAATACGCCAAAAATTTGAAACATAATAGCTTCATTATTTGTCCCCTCTGGGATAATGGTTTAAATTTATAGCCTCCAAAAAGGATTGTTTTGTGGCAATTGGTAATAAGTTCGTTTATATTTATTTTATAAAACACCTCCAAATTTATCCAGAAAAACGCCATATTTTGAACCCGTTTTTAGCACAAAATATATATTTATGAGAACACTACGAGGCAAAAGAAACACAAGGGAAGGTCACTTATCATGCACGAAAAATATACCAAACAAAAAACCCAAAACAACTACATTAGTTTATTTACAAACTGAAATTAAATTATTGAGGTTATCTAAAAGCCCACTCATTTATTTCAAAGCTGTAGCTTTCATCAGTAGAGGTTGGTGCAAGCCAAGGTACAAGCAGAGGTAAGAGATCCGAACTCGCTGTTTGTGATTTGAACGCAGCTAGTATTTTGAGCCTGACATTTCGATAGTGACAGAGATGTAAAGAAAACTTGAATTTAAGTTTTTTAATACATTTCTTAAATAAAAACACTTTTTAAATAAATGCAAAATTAATCTACTCCTTATTTTATTATTACCCATCTAAATCATTGTGTAACATCAAGTATTAATTGGAAAGATCAAATAACAAGGGTAAGTTTTAAACAGAGTGAAATATAAACCCAATTTTAATTTGTTCTACAGAAGGTTTACTATTTAAACCCCACGTGGGTTTACATTTTTTAATTTTCTTTTCTTCTAAATTGAAACTTTCTTCAATAAACAAATTTATTAAAATTCTTCTTATAAATCGAACTATGTGTAAAACTCAAGGAGGGTTGGTTTACAATGTTTAAAACCAAAAATTTCAATTAAACTTAGGACCGTTCTAAAATAGACTAAACCCCTTCAGTAAATCTCACCGTAAGCGTTTCTGGCCTGTAATGAAAGTTAAAATATACAAGATGGTGGATGCGTTTTAAAAAATTAGTATATTTGGCCCCCCCTTCTGCAAAAAAGTCGTGTGTACCACTGCATTCCAGAGCTACATCTTTTAGATTCTCACCGAGACCTCATTTATTAAAATCGGACAAGAACTATAAATGATATAGTCTGGTGGACTAAGAGTATTTTATTTCGATATAAAAATTTTGAAAATAAATCGAAATTAAGATCTAGGCTACTTAATTTACAGTCAGTATAAAGAATATTATAAAAAAGATAAAACAAAATTCGATTTGTTTCTCCGTTATTTTTAGCCTAATATAAAGAAAGAAGGAAAAATTTGCTTTAAAAATAAGTGTGTTACAATGTTTCTTGGATATTACAACATCACGGAAAAATTACTAAAATCAGTGGCATAAAAAATTATGAGCGGAAAATAAGAAAGTATTATTATATTCACTTTAACAGAAAGATATTTTTACAGCATAGGTAGACAGCGAGCATAGGCAATAAATCGGAAAAAAGTCTTTGTCTCAATCGGGATTTGAACTCAGAACCTCTCGAATACCAGGATAAGCGTTTTAACCGGCTAGTCAAAAATCCTTTACACCAATTTATATATCAGTAGTATGTTTATTTTGTATGCGTTTGCAAGTTCGTCGTCTTAAAATGACAGTCTTTTAAAGGAACAGTCACTAAAAAAGTAAAAAAATGGATTCTAATTAAAAATATATAAGTATAGGTAGCTGTTATTATATTATATTATATTAAATAGTGATAAACTGTTTTTTTTCCGAATAAAAAAAATATAAACTATAGTATACATAATATTTCTCGTCAAGGACTTTTAAGTACTATTATTACGTAAAAACTACCGGATTTGAATTCAGTATACTATTCGAGTTAACATAAATCACCATAGAATAATAAACACACTGTAATAGAAGGTAAACTTGGCCTAAAACATCTTAAACAAATTTTTTAAAAAATGTCTTTCGTCTAAGGTAATATTTTTTTATACTATTGTGGAGGAACTGTCAATTTGGTGCAATACAAAAGTCACACACTTATAGTGAATTTTTTTGAGAAAATTATTACGCCACTCGTGTTGAACTGACATTATTTTGGTGCACTGGGAAAAAAGTGTGGAATTATTGTTTACAATTGTGTAAAATTTTTACACAAATTTTTCTTAGATTTGCACCAAGAACAATTTGTATCAAATTGTACCCAATTCTAAAAATATTATCAACAAAGTTTTTTCGCACAATTCGTTGATAATATTTTCACAAAATTTTTCTAGGTGCAAATTTTTTCCGTGTGCTGTCAAAAATTTGCAGGGCAGTTTCAATAGAGTATGACTGGCGCATTGATAATCACAAGTGAATACGCAACTAAAATATATGAAGTATAAGTTAGGGTAAGTTTTAATAAATATCAATTACAAATAAAAAAATATTCTGGGGATGTCTTTTTTGTACCACAAAAGAACAAAATTCTTACCTGTGCCGCCAATTTTATAAAAAATTAAAAATCGAGAGTAGCACTATGGCTCGTGCAAAAAAACGTGTACTGAGGGCAACTCTGCGTTGGTCAGTTGCTCAAAAGAACACAAAAACTAGCACTAGTTTTTGCAAAAGAATGAAAAAGTTGCACCAGTGCGCACTAGTGGTGCACTTTTTTATCAAAATAATTAGTTATTATGTCAAAGGTACCACCGAGCGAGACCGATCGTTCTAATGTAGTACGTATATTTCTTACACAGTTGGTCTAGAGAGGGGTTTTAAGAAAAAAAATATATAATCTTTAAAACATACACTTTTGTTTTTGATCCATCGCCAACTACTATTTACCGTAAAAAATAAAATCCCCTATGTAGCCCTTTTCTGGGGGGCGATTTTTGGAAAATATTCTGGGAACCTGAAATAGCAACCCTCTATTTTAGCTTCATATTTAAATTCTCGCTGAAATTCTCTTTCCAATGGTACCCCATATCATAATTCAATTTTCAAAGGCCCATATCTTAGAAACTAAACAAAATATCTCTATTGTGTTAATTATCGATTTTAGAGGTTGTTTACAAGGAAATAAAAAATGATAATAGTTTGACAATCTGACCTTATACTTCATATTTTTTGAATAATATCGTCAAAATCACTAAAAATCAATAAACTGTAAATAGGAATGTGCAAGCGTCAAGCTATTGTCATTTTTATTTGCTCTTATAAAACCCTCAAAATCGATAATAAACACAATAGAGATATTTTGTTTAGTTTCTAAGATAATGGTCCTTTGAAAATTGAATTTTTGACATTTTGAAAGCCAATATTTAGAAAATTAGTAAAGCACACCTTATGATATGGGGTACCATTGGAAAGAGAATTTCAGCTAAAATTGAAATATGAAGTCAAAATAGGAAGTTACTATTTAAGGTTTTTAGAATAGTTTCCAAAAATAGCCCCCCAGAAAAGGGCTACATAAGGGAATTTTACTTTTTACCGTAAATAGTAGTTGGCGATGGATCAAAAACAAAAATCTATATTTTAAAGATTATATATTTGTTTTTCTTAAAACCACTCTCTAGGCCAACTGTGCTTATTCTATGATATTACACAATCATCATACACGATTTATACCGTTAAAATGACGTTTTACGTATTAATTTAACAAGTACCAACAATAGAAAAAGACATCGGCTAATTTTTCGTGGAATAAGGCAGGGTACCGAAAGAATTTACAGTTTCAATGGGATTCTTGCAAAAAAATACACGGTTCTTTTTCTTTTGTTTTATTTATTGTACCCTAAAATGTCTTAAAAGTTACCTTCCAGAATTTTTTTCGCAACTTCAGTTTCTTATTAGGGTACAAATCTAAAAATTAAAAAATAAATTTTTATTAAAAAAACTTTTAAAGAACAAGCTTTTATTAAATGCACTTAAAAGTAGAAAATACTTTTTTTTATCTTTCTCATACCATAATAAAAGCGATGGTAACTTTAAAGTGACAAAGAGAGAACTACTAAAGAAAAACTAAATTCTTCTTTTTTTGGGTTTTTCGCCACTAAGTTAAAGAAATTTTTTCAAAAATATGTTAAAACCCACTGCGTAAATTTATTATTTAAAAACCACTGACAAACGAACAAATTTTTTTCTTTAGGAATTTACGCAGTGGGTTTTAACATATTTTTGAAAAAATTTCCTTAACTTAGTGGCGAAAAAACCCAAAAAAAGTAGTTTCGACATTATGAATCCGCCACAAACATATAGATTTTATTTAAATTCTTCTTCTATTCGAATGATAAACATAATGCTTTCATCTAAAGAAGCTGAAAACGGGTGAGATTTCCGTGCTTCCCAAGCTTTTGAAAATGTCCTTCCAACGGTTTCTTAGGTGAATCGTCGATGTGACCGATATACGATACCTAAAGTTAAAATTTTTAGTTTGCGCCCATCATGGTATAAAAAACTATTTTCTGCTTTTGAGTGCATTTAATAAAAGCTTGTTCTTTAAAAGTTTTCTTTAATAAAAATTTATTAAGATCGCTTTGTCGTATTTTTCGGGTAGGTATACTATGAATTTCTTATTAGCTTACTAATTATTTATTGCCAAGTTTATTTTTTTTTCAATTGATGTTAGTTTCGCTAATTGATGCGATAGACGATAATCAGATAACAGTTATATGATAATTTTTATTGAATTTGCCGTTTTTCTCTATTTGAGTAAAAGACACATAAATAGCATTTATCAGACAAGTGCTGTGAAATAATTACTTTATTCCACTAGATTATAAAACAAAAAACGCATGCATACAAATTTTATGAATGGTAATTAATATTTTCCTACGAGCTTGCGGAAAAACGCGTTTCTCGCACTCATTTCTTTGCGGAAAATGCCACTTTACGCACGCTGTGCCTGAAAAAAAATTTCCGCACGCCGGGCGCGAAAAAACTTTTTTACGCACGCTGTTGAGCAAAAAAAAATTTTCACGCAAGCTGTTGAGCAAAAAAAATTTTTCACGCACGCTGTTAAGCACACTGTTGCTCAGTGATGAATCAGGAAGACTTGAAGTCGACGATGGCATTAAGCAACATGAGCAGTAGTACTTTCAGTGTTACCGTAATTAATAATTAACATCAGAATTCATTTTTAAAGCTTGTTAAAGTTTAGTTCTAAATAAAACAAAAAATGCGTAGTTTTGACTATTTTTTTGTTTTTAGTCTGCTAGGTTTAACTAAAATAAGGACAAATATTTTGATATTCCGCACGCTCGTAAGAAAAATGTTGTACCTAACGCGTGCAGAAAGTATTTTCCGCACTTACGGCTTGCCCAAACTCTGCTGGCGCGTCATTCGTGCAAACGCCGGCAAATATTTTCAATGCCACATTTTGTAGCCTTTTTGTAGCTATTTTGTTACGGTCAAATTAATTTTGTTGCTGTAGCAAATTTTAAAAATATTTCTAGATTTTTTTCAATAAAAAACAACTTTCCTGTTTTTACATAGTGCTTAACCTGTTGTGAGACCCAACCCAACGATGGACTGTTACCCTAACCCAACCCAACCAAAGTTATAGGGTGGCCTTGGAAAAACAAAATAGCTACAAAAAAGCTGAAACCAATACCATTCAAAATAAAGCTCCACAACAACTAAAACACTATATTTAAAAAAACTCTAGGAATATTTTCAAAACTTTTAATGTGTAATCCCCTCGAATAAGCCGAGCTACAAAAATGTGGTAAGCAGAATTGAAGTTATCGGTTAAGCTAGGGAAGTCGCGCTTTCTCAACAAAAACTACAACAACAAAATTATTTGAATGTAACAAAATAGCTACAAAAAGGCTACAGAATATGGCATTGAATAATTTGACCGTAAAAAAATAGCTACAAAAAGGCTACAAAATGTGGAATTGAAAATATTTGGGCCCCTTATAATGGTCCCCCCCAGGTTAACCGAGTTTTAATATTTGTAAAAAAGGTTTTAAATTTAATTTTGTGAAAAAATTGATAAGGCAGATCTTGAATTCAAAAATTATTTCTGAGGGGGGCTTGAGGTTCCTGGAAGGAGGGGAAGCTTGAGTAATAGAATAAGCTCAGATTACCATTTTATTGATGATTTTTGAAAGAAATTTAACCTTTAGGAGTCGACTTTTAGTGGGTTTGAGAAGGGTGGGGGCGCTTAAGTGTCTAAGCCTCTTCTGCATACGCCGTTGTTGTATTTTTTCTGTATTTTTTAGTAAGTTTCTACAAAGGCTCTCTGTACTAAAACTTCCATTGCCAACGTAGGAAAAATGGATAGAGTTTTTAGAGTGCATAATACAGTGGGAACTTTAACATATGAAATAATACTTTTAAAATATGAAAAAATATGCAACGAGAGTGATGCAATGAACACAATGCGGTTAAACCTTATAAATTCCAAAAACAAAATAAAAATTCAAAATTATATTTGGTCCTAAGAAATAAGAATGGTATTCCATTCATGAAACAATAAGATCGATTTTTTTAAAGGGAGCAACTATAAAAAAGTATGAATTAAGCCCAAAGTTGTGTACAATGTTTTATTTCAGTAACTCATTAAACTCCTGAAAATAAGTAGAAATGAATAAAAATTCAGCCTCTTCAAAACGTGAAATTTTTTTTACAGGTGAAACCAGCCTGAAACCAATGTAAACGAAGCTGCAAATAGTTAAATAGCTTGACTCTTTACAACACGTTTCAAAAAATAAGAGTTTTAGAGGCACTCAAACCATAGCTAAAAGCTTACTTCACATGTAGCTGTACAACGAATATATTTTTCAGTTTTTTTTTATTTGTTTCTTTACTGCAAAAAAATTCCATATATCACTTTGTTCGCATAAAATTGCACATTGGCCTAAAAAATCAATAAAATATACACAGATGTCAAACTGATTAGAGCATAAAACTAGCCAACTAGGGTAACTCCTATTTTCTCTCCTTTTTGGAAAAAAATGGCGCCAGCAGGCACGTATAGCCATCCATAAAATATTTAAAAAAAAAAAAAAAAAAATCTATCTTTATCTATCTAGATATCTTAATGAAAACCGCGCGTCTCTAACTGCAACAATGTGTGAGTTACAATTTTTTTAAAAGTTTTATCCCCCTCCTATCATCTTGCCAACTCCCCACTCCCATTAGAAACTAATCAGCTCTGTGTCTCTTCAAAACGTGAAATTTTTTTTACAGGTGAAACCAGCCTGAAACCAATGTAAACAAAGCTGCAAATAGTTAAATAGCTTGACTCTTTACAACACGTTTCAAAAAATATGAGTTTTAGAGGCACTCAAACCATAGCTAAAAGCTTACTTCACATGTAGCTGTACAACGAATATATTTTTCAGTTTTTTTTTATTTGTTTCTTTACTGCAAAAAAATTCCATATATCACTTTGTTCGCATAAAATTGCACATTGGCCTAAAAAATCAATAAAATATACACAGATGTCAAATTCATTAGAGCATAAAACTAGCCAACTAGGGTAACTCCTATTTTCTCTCCTTTTTGGAAAAAAATGGCGCCAGCAGGCACGTATAGCCATCCATAAAATATTTTAAAAAATAAATTTTTTTCAACCAGCCTGAAACCAATGTAAACAAAGCTGCAAATAGTTAAATAGCTTGACTCTTTACAACACGTTTCAAAAAATATGAGTTTTAGAGGCACTTAAACCATAGCTAAAAGCTTACTTCACATGTAGCTGTACAACGAATATATTTTTCAGTTTTTTTTTATTTGTTTCTTTACTGCAAAAAAATTCCATATATCACTTTGTTCGCATAAAATTGCACATTGGCCTAAAAAATCAATAAAATATACACAGATGTCAAATTCATTAGAGCATAAAACTAGCCAACTAGGGTAACTCCTATTTTCTCTCCTTTTTGGAAAAAAATGGCGCCAGAAGGCACGTATAGCCATCCATAAAATATTTTAAAAAATAAATTTTTTTCAACCAGCCTGAAACTAATGTAAACAAAGCTGCAAATAGTTAAATAGCTTGACTCTTTACAACACGTTTCAAAAAATAAGAGTTTTAGAGGCACTCAAACCATAGCTAAAAGCTTACTTCACATGTAGCTGTACAACGAATATATTTTTTATTTGTTTCTTTACTGCAAAAAAATTCCATATATCACTTTGTTCGCATAAAATTGCACATTGGCCTAAAAAATCAATAAAATATACACAGATGTCAAATTGATTGGAGCATAAAACTAGTCAACTAGGGTAACTCCTATTTTCTCTCCTTTTTGGAAAAAAAATGGCGCCAGCAGGCACGTATAGCCATCCATAAAATATTTTAAAAAATAAAAAAAAATAATTTTTTCTATCTTTGTCTATCTAGATATCTTAATGAAAACCGCGCGTCTCTAACTGCAACAATTTGTGAGTTACAATTTTTTTAAAAGTTTTATCCCCCTCCTATCATCTTGCCAACTCCCCACTCCCATTAGAAACTAATCAGCTCTGTGTCTCTTCAAAACGTGAATTTTTTTTTACAGGTGAAACCAGCCTGAAACCAATGTAAACAAAGCTGCAAATAGTTAAATAGCTTGACTCTTTACAACACGTTTCAAAACATAAGAGTTTTAGAGGCACTCAAACCATAGCTAAAAGCTTACTTCACATGTAGCTGTACAACGAATATATTTTTCAGTTTTTTTTTATTTGTTTCTTTACTGCAAAAAAATTCCATATATCACTTTGTTCGCATAAAATTGCACATTGGCCTAAAAAATCAATAAAATATACACAGATGTCAAATTAATTAGAGCATAAAACTAGTCAACTAGGGTAACTCCTATTTTCTCTCCTTTTTGGAAAAAAATGGCGCCAGCAGGCACGTATAGCCATCCATAAAATATTTTAAAAAATAAAAAAATATAAATTTTTCTACCTTTATCTATCTAGATATCTTAATGAAAACCGCGCATCTCTAACTGCAACAATGTGTGAGTTACAATTTTTTTAAAAGTTTTATCCCCCTCCTATCATCTTGCCAACTCCCCACTCCCACTAGAAACTAATCAGCTCTGTGTCTCTTCAAAACGTGAAATTTTTTTACAGGTGAAACCAGCCTGAAACCAATGTAAACAAAGCTGCAAATAGTTAAATAGCTTGACTCTTTACAACACGTTTCAAAAAATAAGAGTTTTACAGGCACTCAAACCATAGCTAAAAGCTTACCTCACATGTAGCTATACAACGAATATATTTTTTATTTGTTTCTTTACTGCAAAAAAATTCCATATATCACTTTGTTCGCATAAAATTGCACATTGGCCTAAAAAATCAATAAAATATACACAGATGTCAAATTGATTAGAGCATAAAACTAGCCAACTAGGGTAACTCCTATTTTCTCTCCTTTTTGAAAAAAAATGGCGTCAGCAGGCACGTATAGCCATCCATAAAATATTTTAAAAAATAAAAAAATTTTCTATCTTTATCTATCTAGATATCTTAATGAAAACCGCGCGTCTCTAACTGCAACAATGTGTGAGTTACAATTTTTTTAAAAGTTTTATCCCCCTCCTATCATCTTGCCAACTCCCCACTCCCATTAGAAACTAATCAGCTCTGTGTCTGGTGACAAAGATTTCTTGTGCCAAATTTGATAGAAGTTGGTTAAGCGGTATTTGAGTAATCGTGTTACCGATAGACACCATGACAAAATTTTGTATTCTCTCTTGCTCTTTTTTGACTCAAATAACTTATTTTTAGTGCAAATAAAAAAACTTTTTTTTGACGACCCCAATAGCCTTCATATTATTTAAGTATGGATTTTTTCCTATTAATTTTTTTGTAGCAGCTAACTACAAAGAATGTGCCCTGTAACAAAATCCGTGGCTTACGTAGGGAGGGCTTGTGAGCTTAAGCCCCCCGCAGAGTCATTGAATATTGATTCCTAACTAACTCAAGAAAAAATCTGAAACTTTTCTGTTACTCAAGCTCCCCAGGAACCTCAAACCCCTTCAGGAACAATTTCTGTGGAGTATGCCATTGACAAAATAATATGCAATTTTGGCGTTTTTAACAAAAATATGCTTGGAGAACGAGTTTTAAAATATGCGGGTTTTCATAGTTGAGATTTCGACTTTCTGGTTCCCCTTGTTAATAAGAGTTTTGGTTAAAGAATACATAAGGAAAAGGTCTCTTCAAACGGGGTAATATTTTTATAATAAATTATAGTTGTATACAAAAATACAAGAAACATTACGTAAGGAAGAAAGTATTAAACAAGAAAAAATACGTCGTCAGTGCCTTGACCCCTTTATTTATTTCATTTAAATATCTTTTGTATATAATTTCGCGGTCGAAACGAAAAGTCGAAACCATAGAAATTTCTGCACAGTTTTGGTATTGGTTTATGAGCAGTTAAGTTATATCAAGTCGGTTGATTTATAACATTCGCGAATTTCAACTTTCACTTGTCTAGAACTGGGTTCTAACCGAATATTTTTCCCTTCTTAGCCTACAAGGGATTTAAAGCGAAAATATACAGGGTGGATTCTTTAAACGGAACGGTACTTCTAGCGGGTTAGAATTTGGTTGGATAAAAAAGCCAAAAACACGTCATTTTGTTTACGAGGTATGGCAAAAAAATAAAAAAAATTAAATAGGACACCCTGTATATTTAGCAATTTTTGAAATCTGCAAACAATTCTCTCTTCAGCAATACCACACAGTAGGATCTATCTTTTACGATAATCAAGATATTTTTATCTAGTAGTAGAGAAGGGGCGGCGCGAAGCCTGGCAAGTAGGCCTCCCTGGGCCCTTTCTGCCCTACCCCGAGCCTGCCCTTAATCCACCGCCTGCACCACTAATCTGGCAGTCTGCTCATTTGGTTTCAATGTTCTTTTTGCAAAGTCCAATATTTTGTCCCATTTGAGCATGTGCAGGTCATCCTCATACAGGGTCGGGAAACCGAATACCTGATATCTCGTCCTCTGGTATGCCTCGCAGTTCGCTATAACGTGTCGAGATGTCTCTTCTGCCCGCCCGCAGGCCCGGCAGGTCGAATCATTCTCCACCGCGATCCGACACATGTGCTTCCTTAGTCGGTTGTGACCTGTTATGATACCTGTCAGCAGACCAGCGTCCCTTCGCGATCTCCCCAGAAGCCATTTTTGTCTGGCTACATCCGGCCCTTCACGAAGTCCTTGGTCTGTCTGCATCCTGTTCCTCCTCTCCAAGCGGTCGTCTCCTCGCCAAGAGTCGACTTTGCAATTGCCTCTTGGTTGTTCCTAGGGGTGGTTCCGACCCTACATACTGGGTGCTTGCCCCGATCCTGGCGAGCTCGTCGGCCATCTCGTTGCCCGGCACCCCCATATGTCCCGGTACCCATATAAGTGTCACTTGTTTGCCCTCTCCCAAGGATTCTAGTACATCCGCACATTCCTCCACCAAGGTGTTGTTGATCTTGGGCGCCCTTAGTGCCTTTAGGGATGATTGGCTATCGAAGCATATATAAACATGCTTCTCCCTACCGTTCTTTATTTCTTCCATGGTTGCAGCCATTATTATGGCATACACCTCTGCCTGAAAGACCGTGGCTTGCACTCCGAGCGGGTAGCTCTTTCGAACCTTCTGGTCTTCCACATAAACCCCCGATCCTGTGGTTTGCCTCCCCGACAGTTTCAACCCGTCGGTGTAGCAAATCACGGTGTTCTCCTCGAAGTGTTCGCGGAGGTTTTCACTCTGCCATAGTTCCCTGTCTGGGATGACTACTTTGTACCTCTTGTTGAATCTCCAGGGGTTTTTTGGTCTTTGTGTTTTAATCGCTGCCATAGGGATTTCTCTCTCGGCGATTTGGGCAATCCTAAGATGCCCCGCAGCTTCCCCTCTTCCTCTCCATTGACCTGTATCTCTCAGCCGGAGGTGGGTCGCCATCGCTTCTTTTCTGATACAGATCGGAAGCAGCGGCAGTCCCAGATATTTTTATCTAAATCTGTATGGAAAACTTCGATATTAATTCAAATATCCCTCGTAAAACAGGGCATAGACAACAATTCCATGCAAGTTGCCTCTATCTAGGAAAATATAAGAGATAGAGTATTAGTGTGTAGTATTGGCAAAAAGATAATTTTTTAAAATTCAAAAATGTCAAGCTATACAGGATGTCCTATTTTTAAAAAAATATTTTTTTGCCATACCTCGTAAACAAAACGACATAAAAAAATCCGAGATAGCACGATTAAAGAAAATTAAAAATCTCAGTTGACGCGTTTTTGGATTTTTTTATAAAACCAAATTCCAACCCGCTAGAAGCACCGTTCCGTTTAAAGAATCCACCCTGTATTAAAACTAAGTGAATTTTTTTAGGAGAATTATTCCGCAAAACGTTAACAGTGGGATTATATATTTACACCTGTGGGGGGTACAAAATTTAAAAATCAATTTTCAAAGAACACTTTCGCAGACAGAAAAGACACAAAGTAATTCATTATTTTGTATTTTTATTGTAAAATACCACTGAAAAACTGCTATGTCCTCAAAATATACTATATTTTAGCAGAGGCAAAACAAACATAAGTGAAGGTCACTGATTATGCACGAAAAATTTACCAAACAAAACAACTATATTAATTTATTTAAAAACTGAAATTAAAACATTGAGGTTATCTAAAAGCTCAGTCAAGAAAACTTTCCTTACTCAAAGCCCACTCATTTCAAAGCTGTAGCTTTCATCAGTAGAGGTTGGTGCAAGCCAAGGTACAAGCAGAGTTAAGAGATCTGAACTCGCTGTTTGTAATTTGAAGGCAGCTAATATTTTAAAACTGATATTTCGACGGTAACAGAAATATAAACAAAACTTGCATTTAAATTTTTTAATACATTTCATAAATAAAAACAACTTTTAAATAAATACAAAATTAATCTACTCCTTATTTTATTATTACCCATCTAAATCATTGTGTGACATCAAATATTAACTGGAAAAATTAATTAACAAGGGTAAGTTTTAATTAAAATGACATATAACCCCAATTTTAATTTGTTGTACAGTGTTAGGTTTAAATTTTTTAATTTTCTTTTCTTCTAATGCGCAATTTTACAACTCATAGTTAAACGTCAAACCTCAGTTTAAACCACAGATGTCGACTTTTTTACGTTTTATAGGTGCAGTTTACCAACAAACTTCGGTTTAACCGTTACCGGCGGTCTGGGTGTTTGTTAAACTTCAGTTTAATAGTTACCGAAAGATTTTAACCTCAAAAAAGTTATTAAAAATTTGTTTTTGGTAAAAAGACTGTAAGTATTTAGTGAAATTCAACCCTATATATGTAAAGAAAATGTGGTCTTTCTTCATGGCCGCGGTTTAACTCCGACTTATAAAATTGAGCAACTTGTTTACCGATGGATTAATCCAAGATTAAACTGAAGTTTAAACTATGGTTTAATCTGGAGTTTTACCTTTGGTTGTAAAATTAGTCCTAAATTGAAACTTATATCTTCTTAAATCCAACCAAAGATTGTGTTAAGATGATTATACAATAAACAAATTTGTTAAAATGCTTTTTATAAATCAAACTATGTCCAAAACCCAAGGAGAGTTCGTTTAAAATACCTAAAACCAAAAGTTTCACTTAAACTTATGACCGTTCTAAAATAGACTAAACCCTTTTAATAAATTCCACCGTAAAAATTTTTGATTTGTACTATATTACAAAGATATTAGAGTACCCAAAAATATTCCAAAAGAAACAGATACATGTACATACAATCACCAAAGAACCGTTTGCAATTTAAGATGGCAAAATATTTTTTTATTTATAAAATGTTAATAGTTATTTACCTAACAAGTGCCCAAAGTGATAATACAATCTTCCACATCCAAAAGAGTGTTGTAAAGTGCACTTTACCGCACGCGAGTAGGTAAATATTAATACGCAATATAAGTGATCATATTAGTACCATCTGCCCAATGTGAGGCTCTAACAACGATTTTGTTAGACTTCTAATACCTATCTGATAGTTATATGCTTTATACTCACGCTGTGACATACAAAATTGGCAGAGTAATTGAATTTACTTGTCTGTGTCACAGGTTGCAGGGGTTAACAACACGGTAATAAGGGAGTGTTCGCTGAAGCAACCTCAGTTTTCTCTTTTATTGGATTATCGACTGTCTTTATTGGATGATTGGCTCCAATTCTGAAATTGAAACCCAATAGCGATATTTACAGAAAAATTGCGAGAAATATATACATTCAAAAAATCTTTAGATTCCTGCAAATTGAATATTTTTTTTTTAATTTTTTGTGTCGGCTTTTAACCAAACCATTTAGGTATCAAACACAATTTTTAGAATTTTTCTTTCTCTGTCTGTTTTTTCCAGCATTACATAAAAACTACTGGACCGATTAGGCGTAGATAAGAGATAAGGGGACAAGGGGGTAATGTCCCCCCCAAACCGGTGTTTATCCGTTACTCTCCCCATGTTTGCTGGGTAGCTTTCGTGCGATCTGTTTTCTCTTTTTTTTTACTGGCCCAAACCACGTTTTTTTTAAATTTACAAAAAACACGAAAAAAGTAAAATTTGCACCTTAAGTTTATATTCGTTTATTAAGTTTATATTCGGTTTCACAGAAAATTGTGCCTGCAGCGCTACAACACATTGATTGGATGATTAAGTAAAGAAATAGTATATTTTTACAAAATATTGGCCTGCGGCGCATTAATCATATTATTTTAGCAACAAATCTAGGATTATTATTATTATTTTCGCCTACGACACATTATGATATGGTTTTAACAACAAATCTAGAATCAAGACCATACTATATAGTAATATATTTTAAATGAAAAACCCTGTATATTATCTCATTTTTCAAAATTTTCAAAAACACCAAACACTTTGGTTCTATCTGTTGTCTTCTCCAAGATATTTAAGTTTAAATTTGTGTGGAAGAGATATGGGGGTTTACATGAAAAACCTCTTACTTATCTACTTACAAAGTTTATTGTTTCCATAACTAGAAGTTCCTAAGAAAACGAAAAAACTAAAAAAAAATCCTTTCAACTTTTAGAGTACGAAACTAAGTAAAGTCAAATAAAACCACTTAAATATCGTTGCACTGTAACCAATAAAAAAAATAATATTAAAGAAATACCAGTACACATCTTCCTAAACTTTTTCTATAGCCTTGACCAACATCGTCTATGTGGAATTGAGTGTATAGTCGGCTGATCAATACATAATTTTATACATTTGTTAGGAAGGGTACCCTCGATACTATTTATCAACTATAAATGCTTATCCTTTATGGTTTCAGATGATTTCAGCATATTTATTATGCGTCGCTTGTCATTGCTTCCAATTGCTTACCAAAGTTGGTCATGATTTGAAGTTGAAAAACAATTGCTCTTACAATGACAGCTTCACTCCTCCATTTCATTCTTCTTTAGCAGCGTGCAAATTGGTTTGCTTTTGCTGTTTCAATAAAGTCCGTAAAAAAAACTATAAAATTAGTGGCAAGCTGTCCATATTATTAGATAACAAGGGTGTCAACTTTGATCACATAAGTCTCATATAAAACATATAAAATGTGTAACAATAATAACTGGAAAATAAAGAAAATAATGCAAAAATTAGGGTTTTATCAATCAAATCAGGGAATCAGAAGTTTTTGCCTTTGCATTTTTTCCAGGCTAAATTGAGAGTTATTATCGCTACGACTTTTTTTCGAAAAATGCAAGGGCAGGGGCGTTATAGTATCTCATAGTTATATGGGTATAGTGGTATATCTATTCTTTTAGTTGGCCATACCTAATAATAAAAACCAAAAATCGCTTTGGTCTTTATATATCGAACAATAGAAACTGCTGATTTCATTGTTTTAATGCTAAGGTACCTTGGTGACCTCAAATCCACAATTAATCTAAGTACATATCGTTTAACTTGATCGATTCTCACGGATTACTCGCATTTGTTTTTGAAAGAATTTCCTGTATAAAACGGATCTTAGTGTATTAAGCCCCGTTCTCAGAGCTTCGACGTGTCGCGAGCATTTCTCCTATTTCCATAGTTAAATTTATTTCAATTTTTTCTCCTGTAACCGGGACAGTCGCTATATTTTGGCTTTTTTCCGTGTTTTTGATCCATGGTTTAGTTTGCACGGTCCTTTGTTCCAAAGAAAGCAAATTCATATTAAGATGTACCTTCTGCTGGTATGTTTCTTTTTTTGTCATTTCATTCAAAAGCAATTAAGGTATTCCGGTGTTCAAAAAACAAATCTTTTGCGACACCCAATGACAGTAGACAACAGTCAGTCGGAGTTCTGAGAACAGACCTTTACGATTGTCTGTTTTCTGTATGATCGGTTGATCTGTAAGTATTTTTAATTTCGAAGGACTTTCATATCCTTTTGGGTTTATCATTACGTTCAATATTTCTAACTTCAAAAGTTATGGAAATAGTGGAGAAAGAAATAGAGGAAATAAAGGTGTGTCCTTCTCTGTCTCTTTTTAAAAAGAAAGTAATAAAATACTTAGTGTGGAAGTTTTCTACAGTTGATGAATTTATATTTGAAACTAGCTTATTTTATTTTTATAATTGTACATGTTATTTTTTAATTCTTTCATATTTTTTTCTTCTAATTTTCTTTGTATTTAGTGTTTCTTTAAATATATTTATTTTTGTCTTTATTTACCTTTTTTTTTTAATTTTGCAGTATTGATTTCTTTTACCATAAAAATCTTGATTATTTTATATTTATTTGTTTTATTTAATTTGTTTATTTTTTTAAATGTCTACAATATATATATATATTTGCATTTTCTGGTACTATTGATTTCCTTGTTATTTATCAGCAATCTGTCACTATTTCGACTTGAGTTAATTTATGAACATACACTTTCTTTCATTTATCAATACAGTTGTATTTTTCTGTATTTTAATCAATTCTCGAGGCAACAATATTGTTCTATGCATTATAGAACTTTCTCTTAATTACATTGTTGCAAAGATAATGAGTATCAATAAATAAAAAAGTTGTGCTATTATGATGTAGGTGGTATAGGAAATCGCGAATATCTACAATAGGTTTAATTTAGTTTTCCATTTTGTTATACTTTCTGATAGGTATGCCAGAAAATTTAAACACATTTTTTTTGTAGAGAAAACACTAATTTACATTATTTTTCGTTAAAATATAATTTAGAAAATTAAAAACTGTTGGAATAAGTGCCTTCGGCCATGGTCAATACAAGATCTGCCTGCTTCTTCTTTTATTGGAAGCATTTTGTGGCTTTAGTCATTTCATAGAACTGTACTTACCTACTATAGTAGTATTATTCTTTTCAACACTATTAATGAGGAATATTGCAAAAAACACTAAAAATGTCGACATTATTTTCTAAAGAGCACGTGCTACGAGTTCGTGCTCTCCTGTAGTTGACCCCCCGGGAAAGAGTTCCTGATGGAGGATGGGTATAACAATTATTTTAAGATAATGAAAAATACTTTTTTTACATCGTACGTACGTAGTAGGTCCCGGGATGAAGAGAGGTAAAATGGATATGAAATGTACGTCCCTAGGACAAATGATGCTATCTGGGTAGGTTGTTGTAGATTCCAAGAGAGGAAAAAGTTGTTTGACTTATTAGGTTTTTGCTCTACACGCCAGATTTATATTAACACTTTTTTAGTCGTTTTGTAAAATGCATGAAATTTCTCGAGCAGAATCTTAAATAAGTAAAAGTTGGTCATCTGTCTTTTTGTAAGTCTTGGTCTTTTTGTGAAGACATATCCGGTAACACAAAATGTGGTTGAGTAGTACCGTAAAAATGCATTGACTGGTAAAAATAGAAGAGTCCAATTTTTTTAAATTAGTATTTTTTAACGAATTATTGCAGGATAGTGTGTTCAGGGTTGTCTGAATTTTTAAGCAGAAAACCAGTATGCATGTTATGGACTAGAGATTTTAAGAATTTAATACTGGTAAAAACCGCATATCAGTATGTCAACCCCTTTTTGAGCTTAGAGTTAGCTGAATGCAGCAAAATGCTACGCGTCATTGTGATTTTGACCGTCATTATCTGGTCGCATTCACCTGAGTTAAGCCATCTTATTTCCCTAACTCTCAAGATCCTTATGTCTAAACTTTTTATTTCTTTAAATACAATCCACTTTTCCTGGCAGAAACACACTTTTTACGTTCTAGGTGACAATCTTCATATTATTTTGAGAATAACAGGACCGGAGATTAGCACCCTCTTTTGGCTTTTGGTTTTCTAGTCATGTATTCCTTGTCACGCCTTTAACTGTGTAATATGTTTTGGTTTTTATATCTTTCCAGGTAAAAACTCCATAGGTTTTTATGAAAGTTGGCGAGTTTTTATGTTGTTCTATCGGGTTTTATAAGATTCTGCGAGGCTGTCTTTCTCATCAAAACTGTGCGTTATGAGATTTGTCTAGGTTTTTACGGGTTTGTTTCACATACCGCATAGAAAACATATAAAACCCGATAAAACATTATAAAATTTCGTAAAACTTTTTTAAGAGATTTGACGCAATTTTTTTGGCATATCTGGCTACCCTCACATAGTTTGCCCTGCAGGTCAAGCAGTTAGCAGGGTGTGACGCGTGGAGCTGACCGTCCTGTGAGAACCACCCAGTAAACACACTTGTAACTTTAACCTAATATCTATATAAATCTAAGGTTCAGATATTTATGTAAAATATGTTACATCATATTTACGTAAATCTCACATAAAAATATTTTTATAAAAAAAATGTAAACATTAGGTCAAAACTTTGTAAATTTAAGTCATCATAAGCAATGTTAATTTTACGTAAATAACAGGACCCTAATTTTACATAAAAAATATTACATACCTACTATACAAAAAATTATATGTGATATTTAAGTAATCTAATTTACGTAAACGTGACATAAAATTATTAACTTTAAATGAAAGTAATAAAATTTACATATTTATTATGTCACAATTTAGACATTGCGTTTATATTTAAAATTTTACATAACTATTATGCAAAACATTTTATGTAATATTTATACCATCTAAATTACGTAAACGCTCTGTAACACGATTTAAATATTATAAAACAATGTGAACCTTAAGTTTACATTGAAAATTTTACATAATTTTTTATGTATTAATTATGTCATCTACGTTATGTAATTTCCCTTTTAAATTTTACATAATTATTATATAGTCAATTGAATCGTAAGTTTTTATTTCAAATGTTACGTAACTATTATATAAAACAGTTGATGTAATATTTATATCGTCTAAAATGAAATAAATTACCAGTGCTTAATAGTTTCTTCCTAGTAGGTTAGTAGTTAGTTAGTAGGTTAGGTAGTATGTTCCCTGCATAGTGGATATTAATATTACATATATAAAGAGCAAAGATATTTCAAAATTAGAATGCGGACTGAGGTATTGACAAAATAGTGGTACTTCTTTATAAGAATCACCTCTTTCGCCACTTAAACCAGCTCGTCTAGTTAACTTTGTAGTTTGCCAATGTCGGACTGTGTCAGGCAACCACCAACGGACCTTCGTATTAACGCTTTGCGCATGTCATGCAGAATAATGTGACTTAAATTTTACCTTATTTATAACTTATTGTGATCTTAAATTTACATACCAAGGTAAACCTGTTATGTAAAATATACGTAGTTTTTACTTAACCCTCGCGTAACATGGATGTAATACTTATGTAAAAGGTATGTCATTTTATTTACATCACATTTATATAAGAATTAGGTGGGCTCTGCGCATGGCATTATGCAGTGTTTTTGCACATTAATGTGACCCAAATTTTACCTTATTAATAAATAATTGTGGCCTCTATGTGACTTTAAATTTCAAATATAAGTAGTTTTTACTTAACTCTTACATAACATGGAAGTAATATTTATGTAAAAGGTATGTAATTTTATTTACATCACATTTATGTAACAATTAGGTGGGTTTGCGCATGGTATTATGCAGAGTTTTCGCAACTTAATGTGACTTAAATTTTACCTTATTGAGACCTCTGAGTGTGACCTTAAATTTACGTAACAAAGTAAATCTGTTATGTAAATTTGACGTAATTTCTACATAACGGTGTTTACTGGGCAATTATTTAAAATCATCTCCAATCTGTGAGTATCGATGGGACCGTCTTAAACAAGAGGGTCTAACTAAAGCAGAGCCCGGACAGATCCCCAATAAAATAAAACGGCCGAATTTAATATGCCCCAAAATAAAACGGCCGAAACTGATAAAACTCAAACCTAAAAAATCGGAAAAAACTTCAATACAAAAATTTTACATCTTTTTGAGGGATTTTAGATTAACCTGATAGACTATATATATTGTTAAAATTTTACATTTGCCAATCTACTAACCGATACCGTTAGCATAATGTGTTACAGACAGAGATTAAAGCTAAGGTCGTTCTCTGTTTGACACATATTATGCTTATGTTAAGGTTTTTGCATATAACTATGAGATACTATAATGGTCCAAGTGTCGTAAAATGTGTTACAATAATAACTTCGAAAAATAAAGAAAATAGCCGATTTCTAGCCCCTAGCTTAACCGTTGAGCTGATAACTTCAATTCTGCTAAAGCTAGGAAGTTCAAATAAACACCACATTTTGTAGCTCAGCTTGTTCGAGAGAATAACATTAAAATCTTTTAAAATATTCCTAGGGTTAGATTGGGTTGCGCTGAGTTGGGAAAAATATATCACATAGTACATGTGGCCTATATATTTTGCCCATTAAAGTAAAATAAAAATATCTAGTAAACAGCAGCAGCTACAAAATGTTTTAATACTTCAGATGAGAGCCAAAACTGGGCTCCCTGGTAAATAAGAAAAATGTATCATATAGTACATTTGGCCTATATATTTTGCCCATTAAAGTAAAATAAAAATATCTCCTAAACAGCAACAGCTACACAATAATTTAACCGTAACAAAATAGCTACAAAAAAGATACAAAATGTAGTATTGAAAATATGTGGGAATTTAGCTTAGCATTTTCAATACGATTTACTTTTCGGTAAAGCACCGGCGATCCGAAGGCATTTGATTGGGAGGCGGGGATAAAGGTCATTTTCTCAACTAATATTAAAAGCGATTCCCAAGTTACCTGAGATTTTTTTATTGTTGTTTGAAGAAATTATGAAATACAAAATGTTTTGTAAAATGTACTTAAATTTCCCAACTGCAAGCAACATTGGGGGGGGGGGGGAAGCTCCCTCCCCATCCCCCCAAGAGATTTCCGGTGCGGAGAAGCAATTTGAACGGCTTTTGAAGAGAATTTTTGACATATTTTTTTCGTATTAACCGTTTTTTTTTTTAATTAAATTTCGAAAATTAGATGCTAGCACCCACAGAATAAACTGTTAAATCCAGTCTGGTTAAAACTTTTATTCCTTTTCAATCAGTGGTGTAATCAGAAATCGACTCTGGGGGGGGGGTTTCATCATTTAAGAAAAATCAACGAGCTCGTGAACTGAAGGGACGAAAAAACGGCGGATTAATAAATGTTGAGTTAGAGTATACGAAACAAAAATACTTATTTTTAAAATTTTGAAAAAATTACGCTAAAATATAAGGTATTTTTTACGGGTTTCAAATGTTGTTAACAAAAAAAATGCTTAAAATTAAACAAAATTGTAACAAGATTTAATATTGTTATAGAGCCGCAGGCGAAAATTTTGATGAAAAAAAAATCTTTAAAAATGTTGATCTCTTGGGTTTTTTGTAAAATATTTTTGAGAAAGTAGATTGGGTTAGATGGGTTGCGGTGGTATATTATAGATTTGTTGCCAAATCATAAATGCGCCGCAGATGAAAATGAAAAGCATTAAACTAAAATTGTAACAATTAAAGACGTCATAGCAGCGTAGGCAAAATTTTTAAAATTTAAAACATCAACACACGTTAAAAACCGGAGTAAAGGGTCAAAAAAGTGGGGGAGCTATTATAGATCATGATAAATTTATTGTAGATATATTAGGTTGCACCTCCTGGGGGGGGGGGTTAACCTCCAAAAGCTCCCTTGCCTACGCCAGTGTTTCAATGCGATCCACGTTTTTACGACAGCTACATTCCGATACGATCCCAGAAAAAGGCGTATTAAACAGCGCAAAAGAAAAAAAACTTGGATTCGCTTTTATAGTAATTATATTTTAGAAACCTTTCTCGGGATATGTGCTTTTGAGGCTACCCAATAGATTGTTGGTCTATACCTACCATAGAAAAAAAAATTGGGTTCGGTCTGTCTGGCAGACCAGAATGTTATCTGCTGTACTGTGCTACGGAACTAATTATGACCTTGGCGCCCGACATAGAAATAGTTCAGTGAAACACAAATAGATGGAGCACCACACATGATAACCACAAAAATTAATACTACAAAACAATATTGATTTTTAAATAAAAATCAATATTACTTTACAAATGTAATGTTATATTGATTTTTCTTGGCATAGCAAAAAGGACTAAAATATGCCCAAAAAACAAAAAAAGTTTAAAAGATAAATCAAAAGTTGATGTTTTTGTGAATTTTTTAAACTTTTTTTGTCTTTGTGTGCACTGAACTTAAAAGACAAATGTGTACTTTTGACCCAAATGAAATGTTATGAAAAAAACATTTTGTCTTTTAATTTCATAGGTGAGGTCCTTTTACAAAACCCTTTATTGTATGGTTTCATTGAAAATTTAACTTATAAAAGGTTGGATAAAAAAATAAAGACAGATGATAAATAAGTATATGTAATTAAAAAAAAAAAATGGAAGTACATTTTCCAGATACAGGTTTAAAAACGAAACAAGGGTTCATTATATTTTTTACTGCCCTAATTAACTCATTATTGGAGTGTTGAATACAAGAATTCCTTTATTTTTTTGCAAAGTATAACATTTGTTATCCCTCCAATGCTAAGGGAGTAAAGAGGAGGTGAAAAATATAATGAATCATCTGGTAAAATAAGTAAAAACTCAAAATATTACCTTATAGTAAAAATCGAGGTAAAAATTAGTTAAAAAGAAGATAAATTACCTAGAAATAATTATTATTGTGAGGATAATTGCCTTTAGTCATAATTTAGTAAACAAAATTCAATATAAAGCCTCAAGAAATAAAACATAATGTTTTCCAAATCTTTTTTGTTTGGCTTTATGATATGCTGATTTTTTTTATTTATCGCAATAATCTCCTCTTTTTAGACTTTTAAAAAATCTTACAAATCTTATTAACATGCTTACACCACCAGAACAAACACCTAATAATTAACTTTATTATTGTGGTCACTTTAGGGATTAAAAAATATAATAAAGTTTGTGTCTTGCCAAATAAAAAATTAAAGTATGTTCCTGGTTTTGTCAACTTACTGTTTTTATACTGCAAGGCATCAATAGTTTTTTACTTTTTTACTTGGCAAAGCAAAAATCTTAGACAATAGCCTGTATGTCTTACCAATTGATTTAAAAATACTGAGGGAGAGAATCTTCTCTTCTACAGTAAGTCTTCTGGCTTTAGGTTTCTGCTGCTGTACTCTAATCTGGCACATAATAAGAATTTTCCGCGAGTGCTAATTTTCTCTGAAATGATTGCACATAACTGGTCATTTTATGCAATTGCTTACTACTATCAATAACTTTCCTATAGAAATGTCATGCTTTTGGTGTGAGATTAGCCTGTCTGGGTACATTGACTTCATTAGGAATTAAAGAGCGCCTTCTTTTAACTGTAAAAAGAAATAAAACAAACATTAGCTAATTAGTTAAAATTATAACATTTATAAATACATTAAATTTGTAAAAATGTAAATAAATCAAACAAATTGATCGTTCTCAGGGTAACCACCAGTTGGGGTGTATTTTTTTTATAAATTTGTCACCGTGCTTTCTCCACTGAATTTATTTTAAACCCGACATGTTTTGGAAGCTCAGGCTGCCATCATCAGGAGTCCCTACCAAAGTTTTATTAAGGGAGACTAGGCCAAATTAATGGACCAGTCTTCCATATTGGAAAAAGAAAGAGAGGCTACAACCCATTATGAGAAAAACTTTAAAATTTAAAAAACAAAATAAACATATAAATATGCAATATATTATAGTTATTTAATTATGCCATGAATAGACTTTGTGGGGTACCAAGAAAACTAAGCCTGACTTCTGTTTAATCCTCAGTTTAAGGTAGGTACTGTAAACACTTCTAAGTACTGGGATAGTCAGGTTTTTTTTAGAGAGTGTCTAAAGAGCTAGCAATTCAGCTGAATAGCCGTGAGGCTAAAGAGCCAGCAATAATTATTATGTGTTTTTCATATTTTCTTTTTTTTTATTTTTTTTAATTAATTTAACCCAACCTAACCTAACAAGACTCAAACCAACTTGGGTTAATTTAGTTTAAAGTGTGTTTTTTGGGTTGTTTTGGCTTTTAATAAGTTGGTTTGACTCTGTTTAGGTTAGATTGGGTTAATTTAGTTTAAAAAAATTAAAAAAGAAACGAAAATATGAAAAACACATAATAAATAATTATTGCCGGCTCTTTAGCCTCACGTCTATTCAGCCGAATTGCCGGCTCTTTAGACACTTCTTTTTTTTTAATTTTATAAGATAAAATATGCTCACTTTATGATCAGCTTGTCATACGTACAATGCTTTAATGTATAGGCAGGAGCACTAAAGACACAGAAGATTAGTCCCTCTTTACAGAGTAAAACAAAACTTCTCAATACTTTTTGACCAGGGCTATAATATTTTTGTGAACAGTTTTGGTATCTACTAAAATTAAAAAAAAAACTTACCTGCCTTTCTTTCTGGGTTGCCCCATCATGGTGTCGTCTCAATATTTTATAAAACATAGCTTAAATTTGATAAACGATTGTACTACACCTCATACTACACTTTATTTTACTCATCGTACACTATCAAAGCATGTGGCTTGTAATAATTCCTTTCTTTTCAAAAAACCAAAAATAATAAATCCGCCTCTACGCTCTGGCGTCAGCTAAAGGAGAGATATGACAAATTTAGAATTTTTCTACTACTATCGCCATCTATTAAAAAAAAATTACTAGACCCCGAAATAATTATACCTAGGCTTTTCCATAAGAGAAAAAGGTCTACAAACTACAATTAGTTTGTCTATGATACCTACGTATGATTAGGAAAAAAAGGTGCATTTGTTTTTCCAAATTTTCGGACCAGTTTAAATTTGGCGGCTGGAATTTGGAATGACATGCAAAATAAGTTCTAGCTAAAAGAATTTTAGTCAGAAAATTATGGTTATAGTATTGGGGTAAAATATAAACCACAAGCTGACGTCATTACAAATCACCGCTTTAATAATACAATCAGCTGACTGCACCGAACAATTAATTTAATTCAATATTACGTGTGTATAAAAATGAAATAAGTGTTCAAGGGCAAATGCAAAAACAACATATATTTTTGTGATAACATATCTCGTCTATGAGGTTTGAAAATGAATAACACCAAATAACACTGTGCAACAGAAAATAATCGCCGGATTTTTTTTGGGTTAAAACAGATATAATTCCCAAAACTTATTTCCCAAAGCATTTCGGTAGGTTAGCTCGTATAACCAAAATTTAACCAGTTTTTTATTTTATAATATGAAGGGGGAGTAAAAACATGTAATAAATATTTTTAAATTAAATAAATTTTCCTATAAAACGAAATACACATTAAATTCGGTTAAAAAATAAAAAAGTTATTGAATACTCAAGGCTTTTTTTTAATTTTAATTTTTTTCCTAAAACTAATTACTTTTTAAGCCCAAATATTTGGTAAAAACAGCAAACTGACTATAAATTGGTGTACCAAACGTTAAATTTAGGTAATAATTAAAAAATGTATGTCCATATATGATCTCTTTTTTCTAACTAAAGTAAAATTTTAGCAACCAAATCAAGTAGGGTGTTTAATTTAATAAAAATTATTTTGTTTAAGTGGGAAAAATATTCGGTTTTTCAATACAAGTTTTTACTAGATACAATAGAAGCTTCCTTAAAATTTTTTAAGCAAAATAAAATTCAAGTTCAAAGTTTATGTAAAAATGTATAAGACATATTAGGAACTTATCGGACAGAGGCTGACTCTAATAGAGTCGGCACTATTTTTGTCAATTCCATACAAAGGTAAACAATTACTACATATTTTTAGACACTTACACATCTGTTATGGGACGGCGCGAAGCATCGAGGCACTCTTCTTGGTTAATGGGGCTATCTAAACCGACGCTGTCAAAATAATGTTGACTAACATAATGTTTGTGCCTACCTTTAATAAAGGATGGCATTAACTTTAATTTGTCAACTTTATGAATGGCACAATAGGAGCATATTTAGATGACATGTTTATATGACAAAAATGTCAGAAACCCCTATCCTATTAATAGAGCAAGAGTTCAAGGTATAAATTATAATGGATAGGTAACCCTCGTCATTTTTTGATAATATGTGCATTTTCTCGTCCTGAATACGAAATGGACAATCCTGTACTTCAAAATTGTGGATAAACGCTCGGCACACCAATCCAAAGGTGGGCAATTTTAGAGGGAGTAGGGTAACCCCCACCATTTTCACATATATGATGTAGTGGTGTGCCGAACCCTTATCCATGAATGAGGTCCGGCACACCAGGTGATTTTTGGTCTGGTGGTACTACTACATCATATATGTGAAAATGATGAGGGCTAATCTATGCATCATGTGACCTCTAAAATTGCCCTCCTTTGGATTGGTGTGTCGAGTCCTTATCCACAATTTTAAGGTACAAGATTATCCATTTCGTATTCAGGACGAGAAAATGCACATAATAATTTTTACTGCGAACGCTTGTACTATAATAGGGGGTTTGTAGAAAAACGCTGAAACACGTGTCCATCTATTTTATTAGTCGTCTATAATACCAATTCTTAAACCTCTGTGACTTTTTTCTTCTGCGATACAGAAGATCCCTTTACCCCCTTCGAAATGGAAATACCCCTATTTCTCCACCCCCAGGTAAAATTTCTAAAAACGCCAAAACACGGGTTTAGTTATTTTATTAGTAGGATCTACACTATCGGCATCATAAAAGTGGTACGTGATAAACATAGGTATTTTTTAAATTGTATGGTTAACTACCGGATTATATTTTGTGACAGACTTGTACTAAAATGTGAAAATATTGACATCAAAGATTGCTATCAAAAATAATTTTTATATTACAATAATACGCTAACGCATAAAACAACTGTAACAAAAATTAAAAAACACAACTGTAACGAAAATTATAAAACAATAGAAACAAATTAATAGGAATATAAATTTTAATGTCTAGTCATTGCGCCATTCACCTCAATTATACCGTTTAATCTTCTTGGTAGAGAATCAGCCAAAATTTCAAAAAGGTTTTCATTTTCACCAATCACTTATTCATAAGCATTGACTATTAACTGGACCAAGTGATGTTGATTTTCCGCACAATATTAAAGCTTTCCAGCTTGGATTCCAGATATTTTGCTCCCGAAACCAAGTTTGGCAAAGTCTGGGCGTATGAGCAGGGCAGTTGTTTTGTTGAAAAATAAACTGGTCTTGATAAAGTTCTGTGACGGCTGGAAGCATGGTGTTCTCTAAAATGTCCACGTAAAGCTGTGCTGTGAGCCTCTCATTGATTCGAAATAGAGCACCATGACCTCTAGTAGAAATCCAACCCCACATATTTACCGAAAATCTTCCAGCGCGATCGTTGTTACCAGCAATATATCTTTCCTCATCGCGCGTTCTTGGTAGACGATACACCCGAATTTGTTTTGTGTCACTACAGGACTGGAAAACTTTTTCATCGGAAAATATTACCTTTCGCCAAAGCTCTGGTTCCTTTAGAGAGTAATTAAGGGCAAAAAGTAACCTGGCCTGTTTTTTTCCTTCGTAAGATTAATTTTTTAGCAGCTACTATCCTAAATTAGAGCCTTTCCTTACGCGATTTCGTGCCACTCTTACACATCCTGGAAATTGAGTTAATCTCTTTGCCTGGGCAACAGATGCAAAAGGGTTTTCTTCCATAAAAGTGATAAGGTCATTATCTTGTTCATCAGTCCCTTGTTTTCTCTCTATTGTCTGATCTTCCCATCATTTTTTAAGTTTTATAATCGTGGTTTTACTGCGTCCATAATGTCTAGCCATGTCCCTAATTGACCATCCTAGTTGTAGTTTTGTCAGGAGTTGGGCTTTATCGAATAAAGAAATTTGCATTATTTATTTTTTTTTCAGACTAAAATACAGAATGACATACTTTGACAGTTTAAGAAAAATACAATAATGGGTGACTCTGTTTGTAAAAATAGACCAAGGTATTACAACAAAAAGTATTGTGTACCACTTTTATGATGCCGATAGTGTACATACCCACTTTCAGACCTCTTTTATTTTATAGCGACGAGAAATCTTCATAGACACCGGTCTCTGGTGGTCTACCGAATGTGCTCGATTCATCTTCTCTTAAGGACGCCTACGGACTAAAACCCTCCGATGTGCTCCGCTGTAGATTTGGTCGAAATACCGGAACCATTCTCAGGAATATAACGTCACTATTTCGCCGTTTACTGTTTTTATCTCTTAGGTACGTTCGTCTTCGTGTTTAGATTTTAGAATCGTTCTGATCATATCATGTCCCTGTTCCATTTGTCTACATCTTGTATCATTTCTTTAAACGGGTTCTCTATGGTCATATTATCTATCTGTAGATCGTGTTTTATTGTTTGGCGGTAGTTCTCAAATCTTGGATAGTAAATTAACTCATTTTACATATGTCGTCCGTTTTCCCTATTCGCTTTGTGTATGTCCTGAAAGATCCATGTCCCGTTAGAGCTTGTGTCATATAGTAATCCATTTTTTTGTGTTTGCATTCTATCCATGTTTTAATGTCGGGAATAATTCTTTTCGTCCATTGTCCTTTTTTGCTATTTATGGTCCCATCTTGCTTGTCAGGATTCCAGTGTTTACTCTTTTGCAGCTTCTTTGTTTTCTTCACTGTGTCCATTTTTATCTTCACATACAATTTCTTCGACAATTAGGTCTATCGGCGGGATTCCTGTTATAACCTGAATAGCTTCAGTTGATATCGTTCGGTGGCCGCAGGCTACTCTTAGTAAGGCTTTCTGTTGCATTCTTATCAGCATGTTTTTGTACTTCTTTGTGCGCAGTACTGGACTGGTACTTTCAGACCTCTGCGACTTTTCGTTTCCGAGACACAGAAAACCTCTTTAAAATTTGAAGCCCTATTTTTACCCCCTTAAGGGTAAAATTTTCAAAAATCCTTGCTTAGCGAGCGCCACAAACTCACAAACAAAAATATGTCCTTAAATTTTTATAACTATAGTTCAAGTGGTTTGACCTGTGAGTTTAAAGTGGATGTTTATTAGTATAGATTTACTATCTTCTGGTGAGATATATTTTTTAAAAAAATGTCGACTCCTGCCACACAGCTTTTAATTTTTTTTACTTATTTTGCTTATATATGTATTTCAGGCAGGGTTCCGTTTCTGGAGAAATTTTTTTTGTAAAATTTGGTTGCACAGTGTAATAAACCATAAAAAAAATAATTTTTTTTAGTCCCATTCGAGGTTGTTTCGATCGAATAATTAGTCTGGCAATTTGCACACAAATAAACTTCGGTGTACAGGGTGATCATTTCTAAACTTTCTCATATAGAAGTTTTTCGCCTTAGTTTGAGTTGGTTACTAATGTCTCCTGAGTAATCACGATGATTTTGCATAAAATCTTATTGTCCCAAAATTAAATGGGTTTGTTTACATATTTTGGCGAAATATTTTACAGAATGTTGTTCTTGCAACGCAATCTCAAACAAAATAAAATATCATATAAACCTTTACAAAATTGCATCATTTGCAAAATTAGCAACAAAAAATAATGTCAATGTCCAGTTTCCACTTTCAAGGTTAAACTATTAGTCTGCAGTCTAAAATTAAAAGTAAAATTATAAACATATTTGTTTAATAATTTGGTATACGTATTTAAAACGGTATTTTTTTTAAACTCTCCTAAGAGAGGAAAAACATTAACAGTGGAATTTACTAAGATCTAAAATAGTACCCCCCACAGGCCTAAATATTTACACCTGTGCAGGGCACTAAATTTTAAAACCAATTTTCAAAAACCACTTACCCATACAGAAAAGACACAAAGTTATTGATTATTTTGTATTTTTATTGCTAAATACCATTGAAAAACTGCTTTTTTGTCACAATAAATACCATATTTTAGAAGAAAATGCCCTAAAACTAATTTGTTTTGACAGGTTTCAAAATGGCAAATGGTGAATACGCCAAAATTTTGGCACATAATAGCTTCATAATCTGTGTTTGAGGTTATAAAATTGGTGATTTTTTAGGCCACCTCTGGGGGGTGGTTTACATTTATAACCCCCAGAAAGGATTGTTTTGTGGCAATTGATAATAAGTTCGTTCATAATTTCCCTAAGTAACCGTTTTCACAAGGATTAATTTACCTTATTTAATATCCCAAGTTGTTCATTAATCAATAAAACACCTCCAATTTTTCCCAGAAAAACGCCATATTTGGAACCCGTTTTCAGCACATAAAATATATTGATGAGGGCACTACGAGGCAAAACAAACATAAGTGAAGGTCACTGATTATGCACGAAAAATATACCAAACAAAAACACCCAAAACAACTATATTAATTTATTTACAAACTAAAAATAAAACATGAGGTTATCTAAAAGCTTAGTTAAGAAAACTTTCCTTACTCAAAGCCCACTCATTTTAAAGCTATAGCTTTCATCAGTAGAGGTTGGTGCAAGCAGAGGTAAAAGATCCGAGCTAGCTGTTGTGTGTCACAGAAATGTGAAAAAATTTTTTTAATTTTCTTTTTTTCTAAATTGAAACTTTCTTCTTAAATCCAACAAAGGATTGTGTTAAGATGATTATTCAATAAACAAATGTATTAAAATTCTTTTTATAAATTAAATTATGTCCAAAACTCAAGCATGGTTGGTTTAAAAGTGCTTAAAACCAGAAATTTCACTTAAACTTAGGACCGTTCTAAAATAGACTAAACGTACCCTTTTAGTAAATCCCACCGTAAATTTGTTACTGGTTACCAACGTGGATGTAGGCGTTAAAATGTTATAGATAAAAAAAAGTAGCAAGAGGCTATCATATGACTACAGGAAATTCTATATACCGGAACAAGGTTGACTTTGCATTAAACAGAAAAATAAGGAAATATATTGATTAGTTATTTTTAAATTGTGCTCGTGAGTGTTGAGTAGTGGAAAATATCGTACGAGGTGACACTGATGACACAATTTAACAAAAAATCACAATAACGCTATGCTTCAAAATTAATATTAACATTCATATTAGCTGTCAGGTGTATGCCAGTGGCGCACCGAGAGGGGGGGGGGGGGGTTCTTCATAACAACCTGTAACATGTTGCCTATTGTAAAAGGCTAATTACGCACGAGTTTGGCAAAAAATTTATCTCCGACTAAAAAACTTTTTGTTTTTAATGGCATAGGTTCCGAAGTTAACAAAACAAGAAAAAATAGTTACAATTCTCATTAGTTCTGCCAAAAATGACTTTAAAACTAAGAAGTAAAAACCCTCCACATATTTATTACACGTTTTATAGTGGCGCAGCGGAAAAACACGAAAAACGAAAGAAAACGCCAAACGTGTCAATTTGCGCATATATTTTTTGTTGTGGTTGTTGCAGGAAAAATGAAGAAAAACAGGATGAAACAGTGATGTTAAAAAAATATAAAGGTAGTTGCCGCTCTGAATAAAAGTATATAACACTTATTATTAATTATTAGCATTTAGGTACTCAGGTCCTTCATTATTAACGTCGATTAATAATAATTAATAAGGCGCCCATATATTTTTAATGTTACATTTTGTAGCTATTTTGTTACGGTTAAATTAATTTTGTAGCAGTAGACGTTTTCGAGCAAATACGATCCCACTAGCTTTACTTAAGCTGAGGGGCACATAACTTCACTAAAGCTAGAAAGTTCAAATAAACACAACATTTTGTAGCTCGGCTTGTTCGAGGGGATCACATAATTAAAGTTTTTAAAGTATTTCCTAGGGTTGGGTTGGGAAAAATGTATCACATAGTACATTTGGCCTGCATATTTTGCCCATTAAAATAAAATAAAAATATCTCGTAACCAGCAACAGCTACAAAATGTCGGGCAAAAATGTGTTCTATGCTACAACAATTAAAGTGTGAGGGCCCCCTATATTTTTCCCATCATAAAAATATCTCGTAAACGGCAACAGCTACAAAATTAATTTAACCATAACAAAATAGCTACAAAAAGTTTACAAAATGTAGCATTAAAATTGGAACACAAAACTGGCGGAAATGGCTTAATTTTTAGCCAAGAATAATTAGATTTTTTTCAATATTACTATTTTGCGGAAAAACGGAGAGAAATCTTTTTTTGCACCCATGATCAAAAAAAAAATGTTTGCATCGGAAACCAAAAAAGCCATGAATTAGTTATCTGCAGACAGTTATTAAAATCATGTGTTTGATGAAGGAATAAAAAAAATATTGAAAAAATCTAATTATTCTTGCCTAAAAATTAGGTCGTTTCTGCGAGTTATCACCAAGTATTTACGAAAAAATCATTTAGAAACACCGTCAAAATATCAAACTGTCAAAGACTAAAATATCGCAACATTGAACGTCACCGAGTAAATAGGCACATCGCTATGGAAACGATTGTTTTTTCATTTACCAGCCGCCTTGATTTATAGTGTAAAGATGGTGTATCGTGAGAAGTGCTCGTCGTTCGAAATTTTTAAATGTATTTTTCCGTTTTTCTTGGATTTTTTTTATTGAGGTATTAAAAAAAAATAGTGTTAACAATTCGCGGCTAAAGTGCTTTTTTTACACGCGTACTTAAATACCTCGCTGCGCTCGTTATTTAAACCAACAAATTTTAATATCCTTGGCCTACTATTAGTGCCATATTGACACCTAACTGACAGTATTTACCCTGTCAATTTGGTTATAAAAATGGCAGCCACCGTAGGCTAAAGGGCACTGAGATGGTAGGAGTTAACTGGCTTTTTAGTTGAGTCGGTGTTGGTCTTACAGACTTTACGCTTTAAACACTTACAATTTTTGCCTTTTTTTTTTGGATAAAAATGGTACACTATATTTTGAACCCCTGGTTAGCGCCTTTATTGTTGATGATAAAAAAAAAATTAAATGGAAAAGTTTTATAGTTTTTTAAAAGCCTTCTAACCCATATGACAGACGTTGTCAAATGTCATTCTATATGTCAAATTTAGACATCAACTTTCCTACATTAAATTTAACACCCTATATATTTTTTAAAACTTCGATAGATCTTTCCTTCCTGATTCCAAAAATATACCATGTGTTACCTTTGTCTTGAACGGTCATTGAACAAATTTAGAAAATTGTTGCCATAAGAGCAATGTGTTGAAAGAAGTTTTCCTTGGCTAACACATTGCCTTTACGGCAAATTATTTTTTATAAAAAACAACAAAATGAATCTGGTGTCCGCAAATAAAAATTAAAGTAACATTCGTGGCATATCGGACAAAGCGTTTTTGTTTCTCACTTCATTACGATTAGGCCTCCAATGTCTAATGGAGAATCCAGACACATACAGACCAGTTTCATCCTTATTAGGAATCATCAGGGAGTCATAGGATTGTACCTGGCAGTTGAAGCTACACAGTGACCATGCACACCTCTCGAATTTAAAACAAAAAGTTTGTAATCCGTGGAGACGTAGTAACTGTGTGCGCCACCTGTCGAATAAACCGAGATTCATTTTGATGTTTTTTTTTATATTTTGACTTTTTAGTTCTGCGCAACAAGCCTCCTCCGGAGCCATTGCTTGCTGATGCCTTAAAATTAGGGCCACGTAGTATGAAGCTCCAATTGGGGACGGTGCTGCTGCGAACTCTTTTTAAGAGTCATGTTACAGTGACCTTATACTTTTACAGGTTTTTACTTTATAAACTGCTGAAAGGTACAGGATTCTGTATTTATGGTGTTCTGCACTTTTCAATTTTGATGTTTTTGTTTCTCGGTTTATTCGACAGGTGACGCACACAGTTACTACGTCTCCACGGATTACAAACTTTTTGTTTTACATTCGAGAGGTGTGCATGGTCACTGTGTAGCTTCAACTGCCAGGTACAATCCTATGACTCCCTGATGATTCCTAATAAAGATGAAACAGGTCTGTAGGTGTCTGGATTCTCCATTAGACATTGGAGGCCTGGTCGTAATGAAGTGAGAAACAAAAACGCTTTGTCCGATATGCCACGAATGTTACTTTAATTATTTTTTATTTCACTCGAGAACTGCTAGAGATAAACCCTACATATGGTATATTTTTGGAATCAGGAAGAAAAGATCTATCGAAGTTTTAAAAAATATACAGGATGTTCCATATGGGTTAGAAGGCTTTTAAAACCCTGTACAATAAAAATCATATGCACGACCCCACTCAAGATGACGGAGAGATGACAAAACAGAAAATTCCAAATTTTTATCAGAAAATGACGTTAAATTATCTTCATCTTTCTCTCTCTAAAATACTTTTTAAGGCCACAAAAACGGCATAGATTTGACAACACTGCTTTGCTATTTTTTTGAAAGATCAACAATAGGTGGCATCACTAGTACCATTTCGAGTGAGATCGTGCAGTGTTGAGAACAAGATACGAACACCATATGTGAGAAAAGTATAACTTATTAGGAACGTAACCATTTATTAATGCTTCTTTAAAAGGTTTGGATCAAAAAAAAAAAAAAATCATTAGTCAACATCAAAAAAATAAGAACGTATTATTTTTATGACTTGAAATGTATCAATTTTTTGGCCGCATGTTTCATTAGACATAACACTCCAATCGAATTCACTTCAGTTTACTTGGGCCTACTAAATTACGTGACCTTGGCGTTTCATAATTCCGGCACAATATTGCTTACAAAGAAAAAAACCATTACTTTTTCGTTATCAGATAATAGGATTTATAAAAATGTACAACCGTATCCAAAGGATTTTTAAAAATTTGGTGTAATATATTCAAAAATTGCTGTTACAGATTTCTGTATTATCGACGAGGCTAAAGAAAAAGCCAGGTAAGATTTTTGACTATTGTTAGCCGTGTTTATTTTATCTCGAAAATGAGAGAGTCCACCAAAAAACTGTCTGGATACGGTTGTGAGGAATTCAGAATAAACATTCTTGCCAAATTTCAACAGATTCCGTTTTCTCGTTTCCGATATTCTGCCCGGTAAAGATTAACCCAAAAACAGCAAAGCAGTGTTGTCAAATCTATGCCGTTTTTGTAGCCTTAATGCGCTTTTCTACGGATCCACACGAATGCCTATAATTTAGCAAAACAATACATAAAAACATACTTTAATTATACGTAATACGTAATATTTTTTATAACAAATCAGTACTGAGCAAAAATTTTAAAATGACAAAACTGTATAACGGCAAAACAGTAATTGGTCAGAACGTACTGGCCTAAAACTTTACAATACAAAAAGGTTACAAGGGCAAATCAGTACAAAACTAAAATAGTGCAACATATTGCCGCTAGATGGCGTTGCGGTGTGATGGACACTAGCGTCACTGGATCCTGAAACCTGCGGTCCCAGGCAGGTTTCAGGATCCAGTGACTAATGGACACCGTTTGATTTGTTAAGCCGGATTTACAATTAAGCAAGCAAGCAAACAGGTGTGCTAACCTTAACACTTTTTTTGAATTTTCTCGGAAAGTATGCTATTTTAAGACAATTAAACAAGCTTAAAACAATAAGGGAATTCTTAGCTTGCTAACACCATTGCAATTTTCTAGTTTTATTGGCTCCTTTCGATGAAATTCATGGCCAATAGCCAATGGAATTTCTTATTTGTTGGCTATGTACGGCCCTCTAACGGCAATATATTACACAAGTTTTGCTGTCCAGCTGTTTTCGACCGGCTGTGTACTGTGTCGCCATCTAGCGGGAATAGGTTACACTATTTTGCCTTTGTACACTTTTTCCCTTGTAACGTTTTAGGCCAGTCCGTTATGATCTATTTCGATTTTGTGATAGTATAGTTTGGGGTATATAATGTTTTTACGTAGTACTGTTATGCACCTGTACTTTTTTAATTTACCTTTTTTGTAAAGTACTTTTTGATAAATTATGCGCACCCATCCATACTCTGGAAAGAAAACTATAAAATGTGGCTAAAATTATGACTGAAAAATGTGAATAACCTACCGAAAAATCCGATAAACAAAAAAGTTAACGCTTAAATATTTTAGGCCTTGAATTACCATCACGGTCCTACCATTACTGTAACCAAAAAGGAAAAAAATATGCCGATATTTGGATGAAACTTACTTGCCAAAATGGTTAGGAAAAATAAATTAAGCACCCTGAACCTACCGTATTGTTTTGTGTTTTTCTCAATTTCAATGACTAAACACATTAAAAAATAATGACCAATGAATTTAAAATCTTAAAAATAAAAAACGTAGGTGTCTAGATAAAAAAACTAATAAAACACAAGGTGGGTTTTTTATTTCATTCAAAGAACCAAGTAACCAGGTCGTACCAAAAGCAACCGTTTTAAAAATGGGACATAAAATAAAATTACGATTTATGTGTGTTGGTATGGTTTATGGGAAATGCTATACTTATGACCTCGAGGTAAAAAATCGTTCCACAATATCTTCGTGACTTATGTTTCTTGTGAAAATTTCTGGGTGGTATCACAATGGTATACTCTGTACTAAAGACGTATGTAAAACCACAAAGAAAATCATCAAGGTTTTTACATTTACACTTTTGTTGAAACAGAAATTTGGCTATTTTTTTGTAGCAATGTGGCGCAACTTTATTAAAAATGCCGTCACGCAAAAAAATTATGATTTAAAAAAAAACTAAATAGCTACTTTACTTCTAAAGTTATGATTGTTTTTATATATTTTAACGTTTTTTCAAATATCTCGGAAACTAAAGCTCCCACGAATTAGGACTTTATAACAAAATTTGTAGTTCATATTCATGGAAACTTAACTTTGATTTTGTTCCAAAGTTACAATTTTTTCAAATATTTTATCCCCCTTTTCCCCCCCTTCAGTCCCCCACCGTCCTACCCAAAAGTTAACCAGTTCATGGTCAGCCGATAGAGGATTTTTGTGCCAAATTTTGTTAACATCGATTAAGGCGTTCTCGAGCTATCGTATATACAGACAGACCGACAGATAACTTTTTTTTCGTCGATTAAGGTTTTTTGGAACCCTAGTAACTCATTTTTGATCAAAATTTCACGATTTTAATAGTCCCCCATATCATTGGGGATTAAAACTAAAAGGGGGTTGGGGCCACCCACTATTACAGCCAATATGTTTCAATGACGTTGTTGAAACATAGAACTTTTTACTTGCAAATATAGCGCGTTTTTGATGGTTATACATAATCATGTTTTATAACGTTGGAAGAGTATTGTTTTACACACCGAGCAAAGGGGCGTAAAAAAGGTTTTATGTTGGCCATAAAAGCACTTTGAAAGTTTAAGCAAAAGCAGGAAGTATTTATATAACTTTTTAACGGTTTTGAGTGAAATTTGAATGAATTATCGAGTTTAGGCAAGCGGTCGTGTAATAAAATTGGTGGTAGAAAGCACGGTTAGTCCACCATACAATCAATTATTTTATGTTGGGAAAAAAACGAAAATATCTCGAAAACTGTAGCTTTGAAAGATTTGAACCTTATAACAAAATTCTTGGGTAATATTTACGAAAAAGAAAATCTGAAAACCGCATATCAATAGCTGCTTTACTTCTAAAGTTACGATTTTTTTTATATATTTTAACGTTTATTTCAAATAACTCGGAAACTAAAGCTCCGAATTTGGACTTTAGAACAAAATTTGTAGTCCATATTAATGGAAACTTAAATCTGAAAACCGTATATCGCTACTTGGTTTTGTTCCAAAGTTACAATTTTTTAAAATATTTTATGCCCCTTTTCCCCCCTTCAACCCCCCCACCCTACCCAAAAGCTAATCAGTTCATGGTCAGCCGATAGAGGGTTTTTGTACCAAATTTCGTGAAAATCGATAACGGCGTTCTTGAGTTATCGTGTATAGAGACAGACAACAGACCGACAGAAAACTATTTAGAGTACGATTCTTAAAAAACCTTGGGACACGTCGATTTGTTATTCAAGGGGGACACTTTAGCTATATTGAAATTTTCGTAGGACAGACCTCTTTCGAGGGGTGAGTCTCATCACCAGAATTTAAATAGGGAAAGAGGCTCAAGTCATACCTTAGTTTAAAGGTCTTTCAAATGCCTTTACAAGTGTAAAATTTAAAAATTTTAGCGATTAGGTTTCTTTACGAAATTAAAATTTTATTTTTGATAAATTCGAACACTTCGATTCTGTTTTCGTTATTAGTACATTTTATCATTTCAAATTTTCTTCTAGGATACATTCCTACGAGCAGGACAATTTGAACTTAATTTTCAAGTGATTATCTCGGGAACAAATCGCTAGATTTAAAAAATTTTAACACTTTTGTAAAGATACTTGAAATACCTTTACAATAAGGTATCACTTGACCCACCTTCCTTATTTAAATTCTGGTGGTGAAACTCGTACCTCCACCTTACGAAAATTCCAATATGGCCAAAAAGTGTCCCCTGGAATAACGAATCGACGTGTTCATGGGTTTTTCTAAATACAGGAAAGAGAGCACCCATATATTTATATTATATTTGATATTATATATTATATATTATATATTATATATTATATATTATATATTATATATTATATATTATATATTATATATTATATATTATATATTATATATTATATATTATATATTATATATTATATATTATATATTATATATTATATATTATATATTATATATTATATATTATATATTATATATTATATATTATATATTATATATTACATATTATATATTATACATTATACATTATATATATTTTATATATAGTTATATGAGAATACCTCTGTTTCGTTTTCATATAGGCCACCATTACTTAAAAAGTTTTTATCCGATTTAATTGGTTTCACCATTTTAAAAAGCCAATACTTTCAAATTTAGGAATTTGTTGTTAAAATTGACAACTTGTAAAAATCCAAGATTGCAAACAATCTAAAAAAAAATAGGAATTTTTTTATATGCGCCACTGAGAAGTTGCATTTGTCCGATTTTATTAATGTTGCACATTTTGAAAAGTCAATATTTCAAACTCGACATAAAAAATAAAAATCAGATTAAAATTTTTAGAGAAATGGCATATACCAAGTTGTAAATTTTTTGAGCCACCTGATATATGTATATAAAAAATACCAATAGTGTATGGTTCGCTATAAATGGTCACAAAATATCCAATTTAGCCTTGATTTTTTTACCATTTTTAATCCTTCTTCATTTTTTTCAGACGATGTTAGCCTATCCGAGGCTCATTCGTCACCGATGTTGGCCACTAGGATGAGTAAGAGTGCCACCCCGAGCCCGGTGGCGCCCTCTACGCGAAGAAAAACGAACTCCCTGTCGAGTCACGAATGGCCCGCCGCGCGTGACGATGACATTGACAGATTGGTGGTTCTTCACCATAACAGGAGTAGTTTATCTAGTCTTGGGGTAAGTTATTCTCTGTGCTTTCAATGATTGTTTCTCGACTTAAAATTGACGTGATTGACCGTCTCAGTTTTAGTATTATTTTTTTACAGGAAACCACAAGGGAATTTTATGTCCACATTTTTTCTTAATTTTGCACTTGTCCAACATTTTAAACCGTTCTCTCTTCTATTTTACTAATAAAGGATTTTGGGCTTTGTAGTATTTCTGTTATTTAATACCAGCTTTAACTTAGCGATCAATTATGTCTTCTCCCTATAAAAAAAATTAGTTATCTCCCATGTCGTGTCTGCTAATTTTTATTTGCTTAAAAATTACTTTCCCTCTATTATGTGTATTTCCCATTTTTTAATAGTTCAAAGTCATGAATATTTTTGGTATTTGTGTTTTTGATAAACGACAAGTATTTTGTCACTTAATTTCCCAATCATTTTATGTTGTTTTCTTATTTGGTAAGTATCTCCTACTTTTGCTTTGTTCGGGTTTTCCCCTATTTTTATCGTAAATCAATTTCTCCTATTTCTGGTAGTTGCGTTTTTAAAAACGTCAGTTTGTGTTTTCTGCTTTGACATCTTCAATATTTTGTTCTTTTAACCAGCTATTGGCTCGTAGAAACTCAGCAGCAGAAGTGCGTCCATTTATTATTAGTTTACCATGTAATCACCTAATTTTTTATTATTTATCTCCTAATTGTTGTCTCTTGTTATTCATCTTATTTATTTGTTTAACAGTTTTCCCCTATTTTTAAGATAGTGTCTATTTTGGTTGTTTGAGTTTTTGATAAACATTCCATCTTCTAATATACTTTTTTTTGTTTCTTTTTTTAATTTAATATCTCCTATTTTTTGTTCTTCAAAGCAGCTATTAGCTCATGGAACCTGTTCAAAACATTTATTTCCTAATTGTTTTGTGTTTTCTTTTAACTCGTAAAAATTCGGCAGGGCAAGAAGTAGGTTCTTTTATGATTACTTATATAGTCTCCTAATTTTGGTGTTGTTTTATCTCCTTAGTAAATATAATCTCCTAATTGTTGTTCCTTTTTTAACAGCTAAGGTCGGATTCGATGGCCAGCGTGTACTCGGGAGCGGGAGAGGGACGTCACGGATTTGTAACTGTCAAAGGCCAAGTGGAGTTCGGCCTACAATACAACTACAAGGCCGGAGACCTGGAGATTCAAATCAAACAGTGCAGAGACTTGGCGCCTGTGGACACAAAAAGGAATAGATCGGATCCTTATGTTAAAGTAAGTATCAGTTTTATACTAAATACAATTTAATCACTTCGGAAAAAAAATGTGCAAAATCGAAATCAGGACTTTTGCTGTTCTTACCTGCTTAAAAAATAACTTCTTTTACGCTCCTTAATTTTATTTGTTTGATTTCAGGTTTACTTGTTGCCAGACAAATCCAAAAGCGGCAAGCGAAAAACAAAAGTGAAAAAGCACACACTTAACCCAGTATTTGATGAGAGTCTTAAATTCCACATGACCATCAATGAGTTGGAAATAAGAACGTTATGGTAAGTGTAAGAAAAAGAAAGAATAACAGTTAATTTTTTGATATTTTATTTTTTAATTACTTTGTCGCACTCTTTGACTTGTGAGCGTGGTTTACAAAAAAGTGAGATGGAAATATGCCAACTTATAAAAGTGTGAAGAGGAAAGGGATACTCCTGCGGGAGCATTTCCTTCCCACACTTTCAAGAATACAGCCCCTGACCATTTATACAAAATTCCAGTCATTTTCTATAACAAAAAACGGCAGAAAAATGTATAATTATTTTTTATTATTATTTAAAAACAATTTTTTTTGACAGGTTAACAGTCTGGCATTCCGACATGTTCGGCAGAAACGACTTCCTGGGAGAGGTCATGATGGCTTTGGAAAATAAAGTGTTCGATGATCCTACTCCCAAGTGGTATAATCTACAAGAACGGGTAATATTACCACCACGTACACCTCATTCCAAATTCTCCGGACCAATTTCAATATGGCGACTGACAATTAAACACTGAAGCTTAATGGAAGTGTCATTGTCAGTGTCAAAAAACTGTTCCGCAGCAATTTGGAATGAATCGAGTGTATGACATAATAAAACGCAAACATTTTAGTAAAATAATATAGTATAAAAACATACCACGTATGATGTAATAAATTGCAACGCGAACAATTTCCTTAAAAGGTATAGTATGAGTACCAGTCGAGTTTTAACAGTTTGGTAAAATGATGTTATTGAAATTACCCCTTATTTATTTAAGAAAAAACTGAAATTTTCTAGAAAAATGTCCGTCGTTTTTTATTATGTATATTTTTTGTTGGTATTTAAGTACAAAAAGATTTAAAATCAAGTCCCCTTTAAAAGATGTTTATACCATATTATTTTAATTCAACCTACTCTTTTTATGTAATAAAAATATAAACATGCCCAGGCTTTTCATTTATGTGCCATAGGGTATGGCTATGTACTTTGGTAAACGATCAAAAGTAAACATCTCGGAACGGAATGGATAACGGCGTTTTCAACATATAGGAACCAGTTCTGCACCGATTAGTTTTTCATGGAAACACTGAAACTTTTTTAGTGCTTACAGTAAGTTTAGTTTACATTGTGATTTGTATCTATATTTATTTTGCATAAAATTATTTTAAATTCATAAAAAAGAGCAGAACAGGCAGCTAGTCAAAAAATTAGTATGTTTTCACATCGTACTCAATACGTATTGAAAAGACTGCCTTCTTTTTCTTTCAAGATGCTTGCGTTTCGATACGAATTGAATACGATGTGAAAACATACTAAATATATCCTTTTATTTTTGCATATTAATTCGTTTTTGGTAGTATGGACTGGCCTTTAGTTGTTTAAAGCCATCACACACGAACGTGCATAAGGATATATTCTTGCTTGCTCTGTGGGGATAGTTTATCTCCCAATGAGCATTTTCAGAAACTTCTGGTGACAGATATTTATATAATTATTATAAAGAGGGTTCCATTGATACCCTAGGGTATTTAGAAGTTTCCTACAAGAATTGAGTTTGTATATTTGTTTTATTAAAGGCTCTAAATTGATGGTACCCTAAAGTAACATAAAACTGGCGTTAACAATATTTCCACGGACATCTTTATAAAAATTAACCACCAACCAAAAAATTTCCACCAACATATTTATAAAAATATAAGTCATCAGTGACAAAAGTTATATAAATTGGTGTTTGAAATCTTTCTGTCAACCCACCTATAAAACCGTAAGTAACTATCAATTAAACTTATAAAACTTAATTAACCAACAACAAATTTATATAAGATAAGATTGAAAATATTTCGAGAGACACTTATAAAAACTTGGGAACTCACACACAATAGTTATATAAATTGGTGTCTGTAATATTCTTACGAACTCATTCATAAACCTTTTTTGCCCATAAGGTTTTTTCTATAATGTTGTTATTAATTTCTTTATACAGTGATTATAATACAACTGTTTTTAGAACAAAAAAAACAATTTTAATTTATTTTGGCAATTATAATAACAAAACAAACAAGATTTTTTAAGGTTAATTTTGTGACATCAAAAGGCGCGTTTTTGCGAAATCAAAAGGAGCGTTTTTGCGACATCAAAAGGCGCGTTTTTGCGAGATACCATACCATTATTATCTTGTTTTAATTACATCAATCTGAGAGAGACAAGAGATCCAAATCTTCTTGAGATAGTTGCCGATGACAGATATCGGGATCGAATGCATTTTACACCCGATTCCCACCAGCGTTTCCGATGCGCAGTCACCCTGACTCAAAAAACTCATCACGTGGTTCGAGATGAACTTGTATAGGCAAATCTCGCTTAGACCACATGATACGTGTTTTGATTCGGGGGACCCACGAATGAGAAACGCATAGATGGGAACCGTGTTTTAGAAAAGGAGAACAATATAGTAAACGTGTAAAGGTCGCAAAAACGCACCGTGAAACGTCGAGCGCATACGCTGATACTGCTGGTCGGCGGCAAATGTGAACACCCCGGAAAATACTCGACTGTACACCCTTCGACCCCGCAATCTAACTATATTCTTGAGATAGTTACCTCTGATAGTTATGCGGGCTTGAAGTGTTGAGGCGGGTATTTTTCCTGGTATGTGTAGTATGCTGGATCTCTCGAGGAATGCATTTAGGAAAAGAGAACAATGGTAACTATGTTAAACTCGCAGAAACAGACCATCAGTGTTCAACACTGCGCCATCTGTAGCCCTTTGTTCCAAGTAGCATCATTTTTTAAAAGGGTTATAAAATAGTGTTGACGAGGTAAACAGTGGTATAGTTGTATTGTTTTTTTTATAGAATTGTCGGAAATTTTCGCCATTTTGGATTACAAAAATAGGTTTTTGGCCTAATTAAAAACGTTATTTATGGGGTTTCAACATGTGTTTCAATCGAAATATTGCTTGTTAGGGTTAAGAACAACATATGAAATTCAATATTTGTCCAAGAAAGAAAAAAACGCGTATGAAAAAAAAAACTGATAGTTAAATGAATATTTTTTTTCACGTTTTCTCAAGTATTTTTGGAGCCCATGATATTTACGTGAGTGTATTCGAAAACTATACAGTACACACGGGACCGCAGCTGATTTTCAGAGAAGGATGACGTGAAAAACAGCTTTTATTTGACTAGTATATAAATATTCATATTCCTGCTTCAGCTTATCTCACTTTCATTTTTATTTATTTTAGAAGATTGCTAAACACCATTTTATAAATTTTTTTATTGTAAAAAGAAAAAGAATAATAACCAGCAAAGGGAAGAAAGATGGAAAATCTATATTTCTAAATCCATAAAAACCTTTCATTTGTTATGTAGTGTTGTTAGAACAGTTGTAAAACCTTTTTATAATAATCTCTATACTTGAGGGCTCATAAGAAAGTTTTATAAAATCTATACGTTGTTTTTCTATCCATTACTATGTAACATAAATTTTTATAAGCTGGTGTTGAACAGTTGTTTTTCAAGTCTTTTTTACTCATTTAAGAGATATATTAGAGTTATAAAATTATCACCAACACTAAATAATATAACTTTTGGTTATTTTATGAAGGTTTTATATTATTTGCTGTAACTTTTATATAGACAAAAATGCTCATTGGGCTTTGAATCGGGGTCTTAACTGCGTAAAAATTACCGCACACGCCAAAACCGCGCAATCAAACTGCTTGACTGAGAAATAGGACCGATCCCTGGCTTTGGAGTCGGGGAGCGCGAACACCCATTTTTTGATAGAATGGGAGAGGCAATCCCCTTTCAAGAATGCGAACGTTCGACGTGGGCTCGACACAAATCTATGTCGTTCAAAATAAACAAAAGACGTGCAGAACTAGTGGAGTGTTTCCCTAAATTTGAAAACGGATACATATAACTACAAAAGTGCTGTCACTTTTTGTAAGTTGAATAGAAAACCTGATAAAAACTAAAAAAGTTTTCCAAAAACTGTTATGTTGAACACTAGAAACCAAATTAGTTTTGACCGATGCGAAACTAGTTTCCATAAGTTAAAAACGCGATAATTGTGGCATAGTTTTAATGAAAATTTCGTTATAACTTAAAAACTAAAAACCCTATGACAGATTGGTTTTTATGAGATGAGATTTCTATTAAAAAAATCTACAAAAAAAGATTTTGTCATCAACATGCTATGTTAGCAAATAAAAGTTTGATGACTGCAACTTTTTTTCAGACTGAACCATTCGACGACATTCTATCATTTAAAGGTGATATTCTGGTCGCGTTGAAGTTCGTCCCGCCCGACATGACGGTGCCGAAAAAGGGCAAACGTTCGCGAGGGGCGCTGCACGTCTTGGTCAAGGAGGCCAAGGCGTTGACAGCCGTCAAAGCGAACGGGACCAGTGATCCGTTTGTCAAGAGGTAAGTAAAGAGCATTATGTCTACATTCAAACTTCTTACCTCTGACTTTGTCTCTCTTTGTCGAAAAGAGCGGGAAGCAATAGAAAATATATTTTTTCTTGTCCACTATGATAAAGAGGGAAATACAAGTTAGCAGCAGGAAATTGGAAAGTGAACTAGAGTCGTGAAACATCATAACAGATAGTCAATCTATCTCACTGTTAGGCGATTTATTTCTGGATGCTCCCTAACTTTTGCCACCAGTATTTTTTCGACCATTTTCCAAAATTTGTCGGTACTAATAAACTTTATTCGTTGTTTATATTAAAAAATGAAATGTTTTATAAATACGCTGCAATTATAAATCGTTACAATAAAATAGATCAGCTTTTTGTTCTTCTGTTAAACTATTTCTTTTCAGTACGCACACTTTTGTAAAACGAGCTCTGGCGTTTCGCATTGACAGCATCCCTTTTTAAATCAATTTTATAACTCCGTTCTACACCCAAGAAAATCAAAAACAGGACATGATTTGTTCCGCAGATTTTTGACAAACACCACTTTAGTGTTAAAATCGAGAATCCCCTTTCAAGGGGCGCATTTTCGTGGAAAAAGATTTTTAAAATGCTGGGCTTCTTTCAATCCAAGCGGTATACTTCTCGGCACTATTCGGTATTCGAGGCTATTTTAGACCCAGACAAGATTTTCTGTTTAATTGAGAGTCTGCTGATTCACACGCGATTGCTAATTATTCTTTTAAAACTTCTTTAGATTTCAATCAATATTTCAAAAAATTAATACTTACTTAAAATTTAAAACACTTGTTATAAAAACTGTCCAAAGTCAATTTTAATAACAATCACTTGATGGTGAGTTTTGATGGGAAAGCCTTTTCACAAATGCACCGTAGATAAAATGCTTTCTATAGTTAGAAATTATTATGAAAATTTAGGATAAAGAACTGCACTGAGCGTCAATGCTATTCTGGAACGAGAGTGATTTTTTTAAACGAGATTTTGGGATGACAATAGGCTCTTCACTTTTTCCTCTGATGAATAATATCTTTGTAAAAGATTTTGAAAATAAAATTTTAGAAGAATTTAATTTTAAACCGATTTAAATAAAATTAATGATTTTCTTCTAAACTTTATTCGTTGTTTATATTAAAAAATCAAATGATTTATAAATACGCTGCAATTATAAATCGTTACAATAAAATAGATCAGCTTTTTGTTCTTCTGTTAAACTATTTCTTTTCAGTACGCACACTTTTGTAAAACGAGCTCTGGCGTTTCGCATTGACAGCATCCCTTTTTAAATCAATTTTATAACTCCGTTCTACACCCAAGAAAATCAAAAACAGGACATGATTTGTTCCGCAGATTTTTGACAAACACCACTTTAGTGTTAAAATCGAGAATCCCCTTTCAAGGGGCGCATTTTCGTGGAAAAAGATTTTTAAAATGCTGGGCTTCTTTCAATCCAAGCGGTATACTTCTCGGCACTATTCGGTATTCGAGGCTATTTTAGACCCAGACAAGATTTTCTGTTTAATTGAGAGTCTGCTGATTCACACGCGATTGCTAATTATTCTTTTAAAACTTCTTTAGATTTCAATCAATATTTCAAAAAATTAATACTTACTTAAAATTTAAAACACTTGTTATAAAAACTGTCCAAAGTCAATTTTAATAACAATCACTTGATGGTGAGTTTTGATGGGAAAGCCTTTTCACAAATGCACCGTAGATAAAATGCTTTCTATAGTTAGAAATTATTATGAAAATTTAGGATAAAGAACTGCACTGAGCGTCAATGCTATTCTGGAACGAGAGTGATTTTTTTAAACGAGATTTTGGGATGACAATAGGCTCTTCACTTTTTCCTCTGATGAATAATATCTTTGTAAAAGATTTTGAAAATAAAATTTTAGAAGAATTTAATTTTAAACCGATTTAAATAAAATTAATGATTTTCTTCTAAACTTTATTCGTTGTTTATATTAAAAAATCAAATGATTTATAAATACGCTGCAATTATAAATCGTTACAATAAAATAGATCAGCTTTTTGTTCTTCTGTTAAACTATTTCTTTTCAGTACGCACACTTTTGTAAAACGAGCTCTGGCGTTTCGCATTGACAGCATCCCTTTTTAAATCAATTTTATAACTCCGTTCTACACCCAAGAAAATCAAAAACAGGACATGATTTGTTCCGCAGATTTTTGACAAAGACCACTTTAGTGTTAAAATCGAGAATCCCCTTTCAAGGGGCGCATTTTCGTGGAAAAAGATTTTTAAAATGCTGGGCTTCTTTCAATCCAAGCGGTATACTTCTCGGCACTATTCGGTATTCGAGGCTATTTTAGACCCAGACAAGATTTTCTGTTTAATTGAGAGTCTGCTGATTCACACGCGATTGCTAATTATTCTTTTAAAACTTCTTTAGATTTCAATCAATATTTCAAAAAATTAACACTTACTTAAAATTTAAAACACTTGTTATAAAAACTGTCCAAAGTCAATTTTAATAACAATCACTTGATGGTGAGTTTCGATGGGAAAGCCTTTTCACAAATGCACCGTAGATAAAATGCTTTCTATAGTTAGAAATTATTATGAAAATTTAGGATAAAGAACTGCACTGAGCGTCAATGCTATTCTGGAACGAGAGTGATTTTTTTAAACGAGATTTTGGGATGACAATAGGCTCTTCACTTTTTCCTCTGATGAATAATATCTTTGTAAAAGATTTTGAAAATAAAATTTTAGAAGAATTTAATTTTAAACCGATTTAAATAAAATTAATGATTTTCTTCTAAACTTTATTCGTTGTTTATATTAAAAAATGAAATGTTTTATAAATACGCTGCAATTATAAATCGTTACAATAAAATAGATCAGCTTTTCGTTCTTCTGTTAAACTATTTCTTTTCAGTACGCACACTTTTGTAAAACGAGCTCTGGCGTTTCGCATTGACAGCATCCCTTTTTAAATCAATTTTATAACTCCGTTCTACACCCAAGAAAATCAAAAACAGGACATGATTTGTTCCGCAGATTCTTGACAAACACCACTTTAGTGTTAAAATCGAGAATCCCCTTTCAAGGGGCGCATTTTCGTGGAAAAAGATTTTTAAAATGCTGGGCTTCTTTCAATCCAAGCGGTATACTTCTCGGCACTATTCGGTATTCGAGGCTATTTCAGACCCAGACAAGATTTTCTGTTTAATTGAGAGTCTGCTGATTCACACGCGATTGCTAATTATTCTTTTAAAACTTCTTTAGATTTCAATCAACATTTCAAAAAATTAACACTTACTTAAAATTTAAAACACTTGTTATAAAAACTGTCCAAAGTCAATTTTAATAACAATCACTTGATGGTGAGTTTCGATGGGAAAGCCTTTTCACAAATGCACCGTAGATAAAATGCTTTCTATAGTTAGAAATCAATTAGAAAATTATGAGAATTTAGGATAAAGAACTGCACTGAGCGTCAATGCTATTCTGGAACGAGAGTGATTTTTTTTAAACGAGATTTTGGGATGACAATAGGCTCTTCACTTTTTCCTCTGATGAATAATATCTTTGTAAAAGATTTTAAAAATAAAATTTTAGAAGAATTTAATTTTAAACCGATTTAAATAAAATTAATGATTTTCTTAATTTTATGAACAATAAAATTTACTTTAGAAGGAGGAAACGATAATAAAATTCCATTTTTAGACGTTTTAATAAACACAAAAAAATACATTACCAACCTCAGATTACAGAAAACCAACACATACAAATAGATATCTAAATTTTAACTCAAATAATTCCTCATTGGTTAAAAGAGAAGTAATTAAAAGAGTACACAATAGACTAAAATAATTTGTTCGGACAATAACACATTTTTACAAAAAAAAACAAACCATAAAAGAGGTCTTAATCAACACTTGTATCCAAATAACTTTATCAAAAAATCGTTTAGACAAATCAAATTTTCAAGAGAGCTTGAACGTAGAAATATTAATCTTGAAAATAATGTGCAAGCAACAAATTTAATAATACCTCTTGAGTTGTAGAAACGCTTTGTTTAATACTGTAACAGTAAAGAAGCAAACTTAAACTTTGTTACCACCCTATAAGCCCAATCAACAAACAACCAAAATTATTTAAAAAAATTCAAATTTTTTTAGTTACCTTCTGCCAGAAAAAGGTCGAAGTTCCAAGCAAAAAACGTCCGTCGTTAAGCGAACCGTCAACCCGATATGGAACCATAATTTCATCTACGACGACGTGACTCTTCAAGAATTGGCAGAAAGAAGCTTAGAACTGACAATATGGGACCATGACAGACTTGCTAGCAACGAGTTTTTGGGAGGGGTTAGATTCTCACTAGGAACAGGTAATGGATGTACCTAACAAGTGCCAAAAGTGCAATTTTTCTGCACTCGACTCAGACAAGACAATTAAAATAGTTTCTAAAGTATTTTTTTAACGATTACATGAGCATACAAGAGCACTTTTTGCTTTCCAGAAACCTTTCCAGAATTAAAATTTAAAAAGACTAATCAATATTATTAATATAAATGTTTATTTTTTCCAGGTAAACACTATGGTAAACCAGTAGAATGGATGGACGCCACTGGCAAGGAACTAAACCTATGGAAAAGTATGCTGGAAAGGCCAAATTTCTGGGTGGAAGGCTGTTTAGCCCTCAGACCGACATTGGACATAAGAATGTCCTAACAGGAAGAACTTAATTAGTTTCGATTAAAACATTGAAAATAAGCTCAAAATTTAGAAACACAGGAACTGAAATATTGAAGCTTGCCTAACAAATGCCAAAAGCGTTATATTTTCGCACGCGATTGCAAATAGATGAAAAAAACTATATATGCAAGGGTGTTTTAAAATTTTCGCCTTATAGTAAACAGTAACAATCCCAAACCTTAATAGTTCTAGAGATATAAAAATAATACAATATACAAAATAATTCAGGGCAACTCAGATTTTAGTATTTGTTTAAATTGCTTATTCCTTTCTTTGTTTTGTGGTAATATAGTTCTTAAAAATATCGAAGATTTTATTTTTTATCAAACATACCACCAGGTTTAAGGATTAGCACAGTTTCCTGTGACAAAATTATAAAACACCCTTTAGATATTTGTAAATTTTTCGAGTTAACAAAAAATTCAATTTATTAAGCCAAAAGAAAATTTAAAAATCCATTGGCTTCCAAAAATATACAATTTTGTACATATCATTTTATTGTAAAGAAATGTTGTGTAATTTTTAATATACTGCCCAAGATTTTAATCGATTGTTCTTTAGGTATTTTAGTCCCTCTTTACTTGTGATTTTTCTCTTTTATTGTAAAATAATTTTAAGGTAATTTAAAATTGTAATTTTAGTAAGCAAAATCACTAATTGACTTGCGAGTAAATAATAGTGTTCTTTGGATAAACATCGTGGCTTCCATACTTAAAACTATGTTCAGCAAATATCGTATCATTTGTTTTTAGGCTCCTGGTTTTTATAAGACTTTGAGTTATTAATTAAAGCAATTTTACCTTGTGTCAAATTTTAAAAATTCCCTTGAGTACCAATATGCTACACATAATAACAAGGGAAATGTTAAAAATAAAAATTACTATTAATAAGAATAAGAGCGTTTTATCATGTAATGTTTTTAGATTTAAGAAAAATCATTATTACTGTATAAAATCCGATGCATATATTTTCTTATAATAATAACATAGTATTATTAAAATAAATGTTTTTTACCAAAATAATGCGTTCTGATTAGTTAGTTTTGAAATGAGAATCCGCATACTACATGGCTTCTTTTTTCAAAGGTTGTTTTTCAATTAAGTGTGCGTGTAGCAAGGATTATTTACTTAGCCGTTATCAAAACTATTGAAATCATTTTCTTGATTCTTGTGTTCTTTCCTTTGTAAACTTTATCAACAAAAAATTAAAAAATGATAGCGGAAAGTTTATGTCCTCTCAGCAACTCGAAAAATAATCGGGACAAAGTGACTTTATAGCATTATTGGAAGTCTCTTTATTCTTTGAGTGTAAAGGGAGCTGGCATCACCGCATCCCGAAAACTGCGTCTCCTTAAGCTAGGTTTTAGGATGCAGTGACTCTAGAGAGAGCCTCAACAGACCCGCTGGGGATCGCAGTGAAAAGTGACAAATTGGCACACTGCAAATTAACACAACATTTTATATGTACGGGTTTTCCGTTATAAACCCTCTCTGAAGAAAAGTTTAAAAAGTTAAGTGTTTGATGTCAAAAATACTACCACGTTTTAAAGCAACATGTGGAACGCCATTTTAAAAGAGCCATTCTTAGAAACATTTATCCAAAATAATCAATGCTATTTCAAAAACTCGAAAACTGTAAGAGATAGTGTGTGGAATAACTGGGAAGGTTTTTTGTAAAAATTTAACCTAACACAACATTTCTAGGCCACCTGAAAAATATAAAATTTAACAAAGCAGGAGTTGAATGTAGGAAAAGTGATTTACATTTTAATGTTTTTTGTTTGAAAATTCTGGGACTAACAAATTAGTAGTGTTGAACATTGACAACCAAAAAATTTACTGAAGCACCTCAAAAGTATCCCTGTTTAATCTTGGTTGGGTAAAAATATAATTTTCTTTAAATATATTAAATTTTTAATTCCAATATGCTATCAGATCATTCAATTTTTTTTGTATGATTTTAATGCTTTCTTATCCAAAATAAGAAAATGTCGCCAAGGATGACCATGAAACTAATTTCTTTCTTCATATATTTTTTATTGCTTAAATACGCTAATTCATTTACATCCCGACTTCAATTCGAGATCTTGTGGAAAATATATTTTAAGAAAAAAAAGTCTTGATAAAGTTCATTAACTTTTTTTTTAAAGAGTATAATAGCCAGTTGGAAACGATTACGGGAAATGTGTACAAAAACAATAAATTTGACAATATTTGAGTGCTTAATCCCATAAGAAAATAACAAAATTAAAAAAATATTAGCAGAGCACATTGATTTAGTTTTGTCTTTCAAGGGGGATCAAGACTCCCTGAAAACAGCTTAATTCTAGGGGTAAAAAGACGTTAAAAAACTAAACTTGCAATACCCAATTTTTCAACTGACAATTATTAAACTCTTAGGTTGGAAAGAGGAAGAAAAATACTAAAAAAACCTATTTTTTCGTAAATTCAGAAAACATCACAAAAGGAACTAGTAACACAATCCCTTCTTTTTCGCTTCTTGTAAAAATTAAAACTAAATTATACTTATCTGGATTCAGGCTTGTTTTTGGGCGGCTTGAAAACTTTAATTTTTTTGCTGCTACTACCTTTGCTGCTCTTTGATTTTTGTTGAAAAGTGTGCCAACTGTCTACTCGATTTTGTCTCGATTCCTACAAATAAACATAATTTACAATTTAATGTGACGTTTTTCGACCTAATTTATTTTTACTGGTGTTGGTTCGTTGAAGAGGGGTCAATAAAACACAGAAATCTAAACTTTTTCTATGCCGACGTTTCGGCCCTTTGTTGGGCCATCCTCAGGACATGAAAATGCTAGATTCCCTCTGTCAAAATTTTTATTTTTATATAGGATTCTGACTTTCAAAACATTTTTCACCTTTTATATTCTTAACATTATCAAAAATAATATTTTGTTAAAATGTTAAGAATCTAAAAGGCGAAAAATGTTTTGAAAGTCAGAATCCTATAAAAAAAAAGAATTTTGAGAGAGAAAATCTAACATTTTCATGGTCTGAGGATGGCCCAATAAAGGGTCGAAAAGTCGGCATAGAAAAAATTTTGATTTCTATGTTTTATTGACACCTCTCCAAAGAACCAGCATCAATAATTTAGAATTTCCATACATTTTTCAAAACAAAATAATTTTCTGATAAACCCTCTCATTAGGTAGGTACCAATAGTAAGACCAAATTAAAAAAAAATGTTTATTTTTCTCTTTTCTCTCCTCTTTTTTAATAATTGTAGGCAATTTTCTTTCACCTCAAAATTTTTCTGCCATTCTTTTTGTGCTTTTTGTTCTTCTTCCTCCTGTAACTCCTGCTCTCTTTTCCTTTTTCTTTCTTCTTGATCTCTATCTGCTAGCTCTCGCCTTTTTCTTTCTAAATCTGCAAATAATTTCATGGTAAGGACATAAATCGCATGTTTGTATGTCTCTGGGTTGTCTTCTGGTATTGAGGTTTTGCCTTCTTTTTTGGCTTTTTTTCGTTTTTCAGCTACCTAAAACAACAGCTAATTACTAAAATAACCTCAACCCGATTAAAGGAAAACTTCGGAAGCATACGATTTAATAATATTTTAATATTCATAAAAATATACGTAAATATGGTACAGAGGCGTATCAAAGTTTTGGAGTCAAGATCCATATATCACAGCTTTTTGCTTTTTTAATAAGCTATGGTGATGGAGGTACACAATTATAAGACAAACTTCTTGGCAAACTAGTACGTCCAGTGCCTTACATATATTTTTTTTAAATATATACTGGGAATTTCCATCTTTATAGAATCAATTTCCAGTTTTAGCCCAGTTTTTGCAAAGTTAAAGACAAACACAAAATATCCATGCAACAAGACAGGATTTGAACCCGACACCTTCCGTGCGGCAGGCCAAACACTACCTACTGCGCTACCGACATAAAAATATTAAAAATAAGTATGGCTTTTTGCGCGTCAGTTATATTTTAGCATATGGTTAGATTGGCTACAGTGGCGTACCAGAGTTAAAAAAAAAGTTCATATTATTTTAAAATGAATATCAAAAGCCATACTCATTTTTAATATTTTTATATACAGGGTTCCTAAGATAAATCATAGTTGCAATAATAACCGTTGACAAGATGTCTGCAAATTCTGCTAGATGGCGGCCACACCATGGGATGATCGAGGAAAAACTAATTAAAAATTAGATGTTTTCAGGTCCAAACCACAGCTTTTTCTTGCTTAAAAGAGGCGGCAGGGTCCATTATTTACGATACTGAACGATAAACTCGTGAGGTTGTTAACATTAGAAAGAAATATCTTCGCTTTTAATTAAATTAATTTCCATTCTGTTCTACTAGTGACATCTATCCGGAAACGGCTAAACCATGCAGCTAGCACTAGCAGCCAAAGAAATCAATAAACGGCGCTGCTTTTCCTGCAGAGCTTTTTGCTTGCGATATTATTGATTTTAAATAAAGCTGGCCCTACACTACATTTGATATTTTTCGAGGTGTTTTATGACATGATCTCGAAACATGTAGCGAACCAATTCTTCAAAACTAGCGGGAGGGTAAAAGCGAAAAATAAGGGGGTGCCAATATTTGTAACACCCAAAAAGGGGTGAAAAGATTTATTTTGCTCTGTTTCTTTACAAAAAACGTTTTTTTTTACGAAAAACTTGAGCTCTGGCACTTTTTTTATTTTTTTCTTCAACTTTCTCGAAATTTTCGTCATACCGTAGAAAAAAATTATTTCCCCCATGGTCATACTCTACTTTTATTCGAAAAAATTTAGAAACAGAGACGGGATCAGTTTTCCTAAAACGGGGGATCTTGGTTTCGAGTGAGAAGATAAAGGGCGCCGCAGGCAAAAATTTTTCAATTAAATTAGCCGAACGCAAAAATGTTAGAAAAACAAAGCACGAAATAAAAATGGCGCCGCTTACAATTTTTTTTTTTAAATTACGTAATTTCGGGAACGCAAAGAAATAGGTCTAAAGAGTATAATTTTTAAGACAAAAATATCAATTTTCTCGCTATCCCCCACTGGGACTACAGGGGCCGTGCACAAATTACGTAATGTTCATAGGGGCGAGGGGGGTTACAAAACGTTACGTAGGGGGGAGGGGGGTTTTCGACAGCGTTTGAATTTGTGTGAAACTAAGAAAATTTGGAATGAAAATAAGTGAAATTTTTTTTTTTTTTTTGGGGGGGGGGTAGTGGTCTTGAAATCGTTACGTAATATTAGGGGAGTGGCGTGCCAAACCGTTACAAAACATTACATAGGGAGGGGTTCAAAAATTGGTAAAATCACCGTTATGTAATTTGTGCACGGCCCCACACTGACTGTTCCTCCTTTTTGATTTCGAATCAAAGTGCAAAACCCGGGTTGGACGTTCGAAGGCGTGAACCCGTCCCATTTGCTTGATAAAGTTTCTACGGAAATATCTCAGTCGATTTCTCCGGCCGTGTATGAACGCTTTAGGTTAGGCATTTGCATGTATCTCAGTCCCCAGCCTGTAAACAGTGCGTAAGGACAATGGTTACAAAATGAAAAGCCGAAAAATATTTTTTTTTACGATATCTTTCATCAGTTTGGTATTAAAGTCGAGCAAAAACAATTTTTATTCCAGTCCTAAAGGTATGAAAATGGAAAACATTAGAAAACAACAACCTGGAATGGATTTACTATGTGTAAGATGTAGTGACAACATCGCCCCATGCCCATCCTTTTCTGCCTAATGTGCTTTTCCGTTTGTCTGCGTCTTACACACGGCTGCTTGGCCCCCTAAGGATTTGCTTAGGAACTCTGTATAGCACTGAACTAGTCTGTTAAAAAGATTGTGTTTATGTGTGTATCAAATAACAGCTCCTATATAGCTTAAAGGGCCAAAAACTGCAAAATATGTACTTTGTCAACAACTCTGCCCATTATTATCAATTAAAAAACAGCACCATGTTAGCTTGAAAAAGCCAAAAACTACTAAATATGGATCTTGAACCCACGACTTTGATAGGCCTCTGAACCCAAACAGAGAGGGCCACCATATTTAAACATATATTTTTGTGAAGCAATTGTCAGTGCCTATAACATCAAAATTTAAAAGAAATATTGGGTAACGACCTTAGCAGTTAAAGATAAGTTTATATACTTTAAAAAAATTAAGGAAAAAAGCAACAGGAGGCTATAGATGGTAGGTATAGAAATAAATAGAGAAATTTAAGGCAGTTGAAAACATAACTTGCCATAAAACATTAGATACAATAAGAAAAGTTGTGACACAAAGTTTTAAAGGGCACTATATATAATAATATACAGGGTGATTCAAAATTCCCTAGAAAAATTTTAAAAGTGGTTAGATGTCACTGATCTAAGAAAATTTTACAGAATATTCTTAATACTTAATTTTTTTCTCTAAATTTAGGTGTAAAGCTTTAGGTTTTTTTAGAATTCCCTTCAAAATTGTTACCTTTATATTAGAAATATACCTTTAATTTAAAAGTAATTTACCACGCAAAGTCTTCTGATAATGACATGTTTTATAGCTTTTGTCAAGAATATTAAAGTTGTTAAAAGTTTTGTTTTCAACAATTTTTGCTGGTGGTTAGAAACCCATACATAGGTAAACGGGGACTTCTCAAATTTTGAATCACCCTATACAATATATTAAGGCCAGCCTACGTAGCACAGAAGCAGAGTATCAGACCAAAAAACTTGGATAAAACTGGGCGTTGATTCAAAATAAATGGAAAGTCTCAGTATAAAAAAAATTAAAAAAAATATATATTAAGAGTAAAACTCAAAAAACAAAAATTTACCATTAGGTCAGTCCTACCAACAGCCTCCTCTATGATATCCATACACTTTTTGCGAGTCTCCTCACTTTCCAATGTCTTCCAAGCCTTATTTACTGCTTCAAAAGCTTGTTGAGCTCTTTCAACATCATCCTGATTTTTGTCTGGATGGACCAAAATTGAAAGTCTACGATATTTCTTTTTAAGTTCTTCCAAAGGGGTGTCAGGTTCAACTTGTAGGACATCAAATGGGTTTAGGTTGCGATATGTGGCACCAGGACGTAGAAGACGTTCAATTTGCTGTTTTGGGGTAAGAACCGAGTCCCTTTTTTCAATTTCTTTTACCTGACAAGAGAGTTGGGTTATATCTATATTATAAAAACTAATTTATGAAGTATTTAAAAAGTAAAAAACAATGTATAGAACTATATTTGTCTTTATAATTGCTTGGTACCTTCATATTACTCTTAATGATAAGAAACTGTAAAAACTAAGTGAAAACACTATCTTGGCACCGAGGTTGGTACCCACTTTGGTATCTACCAACCTACAAACTATTAAATGTTGGTTGTTACCAACTTTTTTAAAATAAATCCTTCTCAATAGGTAATTGGTAAAATCATAAAGCCCCTTTTATGTATTTACATAAAACACAAAGAGACTGACAGTACAGTATTGGAACAGTAATGTCAAGTTAATAAATGGGAGTTAAGTTAATTAGTCTTTTCTCCATTTACTTAGATTATTTAACTAAAATATTGCCTCAAAATGAAAGTATTATTATCTGTTATGCTGATGACTCAGTCATACTTATAAAAGCTAAAACCTGGCCAGAGCTTGAAAAACTAGCTGAAAAATATCTCATTGTTATAAAACTATGGTTCGACCAAAACCTATTAACACTAAACGAGAACAAATCGAATTTTATAAACTTTTCCATGAATAATAAATCCACTAACACAATATCCAAATAGCTATAAATGTTTCCTAAATGATGTAAAAGACAACTGCGACTGCAAAATGAAAATTAATTCTGTAACAAATACGAAATATCTTGGAGTGTATATAGACAAAAACTTAAAATATGATATACACATTGATTACATAAGTAACAAAATCAGAAAAACAATATATAAATTTTATCAACTAAGAGAGTTTATGCCCTACAAATTACTAAAAACAGTATATGAAGCCCTTGTAGAATCAGTGTTAAACTATGGAATCAGAATCTGGGGTAGTACCTGCTCTAGTAATCTAACAAACCTAATTACAACACAAAAATACATTCTAAAAATAATAAATAAAAAACCTAAACGGTATCCAACCACTAACCTATTCAATGAAACGAAAATGCTTACTATACGACAAATCTATATTAAAAATGTTCTAAAATATATGAAATATAACAATAAATACATAAACCAACCACAACATAGTATAAATACTAGATCTGTTACTCAACATCATTTATATATACAAGGAGTAGACTACACTGCTTGTCAAAGGCATATTTCATTTCTGGGGCCAGGGTTATTTAACATGATCCCAAATCAAATTAAATCAACAATAAACAAAAAGAAGTACTGCTCACAGCTTTCTACTTGGGTTAGAAACAACATTGACGAGATTCGAAGTCGGTTGCCTTTACTTGGTTAAATGGGTTGACTCCCTGTGGGGGCCCTGTCATTCGGGTGGGCATAGATTATGGTTTGCTGTTCTTTTCGTCCATATGTATGTCATTCTATAGATAGATAGATGAGTAGATTTTATTAAGATTTATTGGATCAAATTAAAAATTATAAATAACTTAATATAATGTAATATTTTAAGTACTCAACTTCTGACTAAAGATCAACATCCCGACAAGCCTTTTGGCTCAGGGAAGTGGATCTTATATTAAGTACCTGTAATTTTAAACTGTGATATGTAATAAATTGTAATTGTAATTGTAATTTTAGTCTCTTGCACTTCATTTTTAAAAATAAAATGTAGTTTATCTAGTTTTAATATCAATTGCTTGGGATATTCCTTGTTTTAGGATTATAACACAGTGTCTTAAGACTTGAATACCCATGAAGGGAACACTGTGATGCACAGAGCCAATTGCCAGTTTGTGATAGGACTTGTCAGAGGTTGTTTTGTTGGAATAGTATAGAAAGTAAGGTTAAGCCCCTTTCAGGCATCTTTCTACAAGCATTGCATGATCACCTGGATCACAAGCACATTTATTTTTCTTTATGATTTTTTTGTTGTCTAGTATAATAAGCATTAACTAAAACATGTTTCTTATCAGTTTTTTTAATACAGTGTTAGTTTTAGAGTTTACTATACTATTTTCCAGCAGTAGGTAATCTTCTATACAGACCGCTTCAAGCTACTGCGAACATAGGGCGGAAGAAGTCTAACTTGCAAGTGTACGTACATGCAGAGACACCGCACGCCTATCAGTGAAGCAACCAATACTCAGGCTTGCAATCACCACTTGCATGACTTTCCTTTGGTATTTAGTACGCCTTTAACCACGGTGCTGTGTGGAGCGTAGTCAATGAAACCGGAATTTGGTCAATAAATACGCAAATTTTTATAACGTAATTTTCTTATTTTTTGTCACTGATAAATAAGAGCGTTTTATTGTCAACTGCTCAGATTTATCAGTGACGACGTGTTACAATGAAAATAATAAGGAGAAACAAAATAAAAGCAAGTTCTCAAAATAAAATAATACATTCTAAAAACCAAAAAGATTCTCCCAGTCAAAAAAAAATTAAAGCAAATGTTCGAAAAGTCCTCCTTGCTCGGCTAGACAATATCCGAGCCTACTATAAAAACCCCTTCTAACGTTTCCAAGCATGTTAGGGGTGATAATTTGAAAAGCTTCTTCAAAAACAGATAGAAGTCATTTGGAGCAAGATCGGAAGATCGAACTGGCCATAAAATAGTTCTCCCGTGTACTTATAACCTGATTAGGAAATACATTATCAAGATATTCCCTAACAAGGCCAACATTGTGAGCGGAACAACTATCTTGTTGAAACCATGTTTCACCAAATCTTACACCTAACAACTGCCTAGCAGTTGGAATAATGTGCTGCTGCAGTAGATCCAAGTATCTAGGACCATTCAAATTGTAATTGCCGTTAATAAAAAATGGCCCAATTACGTGTTCCCCTATAATACCCCCCCCCAAACATTTAGTTTTTGGGGATACTGTGTTCTTACGTCAAAATATAAATGCAAATTTTCCCTCGACCAATATCGAACGTGTGTTGGGTTATGATGATTTGACCATTTGACCATCTGCACTTTTTCGGCAACTTCGTAGACATCCATTTTTGGTTTTAAAAATGTATTATTTCAATTAAGAACTTACCCATCTGTTTCTCGAGCAAGGGAGAAATAAAACAAAATAATAAAAACAAAATGAATTTCCAAAAGATAACACTGCAGCGTGCTTCGAATCCACCTCGGTCGTACGGCACGGAGAGTAAACTGGACTTGATTCCCCCTATGTTCGCAGTAGCTTGAAGCGGTCTGTATATAAGCTTTACTTCTTTTATTATATAGAATTAAAAATAAAATTATAACTACTGCCTGAAATACCTATAGTCGAGCCTATTGCCAAACTCATACCTATTTGTTAGGAGGTAATTTTTGTCTATCTTTGTATACAATTCAAACAGCAGTGACAAAATTTTTTTATGAAAAGTTGGACGCTGATCATTGTTCATTTTTTATAAATAAAATATAACTATGAGATTATATAATGGCCTTGCCCTTGCATTTCCCGAGAAAAATGCGTACAAATAAGTCTCCCAATCAAGTTAGCCTGGAAATAATCCAGAGACAACTGACAACTATTTGATATCAAAAATTTAGGTTTATGTTGTTTACTTTTGGAAAATTTATTAAAAGAGTGGAGACTACCGTAAAAAAAATTAAAAAAGTGTTGTCTAGTGTTTCCCGTAATTTCATATCAATAGAAAATTGGATTCCTCTAGATTTAAACGTAGACAAAACAAGAACAAAAAACAAAAACCAGGATCTTTGACGCTTATTTGGTGAGTTTAGGGGAGGTCTAAGATGCAAAAAGAGGTCATGTGCTTGGCATATTTATTTAAATAATGCACCCAATCACAGAAAATACCAACACAAAATTTTAAGACACAAAAACACAACAATATAACATAAACAAAATGGCAAAACCACACCTTGTCAAAAAATTAAACTTAAAGTTTTCTCAGGTAGTGGATTCGGCACTTGGGCGCCATGTCCTTGTGTAACCGGTTCACCTTGTGTAATTGAAACCCTCAAGTAAGGTTAGACTTTCAGTTAATACCTTGTTATTAAATTATCCTAAAGTCACTATAACACTAGCATGGCTTTGTTAGTGCAACATTGCAATGAATTTTCTTCTTGGGTTTGGTTACACATTTTGCAACACTTGGGCCATAGTATCTCATAGTTACATGCCTGAAATATACATCACTGTCAATCTTTGTCAAATTAATTTTTGAAAGTTTAAGAAAAATCCGAAAAAAATATAATGTCTAGAGTATAATCTAAAAAAATGCACTTAAAAACTTAAAGTATACATTCAAACATCTATACTAAAACTCGAACTGGAAGACCAAAAAAGACACAAAAATAAATCCATAAGAGATCAAGGTAATGTACAGAGATTCAAGTTAAAGAGGTTCGAGTTTTTCAACTCTGGAAAAGGAACAACACATTTCGCGCCTTTACTGCTCTTTTACACTCCTACGCATTATTATTGCTAAGTAAAATTAAAATAAAATTTTAAACAAATAAATTGTGTTTCTTTTGGTAATTTTAGTAGTGTTATTTTTAAAAGGTAAAAAATAAATAAATTATGAATGGACAGTTTTAGATGCACTAATATATCCAAAGTCACATCGAAATTTTTTTATAATGTCCATCGCCATATAGTGAAAGTGTTCATACAATACCATTAGTCAATCATTTGTTGCAAAATAAATAATAGGAAACACACGTTTTTCGCCGCCATCATGATGTCATTACAACTAGGTATAAGTTCCAATTTAAAGAAGGGCTACATAACCTTAAAATTGACTGGCTGGTACCTAAGGGATCAGGGACCCCACATTTATTCTGTTCTGTTAAATAAAATGGAGATTCAAAGGCTAAACAGCCTAAAGGCTGATTCAGAGTTGCGTAAGGTAAGCCGTATGAGGTATGCTGTTACAGAACACTATGAACAGCAGCATGTGTTTCCTAGTTTATTTTCCTTGCTTACCACATACCTCATACCACTTACCTTAAGGAATTCTGAATATGCCTTAACTGTGATGTCACTGTGAGGGTCTACTTCATTTACGTTATATGAACTAGGCCCTTATGACGACTATAAAAGATCTTTTAAAAGGTAAACATAAAACACTAATATTTTTGCATTTACCTCAGTGTAAAACGAGTCAAACTTGGTGTCACCGCTGCTTGTACCTTCGGCCATTTTTAACCGCAAATTTTTATAAGTTTTCACAATGAAAATTGACGTAGTTTATCAAAATTTTTAGATTTCTCAAAAAATTATAATCAACAAGCTGACATGTTATTATTGTTGATGTTTTGGATGACAGGGGCATAGGTTGCGCGTTGGTTGGATGACGCGAAACCTACGACTATAGTAAAGGCCGAAAAACAAAAAAGTTTTCGGGGAGTAGGAAAGAGGCGAACGTGGGTTTTTAAAATGTAAAGGGTGTTATGGAAATCTTGATATAAGATTCAAGGAAAAAGGGCATAAAATCAACACCGTTCTCAACTAAAAAGCCAGTTAACTCATTTTCGTTTTAGTATCCTTTGGCCTATGATCGGTGCCATATTGACACCAAACTGACAGAAAATCCATGTTTTACTTGTCAATTTGGTTATAAAAATGGCAGCCACATTAGGCTAAAGGGCACTGAGGCGGTAGGAGTTAACAGGCTTTTTAGTTAAGAACGGTGTTGATAAAATATGGGGGGTTAAGTCGAGATACAGGATGTCAATTGCCACACTGTTAGCTCGAATACAAGTTTCCTTTTTTTTGTAATATCCCTGCCAAAAAAAAACCGCGTCAAATTCAAATCTCTTTTAGAAAAGGTACATTTTCTCATTATAAAATCTCGTCAAAGGTTTGACGAGATTTTATATAATGTATTATCATTTAGGTTTGATATGTTTTCGATGCGATATATGAAAAAAACTTGTAAAAACCAAGACAAATCTTATAAAGTACTTAATTAAGACAGATTTTTTTCTATCAGTTTTTACGAGCAAAAATGCCTGGCTCGTAGAATCTTATAAAATCCTATAAAACAGCATAAAACTTTCGTGAGTTTCTATGCGGTTTTTTACCAGGTCTATACAATTTTTTTTAAAAGATAACTCTTATTTTATTGAGTACTTAAAAAATACCTAATAATTTGGCCGATCCAATATGGCCGCTGTAGGGTAAACAAACCGTTTTTTCATAAGACGTAACGCTAACTTAAATGAAAAGTTTGGCAAAGTGGAAAAAAACGCAGATTAAGCAAAGTGATTTTTTTATAGAGTAATCCTTTCTGAATCGGGGGGGGGGGGGGCTTGCATTGTGGCCAAATTTTAACAATAAACTCAAATTTCCTAATTAAACGTAGAAATGTCCCTCTACCTGTCTCTGCGTCGCACCCGTGTAATTACAGATAACGTCCCCAACTAGCAATTTGTCGACGACTCAACGTTGTGCACCGCGTGCCAACGTTGCGTCGCAACGTTTACTTTTACTCAAACACCACCCACTTTTGCACCAATTTGGTGGATGATTTTTTGGTTGAGTCAACGTCCCGATCGCGACTACAGTTGAAGTAATAGTTCAATGGGTTTTGGAGTACAATTATTTGTTCAAAATATTGTTCATTACGTAAAATGATAATTAACACCATAATATTATTAAAATAAAATGATATTCTATGTCATATATCATGTTTTGCATCATCAAAACATGCGAACCAATGCCAAAATATATAAACAGACGGTAGTTTACTGTCAAATGTGCAGGTCGTAGCTTTAAAAAACAAGCGCGCCCTCGATTAAGATGATTTTATGAAACTAAAAAAAAAATCATGACTTAAAACTCGCTTCGAAAAACCTCTGAAGGTGTTGCTTAGGATTCCTAAGAACAAAATACGAATTTTTAAACGCAAAAAGATCGTAGTTTATTGTAGAAAAAGGTAAAAAAAAAAATATGTTTGTTTACATATTAGCATACAGTGGTTTTTACAATCAATCATGGCGGCACTTATTAGTTTCTATGACAACCATAGGAGTCCCGTATCTCGACCGCTGTAACTACTTAACTTTGTTTTGAACTGATCCCCTAACTTAAAAGACGCGAACACGCCTCAATTTTTACCCAATCGAAATTGCTCCACAGTTTGTCTTTCTGCTGCTCACTTAATTTCCGTCCTTGTTGTTTACACAGGACCTTCCTTTTTCTTTTCCGCCACACAGAAGATGACATATTTTGATCCGGTATATCAGCTAAATGCTAGGCTAAAGTCTTCTGCGACTATAAAATATCGAAGAATATTTATACAATTTGTTCCTTTTCATAGCGCAAAATGTTGAAACAAAACTAATAGAAACTCTACAAAACACTTTTGACGTTTGTATGACAGACAGCAGTGCTCCAAAATTGGTTTGTTGCAAACGTAACAGAAAACTTGGTTAGATGAAAACAGGCGTGCCCGCGTCTCCAACAAACGGGCCAGAAAACGTGGGGCAAATTGAGCAATTTTCGGTTTAGCACACACCGATTTGCAGTCGGCGCCTTCACAACTAAGGAATTACTGTTAGTAAAATAGACGGTCATAAATAGTTGTGATGGTGACTGAAGTTGTGATAAACGTTTAGGCGTCGTATAATAGTCGAAGTTGTCGACGGTCGCCATGATAACTATTCTTTATCCGTAAAACAACGTTTAAAATTAGTGCAACTCTAATTTTTACAACTTGCACAACTAAAAATTGCTAGTTGGGTCATCTCTCTCAAATCAGATAGCGCAACTATAACTGTCTCTCTCAAACCGATCTGAGTGCTTATTCTTGAAAGTGAGAGATGGGAGAATCCCCGGGGAGCTCCCGAGGATTGATCCCTAGCTCACGGTCCCCGGGAGCAAATGTTCGCATTCTTGAGGTATGGGGAGTGCGCGGGTCAATATATTTTGACCTACCAAACCAACCAAAATTTTTCTCAATGTACATAACGCTGTTTTTCGTTGCAAAAGAAAACGTGGACAAATCCAGGCCTTTATCGAGCCAACAAAAAGATCTGCTTATAGAATTTATCTACGGTAGACCGAATATGTACAGGGTAACTTTCTCTGCTACATTCACGTGTGCGGCAAGCGTTATTTTGTGGAAAGAAATATCCGAAGAATTGGACATATTTATGTTCCGTTAAATCAAAGGGGTTTATTTTGTCCAAAACATCCCTTGGAACCCTTAGTTGTTCCACTGCATCTTCCACGACTTCCCGAGCATCTTCCTCTACCACATCATTTAAAATTATGTTGTTGAAGTCTTCAGCATTCATTTTAGCTTTCTATGATTATGCTTTTACTCAGAAAAAAACAAAAACAGATAAAATCAATATAAAAATTAGGTTAGAATACCCGGGGATCGGCCTCTACTACTGGGTCTTACTAAGAGAACATTGCTGCTCTCTCGGGAGCAGCTCTCTCTCTTAACTTTTTTTCAGGAATACGTTATCGCCAAATATTTAGTAAACCCCGCCTACTTCTCTCGCCTCTTCTACTCCTTACCCGTCAAGAATAAGCACCCTGGGGGCTGATTCTTGAATTTCGTAGAAAAGATGGCACGGGAACGGTCCTCTCCCTGATATCGACTAATAATAGGCTTGGAAGCGATCACGAATTAACCGAAACCTATCCGACCACGATCGAACCTCACCCGATTGCCGTGTATCGAAGGAACTTTCCTAAACTTCCATACACCTGCCCCCGGACCAAAACGAGCGCTTTTGAAAAAGGACAATCCTGTCAGCTTTGCGCGTGCACCATCATGCAAGCTCAGCAGCTTCTGAGTCTTCTTATTGGTCGAAACGAAGGATGTGAACGTTCCCGTGCAACCTTTCGTACAAAATTCAAGAATCAGCCTTCTGGATCGATCTTCAGGCTGAATTAAGAGAGACTATACATATAATATGCCTATCCATGCACACTGTGCAAGTGCGCGAGAGGTAAAAGTACATGACACCGCCTCTTTAAAGTGCGAATTTTGAGTTTATTTCTAACATTTCGGCAAAATTCTCGTTTCTCTTCGATTTCCAAAATTTTCATTTTTATTAGCATTAAGTACTTCTCATGGAAAATCGCTTTGTTTACCTTACAGCCACCATTTTTTTCGTTTTCGTTGGGACACATCTGAGATTACTGTAACCCTAATAACATGAGTCCGTTCCGGGAACGCACCTGCGACGTCCCACAATAGCTTACAGTACGTCTCGGGAACGATCTGTTTGGTCACCGTACGTTCCGGGAACATTCGGGGAACTAGCGATGTTTTCAAAAACTTTGTTCCGGGAACGTCCCATGGGGCGTTACATAAGCGTTGTTGGAACGTCCCTGGGACCTGTTTACGTCTTCCCCCAGTCTGGTGAGGATTCTTACCGGACCTTTAAGAATCGTCCTAATGGACGTTTATATACTAAACGTCTCGGAGACCACTTTTTGCCCCAAAAGATAACACCTTTTGGTGATTTAAACGATCACAAAGTAAATGTCACAAAAAATTCGGGAATAACAGAACAATTCTACAATAGATGAATAGGAGAAGACCAGATGTCATGTGTTAGATAAAGAGCGAACAAATTGAATAACCAATGAACTTGAAGGATGAATTTATTATTTAGAGGGATTATGCTATGACGTCATCTTGCTTTGAAACAAATAAAAGATTTAAAATTTAAAAAAATAAGTAGACTTTTTCTATTAAATTGTTAAAAAAGTTAGTTTGAACTTTTGTTCAGTCCAAAACAGACGCTCCCCCAACGTTCTATTTGAAACGTTCCTTCAATCGTTGGCGGGAACGTTCACAGAACGTACATTTTGAAGCTCAGATTTTTCCGTCTAATTGTGTACCAATATGGGACGTTCCGTTCGGAACGTTCCCTAGACCGCTGCTGGGAACGTTCCTAGCACGTACTATTTGGGTCGTCGACGTTACCGACCTACGGGACCTATAGGGAACGTCTCGGGAACAAAGTGTGTTATTAGGGAAGTGTTACTGAAGCCCCCTCCCTCCTAAGAACAATTTCTGCCATTGGGGCTTAGAGAAGTTTAATCCTTAGGTACATCTATTTTATATGAAAACAATAACAAGACACTTATTAAAAAAATATATTTTTATTTACAAAAAATAAGTTTAAGAAATTTGTACAAAAACATAAAAGTATACTGGTATTACAAAAGTTTCGTCTCTTCTTGTTGGGAAACTTTGGATTTTTAATATTTTAGTGTTTTCTATGTCGCTCAATAGGTATTTTTACCAAGATGACCATCCACTGCTACCTCCTCCGTTGGACCATCCACCTAAATCAAAAAAATATTGTTCAAAAAAAGTACAGGTTTATTTTTATTTAAAAAGCGCTATCTTTATTTTTGCTTTAAAGTTAGGTAGAAGGAAAGACATCGTCGTCAGTAAATCCACTAAATTGGTTTTTAGATTTAGAAACACAATGATAACCTGTAGTTCGCTGTTAACTCGTTGTTAACTTCTTTTACAAAAATAGAATTTAAATTTAATATTTTCTTCAAATATTTATATAGGTACTTTGTTGTATTACCCGAGGTTGTATCCGAAATTGTTGAATAATAAGGTAGTGCTTTTTGAAAAAAATTGGTATTCCACGTAATAAAACATTTAAGTTGGTTTGAAACAAAATTCTTGAAATATACCCATAAAAATAAAAAAAAATAAAGAAAACAGATGAATTAATTTTCGTTACGCAAAAATATATTTTTTCTACGAGTGTGCGGAAAATCGCATTTTCCACACTATTTTTAGTGCGGAAAATTCGTTTTTCCGCACGGTGTGGAAACATTTTTCCGCACAGTGTGGAAAAAATTTTCCGCACCGATATGTCAAATTTCGAAAAACCTGTACTGATTCGAAGTTTCTGTTCATCATATTGCCTATGAAATGCCTTGGTTGCTATGGTGTGACCATATAACTATGGGTGTGAATAATCAATTGTTTATGCATTATTTGTTAGTGGCAAAAAAATTTAAATCACTTCCAATGAAGAAATTACCGAAAATTCGGTACGAGATTCTTTTGGCGGCTGAATTTGCAAAAGATTATTTGTTGCCAGATAAATCCAGAAAAAGGTATGAGAACGAGTACAACACTTTTCGTAAATGGGGTTTGAACAAGAAGAACACGAATTTTTCAAAAGGAAGAAGTTTTCCTAGCTTATTTTCACGAATTATCGACCTCGTGTCAATCGTCCACACTCTGGTTAAGGTACAGAATGATGAAAAGTATCCTAAGAAAAATGTGGATATTAGTAGGCATTTCAAGTTAATTGCTTTTCTCAAGAAAAAAATGGTTGGCTCTAGACCAAAAAAATCAAAAATTTTAACCATAAATGACGTGGAGAAATTTATTGACAGCACTCCCGATGACATTTACCTCCTTATTAAAGTGGAAACAATTTTCGGCCTAGCAGGGGCGTGCAGATGGGAAGAATTAATGAACTTGTTACTTGAAAACGTGCAGCTGGAAAAATCTATGATTGTTGTTAAAATAGCCGACAACAAAACGCACCCAAGCCGAAGTTTTGTGATCAATGGAGAGAAAAATTTGAACTTGGTAACAAAATATGCATTACTTAGACCAAAACATACAACACACCAAACGTTTTTTGTTCAATATCGCAAAGTCGGGATAAATAAATTTGGAAAAATGCCATCTGAGGTAGCGGCATATTTACGTCTTCCAAATCCAGAAGAGTTTACTGGACATTGCTATCGAAGGTCTTCTGCCACTGCCCTTGCAGATGCTGGAGTGGGTATAACGAACTTGAAACGCCATGGAGGATGGCAATCCACAAAAGTAGCCGAAGGTTACCTGAATGAATCTCTGGAAAATATAAAAGTCATCGCAAGGAAAATATTGAAATCTTTTTCAGCCAATGCTTCCACCAGTTGTGTAGCCTTTTCTGATTCGGATGCTGAAACAAGTGCACTTGTACAACACAAACAAACTGGGCATCAAGAATCCGTAAACGAGCTGCAGTCTACTGAAATAATTATCCCTGTACAACAGGACCCACAATCTTTATTGGGCAACCGCAACCAACTGGCATCTGCTCTAAATTTGAATAGTGCCAATCATTGTACATTTACCATTAACTATAATAGAAATAAGTGAATAAATAAAAATGTTAAAAAACTATTTCAAGTGTATTTTCCTCACGCTCGTAGAAAAACAATTGTTGCTAACCGAAAAAAAATCGATTTTCCGCACTTGTTAGGAAAATAGCTATTACCTCCGCCTCCGCTTTTCCATCCACTAGATCCTCCATATCCACCGCCACCACCGGATTTCCAACCGCTTCCACCGGACGACCAACCGCTGGACCCACCGGATGAAGGATACCAACCGCTGGACCCACCCGATGAAGGATACCATCCGCTGCTGCCACCTTAAAAATGAATAGTTAATTTGTTAATTTTAATTGTAAGTAATGAAGAATATTTTTGAGTCAACGAGTCCGCATCGGAAGTTATAGTCCAATTTTTTGATGAGCGGACTGACGTAATTTTTTTGGATCTCTGTTTGATACATTGTTGTAGATAGCAACAATAAATATGTAAAAAAAGTCATGTCGTTGATTGTTTCAACTGTTACTTCAAACTGATAAAAACAAATTATTTGACATGCGAACTGTTAACAACAAAGAAATACGTTTTCAGAGGCAAAAATGACGTCAGTCCGCTAATTAAAACATTCGACTATATGAGCGAATATAGTAAACTTAAATTATTGCGAAATTAAGACGAAAAAGAATATTAACTCAAAATTGAGTTGCCAAATAAATGACTTCGTTTTCACGTGGAACTGAATACGTTTTTAATACGATCCACTTCCAAACCTTCCATTAAAACAAGGGAAATCAAATATTTTTTGTTGGCCCCCTTCAAGTTCAACACAAAACAAGCTTTTTAGTCCATCATACCAAAACCAAAATTGTGAAATTTTGACTTATCTTAATTTTATCAAAAATGAGTTACTAAGGTTCCAAAACACCTTAATCGACGTCTGTATACACGATAACTCAAGAACGCTCTAACCAATTTTAACGAAATTTGTTACAAAAATCCTATATCGGCTGACCACGAACTGATTAATTTTTGGGTAGGGTGGTGGGGGGCTGAAGGGGGGAAAAGAGAGATAAAATATTTTAAAAAATTGTAACTTTGGAACAAAAGGAAATAGCGATATACGGTTTTCAGATTTACGTTTCCATGAATATGGACTACAAATTTTGTTACAAAGTCCAAATTCGTGGAAGCTTTAGTCTCCGAGTTATTTGAAAAAACGTTAAAACATCATAAAAAAATCATAACTTTAGAAGTAAAGCAGCTATTGGTAAATTCAGATTTTGGTTTTCATAAATATTACTTAAAAATTTTGTTATAAGGTTCAAATCTTTCAAAGCTACAGTTTTCGAGATATTTTCATTTCCTTTCAACATAAACTAATTGATTGGATGGTGGAGTATCCTTGCTTTCTATCACCAATTTTTTTGAGATCGTATCGGGATCAAACTGCATGAAAACGGGTAATAGAACTGACTGATGGCACCAATGATGACCTGTAAGCGCTTTCAATATATTCCTTCAAAAAGTAGGTTATTTTAATTACATTATTTTGCCGCAAAACTTATTGGCTTTAAAAAAGTAAACAAAGAGGTAAAATTAGCAATAATTAACTATAAACTCAAAATACATCAGGTAAATGTTAAAATTTAAAATTAAATCGTGTCCAAAACGCTTTTAAATCGCTTTATGAAAACTGAAAAGTTAATCGTATTGAAAACGTATTGGGTTCCACGTGAGAACGTAGTAATTATTAAGCGATTTTTCTACTCAATTTCCCCTGTGGGCTCGTTTTAACTCAACATTTTTACCGTGAGGAACTTTGAGTGGTTTGCTAACAGCATAATAGTTTTAGATTTAATTAATTTTTGGAGAAAATTACATTTTTATAGAGTACAGAGGGGGAGGGATTATTTAGGATTGCCGCATATTGGAACACATATCTATAGTACTACGCGGCATCCAGTTATTACACGTCATCAAATGGAAAAAACCAATCAAATGGAAAAAAATATTCAACAGCTTACCTCCACCTCCGCTTGATTTCCACACTCCGCCGGAAGATCCACCTCCGTATCCGCCGCCATATCCACCTCCGCTACCACCGTGTCCACCGCCGAATCCACCACTGCTGGGAACGATTACTTTGATGATTTTTACGGTTTGACCACCTATAAAAGATATACCATATCACTGTTCAACTTTTGATTGATTTTAAGAAAAAAAATATACTTTTTTCGACACGTATATTTTTGTGTAGATGACGTCCTTAAATAGTTATTATGATAAAAATTAAATTCTTATATGTACGTCCTACTGTCTATACCAGTCAAAAATATGTAATTTTTTCCCAAAATCAAAAAAAAAATATTTTTAAAAAATCAAAAATTTAGAGTTATAGAGCATTCCATTGTAGACAAAAAAAAAGGCAAATAAGCATTTTTGTACTACTAGATAAATAAAATTAGTTGAAGAAAATGCTAAAATCAAAAAACTTCTAAAAAAAATAATTATGTGCTAAGTAGGTAGTCTTATTACCTATCAAACGACAGTAAGAAAGTTTTTACTTTCTAATGTTTATTAAGTAAAAATAAGAAATAACTATATTTCTGCCACATAAGAAAAATAATTTTTCGAATGACCGTAATACGGACCAGTAAATGATGCTTTGTGCTTTGATATTATTTTAAAATGTTCTATAAGCACTTTTGAACTCACCGGGATTAAGAAGGCAAGATCTAAGCAGGAATAACCTTATATATTCAATATTTGTTGTTATTTTATTGTATAAGTATAACAAGATGTCTTTCCTTTTATTTTATTCCGTCAGAGGTCACCTTTTGAGATCTAGTCGAAACTTTTTTACTGTCGTTTTATGAGTAATAAAACTAACTATTAGCACATAATTGTTTTTTTTTAGAGTTTAGTTTTATAGAAAAATCTTGGTGCAAAAAAGTTTAATACAATCGACTTGATTTTACCATTTTCTTCAACTTATTTTATTTTTGTATAAAAACTATAAGTGATGCAATAAAAGTTGTAATTCTTTTATCGAAAACAAGTTCTCTTTTTTGTAAAATATATTTTTTTTAACTAACAGCATTAAAATTCAGAATGTAACAATTTTTTCCATTTTTTAAATATTTAAATTAAGTTTATAAAAAAATGTCTATAGCCCCAAATTTTTTAATTTTTAAAAATATTTTTTTTTACATTTTGGGAAAGAATTACATATTTTTAACAGATTTTGACAGTAGGACGTATAATAATGTAAAAGATATAGGGACGTCATCTACACAAAAATGGGATATATTTTGGTTATTAATTTTGAGAGATTATCGCGTCACCTACGCTACCAAAGATTACACCTTACACAATCAATCAAATATTATAATTTTTATTTAAAAGATAGTTTTGTTTCTTAAAACGAATATCTCTGGAAGTTTTTTGCCGTTTTCTTCAATTTTTGTCAAAATTAGTCTAATTTGTTAAAAAAGCCACCGAATCTTCCAAATATTGGCTTTGCAACCAAAATACGTGGCGTACGTGACGGTAGCATTGGATACATTTGGAAAAAATGAAAATGTCATCAGGAAAATGTTAACAAAAAATAACACTTTTTTAAAAGTGAAAAGCAATAACCATATCGGGACTAGCAAACTGGATATCAGAGACAACCTAACATGTTACAATCAAAGAGTCTCTGATTGCACCACCAACCTGTTTCCTAAAGAACGTTTGGCACCCCTGCCAAAAAAACCGCATCAAAACTCTTAAAACCTGTTCAAGTCTTCAACAGATATTAAGAGATTTGACTAGCTTGACGAGATTTGACCAGCCAGTTTATTTTCCTCGTGAAAACTTATGAAAACTGATCAGCTTTCACCATATTTCACGAGAAATAATTTTTCGCTCTCGAGAATTGATAAGATTTTAAGAGATCCTATGAGGGATGTTTCATAAACCGCATCAAAAACATATTAAATCTGGTAAAATCTTGTCAAATTTCTCCAAGAGATTTGATGCGATATTTTAGGCAGGGACCGTAAGTGATGGGATGACATGCATGGATACGTCCTTAAAACTAGCAGTACAAAATGAGCAGTGCGAAAGTGTTTTCGTTTTATCCTTAAAGGTTAATAATAAGATAATTAAGGGCCAAAACAAAATAATATTCATACCTCCATATCCTCCACCGCCACCTCCAGATTTCCATCCACTTCCACCTCCACTTGATTGCCAGCCACTGCCACCGTAGCCCCCACCTCCGCCGCCGGATTGCCAACCAGAGCCACCTCCTAAATGATAGGAATAAATTATTATAATTCACTAGAATTCCAGAGTCTAAAAGCTATTTAATTCGAATTTGCCAAAAATAGAGTTCAAAATTTTATTGTGCGTGCATAAACATTTCTTTGTTTCCTATTATTTATTAAAAAAAGGAGGATATGTACAATGATTCCAACATTTGTGATGTTTAGTTTTACAGAAAGCTCAACTTCTATTGTAGCTTTCTACCCTTTGCTGCGACTTTTGCAGAAAATTGAGTTTCTCTATGGGTACTACATAAACTGTTTCGTGTATAATAGGTTGGTATACCTACGGTACGACAAGTACCCTAGAAAATATGGTTTACACGCGAAAAAAAAAATTGTGTAAGTTTTTTACTTAGTTGTGTAACTAATTTGCGTAAAATATACAATAAAATGTGTTTTTTTTTACACAATATGTGAGTAGTACAGTTACGACTGTTATTTTTTCTTACCTGAGCTCCAACCTCCACCACCTCCAGATTTCCAGCCCCCACCTCCGCCACCACCTCCATAGCCGCCTCCGCCGCTGAGAAATCCAGCTGAAAAATATAGAAAAGTTTAAAATAGTACATTATAAACCTAGGGACTAAAGTGCTACTTTTAATCCCGCGGCGAAAAATTTGTACAATTCGCTAAGGGATTAAAATACGCTTTTGTCCCGAGGTTTATATACTATTTTATGCACTTTAGGAAAAAATTATTGTTGAAATCACGTTATTTCTACGCCAAATGGTTCGTCGACTACAACAAAGGGTGCTAAGAATGAAATCTTGGTCAAGAGCAAGTGCTGTTTGGCTTGACATGCGATGCGATAAATTTAATAATATAACTTTACAGGGATAATTTTTTTTTGATCCTCGATGGATTAAATTTACTTCTAAGCCCTAGGCTGAGGGATTAAATTTCCTTTTCATCCCTTAGGAATATTTTTTCTTAATCCCTTAGGGATTAAAAGTGCCAAGAGGGATCAAACGTACCTATTTAATTCCTAAAGAGCATAAAAAATTTAATTACACTAGTCAACACCAAAAAAAGAGATCGGTAATAAAAATATCTCGGACTTATAGATTTTGACCCGCTCGATGCAAATCCATCGCATAAAATATTTTTTCTACTCGCGTGCGTAAATTACTCACTTTCCGCACTCACATGCTTGCGGAAAGTTGCGAATTTACCCCCATACTTTTCCGTACTAGGGTTTTTAATTAATGGCCTTTTTTTCTTTACGCCCATCTGACTCTCTTTACGTCTGTTTGACGGCATTGATTTTTGTGAGTGTATTTGAGAGGTATTGTTCTTTAGTGTTTAGTTACTAAGTATTGTTAATCTACTTCTAACTTAGTAGCCTGTCAAGATAGTAATGGTCTAATGGAAGTCTTAGGTATAGAACGCAACTCTCATGAATGGCGACTTTTCATAGACTCATCAAAAGCAATACTTAAAACGGTACCCTGCCGAAAAACCTCATAAAAGATCATATCAAATAACAGAAAAAACATCATAAGTTTTTATAATTTATGCTCATACAAACTTATGATATTTTATAATTTTTGACTAACGAAAGTGAAACACAAATCCCGCATACGAGTTCATCACATTTTATCAGCCAGTTGGCTTATAAAAGTTTACAATATTTTATGATTTTTAATATGACAATTCCTCATAAGGGTTTATAAGATTTTATAAGATCTATCTGTAACATTCGAAAATAAAAAATTACAGCTCAACTTTAGCAGTTGTAGTAGTAGTAATAGTTCGTAGAAGTAATGTAAGAGATTAATATACACTGTTAAACTAAACTATAACCTAACCTAAACTATAATACAATAACACTCCTTGTGCTTGCACAATGTCTACATATCTAATAGAAAATCGTTCTCGTATAAGTACTTATTTATCGCCACGAGCTGTGGGATAGGAGTTACTTTGATAAATTTCTATGAGATTTCATAAGCCAAAAACTATTATTTAACTTGCAATGTATCTACCCATCTATGTAACGAACAAGATATGTTTATTCGGGTGGAATCTTGCAACTTAATTTTGACCAACTTCCCGATATTCGACGCAAGATTATAGTGTGATTAAATTGACAGCTGCCCCCTACTCAAAGGGGGTGGAGGAGTTATAGTTAAAGTACGTCCAATTTCGTTGAAATTAGGTGTGTCGGGGCACTTGGGGATGGAGATAACGAATATCTAATTAGATTTTGAAAATTCAATAGGGCGGATTCAAGATGGACGATTTTTGGTCATCTTTTGCTAACCAATTTGGCATGCATTTATAGTTCCGGTGACAATACAATAATATGTCATTATTAAGCATCCCCCCCTACGAAAAGAGTGGAGGATGAAAACACCTAAGAATTGGTATACGGTGGCTTTTGGGGATAAGGAATACGAATTTTTGATCAGATTTTGAAAATTAAATATGGCGGATTCAAGGTGGAGGATTTTCGGTTATGTTTTGCTAACCAATTTTAACTAAATTATCCACATCCGATTGTGTTCAAATTTGGTATGCGTTTATAGTTCCGGTGAAAATACAATAATATGGGTACTAAGTATACTGCTATAGTTTCTTTAAATTAGTTTTCAGGTGGTCGAAACAAACTGATCAAAATCAGTTGTGATTTTTATGAGATTTAATGAGGATTTTTTTTGGAGGGGCAGGACTTATAAAAAAATAGTTTTTACCAACTCCTAGAAAATTATAAATGTTCATAGAAATCTGTCAAATTTCATCATAAAAAACCGTTTTTTTTTAAAACCCTTAAAACATTATAAAAAAACAAGTGTGTATAATCATAGAAACCCATAAAATGTTATGAGTTGGTTTGACTATAAAATCTGTCAGAAAACTATACCAAAAACGGAAAGGGAAAAGAAAAAGAGGCCTGGGAGGCCAGAAAATTATCCAGAGATAAAAATACTCTTTCTACACTCTTACTTAGACTACTTTCTTGACAACTGTGGAGATGTGAGTGACGAAGATGGAGAATGAATCCATCAAAAAATTGCAAATATGGAAAAAAGATACCAGAGGCTGTGTATAAGAGAAACTCAAAAACTCATAAGAAAAGTGCTTAGTTTATTTTGTCATTATTTTAATTAGCTATAAGTTAATTAGATTTAATATTAGACTAATCATTAAGTAGGTTTAGTAGTTTTTATAATATGTAGAGATATGGTAGTTTATGAAAACCCGAATTATTAGTTAAAAATAAAATCACACTAAAATTAATTCTCAAACGGCCTGCCTATGCAATAAATGGCACTAAAATATAGTGGTCCTATTTTTGATTTACTACCTAAGAAGATTTTTCCAAAAACATATTGGCTCTATTTCAGTCATAAACAGTCGAAAAACTCAATTTTTACCCACGACCTTTAAAAAAAAATTAAAGCTGATGCCTAGTGTTACCTAACCGCTAAAAATATTTTTTTCTGCCCTCAGCTCTGCTCTCAGGCTGTGGCAATGGCGAACCGAGAGTAAGGGAGGTTTGGGGTTAACCTCTCCCCCCCGAGAAGCCTGGTTATGGTCACATTTTTACTTTAAATTAAGTTTTTTTTATTATTTTTCCTTAACCCCCCCCCTCCCCCTTCGACCTTTAAAAAAAAATTAAAGCTGTTGCCTAGTGTTACCTAACCGCTAAAAATATTTTTTTCTGTGGCAATGGCGCACCGAGAGTAAGGGAGGTTTGGGGTTAACCTCCCCCCCCGCCCGAGAAGCCTGGTTATGGTCACATTTTTACTTTAAATTAAGTTTTTTTAATTATTTTTCCTTAACCCCCCCCCCCCCCCTCCCCGAAGTCAATTCCTGGGTGCGCCAGTGGCTGTGATGCTTCGACTCCGGCCCCTAACCCTGATCTCAGCATATACCCACAATCTGAAATCAGGGCTGGTGGTAAAAAATGGGGGTCGTTTATTAAAATTGGGATGCTTTTAAGCGGTTACAATCAAACGATCTTACCGTGTTTTTAGCGCTGCCAAGTAATCATTTAAGTATATACTACCTTCTTTTATCCATTATAAATTTAAACTTAAATTTGTCTTAAGTGTTTCAATATTTTACTTAAAGCGGGCTTTCAGGTGATGGTCGTAATGGGTAGGTTATTTTGCAATCGCATCAAATGCATTTGCTCACGCGTTGCAATATCAAAATTGCCCAATCCTTTAGACGCTTCCGATGTTCAATAACTTGTAAAATTTTTACCGGGAGCTTAATGTTTAATAAATGATCTATGAAATCGACGTTAAAAGCCTCTTTTTAAAAACAAATCTTATGGGTATGATTTATGCTTTATTTTATTTCTCACAACAAATTAATATTACTGGGTTTAATGTCATACCAAGGTATTAAAACTTGCCAATCCAAAAAGTGCAGAATTTTGTGGCTTACCCTATATTTTACATTTGTTTAGTCCATAAATAAACATTATTGTCGGTTAAAAATGTAAAACAAAACGTATGAAAATTTCTTATTTCATTTCTTATATCGATTATAGAAGTTAAAGTCGAACCAAGGCACGTGTAAATTGTGTGAAGTTGTAGTGTGACCTCACACTAAATCGAAATCTAAATCTGAAGGCGTTCAAAATTGACCGCCTGGGTAGAAACGTTAATTTCAAAGTTCAAGTAAAATAAATGATAACTGACAATTTAAAACCAACTTAAAATATCAAAACGATTGCAACATTTTCGGATTACTTGCATGGGATTGCATGTACCCATTTAAATTATGATTAATATTTAAGAATGATGTACGAGTATTACGGAGTTGTAAAAGAGTGTGTATGTTACAGGGTGTCCCATTTTCGATGGGTCCTTATGGAAAACTCCGTTAATATTGATGATATCAAGATGCCTTTTACACATTACATTTGGATGGCCCTTGTAGTTTCTGAGCTACGGGGGGAAATCCAAAATTTGGTACTTTTAATAATTTTCCTTTTCAATTAATCCAACGTTTCGTTTTTAACTGACCATCATCAGGACCAAAAACTTAAATACGACCAAAATTTTTTTTGTGTAATTTTGTATCGTTTTTAGTACTTTTTTAACTGGTTTAACTTATATTTTAATTTTGCGACGTTTCGACCCCAAAAATTATTGTCAGTGCTATATTTTGAAAATCGAATCTGTTTTTTATTTTTAATTCTATGTGGTGTTATTAATAAAAAATACCTATACAATAATTTAAACATGAAGAAAAAACAGAAACAAACTTAACCTGCTTACATAAAACTAAGAACTTAAATTAATTTAAATGTTCAAATTGTTTTCCGTTGACGTCAATGAACATCTCACAATTTCTTTGAATTTTCCTAAGAGTAAGAAGAATGCCAATAATAAATGTCTTTAGGAAAATTCAAAGAAAATGTGACATGTGCATTGACGTCAACTGACAATAATTTGAACATTTAAATAACATTTAGTTGTTGGTTTTATGTAAGCGGGTTAAGTTTATTTCTGTTTGTATCTGCTATATCTAAATTATTGTATAGGTACTTTTTATTAATAAAACTAAAGAAACAAATATCATAAAAACCAGATTCGATTTTCGTCGAAACGTTGAACTAAAATGTTCAGTGCGCCACTTTGTTTCCGTTCAAAAGTTGCAATCAAAAAGTTTTTACAGAATCAAAATATTTTGCATATTAAGGAAGATAAAATTGCCAAATTTTCGATTTCGCCTCGTAGCTCAGAAACTACAATCCATCCAAAATCTGATAACATCGTTTTTCAAGTTTCGAAAAAGTAGGGCAGTAATGTGCAAACGGCATCTTGATATCTTTAATATAAACGGAGTTTTCCATAAGGACCCATCGAAAATGGGACACCCTGTAAAAAAATTGTCCAAAAAAACAGTCAATTTTTACTAATTCATACACCAAATATGCCCACAAATTCTAGCTCGGATGCACAATACACAATATTTAATTAAAATTAGTCAAAAATTGAAATATTGTATTTTTGTCGGGAAAAATAGGACGGTTTTTGACGCTTAAGGCGCATTTACACAGACAAACTTTCCTTTGATGTGGAAATGCCGACAAACATTTATACGAGCCTCTTGAGCAAAATGCTCAAAGAAATGTTCGAGCAAAATCTCGTACAAAAAAACACCTAAATTTTGGAGAGAATGTTGAGCAAAATTTGTTTGAAGAATTGGGGGTATAAAAATTTCTTTACAAATTCAAAATATATATTGTTATCGGAATTCATTGAACTTAACTGAAAATAGAAAAACAAAGTTTTGAAATAAGGAATTTTTAATCAAGTGCTTTCCGACGGAAAAACGATTTGATGAAGAAATTCACATTTTACCTCATAAGCAACTTCGATTGATCTGATTTTTATAGGGGATATGCCAGTATACTTGTAACTTTTTTTGGGGTTGTAGAAAAAACGAGAATAAAAAAAAATAATAATTGGCACGTATTTATTGCTGTTGCCTGTCAAATATAATGATAAAAATTTACGTTTAAAAGAATATCCCTTTATTTTGCTTCCCAGTTTAGTCTTTTACAATAATAATTAAGTCAAATTAAAAAACCTATATACATTTTATTAAATCTCAAATATATAAACAAAAGCACGTTCGGTTTAAATAATACACGTTTATTACCCATTTTTACAAACCTACCAACCCGACACTTGTCTAAAAAATATAATTTAGCAGTAATTTAGTAGACTGTGTCGCCGATGTATCATCCCGTGTTTTGGATTTCGCAGGTAGTAGGCCGGCCACCCTTTTGAATCGCAATGTTGCCCTTTGCATATTGTTGGTTCAGTGTCAGTAATCGACCTTGATTATTACATTAAATTGACAGTAAATATCTATAACTTCAGTATTTTCATGAACCTTTTGCTTTTTTAAGCAACCCTTGGGTCCTTAAACTAACTAGGTAAATCTGGTGTGAGGAATTAAAAACAACAATGAAAGCTAAAGGTAAAGTAAAGTTACAAAAATATGTTTAAAAAAAATCACCCTCCCCACCACTCCTTACCGCTTAAAAGTGCAATTTTTGAGTTTTTTGCCGATATTTGAAAAAAAAAATTTTTGGAAAAGAAAAATTTTCCTGGGTTTTTTTTTACTTTAGGAAAAAAACCCTTGGAAATAAAAAAACTCGCAAGAAAATCCCAAAAAAAACCCCGGGAAAAAAAATCCGGGAAAGTAAGTAACCCTAATCCATGTGACAAAACTGATAGTAGAGCCAATAATAATGTTTCGCTTGCCGTCAGCTTTTTTTCACAAAAATTTTAAATAAAAGTTGGTGTTCCATTTTTTTGAAGAATTGAGATCACTGATCACTGATGTGAAATTTTATTTATTCTCATCTTTAAAAATATGTTTCCAAAATAGATAGCAATAATTTGCTCAAAAATTTACCCGAACAAAATGTTCAAAGAAAAGCTCACAAAAATGTTCACGCAAAAAATTTTAGATCTTTTGCACGAGCTTTTATTTGAGCATGTTCGTCTGTGTAATTGCGCCTATGTCTTTTTTGCTTGAATTTACATCGAGTGGGTAGAAGCAACCGATGCAAAAAGCACATCATAATCGTAAAAATTGTAATTTTACGGCGAATTTAATTTAATATTACAGAATTTCAGTACCAGTTCAATGTTGTGTGAGCGTTAATAAGTGGATAAGAGAAAATTTACTTATTTTTTGGTCAATTTTTTACTAAAATGTGGTCCGTATACGACTGAAATTCGAGTGATTCAAGAACTGAGCCCCAGGAGGGACATGGTCAGTTTCAACTTTAATTCAACAATGAATAATTCCTTTCAATCAAAAAAATCAAAGCGAACTGTGGCTTAATTCTATTAAACTTGGACGTAAACTTTGCAGAATTTTTCATCGAAATATATAAGTTTTTAATGAAAATAAAATATGTGTGCTTACTGGAGCTCGTTTTAAACTTGTAAAAGTTATTTAAAAAAAATATTTAAAATAAAATAAATTTTCTGCCCTTGTTAGAAAAATAGTCGTTTTGCTTATTAAATTCAAAGAGACAATTAACTTTGTAGCTGGTACCTAATGACTGTGCGTTGAGGTGCACCAAAGGAATGCCATGCAAGGGTAATTTATTCTTTTGAGAAGACATTATCTTAGTAGATCTCTTTATTCTTAAAATAAATGCCGAAATAACATGTTTCTGGCAAATAAAAATAAACATCATGTTTATAAGAGAGACGCTTACTTTTTATACCTTAAACCAAGATTGACATTTTTTAGTTCTGCCTGGGGAAGTTAAATAACTGATAAACAAAATTTTAATTTTAAACGGCAAAGGCTTTAATATTTTCTGCCTGTCAGCCACTCATATGATTTCCGAAAAATTAATATTTAAGTTTTTATGTGTAAAAATCCCATTCCAACAATAAAATCAAAAATTTTAAAGGTCCAGCTTAATTTAAAAAAAAATATCTACTGCGGTGCTAAAAAATTATTCTTATTTAAAATTTTAGTTCAGTTTTAAACAATTTTATTAAAAAAAATCGGTTTTAAAATTGTTTTTAAAGCATCAGGTTAGTTTTAGAAAATGTACAAGTGAAAAAAAAAACAATTATTTTGTTATTTTTTCATATAATTTCCAGCCTTTTGTTTGCCCTTTCCGCTTAAAAATTTGCCCGAAAAAAGATAAAGGTTCGGTCGTTTAAAAAAATATATAATTAAACTCATGACCTCTGGTATGAATCTAAGAGAGTTCTTCACCTTTAAAACACCTACTTAACTTAAGAAAAGATCTGACAACCACTAATTAAGAAGTGCTCATTCACAAAAACCGATGTTTAAGTAATTTCAAAAACAATGAACCTTTGTTCGGTTTGATAGTTTTCCTCACGATTTGGTAGATTAAGTAATTTTTAAAGACATGGCCGGTATGAGGCCTTTACTTGTTTTCAGCTTTTTTAAAACACCCAAATTTTTTAATTTATTTATAAAAGTCCAACTGGGGGAGAGAGAAAGAAAGCTTTCAAATGAAAATGGTCAAAATAATGGGAAATAGTTATTTACCTAACAAGTGCGGAAAGTGATACTTTATCGTACGCGATGGCAGGTGACCGAACGAAGCGAAGCGAGTTCGGTCAAGCCGGTAAGTAAAGACACTTTACGCATGTGTTAGGTACAAGATTTCACTTACAAGCCTCAAAAATTCCCAAAAAAGAAATATAAATTTCTGCATTTTAATTTTCTGAAATAGACGTAGTCACTTTACCGCTCCGAGTACGGTAAACTGCTATAACGTTAACTTTACCGCACTGAGTGTGGTAAAGTACTACTTTCCGCATGCAAATGACTCATTTGGCCCACATTTTGCAAAAAGTACCACTAAAAATCTTCTAAACCTTCTCTATCAAATAAAATAATATTCCTTAAAAAAAACCGGGGAATAAAACATATTGCCAATTTTCCTTCTTTTAAAAGAACTTTTATTTCCGAAAAAACTTAATATGTTTAGGGCATCCCTAAAGCATATACATTCAATAAAAGTCAAGTCAAATATTCCTTCAAAATAAATCGTTTTATGACACTTTAGATATTTTTCTCCCCAAGGGAATTAAAAATGGTATCTTGTAAAAAAAAGAAATACTATTCGTTTTTAACTCGCAAGAATAATTTGTCCGGTGGTAAACGAATAGAAAAAAAAATTGTAACAACTTACCCTTAGCATACGCAACAGCTACCACTAACAAGACCACAAACACCTAGAATTAAAAATAAACACTTTTTAGTCGATATTTAATGCAAATATACATGTTTGAAGGAAAAGTATTGAACATTTAAAAAATTATAAAAATGTCAAAATCATTTTTTTTTTAATATTTGTAGTTACGAAACAATCATGTTTAAGTTTTAAACAAATATATTCTATATACCAACAATGTAAAATTACCTTCATAATAAATTATTTTAGTAAGCACTCAAGTCGAGGAGTACACCTAAATTCTCGAGATTTGTGCAGAATTATATATATGCCGAGGGAATCCTTGGAAGAGTACCCTCCTTTCTACGTTTTGGGTACCACTCTTGCATGGGTACCCCAAATGCATCCCCGGCACCGCCATATAGTTAAGTCTGTTTTATTAGAGTGTGTGCATAAAAAAAAAATGGTGTAATAACAAAAATTAAAACTTCAATATGAAAGCTTCTTATATTAAATTTCCAACCAACCCATTATGTTTTTATAACTCAATAATTATTGACCTTATATTAATGCCGTTATGTTAAAGGGACCCCTGGAAGCAACAAAGTGATGGTCTTAAAAAATTAAAAACTATTGAGAAATCCATAATTTGTGGAGTTTATTAATTTGTTAAATATCATTAAGAGTATAATCTTTTCTGGCAGCTTTTGTTGTCTTACGCGTGCAAAATATTGCTTGAAAGGGTATTTTTGACACTACATTTTTCTATCCAAAAACAGAAATTTTCTAGAAATTTCAGTTTTATTTTAAAGACTGTACTCTTGACCATATATTTTTGTGGGTATATTAAATGGTAAAGCACTTGAATTAGACAAAGGTTCACTGTGCTTTTGAACTAATTAAATAAAAATTGCCAATTTTTGGTGGTCTGCGTAATTACTGTAATGTAGTGATGTTACATTACAGAGGCTATACTTTATGGTGTACTAATCTTTTTATTAGATCTTATTTGTTTATTATTTTGTAGTTGGAGAGCTGTTACTATGATTCCAATTAAATTCAATCTTTTTTTGCTTATAGAAAAAAAGTACAATTTTCAACATTGGAACAATAGTATAGCAAAGCTTTGGTTAATATTGGTCGATTTAAATGTTCTTTTAATTTGTCCTTTTACAACTTTCCCTAAGTACTGATTTTGCACACAAAGACGGATTCTCAAAGTAGTATTTGTAAACGATTTATTGCAAAAATTTCCTTTTCTTAAATTGGATACCCAAGTATGTTTTGTAGCACTGCGTTTTTTTTGTGAAAGTTTAAAATATATGGTTGTCCTCCCTACCTTCGTCCAATAACCTAATTTTTGGAGATCTTATAATTCGAGTCTTTCATCTATTAAATCTTTAATTTTTTTCTGTCTATATGTGTTTGTTTGTTCCAGCACTACGCAAAAACTACTAAATCGATTTTGATAGGAGTTTTACCTCTTTATTTCTCAGTGACTGTCCCAGACATTTGAAAGGGGAGGGGTGGCGGTTTCGATACGAAAAAAAACTATGATAAAAGCATGGCTTTTATGAGGAACTAAACTTAATAACTACAAGCGCGGATTTGACCTTTGGGGGTATTTTAAGTTGTTTATTTCATAAATTTTTTATATTAAAAATGTGTTTGTTGTTTAAATGCGCCGAAAATTTTTGAGAAGATTACATTAAAAATTCAATTTTTGAGTTAAATTAAACTAAATTTTTTAAGAAAATTGCACTAAAAATGCAGTTTTTGATTTAAAATTAAACTAAAATTGTAAATATATCAGTGGTTTTAAAGCGCAGCAGGCAATTTTTTTTTTAAGAAAATGACACTACAAATGCCACTTTCAACACAAAATTAAACTCTAATACCGTAAATATGAAAGGTGTTATAGCCCAGAAATTTATGCCCTACTTTGGAAAAATATCGCCACACTTGTTCATTGCCTCGAAAATATTATCAGGCATGTTTTGATTTAAGCTTTTGCCTATTTCTGAACAATATTGTTTCCAAATACTGACTTCTCCCAATAAAAGTTCAAGAATTTGTGTTTTGAATTAATCAAACAGTTTATCGTATTTAGAAACGAATTTAGTTAATTTTGCCTTGATTTTGGCTTCACGTTGTACAAAACTTGTTATGAATATGTTCAGGTCAAAAATACTTTTTTATGTCCGAAATGATTTTGTCTAAAACTTATTAATAAATTAAATAGAAACTTGTTTATTCTTGTTGTGACGAATTGAAGGTCCAACTGTCCCAAAATACTGTGGAGGAATTATACAGACCGCTTCAAGCTACTGCGAACATAGGGCGAAAGAAGTCTAATTTGCCAGTGTACGTACATGCAGAGACACCGCACGCCTATCAGTGAAGCAACCAACACTCAGGCTTCCGATCGCCATTCGCTGCCGTTCGCCTTGTATTTAGTACGCCTCTAACCACGGTGCTCTGTGGAGCGTAGTCAATGAAACCGGAATTTGGTCAATAAATACGCAAATTTTTATAACGTAATTTTCTTATTTTTTGTCACTGATAAATAAGAGCGTTTTATTGTCAACTGCTCAGATTTATCAGTGACGACGTGTTACAATGAAAATAATAAGGAAAAACAAAATAAAAGCAAGTTCTCAAAATAAAATAATACATTCTAAAAACCAAAAAGATTCTCCCAGTCAAAAAAAAATTAAAGCAAATGTTCGAAAAGTCCTCCTTGCTCGGCTAAACAATATCCGAGCCTACTATAAAAACCCCTTCTAACGTTTCCAAGCATGTTAGGGGTGATAATTTGAAAAGCTTCTTCAAAAACAGATAGAAGTCATTAGGAGCAAGATCGGGAGATCGAGCTGGCCATAAAATAGTTCCCCGTGTACTTATAACCCGATTAGGAAATACATTATCAAGATATTCCCTAACAAGGCCAACATTGTGAGCGGAACAACCATCTTGTTGAAACCATGTTTCACCAAATCTTACACCTAACAACTGCCTAGCAGTTGGAATAATGTGCTGCTGCAGTAGATCCAAGTCTCTAGGACCATTCAAATTGCAATTGCCGTTAATAAAAAATGGCCCAATTACGTGTTCCCCTACAATACCCCCCCCCCAAACATTTAGTTTTTGGGGATACTGTGTTCTTACGTCAAAATACAAGTGCAAATTTTCCCTCGACCAATATCGAACGTGTGTTGGGTTATGACGATTTGAACATTTGACCATCTGCACTTTTTCGGCAACTTCGTAGACATCCATTTTTAGTTTTAAAAATGTATTATTTCAATTAAGAACTTACCCATCAGTTTCTTAAGCAAGGCAGAAATAAAACAAAATAATAAAAACAAAATGAATTTCCAAAAGATAACACTGCAGCGTGCTTCGAATCCACCTCGGTCGTACGGCACGGAGAGTAAATTGGACTTGATTCCCCCTATGTTCGCAGTAGCTTGAAGCGGTCTGTAGAATGTCTTTAAAGCAGAGTTGGCTGCCCAGTGGGTAACCGAAAAAACCCACTTGGTTTTTTTTTGGGTAAAACCCACTTAAAAAACACGTAAGGCTTTTTTAAAAGTGGATTTTTTCATTATTAATAAAATATGTAAACGTAAAAAAAGGTAAATTATTACCAGTCGTTGGAATCTGATCGTAAGATTCGATATACTTTGACCAGTTGCAAGTCTTTTTCTAATCCCAAACAATTTCTTATTTTATTATATTCCAAATAAGACCATGTCTTTCAATGGATGCTGCACTAGCTGGGAAACAATGCAAATGATAAAAAAACGATTCTGGTTCAGTATTTGCAGGCTCTACTTTTATTGTTGGATTTTAAAACCTCAGTCCATTCTGAAGCACCCTTTCTAGCGTTACTAAAAACGAAAACTTGAATCCTATAATATCATGTCATACTAAGTAAGCAGGTACTTGCAGTGTAGTAAATACACAAGCTACAACAATTTTTCTTAAGAAGGTTTGTTTATATTAAGTATATAAAAGAAACGCTGGTCAAACTAAACCAAAACTGCTTTAATTTATTAACAAACAAACAAACTGTCGATTTCTGTATTCCACGTATTTTTATGTCGTATTTTATAGTTGATAAACGATCGCGAGAATAAGTCCTAATTTTAAAGAAGAACTACAATCTGTATATAATTTAAAAAGAAAACCATAAAAAAGCCAATAAAACCCATTTTAAAACCCAAAAAAGCCCAGTGGGTTGGGTTTTATATAAAAAACCCGGGTTTTTTCCAACCCTGCTTCAAAGGAACATTCTACAATTTCTCGTTTCTTCTCCAAAGACTTCAAGGTTACCACCAGCATCTTTGTTGTCTACTTTTTTCTGGAACAAAGGGGGGGGGGGCGAAGAACTGGTGGCAAAGCTGCGGGTGTTCAGCAAGTTTTTAAATATATTTTTACACTGTCAAATTAGTTTGTTAATTTGTATATCTAAGTTTAGAATATTTACATCACTAAATAGGCTCATAATCTGTGCGTACATGGACGTGAAAAATTTCCTTGGTACGTTTAAAATCACGTTCTTTCATAAAAACTAGTATTACCAAAAAGATTGCGTATAGTTTTTATTTTTTTTATTTTCTTTGCCTATATTATGGTTTCTTAGGCATAAATTTTGGCATGATATCTAAAAGAAGTCAAAATCGATAAACAGTTTTTAAACTCTTAACTTGTAAACTGTACAGGGTGGTCCAAATTCGAGGGGCCTCTATAGCTTTGGACTTTTGCAGCATAGTTAGCCCAAAACTAATATACATGTTACGGGCTCGATTTTCAAGAGAAGTCGAAAACTAAAAACCGCATTGCGATATGTCAAAGCGTTTCTGAACTACAGGGTGATTCTCAAAAATGTGCGTTTCTAAAAACCCCTTACAACTTTTTTATTTGTAAAGATAGAGATTTTCATTAAAAAAAATTTTTGAAGATTTTTTTAAGAACAAATCTACCTGTTTCGCCGATTTTCTCTTAAAGCTTTTAGTTCACGAGATATAACACAAAGTTACATTTTTTAAAATAGAATACCCCAATTTTTTAAAAAAAATAATTTTGTAATAAAATTTCCTGTTAAACGATGTGTCATACACCTATTTTTATTAGGTAGTTAAACAGATATCTGCAATTTTTAATAATTACCATAGTAGGCTGTGTTTAACTCTGACCTATGCAGTTTTAGAGTATCTATCTAGGTAGCTATGATCAAATAAAAACAACTGCCATGATAAACGAGCCCAAGTGTCAAAAGTGGCGTCTTCGTCAAGATATAAAAATGTTTGAAAACTTTGAAAAGTACGACATGATAAAATGTTATATTGAAATTAACGAAAATCGACAGACGGCGTTAAATCTATATTTCCAGAGATATCCGTAAAGAAGGCAACCTAGCTCAAAAATATTTTTGAAGTTAAAACTTCATCTACAAGAATACGGATCCTTTACAAAACCGCTGCCTAGGACGTATAGAAGCCTAGCCAGAGATGGAGAGTTGGAAGAACTAACGATTCTAGGAGAAATAGAAATTAACCCGAATACTTCCACCAGGGCTATGGAGAGAAACACTGGAATTCCACGCAGCAATGCCGTTCGGGTGCTTAAAAAACACAAGTTTAGGCCTTATCGACCCCGACGGGTGCACCAATTACGGCAACGAGATTTTGCTCCAAGACGTGCATTTTGCAGGTGGTACCTAAATAAAAGCCAGGAAGACCCCGATTTGCCAGAAAAGTTATTTCGACGGATGAGGCAACGATTTATAGTGATGGAATATTCACCAGATATAACTGATATCACTGGAAACAGCAAAATACCCATATTATGGTGGAACAAGCGAATCAGGGAAGGTCAGTTTTAAGGTATGGGTAGGCATCTACAGAGGACAAATTATTGGGCTATATATTTTTGACGGAAATTTAAATGCCGAAAGATACCAACAAATTTTAAAAGAGCACGGTGAATCCTTTTATCGACAATTTGCCACTTCAACAAAATAATGAGCTATACTTTCAACATAACGGTGCACCTCTTCCCAATGCAGGAGACATTACTAATTTGCTAAATATTGTGTTTGCCGAAAACTGGATCAGAAATAATGGTCCTATATATTGGCCTCCAGACCTGACCCCTTGCGACTTCTTTTTGTGGGGGAGAGTCAAAGACCTTGTATTTCGAAATCGCCCAACTACTAGAAGGGAACTGGAAGAGGTACTTCGTACTGCATTCAGGCAGCTTCGTGTGGTAGAACTTCTTAATGCAGAAAATAGCGTCAAATTTTATTAGAAAACTGATTTTTTAGAAAAATTGGGGGTATCCCATTTAAAGAAATATAACTATGTGTGATATCTCGGGAACTTAGGGCTTTAAGAGAAAATCGGTGAAACAGGTAGATTTGTCTTTAAAAAATCTTCAAAAATTTTTTTTAATGAAAATCTCTATCTTTACAAATAAAAAAGTTGTAGGGGGTTTTTAGAAACGCACATTTTTGAGAATCACCCTGTAGTTCACAAACGCTTTGACATATCGCAATGCGGGTTTTAGTTTTCGACTTCTCTTGAAAATCGAACCCGTAACATGTATTTTAGTTTTGGGCTAACTATGCTGCAAAAGCCCAAAGCTATAGAGCCCCTCGAATTTGGACCACCCTGTACAATCTGGATGTTTTTTGAAGTCAAATACACAAAGTCTCTCCAAAATATATAATTTGACAACAAATTTGTATACATTAATTTCTACTTTACTATATTAAAAAAAACATTTTGGTCAAAATAAATCCAAATCCTGTTTCAGATGAATTCTTAGCATCGTACTAATGAGCACCACAAGTGCGAAACCCGTGCCTACTCTTAACATTACATTTTTTGAGAGAAAGCTCGCTAATTTTTGTTTGTTTTGTTATTCATTCACCCTGGCTAAATCCTTTTTAAATTTATGAATACCAATCCTTTTTAAATTTATCAATACCAGAACTAGGCCATCTGTAAAGATAATTATATCTATCTTGAAGGTACACTTCCGGCCACATAAAATGCGTACAGTCGAAGTTAACTGAACCAATAAAACTATTTTTATAAATTATTCAATATTTTATGATAAAAACTTATTCTTAAAGCCCATTATGGACGAAAGAAGATTGTTCAAATAGAAAAAGTGTCAAGATGAAGGAACTGTTTGGCGAAAGGAAAGCAATTATAGTCAGCGCATCTCTGCAAGATCGGTAAATTTGAGCAATTCAAGTCTTTACAGACAACCAAAAGTGTTCATAATCGAAAAGACATTATTAAAAAAAACACGTCATTTAAAGGAAAAACAAGAAAACGTTTCTTCAGAAGCGTGTCAAGCGTGTCATTGCCCAGTCAATTTTGAAATAAATTTGAATTTGGAACAATGACTTCGTAGTACCCTCTGACTCTGAGCTCCATTAAGTGGTTGGAATTTCTGAGAACAATATTCATTCGTGTTAACTTTTTTGCTATAAGGCCCAACACATTTCCCATGGAATTGGCGTCAGGAGTTTTTGCCGCCCATGGCTAAACCTCGATGTTGTGCTGTTTAGAAATGCGTGCGGTATGAATAGGACAATTATCCTTATTATACACAAAACCTTTTGGATGAAGAATGGTTGCTTCTGGAATCATAACATTTCTCATCATATCAACATAAACCTCAGCTCTAAATCTTCTTCCTATATCTAAAAAGAGCCCCCATGTCCTCTCGCCGATATCCAACTCCACACATTCCCGGAAAATCTTCCAGTCGTTCTCAGCAATATATTTTTAGAGATAGCGTGTTCGTGGCGGGCGAGATACCAAAATTTGTTTGCTGTTATTGTGGGACTGAAAGATTTTTTCATCCGTGAAGAACACCTGTTGCCAAAATTCTTAGTTTAGTGCAAAAATTAACCTGCCTTTCTTCTTTTCCGAACTAAGTAAGATTTTTCTTGGCAGAAGCGCGACATCTAAGCCTAGAACGGCTTATTCTTCGCGTCGTTCTTATGGATCCATGAAAATGCGCTTCAATTTTTGCCTCTGGGGCCATCGCAAATGAGTAGTCTTCAAGAAAGTCCATCAGGTGCCTTGCCTTCGTCGAACAGTTCTTTCGTCTTGATACTTTGTTTCGTCTATAATGGGCCGGTACTCTTCGAACCGGCCAACCCCCGTCTAATTTAGTCAAAATTTGGGCTTTTGAGAATTCGTTTACTTGGAGCATTTTTAAATATAAGCGTATGACAACAACACTGACGGTGACATTTTTTGTTAATTTGAATTACCTAAAAGGTTACTGAGTTGTACACTATACAGACCGCTTCAAGCTACTGCGAACATAGGGCGGAAGAAGTCTAATTTGCCAGTGTACGTACATGCAGAGACACCGCACGCCTATCAGTGAAGCAACCAACACTCAGGCTTCCGATCGTCATTCGCTGCCGTTCGCCTCCGTTCGCCTTTAACCACGGTACTGTGTGGAGCGTAGTCAATGAAACCGGAATTTGGTCAATAAATACGCAAATTTTTATAACGTAATTTTCTTATTTTTTGTCACTGATAAATAAGAGCGTTTTATTGTCAACTGCTCAGATTTATTAGTGACGACGTGTTACAATGAAAATACTAAGGAGAAACAAAATAAAAGCAAGTTCTCAAAATAAAATAATACATTCTAAAAACCAAAAAGATTCTCCCAGTCAAAAAAAAATTAAAGCAAATGTTCGAAAAGTCCTCCTTGCTCGGCTAGACAATATCCGAGCCTACTATAAAAACCCCTTCTAACGTTTCCAAGCATGTTAGGGGTGATAATTTGAAAAGCTTCTTCAAAAACAGATAGAAGTCATTAGGAGCAAGATCGGGAGATCGAGCTGGCCATAAAATAGTTCCCCGTGTACTTATAACCCGATTAGGAAATACATTATCAAGATATTCCCTAACAAGACCAACATTGTGAGCGGAACAACCATCTTGTTGAAACCATGTTTCACCAAATGTTACACCTAACAACTGCCTGGCAGTTGGAATAATGTGCTGCTGCAGTAGATCCAAGTATCTAGGACCATTCAAATTGCAATTGCCGTTAATAAAAAATGGCCCAATTACGAGTTCCCCTACAATACCCCCCTCCAAACATTTAGTTTTTGGGGATACTGTGTTCTTACGTCAAAATATAAATGCAAATTTTCCCTCGACCAATATCGAACGTGTGTTGGGTTATGACGATTTGACCATTTGACCATCTGCACTTTTTCGGCAACTTCGTAGACATCCATTTTTAGTTTTAAAAATGTATTATTTCAATTAAGAACTTACCCATCTGTTTCTCGAGCAAGGCAGAAATAAAACAAAATAATAAAAACAAAATGAATTTCCAAAAGATAACACTGTAGCGTGCTTCGAATCCACCTCGGTCGTACGGCACGGAGAGTAAATTGGACTTGATTCCCCCTATGTTCGCAGTAGCTTGAAGCGGTCTGTATAAAATCGGCGTACGCATTTTATGTGGCAGGAAGTGTACATCTGTAGATTCTGCAATTTGACAGATGGCTGTCTTTTACGTGAATCCTGTTTCAGATTAATTTCTAGCACCGTACTGATGAGCACCAGAAGTACGGTTACCATTACCTTTTTTGTGATTTATTAACACTCGCTAAATCCTTTTTAAATTTCTCAATGCCAGAGCTTAGGATATCCCTAAAGATAATTATATATGTCTCCGTAGAAATGCTTAATTTTCTGCCGATTCTGCAATTTGACAGACGGTTGTTTTTTACATGAATCCTGTTTCAGAAGATTAATTCCTAGCAACGCACTCTGATAAGCACCATAAGCGCGAAACATGAGTCTGCGGTTAGCATTATCTTTTTTGACGAAAAGCTCTCTATTTTATGTCTTTTTTCTTACTTATTTACCTTCGCTAAAGATAATTATATCGATCTCCAGTCTCCGTAAAGACGCTTAATTTTCCTTCAAATTAAAGTTTTTACGTAATCCTGTTTTACACGGTTCCCTCGGGCCTTCGACGTTGATTTACGATATCGGACCAGCAGTATTTTTTGTCTGCTTTGCGATGTAGGCCCAATGTATGTTTGCCGACGCAACGTTAGACTGGAGGCCGCCGTCGGACCAATGATAAATTTTACTCTTTGCTGACATCAGCATTCCGGCGCCGTACGATTACAGTCCGATATGGTTTAATCAAATGGTATCTGCTTAATTTGGTCGGTCTAAAGTAGGCAAGCTGGTGTCGGCTTGACATCGGTAAACTATTCAAGTCCGACATTGGTTTCCTAAAGCGGTCCAACGTCGGCGATTGTCGAAGGTCCGTCGGTGGTAGCTTAAAGCGGCCCGACAATGGCAAACTACAAAGTTTCGATAATGCGGGTGCCTTACCAGTCGGGGTAGATTAAGTGGCGGAAGAGATGATTTTTGTAGAGAAGTACCACCATCTTATCAAGTCCGCATTATAGTTTTGAAATATCTTTGCTCATTATATATATAATATTATCTTCCACTGTACATAACCTGAAGAAACTATTAAGTAGTTTAAACATTTTAATGTGACGTACCATCGTCTGTGGCCGGTTATCGACCAATCGAACAAAAATCTGATCAAGCCATCGTCGGTCCTAAAGCAGAAAGAGTGCCTTTCGGCATAAAGTCGACTATAGTAAATCGGACCATCGTCAGTTGCCGATTCTCAACCAATCAAACAAAGTTCCAATCGGACCATCGTCGGCCCTAAAGCAGATAAAGTGGTCGTCGGCATACAGTCACAGACAAACAACCGAATTCCTCATAAATACTCTTTTTTAATACAAAAATGGAGTTTGATCGAGATTTAGGGAGTAATCGGAATTAGTTCATCAGGACTACGTTCAGATTACACGCCGGATGTCTTCTGTCTCTCTCTCTCTGTGAATTGCAAAAAAAACTTTGTGTTCATTTCATTTAAATGTCATTATAAAGCTTTTTTTCATTTGTCCCTGTTTTAATATTTTGTATGATTTGACTTTTTGAAAGTTCCCTTTATAAATATATTTATATGATTGTACTCGTAAACTTTTACTATTAAAATCATTAGTTTTAATATCGCAAATATGTCCGGGTAACGTCCGATTACATATTTACTAAATACGTCTTAAATCGTTTAAAATGTCTCCAAAACAATACCAGAATGTCCTGGAAATGTCCCAGATTTGTGGCTAGGAACGTCTTGAACCGACATCCTTAAGACGCAATGGAATGTACGTCTTATGAAGATCTGGTTTTGTTACAAAAGATGTCCTAAAGACGGCCTTAAGATGTCGAAAGTCCTAAAATGGATAAATAGGAAAAGAAACTTAATTTGAAGTAAAAATGTGATCATAACCTGCCATCTTGGAGGTGGGGGGGGTTAACCCCAAAACCCCCCTCCCCTCTTGGTTCGCCAGTGATTCTTGAAAGTGTGGGAAGGAAATGCTACCGCGGGAGTAGTCTTTTCCTCTTCGCACTTTTATACATTGGTATATCTCCATCTCACTTTTGTGTAAACCACGCCCACTTCACTGGTAAGTTCTTTTCCCGGCCGTTCAAGAATAGAATCCCATAGGTTGTGTCCAAATTCTGTTTTTTTATTTAAGCCTTTAAAGGTACATTCATTCAATTCGTAATACATCAAAACGTAAATTTTATGGGTTGGTACTCCAACTACCAGTGTTATTTTAACGGCAAGTAAAAATCTTAAAAAAGATGGCGTTTCTGCGATAGCCGGATACCCATTCTTTATTTAGTAAGCGGCTCAATTATGGTTTTGTAACGTACTAATTAATTTTGTGTTCCTACCCAATTTCGGTTTCCTTCATTAATTTTATTGTTGTTTAATTAAAAATTACATTATTTATAATAAATAAATTTTCAACAATGTCGTATTAGGTTTTGCCTTGGATTTCTAAGATTTTCCTAATTCTTGCGAAAAATTGCACCTGCAAAGCTTGCAGCTGTTTTTGCAACGGGATTATTTCCTGTCTTGAATTCTTTTGTAATGGCCGAAAACTTTAGTGGTGTTTTTTTTTATTTTATGACAATCATTATGTGGGCTGGACCAGAAAAAATCGTAAAATTTTTTTTCGGCTGTATTTTTTCTTCCGCGAAAAGCTTAAGCTTCAGACTATATGAAACTTTTGTGTGAAAATTGACATTACGCCACGGTAATCGATTTTAGACATTTGCTATAAAGACACGTCTTTGTCGTGCACAGAGAGGAATCACTTCTAAAAATCGGACGAGAAGTAAGAAAGCTCAACGAAAAAAATGATGGTGTCTTAACCCTTGGTAAAACATAGGTCTAAAACCCTCTAGTTTTTGTTCTACTAGGGATTTGTTAAATCTTGTCCGATTCTTTAGATTTTGAGCTCTGCGAGAAGCTATGGCGCATGCTTTTGATATTTTTCACTCCTTCCTGCCAAATTTTTTGTAAGCCAATGTAGTTACCTGATTTTAATTATTCAGAAAGCCACCCCAGCAAAAACAAATCGTCGGCATTGAATCGGGCGAATGTCGACAACGTCGGTAGTGTGTCGGCATCGGCGACTACACTCTGACCCGATGTTGGTCAGATTGCGATTTTCAGTTTTCGGTCAATAATCGGCAACTGACGGAGGTCCACATTCCTACAGTCGACTTTATGACGACACCACTTTAGGACCGACGATGGTCCGATTTGAACTTTGTTTAATCGGTCCAAAATCGGCAACTAACGATGGACCGATTTACTATAGTCGACTTTATACCGGAGCCCATTTTATTTGCCTTAGGGCCGACCACGGTCCGATTGGAACTTTGTTTAATCGGACGAGAATCGGCAACTGACGATGGCCCGATTTACTATAGTTGACATTATGCCAACGCAAACCTTATCTGATTTTGGGCCTATGATGGTCCGATAGAAACATTTTTTAATCGGTCGAAAATCGGCACCTGACGATGGCCTGATTTACTATAGTCGACTTTATGCCGACGCCTACTTTATCTGCTTTAGAGCCGACGACGGTCCGATTTGAACTTTGTTTAATTGGACCAGAATCGGCAACTGACGATGGCCCGATTTACTATAGTCGACATTATGCCAACGCAAACCTTATCTGTTTTAGGGCCGATGATAGTCCGATTGGAACTTTCTTTAATCGGACGAGAATCGGCAACTGACGATGACCCGATTTATGCCAATGCAAACCTTATCTGCTTTAGGGCCGATGATGGTCCGATTGGAACTTTGTTTAATCAGTCGAGAATCGGCAAGTGACGATGTCCCGATTTACTATAGTCGACTTTATGCCGACGACCACTTTATCTGCTTTAGGGCCGACGTTGGTCTGATTACGTCACCTTAAAATTTTTAAACTGCCTAATAGTTACTTCCTAGTATGTAGAGATGGCGCTGACAGTGGCAGATATTATTATATATATAATGAGCAAAGATATTTCAAAACTAGAATGCGGACTTGATAAGATGGTGGTACTTCTCTACAAGAATCACCTCTTCTGCCACTTAAACCAGCCCGACTGGTTAAGCACCCGCATTATCGAAACTTTGTAGTTTGCCAATGTCGAACCGCTTTAAGCTACCACCTAGAGACCGCTTTAGGAAACCACACAGAAAAAAATCCTTGTGTAACTGTTTTCATTATGCTGTGTAAAAAAAAATGTGCACAAGTTTTACACAACTGTGTATAAAAATTAATATTTTTGTGTACTTTGTAAAAATTTTACACAATTTTTAAACAAACTTCTTCATGAAAAAAAGTCCACAGGACATATGAAAATTTTTTACAAACAGATTGTTTAAAAAAAAATATTTTCTTTCTGTTGATTACACATATTCACTAAGACGAATGGGTGTAGTTTTTTAATTTTATACCAATGTATGCACTGAATGCGGTAAAATACTACTTTCCGCACGCGAGTAGGTAAAATATATATTTTACGTCCTTGACGGCTTGCCCGAAATTTCCTTGCCGTCGCGTGTGCTAAAGTGTCAATTTCCGCACTTGTTAGGTAAACTACCTACTATTTCACATATTTAAATTCAAAATATTTTATACCTACCTACAACTAACGCGGACTTGGATTGTTGTCGTTTAACATGCTCAGATTCTTCGACAGGATGTCTTTGTCTTTTGACAGTCAAAAGAAAAAGAGGAAAAGGAAGGATTGTCTTCCGATCATCTTCGGATAGTTCCCAGGAGATATAGTTCAGGACGCTTATTCTTAACCGACCGTGAGGTGAGGTGAGCAAAATTCCCCGTGGAAAAAGGTGGTGAAAAAAGCTCACCTCACCTCACGGTCGTTCAAGAATATGCGTCCAGATTCAACGAACTCGACGCTCTTGTTATATCATCCCAGATAAGTTATTCAGTTCTTTCTTTTGTTAATAAATTTTGCGGAAAAATCTACTTCAACAACTTTGTAAACTTTTTAACTGTCTTTTACATAAAAAAGCAAATAATAAATCAAATAAATATATAAAAATAAACAAATAGTGCATTTCTAAAACACAAATGAATCAAAAAGTAATTGTGTTCGTTTCATCACATTTTTGAATTTGCCCCGCAATTTTGCTGATCGGAACCTACTGCGGCCATGTTGTCGCTTAGTCCTCATTGGTTCCACTCACTGGAAGGAGAGCGTAGCGTGCCCCAACTGCACGTCCCACCAGTCAGTTGTAAACTTGCAAGCCGGTTAGAACGTCAGAGCACGGTAAGCAGTTTTAAATTAGTTTAATAAACGCCTTAGTGCCCGAAGGACACACAGGTCACCTTCATGACAGAAAAATTATGTTATATTTGCATTCAGGACACCTTTCCTAAACATTATCAAGAGAAATTAAAATCGAACCTGCTCTTTTATTTAAAGTCTGAAAAAAAAGATAAGGAGCAGCTTTGATTTTAATTTCTCTTGATAATGTTTAAGGAAGCAAATATAAAATTACTTTTTTTGCCACAAAAGTGTGACCTGTGGGTCCTTCAGGACCACTGTTGCAGTGTGTGTGTGTGTGTTAGCGGTGGTCCAGAATGGTCTTTTACTATCCTTTATTTTTCTGGTATCAATATATGTGAATGAATGTTTTTAGTTTATAGCAGTCGTTTTATATTTTATAATGTTAAATTAAAAGTTACTTTAATTTTAAGGAAGATTCGAAAGCTTTTAAAACATACTTAGTACTTAATAAATATTTTTAATAAAAAATATTTCTTTTATTTAAGATAACAATAAACCCTTTAAATAATAAAGCACCTATATGTTTAAGAAACGATACACAAAATGTGTAAAAAAATACAACAATTGTGTAAAAAACACATTTACCAGGTAAATAATTTAAACAAATATTGTAAAAAAAATCAACAAAATTTATATGAATAATACATTTATTGTGTAGAAAACAAATACAACCAAAAAAATTAACAAACTTTGTATGAATATTACATTCATTGTGTGAAGTATCTACAAAAATTGTGTAGAAAAATAGCATTAACCTGTTTACATATTTTGAAAAAATATTGTACACAAATTAACAAAATTTGTATAGGAATATTATATTCATTGTGTAAAGTATTTGCAGAAATTGTGTAGAAAACACAAATGCAAAAAAAATCACTTACAATAATTCTGTAAAGTCTCTTTCTACAAAAATTGTATAGAAAAATTACATTAACCTGTTTACATATTTTAAACAATCACTGTCAAAAACCTAACAAAATTTGTATTTATATTACATTTATTGAGTTAAGTAATTAACAACATTTGTATAATATTACAACAACCTGTGTAAAAAAACTTACACAATATTTAATTAAATGTGCAAAATTTGTATAAGAAATTGAATTAGAGCTATTTTTTGCGTTAAAATAAAACATGGGAGATTAAAAATTTCGACACAAAATGTGTATAAAAACTATACAGTGGTGTGCACTTACGAATTACACAACAATGTGTAACGATAAAACTTAAAGAAATTGTGTAAAAATTGAAAACAATTTTGATCTACACATTCAAGTGTAATTTTTCTACACAAATTGTTACTAGTACAAATCCAATAACAATTTGTGTAAAAAAATTCCACAATTTTTTTCCGTGCAATGTCGGACTTAAATAGTTTACCGATATCGGGCCGAGACCAGCTTGGCTACGTTAGACCGACCAAATTAAGCCGTTATGGGCGGATGGTCGGTACCATGTGGTTAAACCATATCGGACCTTAATCGTACGGCGACGGTATGCCGATGTCAGTAAAAAGTAAAATTTACCATTGGTCCGACGGCGGGTTACAGTCTAACGTTGCGTCGGCAAACATACATTGGGCCTACATCGCAAAGCGGACAAAAAATACTGCTGGTCCGATGTCGTAAATCGACGTCGTGCCGATGACGACAAATTTGGCAATCGATATTGGACCGACTAAGGCCCGAGGGAACCGTGTTTGCTGGGATAAGTACAAACATAAAAAGTTAGAAAAGTAAAAACAAAAGTAAAAGTTACTTACTTTATGGTACAAATAAGTTTGCAGAGGCTCGTTTTCTTCTATTACTCCACCAAAGATATCTTGCAAAATCATTTGCCTGACTAAATTTATGTTGGGGTGTCCATCTCCCAGTCCTATCACTAAATTAATATTTTCCTCCATGATATGGTTATAAAAGCAAATAAAAAACAACAAAAGTCAATAAAAAACTAAGCTTTATTTTTAACCTCTTGAAGTTACCTTTATTTACGGTAACGGTAACCATAAGAGTAACGAAATTTTCCGTTAAACTCTCTGACCAAAATCTCCCTAATATTCCTTAGTTTTATTATTTTATCGCACAATATTTTGCAAAATTAATAAAAATTGTGGATAAAATGCAGGCTAATAGATATTTAATATTTATTATTAAGTAGGAGTTTTCAGCAAACCTACCATCGACAACGATGGTACCTACCTATATTCCCGTACGTACGACGAGTGCGCTCACCTTATATATGCATATTATTTTTTATTAAAGGAGCTATTATTTACAAAACTAACAAATTACAAATTAATGGCACATACAGTAAGTTAATTGAAATCTCATGATAGGTAGCTCCTTTTAACAATTTTATGCGCCTATTTTCCATGATTTATGTAGTGGCCATCGGGTAACTCTACTTAAACCTTAATATTCTTCTGATGTATAAAGTTATAAACGAAAAAAATTATAATACAAGCGTTCGCAGTAAAACTTATGTTGGATAGGTAACCCTCACCATTTTTTGATAAGACGTGCATTTTCTCGTCCTGAATACGAAATGGACAATCCTGTGCCTCAAAGTTGTGGATAAGGACTCGGCACACCAATCCACAGGTGGACAATTTTAGAGGTCACGTGATGGATAGGGTAACTCCCCACCATTTTCACATATATATGATGTACTAGTACCCCCAGACCAAAAATCAAGTGGTGCCGGACCTCATTTATGGATAAGGGTTCTACTACATCATATATGTGAAAATGGTGGGGGTTACCCCTCTTAAATTGCTCACCTTTGGATTGGTGTGCCGAGCCCTTATCCACAATTTTGAGGTACATGATTGTCCATTTCGTATTCAGAATACGAAATGGAGTGTGGTTCAAAATTTTTAAAAATGGTTCAAAATTAGTTCCAAATTGTTTCGAAATTTTAAGCATATCAAAACTCCAAGATCTTCCGGGGGGGGGGGGTGGCTTGACTGACCTAAACTGATATCAAATTTATTTGGTACCTATATGGGTGTCGATTCTTGAATTTTAGACAGACGTTCGGGTGGTGGATGATCATGTGAACACTCCCAGGGAACGATCCTATCCCCGTCGCTGGCTGTTCGTATTCTTGAATGCAGCCGAAACACGTCCAATGCTGCCAGTTTGCTTTTTGAACGATTGAACTAATTTCAAACCAACCAAAGATATTTTGTATGATTTTTTTCCGTATTTTTTTGGTATTAAACAAAAACAAAAAACACTCGTTGAATTGAAGGTGCCAAATAAAAGTATGACAAAGTATTAAAAAATTGCTTTTTATTTTCAATGGGAATGTTAATAGGAATTACATACTCATTAAATTATGTAGATTATAAATTTCTATTACAGTGTAAGTTTTTTTTTAATTCCACCTTACACGCAGGCTATAAGGTCCTTTTTTTAAATTTTGTAAAATTTCGCTAATCTTTGTCTTGAACGGTCATTGAACACAAAAACGTTGCCATAAGATGTGTTGAACAAAGAACCATTACTACTGTTCATTGACTAACACAATGCCATTATATATGGCAAATTATTTTAAATTTTACTCGACAACCACCAAAGATGCAGCCTACATGATATATATTTTGAATCAAACCTTTAAAAAAATAGGATTCCATTAAAAAAAGAGAACCTCATGGCTACCCTGCGTGTAGTTTGATTAGGGAAAAAAAACTGAAATTGTGACAGAAATTATATGAGTAATTCCCTTTATTATTGAGCTTTTTGTGACAAATAACAAAAAAAATTTTCCAAGTGGGACTTTATAAACGGTTACCTTGTACATAACTGAGTGTAAATGAAAGGTCACATTTTTAAGTTATTAAATTCTTTATTTTACAATATTCCACATAAAACTTGGATATAGATACAGCAAACTGTATAATTTATAAAAAAAATGGTACTTATGTGGAGATTCTTTTTTTTCTGTCAGTGACCTTAGCTCAGGAAATATCGAAGTGATATTCAATATGGGTCATGTGAAATCTCTACTTTTTTTGTCGAATAAACATCAGAATTGGCTGAATTTTGAATGGAAGGCACATTTTGTAAGAACGAAGACACAGCTCGGAGCCCTCAATGTGTGGCATACGTGTTTTCCCACACTTTCTTGGTAGAAACTATGTGATAGAAAGTTTAAAGCTACCATAACCTACAAATAAAAAGATTAAGTAAGAGCTTATAAGTATGAGGTATTAACTTGCAGCAGGTTTGTGCAGCTGCATCATGCACAATTGACAAACATAATGCATAACTTTCTATCCATCCTTTTCTATTCATATATGTAAAAAATACTAAGTAGCTGCATAAACCATGCCTATAGGATTGAACTAGGTTAACCTATAACTAGGGATACCTGTTAACTGTGAAGTTAGTTATAATGAAACAACAATTCTTCTATTCCCACATAAAGTATATCCATGAATGTATATATATCCAATGGACATCTATCAGACGTAATTATTTATCACACTTGGATGTCCACTGCAGCTTCATCAATATATATCCATTTTATATAGGTAACATATAGAATGGATATACATTGATGGAGCACATATACATCACTGGATGTCCATTGAATGTATTTTTCATGTATGATCATAAATGGGATAAAAGTTCCCATATCCATTGGAGGTACGTTCGTGTATGTCCATTGAAGGAATATAATTTGCACATCCCATATAATATATATAATGAATGTGTATATGCTGACGGACATCCATGGCTTGCTATGTGGGTTACTTATTACAATATGTATAAAAAATCAAGCATTTTGTTCTTTCATATATTACGCTCTTAGTCAAAACAGAGAACATGCTCTATGAAAGAAAAAGGAGACAATCGTTTCAATTGCACTAGGTATATTAATTTATTACTTACTTTTCTGTCGATGGACAAGTCTGATGCCATTCGGCCCTCAACCAAAAATGGCCATTATTTCTCTTGCTCAGGTTTTTCAAGGATCAAATCGTCTTGTATTGGAATCTCGGAGCGACTTGTTGCACCGGATCTTCGGCCTCCTCTAAATAATTTATAACTATTCACGAGCCATATTTCTTCTGGCTCCATCATTTTTACGGACAATATTTATATAAAAAAAGGTAAACAGAATAAAAACCGAATCAACAAAGGTTAGGTTACAAATTATCCAACCAAACATTGCATTCTGCGCAAGTTTCGTGCGATTACAGCGCCATTCTCCTGCCTCATACCAGTAGAACGTTCACCTGCGAATTTTGGACGGACGGGAACACTCCTCGCGCGTTTAAGAATACAGACTGGGAACACTTCCACATGTGACCATCCCTCGGTTCAAGAATCGATGTAGTGTTGCCATCGGTCTAGATTTTCCCGGACATATCCGGGTTTTAGGGGCGAAGGAGGGGCAGGTTTTTATAATTTGTCCGGTTTTGAGTCACAGAAAGAGAATTCACATAGATGTTCATACAAAATCTCGCATAAATAACTGAACATTTTTTGCTCGAACTTATCCGCCAGATTTTTACAACTTTCTAACGAAGGAATATTTTGTTCGTGCAATTAGTTGCATTTGGAAGCATATTTTTAAAGGTGATTTTTTTTTATTTAAAAAAAAAATCGGAGGCACTAGATAAGTTTCCAATTTTTGTTACGAATATTTTAATGTGATAATAATAAAGTTATTTTCTATTTTATCCCTTTTTTTGTTTCGTTTTATTGAAAAAAATAAACAAAATATATCCTTGGAAATACTTAATTACTTTTTAAAATGCAGGCGCAAATCTTTTCTGGAGAGTAGGTAGTCATTTTTTAGGACCCTGAGGAGAGGTTTAATCCCAAACCCCTCTCCCTCGGTACGCCACTACAAACAAGCCGCATCTTAGTCCTTTGTTCTTCTAGGCCTACTGCCAATCAGTACTACGTTGTAAGGTTTTACTTTTCTCGATCTGCTGAAATATTTTCCTATGAATTTCGATTTCTGCATTGTTCATTTTTTACGAAATTCGATTTTGATAATGTATGATAATTAAAATACGTTTTTATGATGTATATTTCTTAAACATTATAGGGACTAAATCACCCTGTATATGTTCCTAAAAGTCCTCTAAAGATTTCGCTTAATTTTGCATAATTTAATTTTAAATCTGATTGTTGAAAGCTGATTTCAATTAATTATAGTTAACCGGACATTAATTAAAATTACGACTGAAATGTATTTGAACGTTTAAATTTATTCAAAAAAAGTTTTTGAGTTCGTAGGTTTTTATTGAAGTATCTGTAGATTTTTTTATAAGATAATTTATGTTTTTTACCTTTATAGTTACAGTTAGCAAAACCAGACTGCATTTTATTTTCGCAAGACACTTTGAATGCCTTCATTCTTAACAAGTAATGACGTTACCTATAGTATATATATACATATTTAAAGAATCAGTATAGTTAAGATTACTAAGTATTAACCATAACTGCGTTTTCTTTTAGTAAGAAGGTGACGTAGCACGATTACTGCTTTTTTGTTTTTAGTTTTTTGAAAAAAGTACTGAAAAGATTTTTTGCAATCGATCATTCAACTAGTTCAAAAATGCAAATATCTTAAAATCATAAAAAACTGACTTATTGCATTTTAAGTTAGGACGGCAGAAAGCAGTAGGTAGTAATCCAGGCAAATTGAATTTTTCTGGAAACTAAAAGCGAGCAAGCTGAAATTTTGCAAGGGTGTAGGGTACCACTGGAAAAGCTTAACTATAAATTTGCACCATTCTCACCCTGTTAACTTCGCCGCCATCTTGAATCAAAGATTTAAATCGGTTTTTCGCTGTTAACTTCTGTTAACTTTGGACTAGAACAAAAATTTAAAAAAAATGTGTAGGGAAGACAATACCTACAATACACCGTCTTCCAAAATTATAGTAACTCTTTTAGTCATAATCAGAATTCCATTATTTAAACAAAATGAGGATATCAGTTTTTTCGCTATTTCTAATTTCCTGTTACTCGGATTGAAAAACTTTTTTTACAAACATTGTAGAGCAGCAAATTCTCTACATTTTATGTTCGATTATTTTTTTTCTTTAAGTAATTCCGTTTGTTGTACACCGTGCCAAATGTTCAACAAACTTCAACGATCCTGCAGTGGCTCCGCGCACGATATAAAAATCGCTGGAGGACGACGATTCGTTATGGACCCCAATTTTTGAATTTTGAGAGAAGGAACGTTCTCGTCCTAAGCGCTGTATTTGTCAATCTACCCTTGATCGTCTGCACTGTTGCCATGTTTACTTTGGTACAAACGAACTACTTTTTTATGTTAAAAGCCTACTCTAACTAACTATTACGTTTTCACCTGCCGTAGTGCCGAATTAACCTCATTTTCGGGAAAAACTTCTTTGGTTTTTGCAGTTAACCTATTTGGTTGGTTTTCTGAGTTTTTGTAACAAAAATTAGTGGGGAAGGGGTCCCACATAACACAATCCAAAAAAAAATTATCATAGAATTCATGGCCAAACACTCGAAACTTCGAGCAGGAACTTTTTCCAACTATTTTATCTACAAAACGGGTCAAAAATTGTGAAAACATCTCGTTGATTTTATTACCTTTAATTTCTAAATTTATCCTTTTAATAAATACAACAGACACAAATTAAAAAAACACAACGAGTAATAGAGCTTAGAAAATCGTTTGTTCTACGCAGGCGTCTTTCGAAAAAAGCGGTGTTCTCTCACTTGAAACCCGCCGGATCGGATCTCCCACTTTTTGCGATAATGTGCGCAAGTTTCCATCGTTCAAAAATACATCACGGGATAGATCGCTACCGACTGGTGATGATTCGCACAAAAAATCACACGTTCCCATTTCAAAAATTGGGGTCAGGGTATCTCTACTTTTTTATGGCCGTTTTTCGTCGTTTGTTTACATAAACCTCATTTAAAGCTCTAATGATATGTGGAATATGGCCTGCAGTCACGTGATAATGTTGACAAATGCACCGTAGGCACTTAATCGCGATTGACTATTTAATCCATTCCTTTCTCTCTTGATCCGACATAAATAAACAAAGAGGAAGCATGAATTAGCTAAATTAATCCGAATATTTTTACGGTGCATCTGGGGGTAAGTGAACTACGTCAGCGCCATCCACAAAACAGCAAACGCTTTCATCACATTAGAACTCGCCGTTTTTGAGATATAGCATTTTTTTTAAAAATTTTTCAAATATTTTTTGGCGTATTTTTGGATGTTTTGCCTTAAAACTCAAGATTGGTATGTCCTAGAGTACTCAAAACTTATTTAGAAATTATTTTGGACCATTTTAAAGAAACTAGCAGTTCAAGAACCATAAGAAAAGGGGCAAAGAATTTTTGACTGTAAAAATTTTACATTATTTTCGAAAAATCCTCAAATCTCAAAAACTAATCTGAAAAACCAACAATGCAGGAACAATGTTAGTAAACAATAAAGGCTAATTTTTTTATTCATTTAAGCATGATTTAATAAGGTGTGTGTTCCCATGTAAACATAAGCCCTCAATGTTCAGGGATATTTTATGAAATCAAAGGTAAAAAACGTAAAATTGACCGCAGTTTCGGGGTACGCCTTTGTTACTTCCAAATTAAGGTAAAAATTCTTTGAATGGCGAAAAAACAATGGGATTTTCCATACTTTTTTAATTCTTTAAATTGTCCTCGCTTATTAAAACAAGTTAGAAAACTTGCGGCTGGTTTTTCGACTTATCCGAATTTAAAAATGTTACAATAAACAAGTTTATCCTAACTATATTACCTCCTGCGCTCATGTTGTTCATATTCTATAAACTATAATAAACATAAATACTATTACTTGTGTATATCCAGGTGCAGTCTAATTCCATCATATTACCTCATTAAAAAGTTTAATTGCATTTCGCTACTTACATAAATCAGAGATATGGAAGGTGAGCAGAATGTTCCTAAAAATGTAGTCAATCTGAAAGTGTTTTTGTAAGCTTACCTGGGGCCGTATTCTTGAACGTATCGGACGGGAATGTTCCCGCAGATGTATGTTTGTTGGAATATCTCCATCTAACTTTTTTTAAACCACGCCCACTTTCCTAGCAAGTCTCCTCTCGGTAGTGTCGTAGGATCGCCTTTTTCCAGTCACTTTTTAAGCCTCTAGATCGGTATTCTAGCCTCTTGGTTCATTCTGTGGTCACCCTGTATCCCGGGCTCTTGCTCTCCGGGGGTGTTTTAGTAAGTTGTTTGAGTATTAACAGATTGGAATGAGTTTAAAACATCATGTTTTGTATAATTTTTCCAATAAAGCGCAAATAACTCCGGGACTATACGAAGTGGTAAAGGTTGGCGTATGTCAAAATAAGCGTCTTGCCGAGCCTCACATTTTGGTGTGATTAGGTTTTCGGACCGACGCTTGACAACGGAGTTATTGCCTGTTAAGAGTTTTAGATTTGAAAAAAGTCAAAATATTAAATATCTTTTAAAATAAAAACTTTTTCAAAAATCTGTTATAGCCACAAGTTGCGCATCCTTGTGACACAAATTTTGATATATCACATGTCTTAGGTTAGTTCATAGTAAGGGAGCTAGGGCCTAGGCAATGTTTTTTAGATTTCAATTCGTGAAATCTACTTTTTTGTTATTGAACCGAATTGAGTGAAATTTGGTATACAGTAGGCTTAGGGGTACTAGAGACTAGTAGTGCTTTTAGATTTGAACATTTGTAAGTACTTTTGGATTTTTCATGGATTAAAGTTTTACACAGTGCGCCTTTGACTGCGCTCCACCACGTGATTGGTCAGAAGGAAATTTGGGGGTTGACCCAAATTTTGGATACAGTCTTCGGGGTGAAAAGATTATAAATATGTTTGGGGTACATTGGAAAATTATGAGCCGATGTCCTGCAGTTTTGATATTATCAAAATATCTGGGAACTTCAAGATTCGTCTAGCAGTAGTCTGGTGCAGAGAACTAAGCTGAGACTCCCGGTGCCATCTGGGACGTCACATTGGCCGCCATCCTGCCTTATCCAGCACGCTAGAATTTTCGACGCTCATCATCTGACGACGCATCCGCCGTCCAGCCCTAGCAGCTTGCAGGGACAGCACAGATAACCGGCCCACGACGATTTATGGTTTCCGGTATCTGGTCGTATACGTATAAAGGTTAAATTCCCCCTATTTACACAGGGCGAGAATTCATCCTAGTGCCGTAATTAAACTTTTGTTCGGTTGTGAGAATCTGTCTCGAAATATCGGGAAAAGAATTCGAACTGAATCAAACCATAACTTTCTCCCCAACACACTTTAGTACACCCTTACAGCATTCGGGGAAAACTATTCACGGTTGTATTATTTTCTACGAAGTAATCACGTACTCCAGTGGACTAATCTCCTAAGCCTTTGAACTGTTTCAAGGACCTTAGTTGTTTCGAACTATTTTGTGTTTTGCTTAGTGGCCATTTATTCCGCAACTGTTTGCGAAGAACTACTTTTCAGTAGTTTAGATTTAGTCGGGTGGAAGTCGCTTGGGCCATCTCCTTTGTTTGATGTGTATAGGTGCCCCAAGTGCAAACACCTTGGCCATATTTCAACTTCAAGTCAAATCATCATTAATTCAGGCAGCAGCCATAGTAGTGCGTCACGTGCACTTTTTGAGTTTATTTGATTGAGGCGCCTGACTGAAGGTCGGCGGGAAGGTGGATAATTTTTTGGGACCTCTCAGCTTTTGGCTAGGGTGTTCCAAATTTTAGTTATGCCTTCTCAGGGAGTAGAGACCCGGAGCATGGCCGCTCGTCGGCTATCTGCTGCTGACCGCATTCTGAATACGTCCAATCGTGGGTCGATATCCGACACAACTCCGATAAGGTCAAATTACTTGACTAATAGTGACCTTAGGAATAGGAATATGGAAAAGGACGACAGTAGTTGAAGTTCGCAATGAAGACAGAAGGACCGGACAGAGGGTCGCAGCCCGCGTATTGGGAGTAGGAGGGTAGGGGTACACAACGGGGTATGGCAGAAAGGGTCCATGAAGCGGTCTAATTGCCAGGCCCACGGGCCGGCCCTCTCTTCTACTAATACTATTGCAACTAAAAGGTGGCGATAAAAAAGATCCTTTTACTTAAAACGCCTTCTAATCCAAAGTTTGAATTTCTCTAACCTAAAACGAAATAATCATAATATCCTTCAAGCATAAAATAGCAAAATTATATCGATATAACTTATTTCAACATATATCAGAGCATCTGGTAGTACTTTATTATTATATTAACTATAATAATCATCAAGAAACTACATAAGCCATCAAATAATTTGATTTAACACAATTCTCTCTGGGGTAACCGCATTATAATTTTTTTTTACGAAAAGTGGCTGGACATAAATTTGTAAAATTTTGGCCGGTTTGCGTTATGAGCCCAACTACCGTACTAGTGCTCTAATGCACTCATTACATAACGCAAACTTGGACATAATTGTCTCTAATTTTAGAGTACATCTGCGTTATGTAATCAGTCGAATTACCTTACTAGTGCGGTAATGCATCCATTACCGCACTAGTGCGCTAATAAGCTCATAACGTAACCATCATTGTATTATTAGTGATGTAATAAGCTAATTTTTATGTACTTATTTTATTATAAATAAAATGTTGAGTAAAACATGGGCTGTGTTTTGGACCTTAAAAGAAGTGCTTTCGAATCTGGGTCATACAAAAAAATGTGGTATATCACATGTACGGTAAGGCTCATTACAGTGCTCGTGTGCCTACGACCTCATCGTAGTAATATTGCCCATTCGTTATTGTAAATATCGTCCTTGTAATATAAATAACTATTATGCCTTGCACATGCGAAAAGCGTGGAATTTTGACGGCTTAAAAAATTTTAAAAACAAAACTTTTCTTTTAAATAAGTAGGCGCATTTAAATCTGACAAAAAATAAAATTGGGTTCCTAACCTGCCGTTAATTAAAAAAGATTTTTTGAGAACTTTATGAATAAATTTGGTTTTCGGAATCTTTTTGAAGAATTGTACACTAAAAAGCCAGAAAAGATTATGTAAGTGTGGCCTAAAATTGTACAAGTTGCTTTTTTTATAAAAAACTTTGCCTTACTATTGGATCCTCATAATAATAAGGCAAAGTTTTGAATAAAAAAAAGCAACTTGTGCAATTTTAGGCCACACTTACATAATCTTTTTTAATTAAATAAAACCATAAATATATGTACCTGAAATGGCTTAGGTGTAAATTTGTTCAAGATTTCTTGGTCATTTTTTGTCAAGGTTTAATACTTAAATAATATTTGTTTCCGTCATTAATTTTTTTATTACTTTACCATAAAACCATTGTGTAATATATAAGAAATTTACACAATTTTAGAGACAAAACAGCTAACACTTTTTTGGGCCAAATTGTGGTGCAAATCATTAGATATCGTGGACGAAATGAGGCGCAAACTTTTCATTGATTACAGGTTTAATTTTAAATCAAATTTCGAAAAAACTGTCAAATGTTTTGTCCATAGGGTTATGTAACTTTCCTATATATATATTAAAAAAATGATAGAACCATATAACTATGGCATTAGAAATGGCCCAACGATTGCAAAATGTGTAAAAATAATAACTTTCAAAAGAAATGTGACTGCGTCTCATTTATCTCTACGACCACCCTTGCAGTACTCGCACGCAGCTAGCGTATCCTAACCACCTAATCATTTTGTTATCTGTGGGTTTTCATAAATATCTGAACCACAGTTTCTCTCCTTCTATTTTCCATTCTATTGCTCTCTCACTTTTTTCGACAAGGAAGGAAAGAGAAGTGAGCGGTATGAAGAAAAACGGTGCATCAAGCACTGAACAAGGATTGGTTTGGTTACGTCGTACGTTGAAAGCACAACTTTAACTCTTTTTTTAAGGACGCTTTCACAAACGCATCAAAGATGCGCTAACAACATGGTGGGATTTACTAAAAGAGTTTAGTCTATTTTAAAACGGTCCTAAGTTTAAGTCAAATTTTTGGTTTTAAGCATTTTAAACCAACCCTTCTTAAGTTTTGGAATTTTAATAAATTTGTTTATTGAATAATTATTTTAACCAATCTTTTGTTGCTTTTAAGAAGAAAGTTTCAATTTAGAAGAAAAGAAAATTAAAAAATTTAAACCCACGTGGGGTGTAAATAGTAAACACTCTGTAGAACAAACTAAAATTGGGGTTATATGTCACTCTAATTAAAAGTTACTCTTATTAATTAATTTTTTCAATTATTACTTGATGTCACACAACAATTTAGATGGGTAATAATAAAATAAGGTGTACATTAATTTTGTATTTATTTTAAAGACGCGTTTACTTATGAAATGTATTAAAAAACTTAAATGCAAGTTTTGTTTACATTTCTGTCACTGTCGAATTGTCAGGTTCAAAATATTAGCTACGTTCAAATCACAAAGAGTGAGTTTGGATCTCTGACCTCTGCTTGTACCTTGGCTGCACCAACCTCTACTGATGAAAGCTACAGCTTTGAAATGAGTGGGCTTTGAGTAGGGAAAGTTTTCTTGACTGAGCTTTTAGATAACCTCAATGTTTTAATTTCAGTTTATAAATAGATTAATATAGTTGTTTTGGATTATTTTGTTTGGTATATTTTTCGTGCATAATCAGTGAACTTCACTTATGTTTGTTTTCCCTCGTACTGCCCTCATAAATATATTTTTTGTGCTGGGATATTAAATAAGGTAAATTAATCCTTGTAAAAACGGTTAATTAGGAAAATTATAAACGAACTTATTACTAATTGCCACAAAACAATCCTTTGTGGGGACAATATATTTAAACCACTCTCCAGAGGTGGTCTAAAAAATAACCAACTTTATAACCTCAAACACAGATAATGAAGCTATTATGTGCCAAATTTTTGGCGTATTCACCATTTTCCATTGACCTGTCAAAGTTTTAGGGCATTTTCTTCTAAAATATGGAATATTTTCAGAAAAAAAGGAGTTTTTTAGTGGTATTTTGTAATAACAATACATAATAATCAATAAGTATGTGTCTCTTCTCTATGGGTTGGTGTTTTTTAAAAATTGGTTTTAAAATTTAGTACCCCCCACAGGCGAAAATATTTAGACCTGTGGGGGGTACTATTTTGGATCTTAGTAAATGCCACTGTAAGTGTCTAATATGTATAGCACTATTGCCAGGGGCCCTGTTTAACACTATCTTACCTAAAAAGTTAACTCTATTAACTCCTATCGGTTCATTGCCCTTTAGTTGCTACCACCATTTTTATAACCAAACCGACAGAAAGTCTATGTTAAATCTGTCAATTCCGTTATTAAAATGGCAGCAACCGTGGGCTTAAGAGTACTGAAGCTGTAGTTCATTGCATGTAAAAAATGTCATTAAAACTAATGGTGTAAATTAGCAAAATTTTTTTAGTAAAAAAATTAAGAAGTGAATTTTGAAGTACATTTGGTCAAAATTGATAAAATAATCAATTTTGTGTAATTCATAAAAAATGGCCAAACTAATATGTAAACTCGATTTTGATGGCAAAAATGTGTGGTGTCATACATGAGAGGATATTTCATACGCTTACTTGACAGAAACAGGTAAAATAATTTGCTTTTTAAAACATTATATTAGCTTTATTAAAATTTGATAGGATCCTTCCTTATTTCGAGAAATATATCTTAAAAAGTGAACAATAAATAATCAGGTTTCAGTTAATATTCAAAGTCAAATATTTGAAGTGATTATCCAAATATTTATGTATTGAAAAAGAGAAAATATCTTACACAGATTTTCCGCCATTTTCAAGTCAAGTGCTTGTCTCACCCAAACTTCGCTCATTTTTGAGAATTTTTTTGACTTAATTAGATACGAGTCATTTTCTAACATGCAGTATATTTCCTTATTGTTGTACTATTTGTTAAATATACTGATGTTGTTCATAATTTTTATTACTTATTAAACCGGGTAATTATTTAGTATACGGTTTTCTGCCATTTTTGATTTTTTCTTGAAAAATTCTTACATGGATTTTTTTCTGAAATTCTGAAAACATAACTTTTTTCATTGTTTTTCCAAAATAAAAAATCTAGAAACATAATTTTTCATCTTTGAACACATCTCTCATACACTTGCTTTTCTTTTTAGGCTCAGGGGAGAGTTTCGATTGATCTCAGTCCTGCCCGGTCCTGATTGACAGCAGTCATAAAATTTCTCAGAAGCATAAGCAGAAGGAGAAATCGATTGTGTTAATATCTTTAAGTAGCATTCACACAGACGAGCTTTCCGTTGATGTTCCAAATGCCGACAAACATTTACACGAGCCTATATGTTAAAATGTTCGAGCAAAATCTCGCGCAAAAGCTTCTTAACTTTCAAAACTTTGTTCATTAGGAACAAGTTATGTTGTTGTGTTGTTATATGTTAAAGTTAACAGTTCTTTAGCCATAAGTTTTGTAAGTAATCGAAGGTATATTTTTACTTTTACGTAATGAGTTTCGATTGTTTATAAATGTTAATCGATAATCATTTTTTACGAATTATTGGTTTAATATTCGTCAGTTTTACTTGACTGGTTAGTTTTTAAAACTGTTCTTTAGGAATAAGTTGTTTTATTTTAATTTTATAATACACTACTACTAATAAATAATTCATCAAAAAGTAATTTTGAATAACATTGGGGGGGGGGGGCATAATATAGTTAGTAACCTTGTAATGTAAATTTAAAAAAATTATTTGTTACAACATCTCTATCATCTAAAAAAATTCTTGGAAAAACCTTATTGCGGCGCAAAACATTCTTATTTAAAAGTCTTGACTAAAAATTTAGTCTTTTTTTAGCTATACTTACTAAAAAATGTACACCCCCTTAACTTTGTTAATATTTACCGTAAAAAGTTGAAAAAAAAATAACTTATGAAATTTTGTGGGACAATCTTTTTTTTTATTATCCTCTTATAGGCAGGGTTGCCTTATCGTCACCCTGCCTGGACAAAGATAAAAAAGAATATAACTGTGGTAAAAACTACAAAATTTTATAGGTTATTTACTTTTTTTCACGATAAAGAATAATACAGTTACGTTTATAAATTATCACCCTGTACTTTTTGAACACAGTACTTTTAAAACGATACGCAATATTGTGTGAAAACTACTCAATAAATACGCAAATTTTTATATTTTTTTGTTTTTTGTCACTGATAAATTAAAGCGTTTTTTTTCAACTGCTCAGATTTATCACTAATAAAGTGTTATAATGAAAATGATAAAGGGAAACAAAATAAAAGCAAGTTCTCAAAATAAAATAATACATTCTAAAAACCAAAAAGATTTTCCCACTCAAAAAAAATTTAGAGCAAAGGTTCGAAAAGTCCCCCTTGCTTGGCTAGACAATATCCGAGCCTATTATAAAAACCCCTTCTAACGTTTCCAAGCATGTTAGGGGTGATAGTTTGAAAAGCTTCTTCAATTTTAATCCAAAGTTCTTTCAAATTATTAGCCCTTTCATGCCCGTAAACTTTATTTTTGATATAACTCCACAGATAGAAGCCATTAGGAGCAAGATCGGGTGATCGAGCTGGCCATTAAATAGTTACCCGTGTACTTATAACCCGATTAGAAAATTCATTTTCAAGATATTCTCTAACAAGGCCAAGGTCTGTGTGTGAGTGGGACAACAATCTTGTTGAAACCATAATATGCCTCTGCAGTAGATCCAAGTATCTAGGACCATTCAAATTCCCGTAAATAAAAAATGGCCCAATTACGTATTCTCCTACGATAACCCCCCCCCCAAACATTAAAAAAAAATACAAATGCAAATTTTCCCTCGACCAATATTGAACGTTTATTGGGTTATGACGATAGTTGTCCTCGGGAAAAATTTGATGCGTTTTTGATGCTTTGTAAGAATGATAATCATTCTTTTTGAGAACACGTAAGACAGTGGCTGAAGACATATCAACTGCTTCGGCAATTTAGTGGCTAGTTAACTTTCGATTTTCCTCCACTGCAGCGCAAATTATCACACCTCGTACTTCCTCCTCGTCATTCAAAACAGTGGGTTTTTTATGGTTTCTTGGCGCTACACAATCAAACTCTTCAAAATTCTGCACAAACCTATGAATCGTTGATAAACTAGGTTCTGGGCGATTTACAAAATTCTCCAAAAAAAGTTCTTGAATAAGTCTTAATGGTCTGCCTTGATAGTACCATATGACTATCTGTACTTATTCGGCAACTTCCTAGACATCCATTTTTAGTTTTAAAAATATATAATTTCACATAAGAAATTACCAATCTTTTTCTCGAGCAATAAAAACAAAATAAATTTCCAAAAGATAACACTGCAACGTGCTTCGAATCCACCTCGGTCGTACGGCACGGAGAGTAAATTGGACTTGATTTCCCCTATGTTCGCAGTAGCCTGAAGCTCATTGTATAAGCATTAGAAGGGCGTATATTTAAGCTAATAGGTATATGAAAACTCCCTCTGAAACTAACTAACCCCGTACCTTGTTCCCTTCAGTTTATTCCATCAGGACTGTTTGATCAATAATTAACATCGAACTAATGTCAAATTTTTGATTGGCAATAGAGACGTTGAATACAGCACACAAAACTTTGTTTGTGAAGAAAAAAAATGAAATGTTTCATTTACTGAAAGACACAGAGTTTAATGCACTTAAAAAGAATGAAGTGGTCTTAGATAGGGGTATTAAGGAGTGCCTACGAGCAAAAGAAAATTTTGGTAGTGAAGACTTTTTAAGAAAAGACGAGTACTTTGAAACAAAAAGGTAAACATTTTTTAAACTTTTAAAATAGTTAATTGCCTAACAAATAAGGCAAGTACTTAACACCCTTTTTTTTGTAATTTTCCATTAAAAAAAGTTGAAATCAAGCTTAATTTAACGCAAGTCAGAAAAAATTTCCATTTAACATGTTCGAAAAGTTCCGTTTCCACCATTGATGTTCTGCATTTTCTCCCGTGCGAAAAAGTACAGTATATTCACCGTCAAATAGTATATAGTATATAATAGTATATAGTATATAGTATATAGTATATAGTATATAGTATATAGTATATAGTATATAGTATATAGTATATAGTATATAGTATATAGTATATAGTATATAGTATATAGTATATAGTATATAGTATATAGTATATAGTATATAGTATATAGTATATAGTATATAGTATATAGTATATAGTATATAGTATATAGTATATAGTATATAGTATATAGTATATAGTATATAGTATATAGTATATAGTATATAGTATATAGTATATAGTATATAGTATATAGTATATAGTATATAGTATATAGTATATAGTATATAGTATATAGTATATAGTATATAGTATATAGTGTATAGTATATAGTATATAGTATATAGTATAGACGTGAAAATTTGATTATTTTCCCATTTGGTTGTAAAATATATTTGTTTACGTATCTAACAAGTGCGAAAAGTCACAGTTATTTTTTTGTAGATGTGGGCAGTTAAGACATATACAGTCTGTTTTAAAAAATATATGTGAAATTATTACCAAGCAAAAAGCCATTGCCAAAAATACAGAACAAAAAACTGAAGAAGGTTTGTAAAAGTTTTTCGGTTCCAGCATGCGCGTTCTATATTTTACAAAACATTGTGTTTTTTAGATTTAAAACATTTTAAGGAAGATATGGTAACTCTAAAGTCTTTAATTGATGATCAAAAGAAAATTCTTCAAAAGGACCTTTTAAATATCCACCAAAAAATCCAAGATCTCAGCGCAGAACTAACTTATTTTCGAGAAAAATTGCCTTGTTGGAAACAACATACTAAAATTTCTGCGATTTCAAAAGTCCCAGTAAACGCGGTCGCCAAACCTAAAGAAAAGTTTCAGGTAAGTAGTTCCGGTCGCCCCTTGTCAATAGTATTTCACGTCATTTTTTTTATAAAACAATTTGTTTACACCCTCATCAACTAGACCATTTTTTTTGCTTACCGTTTTAGACAAATGTTTTGATTAAATTAAATTTTCTCAAGCCATGAAACTTGGCACGCGTACGAAGTGATATACAGTGTGTCTTAAAAGTCCGAGTCCTCCCTAATATTTCAAAAACCAAAAAAGGCAATGATGTAAAATTTTACATAATTACATGGTTTACAAAAAAGTATCTTTTTGGGTACTAATCACCCCACCAGTCATTAAGCGGGCGGAGCTAGGGCGTTGACTATATTTATTTTATATGAGATACCCTATATATTTTGAAAGATTTAAATAGAGCTGTTCCTTCTGTTTCCAAAAATACCTAATATGTTACTTTGTTAAAAGAAGATGGAAACATCATCTCCATAAGATCAATATGAGTTAAACAAGGAAAAGCTAGGATATTTGGTGATTCTTTATCTATGCTTTCATTTAAACATTTTTGTGATTTTATACAAAAACCGTCGAGAGGAAGGTAACATAATAGATCTTTTTAAAAGCAGAAGTAAGATATCTATTAAATTTTTCCAAAATATACAGGATATCTCATTAAAGAAAAGTTAGAATGATTGGCGGCACACGATTAGCATCCAAAAAGATACTTTTTGTAAACTATCTAATTATGTGTTTTTTTTTAGGTCAAACAAGCCACCCCCAAAATTTTGTACTACACTGCTTCCTGTTTTTTTTTATTGTCAAAATTGGGGGTGAAGCCAGAATAGGTACCAAAAGTCCAACAAAGATGGAAATAGATTTTCTTACGTGATTTCTAGTTATTTCTAGTATATTTCTATGCCTTCCCAACTGACGGGATTTCAATTGGCTAAAACCCTATTTTTCTAATGTTGTACAGAATTAGTTAGAATTTTTCAGGGGGGTGTGACTTGACGTCAACCTGCACCCCCCACCATATTTAAAAAAAGAGGATTTCTAGTGGATTTTACGAAATTCTTTTTGATTATATTAGCAGTTCGAAATTAGTTATTAATTTTGAGATAGTTGCTTTTCATTTTTCTCTATGCTTTAAATGAGGGGGGTGTAGATTCACGTTCGACTGCACCCCCCATGTTGAATATAAAAAAAAAACAGGAAGGAGTGTGGTTCAAAATTTTTAAAAGTGGGTCGAAATTAGCTCAAAATTGGTTCGAAATTATAAGCATATCAAAATTCGAATATCTTTGGGGGGGGGGGGCTTGACTGAAGCGTACCGGATGTCATCTCGAACGCAACAGGGCGTGCCCCGAACATTTCAACTGCGAAATGAGAATGGACCATAATCTATTCATATGTATCTTCTGATGGAAGAATAACTAAAATAATCATCGCACAAAATATCGAACAAAGCTCGGGTGAAATAGGGCGCGCCCCGCGAGCGTACCGGGTGTCATCTCGAATGCAACAGAGCGTGCCCCGAACATCAACTCGAACGGGGTTTCTACGCGAACGCATCCTATAACGGCCTTGTCCTTGCATTATTCGAAAAAAAGCCCTACGGATAATAAATGTATTTAAAGTCTGTTCATAAAGAAGAGAGAGCAATAAATTTTGTACTGGGTGATCAATCACTTTTTTTTCTCTTTTAAAAATTTTCTAATGTACCTCAGGTAAAAATCCTTTATTTTTATATACCTCACCCTGTTTGACCGGGGAATACAATAGAATCCAAAACCGAGAACAACAGAAGGCAAGCGGCAAACTATTCTTATAGGCGCCGCAATTGGGGGAAATTTACATTTTAAGTACGGTGGTATATAGGTATTAGTGAAGAAAATAGTAAATATGTGAAAAGTTCTATGAAATTTAATAAAACAAATTACTTTATTAGAAAAAATTTATAAATTAAATAATAAAAATACATTTTAGGAATAAAAATAATATTATAAGTTTTAACTGTACTTAATAAGCACTCCTAAAAATTAAATTAAGGCTAAACAAATGCTTGGTACATAAAAAAATGTTACGGTTGTCAATTATTATAAGAACAAAAATAATTAAAATGAAATGGAGGTAGATAAGTTTCTTTAAAACCAGTCAAAAATAAAATAGGAATAAATTACTCAGATTCAGAAGAACAGTAAATGCTCTCATCATCACTGTCATTTTCTTCCAAAGAAATAATTAACGGTTCCACAGTTTCTTCGATTAAACAATCAAGTTTCCACATTTTTTCTTCTACTTTTAAAATATGTTGTACACATTCATGCCAATTATCGTGAGTTATTTTTTTAACTGATTCTTGGAAAAGCACCTCCACATCCTTTAAATTATAGGTAGTATTATTCCTTGCTACATACCCTTTAATTTGAGCCCATATTAATTCTATTTGATTAAGTCAAGTCAGTCTTAATATTGTTATGTTTTTTTTTTATTTAAAATGTTGACAAAACACCTACGCAAATGGTGCGCTCGAGAAAATGGGTTTTAAATCGTTTTATTACTCTCTCTTCTTTATGAATGGACTATAACCGCACCTAAAAGCGGTTTTATATAAGGACGTTTTTAAATAAAATCGCTTTCTCCGAGGGTTCATAAGTACTGCATTTATTAATGTCAATTTAAAATGAAAAGAAATAAACCAACTAAGTGAACAACAAATTTTTCGGTAAAACTAGAGTTAAGTATTTCTTTGGATTGGAAGCCATGCGCTAAAGCATTTTAAAAATCTTAAAATGCTTAAAACATTTTAGTGGTGTGTATATGAAAAAATTTTCAAACCGCCCTGTTATAAAAGCAATTTAAGAGGCCCGAGAAATTGTTATACATTTGGCAACCCTTCGAACATATCTCATAGAGATCTAAGATAAACATGGAACCGAGGACCGAGGACATTTGATTTAAATCCATTTTCTTTCAGGAAATAAACAACTTTTTTGATTTCATCCACGCAAGTGGGGGCAAGGAGGGCGGTTGGAGGCGGGAGGACCATTTTTTATTTTTAAAATTTTTAATGAAATACAGAAGAGTCGATGTCGTGGCCAAGAGCGTTAATGAAATGCTACCAGGTAAACTCTACAGTGTAGATAACCAATTCTTTATCTAACCGTAATAGCACACAAGGTTCCCTAAACGTTTTATTGAGGTTCTCGTTGGTTCGAAACGTTCCCGCTCTAATTAGAACGTTTCAGGAACGTTTTTGACGGAACCCCACGGAATATTCCGGAGAGATGTTCCAGAAATGTTACTAAATGGACTACCATGAAACCATTCAGAGAAAAATTTCTTAAACGTTTCACCTACGTCCTATATTTAGATCGGCTACTGAGGGTTCGAAGGAGGGGAGATTGTAAAATTTTTTAATTATATGATTTGTAGTATTTTATTTAAAGAAAAAGTCATATTGCGTTGTGGTATGAATTAACAACAGAATGATTAAGAACAGGTGCGGGGGTTGGTTAAACCGGCACTGGATTTTTCGAGCCGAGCGGCGCTTTGTACTTGACCATGAAAAAGGATATAATAATAATCTGATAAAAAATATTTTATTAGCTGAAAAAACGAACAAAACAAATCCTATTAGAAAAAGAAATAATAAAACCGAATTAAAATAAATATTAGATTATTTTAATACGTCAATACTTCTGCATCAACTTGCTTGAACACGGGAGTTTTATGAATTATTACTTAGTTGTCCATTTTATTTAACAAATCTCGCTACATATTCATAAGCATAAAAGATTCTAAGGGTACCTCTGATAAAAAATTTTCTTAATCTATTTTCAATATATTTTAAAAATCTGTTCACAAGATACTTGAGTAGCTGGAAGGGTATAAATGTATTTATATGTAACATATAAACAAGGATATGCGTTTTGATACATGTTATATCTAACAACAGTCAAGTAGCAGCAAGTATTTTTATACTGATTTTGAAATTCAACTTGTTCACCCTCATTAACTGTTAAGATTGTGATATCATTTTCATGAATATATAGAATTGAATTTTTAAGTGAAATTTTATAAAGATCCCAATTATGTCTTAAATGTAACAATTAATCTTTAATTCTTAAACATGAAACATCTGTTTTAGACTTTAACAATGGGATTTACTAGGATCTAAAATAGTACCCCCCTCAGGTCTAAATATTTACACCTGTGGGGGGTACTAAATCTTAAAACCAATTTTCAAAAAACACTTACCTATATAGAAAAGACACAAAGTTATTGATTATTTTGTATAGTTATTGCAGAATACCACAGAGAAACGGTTTTTTTTTTCAAAACATACCATATTTTAGAAGAAAATGCCCTAAAACTAATTTTTTTTTACAGGTTTCAAAATGGCAAATGCCGAATACGCCAAAAATTTGGCACATTAGCTTCATTATTTGCGTTTGAGATTATAAAGTTGGTCATTTTTTATACCACCTCAGGAGGGTGGTTAAATTTATAGCCCCCAGAAAGAAATGTTTTGTGGCATTTGGTAATAAGTTCGTTTATAATTTCCCTAAGTAACCGTTCTTACAAGGATTAATTTACCTTATTTAATATCCCAAGTTGTTCATTACCCAATAAGACACCTCCTATTTTGTCCAGAAAAACGCCATATTTTGAACCTGTTTTCAGCACAAAAAATATATTTATGAGGGCACTACGAGGCAAAACAAACATAAGTGAAGGTCACTGATTATGCACGAAAAATATACCAAACAAAAAACCCAAAACAATAATTTATTTAAAAACTGAAAGTAAAACATTAAAGTTATCTAAAAGCTCAGTCAAAAAAACTTTCCTTACTCAAAGCCCACTCATTTTAGAGCTGTAGCTTTTATCAGTAAAAGTTGGTGCAAGCCATGGTGCAAGCAGACGTAAAAGATCCGAACTCGCTATTTGTGATTGAAGGCAGCGCTAATATTTTTAAACTGACATTTAGACAGTGACAGAAATGTAAAAAAAACTTGCATTTAAGTTTTTTAATACATTTCATAAATAAAAACATCTTTTAAATAAATACAAAATTATATAAAATATTTTATTATTACTCATCTAAATCGTTGTGTGACATCAAGTACTAATTGAAAAAATTAATTAACAAGGGTAAGTTTTAATTAGAGTGACATATAACCCCAATGTTAATTTATTCTACAGAGTGTTTACTATTTAAACCCCGCGTGGGTTTAAATTTTTTAATTTTCTTTTCTTCTAAATTGAAAATTTTCTCTTATATCCAACAAAAGATTGTGTTAAGATGGTTATTCAATAAGCAAATTTATTAAAATTCTTCTTATAAATCAAACTACGTCCAAAACTCAAGGAGGGTTCGTTTAAAATGCTAAAAACCAAAAATTTCACTTAAACTTAGGACCGTTTTAAAATAGACTAAACCGTTTTAGTAAATACCACTGTCAAATTTTTTGTAAAATACATTGTAAACTTTGTTCTGGAATATACTTATTTTTTTAAATTCCTCAAATGGCAAGGGATTAAACATTGATATATCCGTAATTAAGTTTAATTTTTTTTCGTAGCCCTTTTCCATAGACTCAACAGCACTGTCCATTGTTACGTAAAAGGTGTTAATAATAAATTTTTTTCGAGGATTTTCAACGGATTCATCTGAAACATTTTCATCAAAAATTGAAAATTTTTATTGTAGTTCAAAATAAAGATTTTTTTTCTAGTTCACCATTAATAGCTGATGTAATTTTTTTTATGAAGTTATGATGAAAAAATTTTTCATGTTTTGAACGCGCTATTTTTATAGAAAAAAATATGTCAAAAATCCAAGAGCTTTAAAGCTTGGGTAAATTTCATCTCCCCTGCAAAAAATTTGGACATGATTTTTTTCAATAAGGCAAAAGCACAATACTTTCTTTGCCTACCGAGGTATCACTTATCTAAATTGGTTAAAAAATAAAAAAGTTATACAAATTTAAAATCAGAAGTATTTAGACCAAAAATTGTAATTTCTGTAGAAAGGTGGACTGTTTAAGGGCTCAGTTAAGTTTGCCCCCTCCAGATCGATTTTCTCAAAAATTTTTATGCCAAAATTTTGCACACATTTTGCACAATTTTGCACACCACAAATCAAATTTTGCACACCTTCCTACGAGAAACTACAGCCCATTTTCTGTGGGGGGGGCAAACTTGACGTTGCCCTCCCCAGTCAATATTTTTCAAAAATTATGATGTCATTTGAAAGGTCTTATTTTGCACAATTTTGCACACCCATTTTAAAATTTTGCACACCTCCCTGTAACCCACACGAGGGTTCTGAAAATATCAAGTTTGCCCCCCCCAGTCAATATTTTTCAAAAAGTTTGGTGTCGTTAGAAAGGTCTTATTTTGCACAATTTTGCACACCCATTTTAAAATTTTGCACACCTCCCTGTAACCCACACGAAGGTTCTGAAAATATCAAGTTTGCCCCCCCCCAGTCAATATTTTTCAAAAAGTTTGGTGTCGTTAGAAAGGTCTTATTTTGCACAATTTTGCACACCCATTTTAAAATTTTGCACACCCCCCTATAACCCACACGAGGGTTCTGAAAATATCAAGTTTGCCCCCCCCCAGTCAACATTTTAAAAAAATTTTGGTGTCGTTAGAAAGGTCTTATTTTGCACAATTTTGCACACCCATTTTAAAATTTTGCACACCTCCCCGTAACCCACACGAGGGTTCTGAAAATATCAAGCTTGCCCCCCCCCCCAGTCAATATTTTTCAAAAAATTTGGTGTCGTTAGAAAGGTCTTATTTTGCACAATTTTGCACACCCATTTTAAAATTTTGCACACCTCCCTGTAACCCACACGAGGGTTCTGAAAATATCAAGTTTGCCCCCCCCAGTCAATATTTTTCAAAAAGTTTGGTGTCGTTAGAAAGGTCTTATTTTGCACAATTTTGCACACCCATTTTAAAATTTTGCACACCTCCCTGAAACCTACACGAGGGTTCTGAAAATATCAAGTTTGCCCCCCAGTCAATATTTTTTAAAAATTTTGGAGTCATTATAAAGGTCTAATTTGGCATCATTTTGTACACCCATTTTAAAATTTTGCACACCTCCCTGTAACCCACAAGAGGGTTCTGAAAATATCAAGTTTGACACCCCCAGTCAACATTTTTAAAAAAATTTGGTGGCGTTAGAAAGGTCTTATTTTGCACAATTTTGCACACCCATTTTAAAATTTTGCACACCTCCCTGTAACCCACACGAGGGTTCTGAAAATATCAAGTTTGCCCCCCCCCAGTCAATATTTTTCAAAAAGTTTTGCGCAATTTTGCACACCCATTTTAAAATTTTGCACACCTCCCTCTAACCCACACGAAGATTCTGAAAATATCAAGTTTGCCGCCCCCACCGTCGATATTTTTCAAAAAATTTTGTGTCATTCGAAAAGTCTATTTTGCGCAATTTTGCACACCCTTCAGTACCCCACAAGAGCGTTCTCAAAAATGTTTGCCCCCCCCAGTTAATATTTTTCAAAAAATTTATGTCATTCGAGAAGCCTAATTTTGCACAACTATTTTTAAATTTTGCAGACTTCCCATGCCGTTTTCTTTTTGTGGCGTTTACGGTTAAACTTGGTCCTAAAATTTCCCAGAAGTATAAGTAAACGAAGGAGACCTCGATTGTGTAATATCTTTGAATATTGTTTAAATTTACAGATAATTGTTTATGTTTACATTTTTCTATAATAAAAAGTTTTTAATTTTTATGAATTTCCGGATTATACTTAAATTTTCATATCAAAAATGAACAGAAAAAATAGATGTAGACAGCGCATCCTGTCATGTTCGATGCCTTGAGAATCGGAACCAGCCTATTTTGCCGGTTCAGAATGGTTGCGGTTCTCAAGGTATGGATTTTCACAGGATGAAACCCAATTCTTTACTGATTTGTTGTCTGTCTGTCTGTCCGTCGCCTCGATATGCGCCACTGTAACTCAAAAACTCCTGCACCGATCATAACGAAATTTTACACAAAGATTACGTGTATTGACGCGCGGAGCCCTATTGTTTTTGAACTTTCCTCCATTTCTCCTTTCGGAACTACCCCCAAAATACCTCATCCCTAAAAAAATCTTAAGACGTATCTCTGTCTTGTCGGCCAATTAACCAAGTACACTTTTAAATTTATGGCGAATGATGATCCAGCTGATCGAAATGACACGTTTTTGTTGATAGAGCAACGTCTTGGGTGAAAAATACGTAACGTCACGTCTTCTTACGTGTTATCCTGACACGTATTGCAGGACAGGGTACCTATTCTTCAGTTTCGAGAGAACACTCCTATAGGAATGCTTACATTAGTGATTTGGACCAATAGGATAGTTTGACTGCTTGCACTAGCCATCCGATATCAGTCGAGCACCGCCGGACATTACCGGGCTACCGCATATCAAGAGAACTCTCCTACAACTTACATCTGCTGGTTATGAGGAAGAGAGCGGGTTCTCCTGCGCGGGCGCCGTGGAGCTTTTCAGCTTATCGAACGTTTCGTAACAGCATTGGGGCTTGCCTAATGGTTGAAATGTGATCGTTCCTACACGAAAGTTTGTCTAGAAACTGAAGAATGGGTATCCAGGGGTACTTTGATCAGCTGGAGCTGTCTCGCATTCCCCATATATTTAAAACTGTACATGGTTGATTGGTCCACTCGACAGAGATACGTCTTAGGATAGTGTTAACTTTGATAATTGGCTTTATGTGTCTAATAAAATAAAAACGTTAATTTTAAGTTCCATAAAAGTCTTTGTCACGCAAGTTAGTTGAAAGTAAGTAAATCGTATTTGCGTGTTGTTGCACTTCTAATAGTAAACTTCGTTGATAGATAAAATAAACACTTTCTTTAAAAAAAACGACGCTTTGTTTTCTTTTATTATTATTTATTATATATATATATATATATATATTATACTTACGGGACCGTGGAGTTAATAGGAGTACGCCCTAATTCACTCCACGGTTCCGTAAGCTTGTTTTTATACAACCTACACTTTTCTAACCTGTATAGTTAACTTATAAAAAAAAACAGAATTTTTTTCACGCCCAGACGTTTTCGTGCTTCTCGTCCATTAAATTTATTTCTTCCACAAATACACACTGCAAAGTGTAAAGACAAGATGACCAAGGTCCAAGAAACGTCAAAATTTGGTGCAGAACACCCAAAAATTTAGGTAGGTCCATTTGGGGAGTGAAGGACGAGGAAACTGTCACTTTCTATGAAGCTCTTACCGAAAATGACTAAGAACGCCTATAACGCCGCATTTCTATCTTTCTCTTTTACATGTCAAGAATACCAAAGGCTTATCAAATTTCTAGAGGGCTGCACTTACCCATTTTGGGGCAAGTTTCACCCGAGGTCGAACGCGCCTCCGATTTCATGGGTGCGTCCGAAAATTTTCATCTGGATAATGGTGGGATCACACCTTGCTATTTGCGGACAGCGGCTACGGTGATGACGCCCGCCTTGATTTTGCAGTTCACACCACGCGTTTGGCGTCTTGGTGTGTCATTAACTAGGTTTACATCAAAAAATTCCGTCCGTCAATAATTATAATTAGAAGAAGTCGTTTATTTATTTCTACACATGAACATAGACATTTTGTTTTTGTATTTCATGCACTTAAAATGGCAAATAAGAAAAAATTTTTTATTCCTTTTATAGATCGAAAAAAAAATCAAATCGAATTCAAAATATATGTCATGTAAATTTGACTTAATTCTCAACCCAAAGACGGAAACAACGCCTGCTGCAAATGGGATGACACCAATAGGTAGAAAGTTAAAGTTCCATTCACACTTAAGGTCTTTGTTTAATTGGTCAGTGTTTTTGTCTCTTTCCTTATTATTATTGTTACTTCTGCGACTGCGCAGTTCCATAAGAGAGTTCGGAATTTCCGGAGGAATTACTTTATGGTTATCGTTATTTTATTTTTTTCGTAATATTTTTGGAAAATTGATTGATGAGGTACGTATCATCGACTAAAAAAAGTAAAAAGTAAGTAAGAACGTTAGGTTATATTTACCGATAACCACAAAGTAATTGCGTAAACTGAGAGGTAGTGCACTTATTACGTAACCCTTATTTTGCCCAATTTTAACCCCAACCCGCGACCCCCTATATAACGCTTTGTAACGTTTGGGACTACTCCAGTCTAAAATAACAAAACGTTTTGCTGCCAGAGACCCCCTCTTTTTTTTCTTTTTCACTCGAAAAATCCAAAAAGTTGTTTTATTTCACAATAATAATTTAAAAATTGCGTTACGTAACGGAACCGCGAAACCCCGCTCACCCCTACATAACCCCTATAAGCGTTACGCCTAGTTGCCACCTATGCGTGCTCACCCTGACATTAAAAACGCATCACGCGACACTTTTAAAAAATCGGCAAATGCATGGCTGATCACGTGATGCATTTTTAGAGTCAGGGTGGGCACGCATAGGTGAGAACCAGGCGTTACGTAATGTTATGTATTTTAAATAGAGGCGTTCACATTGACTTTCCTGCCGAAATGGAACGCCGCCATTTAAAATACACGTTGCAAACTTCGGAAATTTCACCCGAAGTCATTCTGAATCATGAACACAAATAAAACTAGGCATTGCTAAGCGACATTTCAATATATTACATAAAAGGCCTTCGCGCGTGGTAGGTGTAGGTACGCACGCATTCCTCTTTACGGCACGTACAACCTCCCGCCTCCCGCGGATACCTGTCGCGAATTCAGATATAGGTGCATATACCTACCTACTAGTTTCTGGAGCTGTTTTCTTTTTGTAGCGGTTACGGTTAACCTTGGTCCTAAAATTTCCCAGAAGTATAAGCAAAATAAGGAGACCTCGATTGTGTAATATCTTCGAATATTGTTTAAATTTACATATAATTGCTCATGCTTACATATATGTGTCTATAATCAAAAGTTTTTAATTTTTATGAATTTCCGGATTATACTTAATTTTTCACATGCTATGACATCATCTAACAAATGAACGTAGATAGCACATCCTGTGAAGATCCATACCTTGAGAACCGCAACCATTCTGAACCGCCAAAATAGGCTGGTTCCGATTCTCAAGGCATCGAACATGACAGGATGCGCTGTCTACATCGATTTTTTCTGTTCATTTTTGATATGAAAATTTAAGTATAATCCGGAAATTCATAAAAATTAAAAACTTTTGATTATATACAAATGTAAACATAAACAATTATCTGTAAATTTTAACAATATTCAAAGATATTACACAATCGAGATCTCCTTCGTTTGCTTATACTTCTGGGAAATTTTAGGACCAAGTGTAACCGTAAACGCCACAAAAAGAAAACGGCATGGGAAGTGTGCAAAATTTAAAAATAGTTGTGCAAAATTACGCTTCTCGAATGACATAAATTTTTTGAAAAATATTAACTGGGAGGGGGGCAAACTTTTTTGAGAACGCTTTTGTGGGCTACAAGGGTGTGCAAAATTGCGCAAAATAGACTTTTCGAATGACACAAAATTTTTTGAAAAATATCGACGGTGGGGGGGGGCAAACTTCATATTTTCAGAATCTTCGTGTGGGTTAGAGGGAGGTGTGCAAAATTTTAAAATGGGTGTGCAAAATGATGCAAAATTAGACCTTTCTAATGACTCCAAAATTTTTAAAAAATATTGACTGGGTGGAAAACTTGACATTTTCAGAATCCTCGTGTAGGTTACAGGGAGGTGTGCAAAATTTTAAAATGGGTGTGCAAAATGGTGCAAAATAAGACCTTTCTAACGACACCAAACTTTTTGAAAAATATTGACTGGGGGGAGCAAACTTGATATTTCCAAAACCCTCGTGTGGGTTACAGGGAGGTGTGCAAAATTTTAAAATGGGTGTGCAGAATTGTGCAAAATAAGACCTTTCTAACGACACCAAATTTTTTGAAAAATATTGACTGGGGGGGGGCAAACTTGATATTTTCAGAACCCTCGTGTGGGTTACAGGGGGGTGTGCAAAATTTTAAAATGGGTGTGCAAAATTGTGCAAAATAAGACCTTTCTAACGACAACAAACTTTTTGAAAAATATTGACTGGGGGGGGGCAAACTTGATATTTTCAGAACCCTCGTGTGGGTTACAGGGAGGTGTGCAAAATTTTAAAATGGGTGTGCAAAATTGTGCAAAATAAGACCTTTCAAATGACATCATAATTTTTGAAAAATATTGACTGGGGGGGGCAACGTCAAGTTTGCCCCCCCCCACAGAAAATGGGCTGTAGTTTCTCGTAGGAAGGTGTGCAAAATTTGATTTGTGGTGTGCAAAATTGTGCAAAATGTGTGCAAAATTTTGGCATAAAAATTTTTGAGAAAATCGATCTGGGGGGGGCAAACTTAACTGAGCCCTGTTTAAGGCCAGCATAACTAAGACTTAATCATCCGATTTTGAAAATTTTAGGTTTTTTGATAAGACAAGATATGAGCTCTTGTTAATCTGGTCCAAAATATGACATACCTCAAAAATCCAAGATGGCGGCGAGCTTAAAAAAATGGGTAAATTTTACCCCCCTGCAAAAAATTTGTGTGCGACCCTGGACTTGATTTTTGTCAATCAGGCAAAAGGCCCATGCATTCTTTGCCTATCGAGGTCTTAATACATATTAGAAAATTAATTAATAAAAAAGTTATAAATATTTTAAATTAGGAGTATTTAGATCCAAAATTGTAATGTCTGTAGGAAGGTGCACTGTTAAAGGCTAGCATAACTTGCAAAGTAGTCGTCCGATTTTCAGAATTGTAATCGCTTTAGTAAAAAAGGACATAAACCTTCACTAATTTTGTTCAAAATTTGACATATATCAAAAATTGGGCGACTGGGTCAAGAGTTTTTGTGGAAACAATACAATTTTTGGTCTAAATACTTCTGGACTAAAATTTTTATAACTTTTCTGTCTCATAACCAATTTAGATAAATGATACCTCAGGAGGCGAAAAAGGTAAGGAGCTTCTATCCCATTGACAAAAATCATGTCAGGGACGCACACAAATTTTTGGCAGGGGGGTGAAATTTACCTATATTTTAAAACTCTTGGATTTTCGACATTTGTCAAATTTTGAGCCAGATTAGCCAGAACTCATCGGTGGGATTTACTAAAAGGGTTTAGTCTAGTTTAGAACGGTCCTAAGTTTAAGCGAATTTTTTGGTTTTAAGCATTTTAAAACAACCCTCCTTGAGTTTTGGACATAGTTTGATTTATAAGAAGAATTTTAATAAATTTGTTTATTGAATAATCATCTTAATACAATCTTTTGTTGGATTTAAGAAGAAAGTTTAAATTTAGAAAAAAAGAAAATTAAAAATATTAAACCCCTGTGGGGTTTAAATAGTAAACACTCTGTAGAACAAATTAAAATTGGGGTTATATATCACTCTAGTTAAAACTTACCCTTGTTAATCAATTTTTCCAATTAATACCTGATGTCCCACAACGATTTAGATGGATAATAATAAAATAAGGAGTAGATTAATTTTGTATTTATTTAAAAGCTGTCTTTATTTATGAAATGTATTAAAAAAACTTAAATAAAAGTTTTGTTTAAATTTCCGTCACTGTCGAAATGTCACTTTCAAAATTTTATCTGCGATCCATCAAATTCAAAACAGTGAGTTCGGATCTCTTACCTCTGCTTGCACCTTTGCTTGCACCAACCTCTACTGATGAAAGGTACAGCTTTAAAAATGAGTGAGCTTTGACTAAGAAAAGTTTTCTTGACTGAGCTTTTAGGTAACATCAATGTTTTAATTTCAATTTGTAAATAAATTATAATATAGTTGTTTTGGGTTTTTTTGTTTGGTATATTTTTCGTGCATAATCAGTGACCTTCATTTATATTTGTTTTGCCTTGTAGTGCCCTCAAAAATATATTTTTTTAGCTGAAAATGGTTTAAAAATATGGCGTTTTTCTGGACAAAATTGATTAATGAACAACTTGGGATATAAAATAAGGTAAATTAATCCTTTTAAAAACGGTTACTTATTAACAATTGCCACATAACAATCCTTTCTGGGGGCTATAAATTTAAACCAAACCCCAGAGGTAGTATAAAAGATCACCAATTTTATAACCTCAAACACATTTTTTTCTAAAATATGGTATTTTTTTACAAAAAAGCAGTTTTTCAGTAGTATTTTGCAATGACAATACAAAATAATCAATAACTTTGTGTCTTTTCCATATGGGTGTTTTTTGAAAAATGTGGGGGGGTATTATTTTAGATCTTAGTAAATCCCACTGTATGGTTTTTTTCTACCATCAAGCCTAAAATGTTCAAAATCGGACGACTTGCGACTTAAGTTATGCTAGCCCTAAACAGTGCACCTTCCTACACACATTTCAATTTTTGTTTGAAATACTCCTCATTTAAAATAAAACTTTTTTATCTTATAACCAATTTAGATATGTGATATCTCAGTAGGCGAAGAAGGTATGGGGCTTCTGCCTCATTGACAAAAATCTAGTCTAGGGACGCACACAAATTTTTTTTAGGGGGGATGAAATTTACCAATTTTTTAAAGCTCACCGCCATCTTGGATTTTTGACGTATGTCAAATTTTGAGTCGCGTTAGTAAAGTTTCATCTCTTGTCTATAAAAACGGCCCAAAATTTCTCAAATCGGCCGATTGGGTCCAAAGTTCAACTAGTGACAAATTTTTTGCCCACCCTATATTTCTATAGCCGCAACTGCCTCCACTTTTTTTGGTTTTTATTTTTTAGATCATAGTTTTTGGAACACAAAAATATATTTTTTATTTTATTGAAAGCCATACTTTGGGATTTATTTATTTAATGTTACAAAGAAACGTCCAGGAACGTTCAAAAGAAACGTTAAAAAAACATTACATTTGCTAACATTTGCCGTTCCGGGAACGTTCCGAGAACATTTTGTAACGTTTTACGCTTTTTCTGGAACGTTTTTTAAGTTCGAAAGGAACGTTCCTGGAATGTTCTTGGAACGGACTCGTGTTGTTAGGGACGCTCTACAGTAAACTTAATGCTCAAATACTACGAAAACATGGAAAGAAGAAGAAACCATTAAAGAAAAAACCTTAAAGCATGATTTACAAACGTAGTTGAGTTTGACTTTTGCGTTTGTGTAGTTAATATCAATTAGGGTTTCATGATACATAAATTATTCTGGAAATCTCTGTAGGAAATTTAAAGAAAATAGATGGTTTAATGCCCGTGTGCACGTGTTCGGCTTGACATGTAAGCTGAGCTTAAGCTTTAGTTTTGGTTTGCAAGGGTGTGGAATATCATGTAATTGGCACTTAAGCTGTAGTTAAGATAAGCCGTAGTATAACTTCGGCCTAAGCGCATTTTTTGGTTATGTGAAATATTTTTTGCTAATGTTTTTAAACAAAAGCCATTAATTTTATGAGATTATAAAATTGTTGCGTTGCCTTAAAATCTTTTTGTGATCTGGTGGTCTTTGCTTAAAATGGAACTTCTTCGGGATGACGAAAAAGATGAGGAATTAGACTTTGTAATTAATGGAATACCAAGAAGTATTTTTCAAGGAACGGATTATTTCAACACTTTTGATGAAGATACCTTTTTCAAAAGGTTTAGAATGCCTAAAAAAATTATGTTTTTAAAACTTTGCACAATACTAAAAAGCAAACTATTTTCACTAAGCGAATAATTCACCTTTTTTTCGCAAATATGTTGCAAAGAAAGTCAAAAAGGGGTTGGGTTGGTCTGGTAGTGTGACAATAAATAGTCATATAATCATAAATCATCAACAAAATTAGTTTTTTTTAAACAGCCTCAAGTTTTACATTGCTTTTTGACAGCCGACAGGTAAAAATCATAGCCACCACATAAAAAACACAAAATAATGCAAATAACTGCCGCATTGTCAATAATTTCATCACTTTTTCCAAGTGGAACATATTCGGAACTTTTGCAAACCAAGTAAATCTCAAGGGTAACCCTCAGTTCAAGCGGCACTTGAACAAGTGGAGGAGGTAAGGAGAGGTGGTGCACACGGGTATAAGACGATCTGGAACTTGTAAACACCGAACGCGAACTGCGAAAGCCAACAGCATTTATAAATACGGTGTTAACCTGATTTTATTTTATTCTTGACTACAGAAACAAAAAAATATATTAATATTTTACATTTTTTTAGATATTAGCATAGAAGAAGTTTATAATCATTTTCGGTGGTTTGTCCAATATCAAAATTTGTTAAATGCCAAAAAAGAAGTGATAACAAAATGGAAAGAGGAAAAAACTAGCGAAAAAAAGTCTACTAACCAAAGTGTGATAGAAAAGACAGCAGAAACAACAGATAGTATAGAAAAAACGAGTTGCCAAACTTCCAGAAAAAGTTTAGAGGAGCGTTTAAAACTTTGGCGGGTATAATTAAAATATATATAATAAATATGTATAATTAAAATAAATACAAAACTAAACGGTTACTATCAGTATACTTTCTTAAACTAAGTTTTTTTATTTTTCGTTTTAGGAGCAAAAAGAAAAGCTAATGGAGCATCAAAAAGAATTAGAAAAACAGAAACTAAGACAGCAGAAAGAAAGAGAGAAAATAAGAAAATTAAAACAAAATGAAGTGAAAAGTATGGTAAACGAATGGAAAATAATGAAAGAGAAGTTAGAAGAAACAAAGAAAAGAGAGAACGAGAATTTAAAAATCGAAGAAATTAGAAATAGGTATAAATAAAAATTGAAACAAGAAAGATTTGTTTTAAGGAGAATTACTATTTTTTAATTCAAAAAGTGAAATGTTAATTATCATCATCAACGCTCAATTACAAAAAATTTTTTGCTCAATTGCCCTCGATTAAAATGCTAGAAAGACCCGACGGGTGTTGTAAGGGTGACCCCTATACAGACCGCTTCAGGCAACTGCGAACATAGGCCGGAAGAAGTCCAATTTGCCAGTGTACGTATACGCAGGGACACCGCACACCTATCAGTGGAGCAACCATCACTCAGGCTTGCGATCACCGTTAGCGGCTTGCGTTTAGTACTTCCAATAAATATGCAAATTTTGATAACGTAATTTTCTTGTTTTTTTTCACTTATAAATCAGAGAGTTTTATTTTCAACTGCTCAGATTTATCACTAACAACGTGTTACAAAGAAAATAATAAAGTCCTCCTTGCTCGGCTAGACAATATCCGAGCCTATTATAAAAACCTCTTCTAATGTTTCCAAACATGTTAGGGGTGATAGTTTAAAAAGCTTCTTCAATTTTAATCCGAAGTTCTTCCAAATTATTAGCCCTTTCATGCCCGTAAACTTTATTTTTGATTTAACTCCAGAGATAGAAGTCATTAGGAGCAAGATCGTCGATAAAATATATCCCCATGTACTTATAACCCGATTAGGAAATACATTATCAAGATATTCCCTAACAAGGCCAACATTGTGAGCGGGACAACCATCTTGCTGAAACCATATTTCACCAAATCTCACACCTAACAACTGCCTAGCAGTTGGAATAATATGCTGCTGCAGTAGATCCAAGTATCTAGGACCATTCAAATTGCCGTCAATAAAAAATGGCCCAATTACGTGTTACAAAATTTTTAAAAAAAAGTTCTTGAATAAGTTTCATTGGTCTGCTTTGATAGTACCATTTGACCATCTGCACTTTTTCGACAACTTCGTAGACATCCATTTTTAGTTTTAAAAATGTATTATTTCACTTAAGAACTTACCAATCTGTTTCTCGAGCCAGGAAGAAATAAAACAAAATAAATTTGAAAAAGATAACACTGCAGCGTGCTTCGATCCCACCTCGGTCGTACGGCACGAAGAGTAAATTGGACTTGATTCCCCCTATGTTCGCAGTAGCCTAGCTCTCGAAGGGGTGAACCGATTTAATTGCGGTTTTCGAGTCTATCCATTAGGGAGTATTCTTAGCTATGCTACATAAAAATAGCCTAAGTAGTTTCAGAGATAATACACTTTCAACATACAGATGTCAAGGAACTGGGTATAGCTTCTAAACCATTCATCCGATTATAATGAAATTTGTTGTGTCGATGCAGATTAGCAACCAGTTTATTTTAGTATTTACATATTATTATAACAAGTTAACTTAACATAACTCAAGCTAGAACCACCCAATCTGACCCAAAATAATAGTTTTTTATTTTTACTGGGGTTATTTTCTGGTTCTTTTTCGGGTAGTATTTTTTTCGAAAAATTCGCATTTTCGCTGGAACATATTCCTATCTAGACACTCGCTGATGTTGAAGGTTTCCAGGGGATTAAAAATTCTTAATTTTCCTTGCTCCATAACTATCACATTTCTTATTTTGGCGTAAAAATTTTAGATCCAGAACAGCGAAAAAACTAATCAAACAATTCCAAAGCATGGACGAGCTTCGAATAAAAAAACTTAGAGAACAAAAACTCAAAAAAGAAAAGGTTCTGCCGCCTAAAAGAACCCAATCCGGACCCTTGGAAAAGAGCAGTTCCCAAAGGAACCCTGAAAGGTTGTTAAAACCCACCCAGCAGTGGATAAATCGGGTGCATGGGTCTTGTGAGGAGCCCAGTTACGAAAAACCGACGGCAAGAACTGTTTTGAAAATGCCAAAACTGTAAGTTGTGAGATTTACATAAAAATATCGAGAGCATGATTTAAAAACGCGAAGAGTCAAAAGCAGGAAACCCAAAGGGTAGCAATTCTGCTATTGTGAGAAATATTTGCTATGAGGTCGCATTTTTAGGGAATTAACCCCCCGCATCAAAGTTTTTTTACAGTTAAGTTTTTTCCAGAACAACAACCTTTTTTTGTATAAATAAAATAAAAATGCTGGCCACTAATGCAACTTTCAAAACACAAATAAAATATTTTGACCTTTTTGAGTAAGACTTCTTTGAGTAGTTTTTAAATATGAAAAAAATATCCAGTATAAAGATATTTTCTGGAAATTTGTTATATTTTTTACAAAACTCTTCATCTGATTATCAATCATTTATTAACAACAAAAATATTTTAAGTCGGTACCTACCAATTGAAAAGTTTATCATTGATAGTTGGCAAATATTTTTTATCCAAAATCATTTTTAATTTTAAATTTATTTAGAAATTTATTAACAACAACATTTGGCACTTTTGCTGTCGATATCTTACGTCATAGCAGCGACATTCTACAACTTAATATGGCAACATTGGTTTTATACTTACTTACTGCTTTATTGGTTTTAGGCATATTCCAGATTGGAGAAAGACTATCCAGTAAATTTTTCTACAACTAGGACTTGTTAAGTAAACTTTTTTATATTTTAATTTATATTAACAGATAAATATTCCCCACAGGTCATTATGCATTTTACAAAAACAGACTTTTTTTTAAACTATAAAATTATATATGTCAAAATTGTCTAATGCCTTCGCATATGTTAGATTTTGAAATCAACTTCCTTATTTCAATTAGAACCCCTTGTATATATTATTTTATTTTCAAATGTTATAACTTAATTACTGATTTAAACAATGAATAATATGTATGTCCTAAAGTAACACTTTTTGAGATATGAAACTTTACTTATATATAATGTATATGTATTAATTTACTGTGGCACATATATGTTATACATTTTTAAAATCAGCAAAAGTAAGTACACATGGTGAGCTATTTAAAATAAGACAGTCGTTGTCAAAATTTGACATACATATATGCGATGACTTTTGACAACTTTGACAAATATAATTTTATAGTTTATTAATAAAAGTTATGCAACTTTCGTTAAAGGCTGTGTAAAATTCATAAGAATAGGGAAAGGGGGGGGATGAGGTAACATTTATTATGTATACCCCTGTACCTAGTTTACTGGTTTATATAAAATTGATGGTGTTACATGTTTTATTATATTTGTGTACTTTCATAAAATATAAAATATTTTTAAAACACCTGTTTTAATTTTCAATCTAAAACCAATGGGTATCTAATAATTTAAAAAATGATCTCTTCATGGTTTTTAACCGACTTCAGAAAAAGAAGAGGTTATAATTGTTTTAGGATAATTTTTAAATGACTTAATCGATTTTCATAATTGTTTTTTGTTCCATTCATGAGCGTCTCGGAATGGTCTCATATTATACTTTTGGCTTATACGCACAATACAATATAAAAAACCAGACGAATTCAACAGATTTAAATAATTTCCGGGAATTAGAAACGCCCCTGGGCCCTTATTCTTCAATTTCGGGCAGGGGAATGCTCTCGGGAATCAGAAACGCAGCTGATTGGTCCAAATCTCAGTCAGAGATTCAATAAGAGGTACAAAGTGGAAATTCCCAATAGGGAATTCTGGCACAGTGAGAACCTCCACTAACAGTTCGAGAGGAGCGCTGTGATATGCTACACCGATGGTTCCAATCTGGAGTCTGGAGGATCATGTGTACATATGCTACAACAGCCAAGCGGCCCTAAAGGTACTTAGTACGCCAAAAATTGCCAATACTCTGGTGAAAGAGTGCGTCTAAGCACTGGAAGCCTTGAGTCAAGACAAGAGAGTTACACTGATGTGGGTACCGGGACACACGGGAGTGTCGGGCAATGAAAAGGCGGATGAACTCGCTCGGATCGGGGCCAGAACTCAATACGTGGGGCCGGAATCACTCTTAGGTATAACAAGGAGGCAGTTGAAAAGTCAGATCCTTAAATGGGCTAACGATGCACTGGCAGACTCCTGGGAGAGCGAAAGAGGATGCAGATAGTCCAGAGAATTCATCGACGGACCGGACGCGGCCAGACTCAAATGGCTCCTGGGAAGGACACGAAAAGATATTGGACTACTGACAGGAATACTGACCGGCCACAACCGATTCAGTAAGCATCTGACTCGCATCGGGATCAGGAATCAGTCTATCTGCCAGGCCTGCGAGAGGAAGGAGGAGACATCCCGGCACCTCATTTCGGAGTGCGATGCATACCTAAGGATGAGGCACCAGGTACAACGAACCTGGATGCAGAGGACCTACGAGCTCTCAAGTGGGTCAAAGTACTGGACTTCGTGAAGAAAACAGGAAGGCTCGAAGAGCCCACTACCGTACAAGCGCTACAGGTGGTGGATTAGGGGACTGGGCTGGGGTAAGGTAAAAAGGGACCGATTGGGTCTACTTGCCAAGTCTTGGGCCGCCCCCTATTTGCTACTACTACCTTTACATTTAATTAATTTCCCACCACTTTTACGACAGAAATCTAAAAAGCCTTTTACCACTAAAAATTTAAAAATAAAAACTTTTTAATAAAAAAAGATATCAAAATAGCTATTATAGATAGAGAATAACTTGCTATTTAACACAATACTACATAAATTATAACAAAAATCTGGTGCCCAGGCCCAATTCTTGAATAAAATTGTTATGCGAATTAATTGGAAGGCTTTCTTTTTTAACGTGTCGAGAAGTGAGACTTCCGAACAATTTGTATAGGAATATATTTGAAGAATTGAGCTCCTGGGGACAAGTATTTTTATTCATTTTTGTGCTTAAAGATTCGGTCCTTAAACACCGGCGCGCAGCCTACGCAGGCTGGGGAGGTGGCTTAGTACCTTAAGCCTCCCTCTAACGCCATCTAAAATCGACTCCAAAAGGTTGATTTTTTTTCCAAAAATAATCAATAGTAATAGAAGATCAGTGCCAAATCGACGAGAGACAGCACGGTTTTATGAAACGCAAATCAACGAAGACAAACCTTGTTACCCTAAACACAATATGTTGCTGAATCTCTAGATGGAAACTCAAAAGTCGACGTGATTTACACCGACTTTTCGAAGGCCGTTGACAGGCTAGACCCTAACATTTTATTACGAGTTTTCAGATTTTTGGTATCTCAGCAACTTATTTTATTACTCGAAACATAATTCGTGGTACGTCCTCAATATGTAGAATGTTATGGTCGTACCTCGTCAAAGATATTGGCTACTTTCGAAGTTCCTCAAGGTTCTTTTCTGGCCCCGCTATTTTTCGTAGTATTTATAAATAGCATCCTTCAAGACAATCAAGTTACAGGTTTGCTTTACGCTGAGGATGTAAAACTTGTTTATAAAACAAATATCACCTCTGTCTGTCACAAATACTAACAAATCACAAATACAGTACTGCCCCAAGGTTCTGAATTTACTGATCTAGGAGTGACTTTTGATAACAAGTTGTCGTTTGTTTCTCACACCTGTGAAATAGTAAAAAAAAGTTACCAAATGTTAGGTCTTATTATCAGAAAATCACAATACTTCACAATCATCGAAAGCATAAAGCTTTTATACTTTGCATATGTTCGATCCACACTGGAATACTCCTCTATAGTATGGTCACAGTACTACAATGTTCATATTGAATGTATTGAAAAAACTGAGCAAAATATTTTTTAAACACCTTGTCTTAATTCTGATGGTGTGTACTCAGAAAATGGAATACCTAATCGAATATTATGTGAAAGATTTTCTGTTTTATCGCTTGCTGAGAGACGTACATCGGTAGAGCTCCAGGTTATTCATAAACTTCTTCATTTTAAAATCGACTCTCTGGTAAGAATTGAGACAAGAAACCCTGTAAGTTTTTATATTTCAAATCAGCGTACCAATATCTCCATTAAACAGAACTTCCAGGACTGGTAACCAGTGCAGTGCACTCAGAAAACCATCCCAAGTGAAATGTCTACTTAGCTTTTTTTTTGTTAGTGGTAAATGAAGTTTCGCCCTACTTAGACCCGAGTTTGTTAACCCTTAGTGACTTATCTACTTACTAGTATGCGACAAGTCACTTAACTTTCCCTTCACTTACGCTTAGTGAATTTTTCTACTAAGGACAAGTGAAGGCATCAAATATTAAAAAATCATGCGGAAAAATATATTCATCTAATAGTAATGCATGCCTATAATGATTTTTCAACGTATTGCCATCTAAGAATTCGACAATCCCATTTGCAACAATCATTGTTCTATTTATAGGGAGATCATCATGATAATAATTTAAAAAAACTCGAAAAAAAATCGATGACCGGAAACGAACCCGGTGACCCTTGGTTTAGAGATGCTTTAATCATGATTAACACTTTTTAGTCGACCAATAAGAATCTGCCAAAACGCTTATGTTCCGCGGTTTCAACCTATTTCTTTTTAAGCGCATGGTGCAGTGCTTAGATTAAAAAGAGACAAGATACCTGACACTCACGGAGACTTTGGTTATATTATTAAATGGAACAATGTGTACCTTTCTGTTGTTTACAGTAAACACACCAGTGTCGTACCTACTTAAATAGAAATTTGCACATGGATTATATTATTAAAATTTGACTATAATATGAAATCAGCAAAATATTTTAAAAAACATGCATAAATAATTCTGCCAATTTGAGCTTTGGAAGCTTCCTAACAATAAATGTTTGTAGTATAATTTTATACAAAAGAAATTTATTACAAAGTTTGTATATGATTTATAGCAATTTCAATTTTCAACACAATAAAATTATGCCAAACATTAAAACAAAGAAACACAGGTCATAGCACCTGGAACATCAAGAAAAAAATAATGTTACCCACTTGCTAAAAATTATTTTATTGTGTTTGTTAATTTTGTTATTTTTTCTGGTCATTAGCAGAAACTTACTTGTACTGACTTCTTCAGTACACAATAAAGTCAATAATGCTTAGGGTACATAGAAACATCTAAGATACACAAAAAGATTTAAATATCAATTCGAAGGGCGAGCGCAGATGGCAACGGCGACAGTATAAATCAACCTTAATATTCTGATAAGAGATAAGAGGTAGGAATTCAATATTCTTACAAATCTGAACACATGTGAACCTTTACCTACCTTTATTTTATAGTCTTTATAAAAAAAACTTATTTGCGCATTAACTACTTCATCAAAAGTATGCTTTATTTTATCGTCTTTATAAAAAAAACCTCGAAAAAAACCTTATAAAAACTTTCGAAAATATCTCATTTGACGCATTGGGAATTAACTACTTCATAAAAAAAACGATTTGTTGATATTTTAATCTAAGGATCTACTAATTTAAGTATATTTCATAAACTTTTTCTTATTTTCTGTGTACCTGCCGGTATGTACCGCCACTGACTGATTTCACTTGCTCTCACTTTGTTTTCAAAACATTGGACGATTTGTTCCAAAATATCACTTTAAATGCACTGAAATATTCTCCTACTGGTAAAAAACACACTATAAACGTTTTTTGACAAAATGTGGTTTTAAACCGACTTACAAACTGCTTAAAACATCCTGAAATTTTAAAATAAATAACACGAAAAAGCTTATGCCAATAAACATATCATCTGACCGTTTGCGCTCTGCCGACTTTCGCCACCCACAAGCCAATCACTACCTAAAGTGGTTGAGACAGAATTCTCTGTCCCTATCGTTCTAATGTCGTTTAAAAGAATAGAAAAATATTCGATATTTCTCACCTTTGTTTTGTTGTGATTTTATTTGTAAATAAACCGTGGTTATTATTTGCTAAGGAGTTTTCGTTGGACCAGATATCTTGCCTATTTTTAATCTAAGGTATAGTGGAGAAAGCATTGGTCTATCATATATGTTTTTATTTTTTTCCTGTGATTTATTGTGATAGGACATGGTTTTTAGGGCTCAAAAATATATTTTTTATTTTATTTAAAGCCATATTTTGGGAGTTATACTGGGTTTTGCGTTACCATAGATTTAATAACGGTAAGTAAAGTTTTTACTTATGGTTAATATGTTATTTTATAGCCTTAAACTTATGGTAAGTACACAGTTCACTTGTCTCATATTTAAGTTTCTACTTGGGGCTAATGAATTCTTACTTAGGATTGGAGGATATTTTTGTCAGTGTGCTCGGTGTGACATGTTCAGCTGCAACTTATCGTCAAAAAAAAAGTTCGATTTATTTAATATGGTTCTTTCTACGAATATATTCTATGGTTATTTTTTTATTGTTCTTTATGTTTTTTTTTTTCTTTTTTTTTAATTTAGTGTAGTTTACTTTTTTTATATATCTTAATCTCCCATTCTGTAATTGGGTTTCCTCTTGAGTGGTTATAAATAAAATAAAATGAAACTATTTTATTAGTCACGCCTTCTCCCCCCTCCACAAATCAAAATTTAATGAAAGAATTTGTTCCCAAAATTAAGTCGGGTTCCCAAAAACCTTGGTTACTTAGAGGGACACTGCTCTTTGTTTCTTGTTTTCTTGCATGTTTATAATTGTGTGTTATTCTTTTCACATAATTTATTATCTACAATATTTTACAATAGATGTTCTTATGTTAAATTTTTTTTCGAACAAAATAAAAAAGTAGTACACCTAATAGGTACTTGAAATGCATTATTTAAACAAATACATTATTCGATAAAAACCTATGTGATTTCTAAGTGAACAGGCATTTTCCAGCTGCCATATCAGTTCTGAATAAGAATAACTGATTATAATCTAAACGAAATGTTATATAAAGTTGATTTTTTGTGATTTCTTTTCAGTTTTTTTTTGTAGGCGTTGTGAAAGTATATCGACAGCATGAGGGGGTAATATATTTTTTTTTCTACTATTTTATTTTACTTAAAAATTAGTTTAGTAGGTACAATTATTAGTATACAAGATAAATATAATTACCAAGAAAATTAATAAAAATTTAAATTATATTACAAGAATGAAAAAAAGAATATATTTACAAAAAAGCTAGGTATATGTTACGCCCCTGCCCCCACATACAAAAAAAAACAAATTGTTGTTGAATGCAGAGGCCAAATCCAGATTCTACCATCCGAAATTGCCTGTATCGAATCGGAAGTAAATAAAAATAAAAAAGACAAAACTTTTGCTCGAAATACGACTCGACGAGAATTGTAGAATCTCCGTTTGGTGTTTAGTTTAGTCGAGCCGAAAAACAACTTTTTATTTTGCCTATACTTTCAGTGTTGGTTTAAATTTTAATTTATTTGGTCATTCAAAAGAACCTCTAAGGATTTTACATTTAATTTGAGAGCAAACTATAAATAGGCACTTTATAAAGCCTGATAAAAAAGGTCAGTCAAGCCCCCCCCCCCCCCGAAAGATACACAGGCCAACACACATTTTGGTACCGGCAATTTTTTAACTGTTCCTGGGTAATTTTTGGGTGGAGAATCCGAACTAGCCATCAGATTTTGTCTCTCAGGTCTAGTCATACATTCATACTTATATTAGTCACTATCACCTACAAATTTTCTTTTATACGACTTCCTGGAGTTTACTGGTGTAGTCTCGCTGAAGGCTCCAACAGTAGTCGGCCATCATGTGGCTATTCCATCGTCCTTGATATCGAACTTCCATACTTTTAATATCCTGATAGAATCTTTCTCCCTGTTCTTCACTACAGTCATCTAAATTTTCTGGAAAGCGATCTAGGTGGCTGTGGAGGTAGTGAACTTTTATACTTATGTTACAACCGAGAATATGAAAATCTGAAAGCATAGTTTCCACTAATTCTATGTAACTGTCTGCTTTGCGATTTCCAAGAAAATTTTAACTACTTGAACAAATGAACCCCAAGCGTTAGATTCAGTCTCATTCATTGATGTGGTGAACTGTGGATCTTTAATAAGTTGCCTTATTTGAGGACCATCAAATATACCAGCTTTTAGTTTTTCTGTGCTAATCCCAGGAAACTTACGTGACAAGTACCCAAAACAATTTTCATCTTGATCCAACGGTTTCACAAACTGCTTCATAAGCCCCAACTTGATATGCAAGGGTGGTAGTAAGATTTTTTCTCTCGTAACCAAAGGTTCATTCACAGCGTTTTATTTTCCTTGAACCATAGTATCTCTTAAAGGCCAATTTCTCTTAACCCAGTGCTGATCTTTAGCTCTGGTGTCCCAAAGACATAAAAACAGGGGTATTTTGTATATCCACTTTGCTGTCCAAGGAGAAAGCTCACCATTTTCAAATCAACACAAATTTCTCACTGATGTTCTTCGTATTTAATTTGTTTCAAAACTTGTGCTATTGTTTTATACCCCTCTTTCATGGTAGTAGAATGTCCACATACGTCTGGATGGTTTACACAGCTACGCCTGCTTGTGGATGCCATTGTTTTAATTTTAACACTATAAAACGACGAATATGCACAAAAAATTATGACACAACTTTATTTGCAAAAACTACACAATATACTAAGTCGAGAAGGATAAAGGTAAACAAAAAGTGCTATGTTTCCAAAACCAATTAGTCGGGGTTGAGCAGGTATGGAGAGATCGGATCATAGGGAATTCCAAATATAAAATAGGTAATAAAATTAATAGGATTCAGTAATGCGGGTTGACCAGGTCTAGAAACATTGGTTTACGGACAATTTCGGGTATATTTGGCTAATTAGATCCTAGTTTTGAATACCAAATTTCTATTTTGAATTTTAAAGAGATGTTGATTTATTTATTTTTGCCTTTTATTAGAACTAAATTCAATTAGTCTCTACCTCAAAAACTAGAGCTGATAGAAAAAGTCTGCTGCCAGTTTTACAATCAGCATATTAAGTATATCTAAAATCAGTTCTTAGATCTCAGGTACCAATTTTTTTTTTTTATTTTGTTGGCCTGTGAATCGAGCTTTGATACGCTTATAATTTTGAAACAATTTTGAACCACTTTTAAAAATTTCGAACCACACCTCTTCCCGGTTTTTTTTTATATTCAAAATGGGGGTGCGGCCAGACGTCAAGCTACACCCCCCTCATTTAAAGCGTAGAAAAAAATAAAAAGCGACTATCCCAAAATTAAGAACTAATTTCGTATTCCTAATATCACCAAAAAAAAAAATTCGAAACATTTATTATTGAATGAAATGAAAAAGCAACTTTTTACAAAGTAGTATGTCTTTTTTAATTTCCACAGTCAAATTTTCGTAGGGTGACCGGTTTCGAGGCTAATTACATCCTCATGATCAGACCCAATGACTACAAATTAATTATTAACAAAATTACAACGCCATCAATTAACCAACCAATCGTGCTCTCTACAAGAATTCACCTTAAAAAAAATCATGCTCCAAGAATTGTCAAAATATTGAAAAATATTTGTATTTTGCACATCACAATTTTTAATTTCTTTTTGTTAAGTCTTGTTATTATAAAGAATTTTTGTTATTTTAAAAAATTTTTGACTTGACTGAGCTGATAAAAAAAGTATGCCGTTTCGTAACTATAAAAATAGTTTTTTAGCAGTGCTAAGTAAACCTCCCCAACATTGTTTTCTGCTACCTACTGCACTCATTTTTGTAAATGACACAATCATTTTAAACATTTTTATGATAAAAAATCATTTGCTTTTTTGTATCTGATAATCCCATATTATATTTTCATTTCACTTAAAAAAAAATCTTATCTCGTTACAAATATCGAAAAGCACTTGTAGCGATCAAATAACTTCACCAACGACGCCAGTGCGGGTAGTTGGGGGGAAGGGGTGCTCGGTTTTAATACATGAGTTTGATTTGCGGTATCTAATTAGGATAGGTAGCAGTTCGCAGCAATTTTCAGCTTAGATTAAACCTCAAACTATGAAGAAAATGCTTTTACTTTTGCAAGCAACAAATACTGAAATTAGCCTTACATATGTACACTAGTGATTAAAAAAATATATGGAGAAATTGTTCACTTTAACCAGGGGCGGATACAGTGGATTTCAAAAGGGGGGGGGGTGGTTTAGTAGGTTTTGTCAGTGAACAGTGTGTACGAAAAAAAACATATTTAACAGCAAGGGTGCATACTCATGCATAATTTCTCTTGCATTTTTCTCGCCAAATACAGAAATTTTCCAAATATTTTAGTTTCAATTTAATGACAAAGCTTGAATCTAGGGTTCCCTGGTGGTACTTTTTGCTATTTTTTTCTAGTTTTGCAGATATGAGCAGGCAAAATACACCATATTTAAATCCATATTTCTCTCTCTCTCTCTCTCTTAAGTCAAAATTCAAAAAAACTATTACTTACTAGTAGTTCACTGAAATTAGCAAAAAAGGGGCCTTACCTTGAACAAATTGCAACACGAGCGGTTCTAACGGTTTTTATTGTAAAAAAGCCTACCTTTGAACGTATCTAAAACCGGACAAAATCGGACTTGCGGAACATCGTTTTTTTGACGTTCTTCAAGATGGCCGCCAAAAAATTCAGAAAAACTTGCATTTATATATTAACAGATAAACCCATAACCATTTGGCCAATGGCATTTTTGGCACATGTTTTTGGACCAATTTTTAGCGCTGATTCCAAATATTTTATTGTTTTTTAGAAAAAGAAAGGACTATAGCTCTGCTGCGAATCTTATTTTCTCCCTGTACCCTAAAAAAAAGGCTCCACACGTAAAAAAATCATATGCTGTGTTTTGAAAAAGAGCAACATGATCTGTTTTAACGGTTTTTAACTTTGAAATATCTACTTTTTAACATATCCAAAAAATGACAAAATCGGATTTGAAGAACATCGTTTTTTTGACATTTTTTTAAGATGCAGAAAAAGTTGCATTTATATATGCATTAACGTATAAAATCATAACCACTTTACAAATATCACTTGTGTTTTTTAAACTAATTTTTACCGCTGATGTCAAATATTTTACAATTTTTCAGAAAAAGGCAGAACTACAGCCCTGACATCAGTTTTTTGGTAAAAATAACTTTTAAAGTTGATCTTAAAACTCATAAAAAAGGTTGAAAAGAGACTGCTATTATTGTTGTCCTCTATCTCACTCGTATATTGGAATTGGACACATTTCATAAAAAAACATATTTTATGAAAAAAGTTGCCTCCTGTTGGTTACTTACTTACTTAAAAATTATAACATTAAATCATAATCTTCCTACTGTTGGTAGGTAGGTAGGTATACCTACATATATACTTAATTATTGTTTAAAATATTAATGTAAGGTATAGGAAATTTATACCTACCTATAAATAAATACCTACTTATTATATACCTACAGTTGCATCGACTTACATAGAAATATCTAGTTGAACACATATTTTTGCGACAGATAATTTTGTCAGTAATGCTTTTTGGACTATTATCCGGAAATCAATTGGTTTATTAAAAAAGTTACACACCTATACCATGCACCTTCATTCACATGTGTTAAAATATTTATTTATTTACTTGGTTGGTTTGGTTTCTTTCCTTTTCGCATTAAGTTTCTAAAAAACTTGTATTGGAAAAGAAAGAAATGGTCAAGTTACATACATTAATAATTTATGACTGATGTGTCTACCTAAAAAATTTCAAACTATTACAAAATAAAATATTGGTGTAGCTAGTATTGGTGTAAGTATAAAATACAATAAAATATTCCTAAATTTTAATTGAAAATAGTAAGTAAAAATTTATAAAATATAATTTAACCGTAGGGTAGTTTTGTATCAATATTATTACTTATTATCCATTTTGTCAGTTGGTGTTTTATTGTAATTCTTCTGTTTAAATGTTTCTGGTAGTTTGTTGTGTATGATTGGTCCAGTGTAAATAAGATGTCGTTGTGTCGTAGTAAAATGCATTTGTGTACGTATTATGTTATTTGCTTTGTTTGATCTAGTGTTTATGTTGTGTTGTATAGAGTTTTTGTAGTCATTTTTTGTCAACATGTATTTTAATGCCATTTTAATATAAGTTGGTTAATGCTCATCAGGGCATAAATAAACTAATGTTTTTTTATAATTTCTAAGAACTTCTATAAAATCTTCTATAAACCAATTGACACCGGATACACGAAGTTCAGAAGTTAGAGTGAGTACAGATAAAAATAGAGGGTTCAGCGCACCTTCCACAGGTGATAAGGTAAGCACTCTAGTAGAGGACAGAAAGAGACAGCATGAGTAAACCACTATTTTTTTTATACTGGGACTTTCCATTTATTATAGGATCAATTACTAGTTTTAGCCACGTTTTTTGTAAATTTAAAGACAAACACAAAATATCCATGCACCTAGCCGGGATTCGAACCAGAAACCTTCCGTGCGGCAGGCCGATACGCTACCTACTGTGCTACGGAGAACGGCATGTTAAAATTAACGTTATTTTGATCCTGAAAGTTATTCTCATGAACATGTGCCACATCGCCCTACATTTTAGAGACATAAAGCTATTTGTAACTTATCGCGCTATACGTATCCGCATCTAGCTAGAACCAAGCACATTGATTGGTCAGAAACTTGTAACACGTTCGAAAAGAGCAGATATATGCTAATTTAAGGTGTTTATGAACACATTAGGTGCTGAGATACGATACGTGTGTCGTAACGCATCTCAACACTTATCGCGTTCAAGAACACCTTAGATTAGCATATATCTGCTCTTTTCGAAGGTGGTACAAGTTTCTGACCAATTAACGTGCTTGGTTCTGGCTAGATGCGGATACGTATACGGCGATGAGTTACAAATAGCTTTATGTCTCTATTATCTGCGAATTTTTGGCCCGATAGAAAAAGAAACAGTGGTAACACCTGTTATATTTAGGGTAAATATTTATCTATGTGCTCATATATCGTTTTTCTGCAAAGGATGGAAAGAAAAAACACGATTAACTATTTTATTTCTGTTTTTTTCTTATTGAAATGAGCAATAAGATTTAGCTCAAAAACACGCGACCCGGGGTGACCCCCCCCCCCTAAATGAGCTGCAAGGTGTGTAGTTTATCCTATCTTTTTTTGATTTTTTTTTCATCTCTCGCTTTATGCTTGCCATGTTCATAATATATTTCTTCAGGATAGAGAGAAAACGCGTGACTAGCCAGCTTGTTTCTATCTTTTTTCAATTTTTTGAGCATTTAAAACTAGTCTAAAAACATATCGCATGTCCGATTTTGTCCAATTTTGAGTTGAAAAGTAGGCAAATCTAAACTAAATAACGTTACAACCTCTCGTGTTGCAATTTGTTCAAGGTAAACCGCTAATTTCAGCGGACTATAGAGAACCCAAGATTTAAGCTTTATCTTTAAAATGTGACTAAAATGTCTATGTTGTGATTTAAAAATGTGGGGCCTATCCGTTGCAAGCGAAATCTTTCATGAATAAGACAAGGAAAGGTGCCAGCGAAGACAAAATTGGCACTTTACACACGTTTTAAGTTATGATGTAAAATGTACAGATCTGGCGAAAAAAAAGTAGGACATGTAAAATATATATTTGCCCATTCGTCAACATTTTGAAATATCGGACAATTACCTGGCGCGTTCTTGCAGCATACTTCAAATTAAATAAAAAATATCTCAAGTTTCAGAATTTACCAAAATTCAAATTATAGCTCGACTTACGGAAGATAACTGGTCTATAAGAAGAGCGGCGAACTATTTATTAAAATACAGCACTACGCTGGACCGAAAACAATACCACAAAGAGAAAGGAAGGATCAGGATGAAACCAAATTAGTTCAATGGAGCAAGACCGAGGACTCGTTGATCATGCCGCTGCAAGATTGTAGTAGTAGGATACAAAATTCAAATCTATCGTGTAAAGTTGCAGCAAAAAAGCCTCTTTTAACGGAAGAGCAGAAACAGGCTCGAATAATTGTTGCGGCCAATCATCTTTTAGAAGGGAATGATTTTTGGGAGAAAGGAGTCTTTACGGACGAAAAAATTTTCCATTCATCGTCAGATAGTCGGAGAACTTTGGTTTATCGTCCACCAAATTCAAGATATGATCCAGAATACACACAAAACTAGAGCAGGACATTTTTCCGTCAACATGTGGGGATGGTTTAGTGCGAGAGGTATGAGTGTTTGCTGGAGAATAGAAGGTGGATTTAACAGTGAACGATACATCGAAATTCTTCGAAATATTATGTAGCCATCTGTTTCGGCCTTGCATGAAAATAATGAGTTCATCTACCAACAAGAAAACTGCCCTGTGCACACGGCGAATTTAGTGAACACTTGGTTTCGAGAGAACCATATTGAAACTCTACCTTGGCCATCCAACAGCAGATTTAAATCCCATGGAAAATGTTTAGAGACGGATTGTGAAGATAATTTATCAACGAAATTGGTTCCCAGAAATTCAGAGGAGTTGATATCATCTCAGAAGAAAAGCAATATTTTCAAAATTTAAGTTTTTCAATGCCGACTCGTCGGCAGCTTGTTTTAGACAAGAACGGCGAGCCAATTAAGTATTAAAATTATTGTTTTTATTTATTTGCAAAAAGTTCAGTTTTTTTATCGCCGTTTATTGTATTCTTGTTTTTTCTCTGTGGTATTGTTTTTGTTACAGCGCTTTGCCCAGCCAACACCGCCCAGCGTGGTAATGTATTTTTATTAACTCCAAAATTGTCCGCCGCTCTTCTTATAGACCAGTTATTTTTCGTAACTCAAATTATAAGTTGAATTTTGCAACTCTATAAGATCCTAACATAGGATTTTAAGGAATTTTTAATAAATTACTCCTTAGATTTATTTACTATTATGACAAACACAAGTGTCAAATGTATCAAGGTAAATAACGAGAGGTTAATAACTAACAAATGACTAATAATGTAAATTTTCACTATTATAAGGTGTTATATGTTTACCCATATTTCAATTCCGCGTCCTACTTTTTTTTCGCCAGGAGTGTACGTCCCTGCCAATTGTTTAAGCTTGATTTATATACTGTCACCGTTATACGCTCGCCGTTCTAGATTATTTTTTAAAGTTTTTTGTCCACCCTATGGTTGTTTTAACGTTTCTTGGTAGTGAACTGAGGGTGCGTCCACTAATTACGTGAAATCAAAATGGGGGGGCTGGGCGGGGCGACAAAATCTTCACCGAATCTTTACTACGTTTTCAAGTAAAACAGAATATGTTTTCAACAAAATTTTCTTATTCTTAGGCTCAGTTCTATACAATGCCCGTTTTCATACATTTGGATCTCGATCCGATCGCAAAAAAGCGAGTTGAAAACGAATCGGATTGAAAACGTATCCAATTCTACATGAAAACGTAGTACTTATTAAAGGGTGGGATGATCAGTGCAAATCTTACCTCGCGTATTATATCACAGAAAATTGTTTGGAAATTATGGGATAAATCTCACGTGAGGGGGAGGCGGGTACGATTCATCACATTTTACCAAATGGCAGGATGAAGAAAAAGCAAAAAGTTCCAAAAAATATTTTTGACAACGGATAATGAACAGCGAGCGCAACGGCATTTATAGCTAAATTAAAATAATATTGGTTCCATTTTTTAATCCACCGTCGCGAATACGAAAAAACGGGGGTGTTATGAGTTTGAACCCTTTGTCTCTGTGCGTGTCTGTGTGCATATAGCTCTCGAAGCAGTAAACCGATTTTAATGCGTTTTGTTTTCGGTTCGGAGCATATCTTTACCCTGCCAAAAATACCGCGTCAAAACTCGTAAAAAAAATAGTGAAAGTTCACGAGTTCTGGTCGGTATTTCATACGGTTTATGAAACGCCACTTATGGGTGAAATCTCATGAACTTTCAATGTTGGAAAGAGACTCAAAACTCGTCAAACATCATAAGTTTTGCACGACCACTGTCGTCCGTTTTTAGGAGTTTTGAAAAGTTTTTAAAAGAATTTATGATAAGAGTTGATAAGATTTCACCAGTATTTTAAAGGCTTTGCTTTTACTGGTTTCGTTAAGTTTTGAGCAGATTTTAACAAAAATTTAAATTAAAGTTGATAAGATCTTACAAGGTTTTATGAGAATACACATGTTTTCAGTAGATTTTAAAAGACCCACACTACATCAGATTTCACAAGTTTACATGAGAAAATTTACATGTTTTTAGCAGTTTTGAGCAGATTTTAAGAGAAACAAGTTCATAAAGTTTCAATGATTTTGAAAAGTTTACATGTTTTCAGCAGTTTTGAGCAGATTTTAATAGAAATATAAAGTAAAGTTAAAAAGATTTCACAAGATTTCACAAGATTGCCCATGTTTTCAGCAGTTTTTAAAAGATCCACTCTCCATCAGATTTCACAAGATTACATGATACTATTTTGGTAAGATTTTCTCGTCTATTCCTTCTTTTATAACTTGTCAAATCTCTTAAAATTTGTTTTTAGTCAAATCTGCTTAAATCTACAATATGTTTTGTTTAATTTACTTTTATATAGGTACTCACTTGACACAACTCACTTTGGTTCTCATCAAAATCCTGCTTGCTAAATCTCTTGAAATCTCCTGTGTCTGATATAAACTCTTAAAACATCTTGATAGGTAAATCTTTTATTATATATTCTTTTTAATTTATTTTTATAGGTACACATAAAATCTTTTCAACTCTCATCTTGCTTTTCAAATCTGGTTGTGCTTGCATGTCTGTATTCTACACTTTAATACTTATATAATCTTATCAAATGTTGACAACCCTTTAACCTATGTAAAAAAAAAGTCCCTTCTTTTAGACTTGTGAAATCTTGTAAAATCTTTTAAAAACATCCCTTCTTTTAGACTAAAATCTTGTAAAATCTCATAAAAATCTTGCTAAACATGAAATTTTATTGTCATTAGGATCTTTTGAAATCTTGTGAGTTTCCAATAGTCAGAAATTATTTGAAAATGATTCTCATAAGAATTTGTTAGTTTTCATATGGCATACATTTTTGCCACGTCAAGTCTCCTAAACCAATAAAATCTCTTAAAATCTCATCAAGACTTAATAAGTTTTTAAAAGTGGTTTTTTTGGCAGGGTACGCTAAGTAGTTTCGGAGATACTACGCTTTCCACACACAGCTGTGAAAAAGTTTCAGATATTATGACAAATGTAATCGGGCGTAACTTCTGAACCATTAATCCAATTATAATGAAATTTGGTGTGTAGATGTAGATTAGGCACTAGTGTGTTTAAGTTTTATTATAGTAGTTTACATAACAAGCCTGTTATGATGGTTATTAAACGCGAAGATGAATTTTGAGACGCGAGCCGCAGGAGAGTGTCTTAATTTATTTGAGCGTGTAATGACCATAACAGGCGAGTTAGTGTACTTATACTTCACCTACGACCAATGAAAATGTCATAAATATCAAAAATTATTAAAAATATCAAACGTGAATACTTAAGTCAACAACTTTCATAACCAGAAGTTTCGATGACGTTCTATCCAAAATGTCAAAAACAATAAGTTTACTAATGGACTTTTCATATATCTTTTTAAAAACAAAGTATTTTTTGTTAAAAATGCGTAATATATCAATTTAACGGGATTTTTGGTTAGGTACTAAAATTATATCAGATGTATTTAAGTTTAATAAATATTTATTATCTTAGAAATGTAGAAAAATAATTCAAATTTTTGCGTCAATTAGTGCTTTTTTAAAATAAAGTTTTATTGCTTGTCACGCCATCTTGTGGTTTACGTATAAGCTTTATTATTATACTAGGAGTGTAAATAGTCCATTATAGTCGTGTTCGGACGCTCGTTAAATTAGTATTATGGGTTGGTCTTAAGTAAAATTTTTTACCTACTCGCGTGCGGTAAAGTGTACTTTACAAACACTCTTTTGGGTGTGGAAGATTGTACTTTACTGCATGCTGTGCGGTAAAGTTAACGTTATGGCACTTTAGCACACTGTGCGGTAAATTGACTACGTTTATTTCAGAAAATTAATTACAGATATTTATATTTCTTTCTTGGGAATTTTTAAGACTTATACGTAAAATCTTGTACCTACCACACTCGCTTCGCTTCGTTCGGTCAACTGCCATCTCGTGCGGAAAAGCATCACTTTCCGAACTTGTTATGTAAATAACTATTACATTTTTTAAATTACATGCCTACGGACTACATTTCGTAAAATTGTGTAGACACCTAATAAAAAAATAAAGAAGATTGATAATAAAATTTTAACAAATAAGAATTATTTTTTTTCAATAGGATGCTGCAACTTTTCACCGTAGTGGCGTGTTTGGCCACTTTAGTTGTAGGAGATTACAACTTGGACATTCCCTACCCCTACAATTGTTCAACAAGAGCATTTTGCAGGTAAGTGCTGTGTGAAAATCATATAACTATGAGATATCTCATAGTTATATGGTGGAAATATATAGGAACTACATTTTTTTCTCTGGATCATATATTATAGATTTTGATTTTTATTAATTTTATCCCTTTTTCTTTTAGTTTTTTATTATTTTAAAATTTTCAATTTACTATAACACGCCTGGCAGATATCGCATTTATTGATGTTTTTTATTTTTCATTCACGACTTAGCAAGGATTTATGTATTTAGCGGTATTTTATTTTTGGAAAATTTTGACTACATTTTTCATCGGTTTGTCTTTATAACGTCAATGTGTTTTTTGAACTGTATTTTGGATTTGTATTTATTAACGCTTATGGTTTGTCAAAGCAGGAATTTATCAGACCGTATTTAATAAAAATTTTCATCGTAAGAACGATTCACCATAAAAACTGCAATTGGTTAAACCAATTTTTTATCCGAACCTTATTTCTTTAAACCCACTCAAAAATAAATTCGAAATTTATAAAACTCATTTTGAATCGAACCATTGTCCATCAAACTCATTCAATATCAAACTCGTAATTTGTAAAACCCATTTTTAATCCAAAACAGGAATTCGTAAGACCCGTTGTTTATCAGAAATTTGTTCTTAACTGGAATGCAAGTGACATCTACAAGGTGATTCACGACGAAATACAAATATTTTAATGGTAAGTATTACAGGCCAGGGACAACTCATATTTCGGAAACAAATAAACGTATTTACTTTAAATTTGGCACACATAAGGAGCCCCAAAAGTCATTTTTACCAATGTATAAAAAAATTAAATTCCAGGACCGGACTAAAAAAACAACACCCTGTATACTGCAATTTGCTAATTTTGGTATTACCACATAAAAGCTAAAAGATGATGTTATAATACTCTAAGATTGTATTCACCGCATTAAGTCTCAGTTTTTTAGAAAAAAGAAATAAAATTCCAAATTCTGATTCCGAGATATTAGGGTTACAAACGTACGTTCTAAATTACTAAAAACGTAGTTTTTGGTTAAAACCAATTTAAGCATAAGTAAATCAACACCCACCCTACCCAAGCAAAAAACAGGCAGGTACAGGGCCTGATTAATATTTTTTATTTTGTTTTTATAAAATATAGATACACATACTTACTTTTAAATTATTAATAAACCCTATTTTAATTTGAAATCCGTTTTCGGGATCGGTTTGAATTCGTAGTCAAATCATTAAAATTTTAGGCCCGGACTAATATTTATTTGATTTTTTTTGTCCTTATTGGAAAACAACATTTTTTTGTACTTCATTTGGAGATTTGGATATTACAACATACAAGGCAAAGGATGTTGCTATAAGAATTTTTTTAATTGATCATCATCTACAAAACCGTCCAAAGATTACAATCAGGGGATAATATACAGGGTGATCTACCATAAATGCCAACGCCTTTATTATTAGGCAGGCTTTAAAAAGTGTTTGGTACAAAAGCTGTATAACTTTTTCCAGCCCTTTAGAATATATATGCCAAAGTTGACAAGTGTCACTGCAAATGTCACATTTTGACATAAGGTTTTTTATTTTAAATTCCTCGTTTTCTTCTGATTTCAGAAACTTTTTTATAGCATGCATAATAACGGAGAAAAATGGCGGTGGTATTTATGGCAGATCACCCTGTACATTACCCCTGGTTGTAATCTTGGGATGGTTTTGTAGATGATAATCAATTTAAAAAAATATTTATAGCAACATCCTTTGCCTTGTATGTTCTGATACTAACATGTCAAAATGAAGTACAAAAAATTGTTGTTTTCCAATAAGGGTAAATAACACTAAATAAATAAAAGACCAGGCCTGAAATTTTAATGATTTCACTACAACTTCAAATCAATTAAAATTAAATTAAAAGTATATATGTGTTTGTATACTTTATCAAAATAAATTAGAAAATATTAATCCGACCCTATACCAGCCTGTTTATTGCTTGGGTAAGGTGGGTGCATTGATTTATTTATGTCTAAGTTAGTTTTAACCTAAAAATACGTTTTTAGTTATTTAAAAAGGTGATATTATTTGTAACCCTAATATCTCAGGATTGGAATTTGAATTGTTTATCTTTTTATAAAAAACTGGGACTTAACGAGTTAAACACAATCTAAAGGCGCAATTACACAGACGAACATGCTCAAATAAAAGCTCGTGCAAAAGATCTGAAATTTTTTGCGCGAACATTTTTGTGAGCTTTTCTTTGAACTTTCTTTGAACTGAACTTTCTTGAATTTTGTTCGGGTAAATTTTTGAGCAATTTATTGCTATCTATTTTGGAAAAATATTTTTAAAGATGAGAATAAATATAATTTTACATCATTGATCAGTTTTATTTTTACATCAATTCTTTAAAAAAATGAAACACCAACTTTTATTTTAAACTTTTGTGAGAAAAAGGCGACGGCAAGCGAAACATTATTATTGGCTATCAGTTTTGTCATATGCAATGTTAAAATAGTTAATGATGGAGGTAATAACATTTAATTCTTTTCTTTAACTTCTTTGGTTTTCTTTCATTATAAAAAGAAAACGGAAATGTCTTCGAAGTAATTACTTTTTAAAATGCAGGTGGATATTTTTAGAGAACTGTTCTGGAGAGTAGTTAGTTGTTCCCTGAGGGGGGATAGGGAGGTTTAGACAGTCGGAACGCAGCGCTGTCAAACACTGCTGTAATTTTGTGTGTCAATTTTCATTTGACCAAAACTCCCTCTCACTAGTCTACGGTTTTTACCTTCTCCTAACCCAGCAACAGCAATAAATAAGTGCCAATTTTTATTTTGTTGATTCTCGTTTTTTTTACAACCCCAAAAAAGTTACAAGTATACTGGCATATCCCCTATAAAAATCAGATCAATCGAAGTTGCTTATAAGGTAAAACGTGAATTTCGACATCAAATCGTTTATCCGTCGGAAAGCACTTAATTAAAAATACCTTGTTTTAAAACTTAGTCTTTCTATTTTCAGTTAAGTTCAATGAATTTCCATAAAACTATAAAATTTAAATTTGTAAGAAATTTTTATTACCAACATTTCTTCAAACAAATTTTGGTCAACATTCTCTCCAAAATTTACATGTGTTTTTTTGTACGCGATTTTGCTCGAACATTTCTTTGAACATTTGGTCAAGAGGCTCGTGTAAATGTTTGTCGGCATTTCAACATCAAAGGAACGTTTGTCTGTGTAAATGCGCCTTAAGGGTATTATAGCACCATTCTTTAGCTTTTATGTAGTAGTACCAAAATTTTCAAATGGCAGCATACAGGGTGTTGTTTTTAACAAAAATTTATAGTACTACATTTTTTTTTAGTCCGGACCTGGAATTTTATTTTTTTATACATTGGTAGAAGTGGCTTTTGGCGCTCCTTATGTGTGCCAAATTTAAAATAAATGCGTTTATTGGTTTCCGAGATACGTCCGTTTTTATTCTTGCAATATTTTCATACAGCACACTGTATAATTGACAAAAAGAGTCAAAAAATATTTTTATCATTGGATATGAGTTGCTCCTGGCCTATATTAGCTACCATTAAAATATTTGCAGTTCGTCGTGAATCACCCTGTATACACAAACTATTGAACGCAATAGTTTGTACAAGTATGCGCGCGGTGCAGCGACAAATGCATCGAAACGCCGCGCCACCTGCGTGTACGCCTTCGGTTCATGTATTATTGGCGAATGCGCAAGCAGAAATTTCTGATAAACAACGGGTCTTGCGAATTCCGGTTTTGAAAAATAATAGTTTGACATATTCCGGGTTTTATTAAAAATGGATTTTACAAAATACAAGTTTGATAATAAAGGAGTTTGATGAACCATGGTTCAATTAAAAACGGCTCTTATAAATTTCGAATTTGTTGTTGAATGGGTTTGACGAAATAAGGTTCGAATAAAAAATTGGTTTAACGAATTGATGTTTGTATAGTGAATGATTTTTTAATTGAACTTTCTTTTATTTAACTGGTTTTATTTGGCACATTCTGATAAACCATGGGCTTCCGTATTTATTTGTTTCTGTGATGCCATTTTTATTTTTACCTAGTCACCCTTCCTGCTTTCAATAAGAAAGAACGAGATTTGTAAGTACCCTCTTTTTTTCATACATTTTTAACTTTTGGTACATGTAAGTACAAGCAAAACATAGAGAAGGTTTTTTTCTATTTTCAGATCCCCTTAGAAATGCCTTTTTAAACAAAACGTACGTCGGAGAAAAACTAATAAAATTTGCTTATACATTAAAGTTTTTTCATTTTGTGGAGTTATTCCCTAAGTTCTTATTACTAATCTTTCGCTGCTTTGGGATCTTTTTGCCATAACACGTTAGGTTAGCGGTTAGAGTAGGAAATGTTATGCTACGTCGGTTAACGTCGATATAGACGTGGTAAGCGTGGCCTTGATAAAAGGCCTCACGCAAAACATTGGAAAAGTGGGATTGGAATCTATTAGAGACCTTTTGCACCTCTTATAAAAAATCCCCGTTAGGTGACTTTATCGCTTAATAATGCGTTGTGACGTAGCTAACGTCACGTTATTTTTGAGACAGCATTTTTAGCTTTTGCACGCCGCCTTTGATTTGTTTATAGCCGACTTTATACGGTATTTATTATTACAAAGATTTACAAAAAGAATTTGTCCAATAATATCTTTCATTTATAATATCTTGTGTTTTTTACGGTGAATTTTAATTATTTAATCTTTAAAAACTCAAAAACACAACACAGAAAAGGGAGGTTATGATAAGCAGATCGGAATCACTTGTCATAGTTGCCAGTGCAAATCAATGTTTTACATTTCTTACGAACTTCTAGCAAAAGAAAATGATTAAACAAAAATTGACACTTATCTTTACAATTTAAAAGAATAGAGAACATATTTGCATTCAAAAATCAATTTAAATATTTTGTTTTTCTAATTAACGTTTTACTGTCGGCAACCATGTCAATTATAAGGGATACGGTATTCTCCCGCAGATAACGTCAAACTTTATCGGTTAGTAAGGGATTCCGTTATTACCTCGTAACTGCGCATGCTCGAAATAAGCGATAAAATAAAAAGGCATCAAAATTATAGGTGCAAAAGGTCCCTATTATATCTAATGTTTTCCTTTAGCGAACTGAGAAAATACGTACCCCCAAAAGAAGAAGTTTACACAGCGACTTACAAGGGCTTTAACAATGGTTCGATAGAATTCATTCTAAAGAATACTGCGGGCAGCGAGCTAATTCTGACCATTTGGGGAGTCGAGAACCACAGATACAGGGTTCTCATCGAGGAACCTGACCATCACAGATACAAGCTGCAGTATTCTCTGGCCAAAGATCCAGTAGTTCGTCAGTAAGTAATTTTTAATACAAGCTTTTATTTAACTTCACATGTTTGTTTGATTGTTGCTATGTTTGGCACAAATCTCGCAAGTCAATTTTGACTAAATTTCGGTGAAAATACAATATGCAATGTTGGGGGAAGAAAGTTGTTAAGGGAGAATTATTTATCTATAAAGTTGGAGCATATAATTGGAGTTAACTTCGAAGTAGTAACCTTAAGGCCAATATTGAAATAATGTACACTTCTCTCCACATAAAACTGGTACAGCAGAAGGTAGCTGCAAATAAAATTTTATTATATTTTCCTATGTGCAACACTGACTTTTTGCCTTTTCATTTTAGGTTATATTTTTGGCATATGTAATCTTTTTATAAGGAGACAGCTTGTTTATTTTTTACTAATTTAAAATATGAGGGCACTAAAAATAAAAACCACATTTTAAAAAAGCAAAATAATTTATTAGCTAAACAAAAGCTACACAGTAATTGATCCATTCGACTAGCTGATCATGAACCAAGCAAGTCTACGATAGTAACCATAATAAATCGATTTCAAAAAGAAGGAACTGTCCTTCGAAAGGAAGGCACCGGTTTGACGAAAGTTACTAGCCCAAAACAATTAAATGGCCAGATCAAAAAAAATAATAAAATTAAAAACATATACAAAAAACTATTTTTAATAGCGCTAATTCTAAATAGAGCCGATATCCAGCTACAAACCTTTACCGAAAGTCTTCCCGCACGGTTTTCGTTTCCAGCAAAATATCGTTTTTCGTATCGGGTTCTTGGCAGTCGATAAACCAGAATTTGTTTTTTGTCGCTGTTGGACTCGATCTTCTCATCTGTGAAAACCACCAGCTACCAAAATTCTTCGTCCCTCAGAGAATAATTCAACGCAAAAATTAATCGAGACTGCTTCTTTTCCTCACTTAGTTTAATTTTTTTTGCCGCAATGCTACACCTTAGTCTCGAACGTTTCATCAACCTGCCTAATGTTGTTATGGATCCTGAAAATTTGATTCAATTTTTGCTTCTTTCGCTTTGGCAAACGGATGATTTTCCAGAAAATTGATTGCTTCTGGGTCTTCCTCAGGGCTTCCGCAGCACTTGCCGAATAGACCAACTACCGTCTAGTTTTGCTAAGATTAGAGCTTTATCAAATTCGGAAAGATGCGGCGTCATTTTTTTAAATTGAGATGACACTGACATGTAAAACATGATGTTGTTAGAAGTCTATGACATTGTCACTTATAGGACGACAATGCCGTACTATAAAAATTCTCAAAATTAAACAGGCTGCTAACTTCTGCTGTACCAGTTTTATGTGGAAAGAAGTGTATTACCTATGCCAGGGACGCGCAGACGATTAACATTTTCCTGGATCCATAAGAACGAACGGATAAGCCGATGTGGCGTTACTGCCAAGAAAATCTTACGTAGTGCGGAAAAGAAGCAAGCCAGGTTAATTTTTGCACTAAACTATTTACTACAAGAAGAATTTTGGAAACAGGAGATCTTCACGGATGAAAAAATCTTTCAGTGACCCCACAATGACAGCAAACAAATTTTGGTATATCGCCCGCCACGAAAAATATATTGCTGGGGACGAAGACCGGGCTGGAAGATTTTCCGTGATTGTGTAGAGTTGGATATCGGTGAGAGGACATGGGGCTCTTTTTAGAATTCATAAAAGATTTACGGCTAAGTTTTATCTTTTTATCTTGATATGATGAGAAGCTTCCAGAAGCAAGCATTCTTCATCCAGAAGGTTTTGTGTATCAACAGTGTGTGGGCCTTATAGAAAAAAAGTTAACACGAATGAATATTGTTCCCAGAAATTCCAACCACTTAATGAAGCTTTATAATCCAATGACACGCTACTGAAGAAACGTTTTTTTTTTTTAATTTTGAACATTTTTGGTTGTCTGCAAAGACTTAGATTACTCAAATTTACCGATCCTGCAAAGGTGCGCTGACTCTGGTTATGTCATTCCTTTCCTTCTTGATACTTTCTTCTTATTCGCACAATTGTGTTTTTGTTTCATCAATAATAAGCTTTAAGAATAAGTTTTTATAATAAAATTTTGAATAATTTAAAAAAATTGTTTTATTCATCAGTTTATTTATAGTCTTTTAGTAAAGTGTGGCCAGTCTCCTTATAGATCTAACCTGTAATTCTAAAACATCAAAGTCAGTTACAATAAGCAACGCAATTAGTAAAACATGAATTCAACAGATCTGCAGCTAACTTCTGCTGTACGCATTTTATGTGGCCGGAAGTGTACACTATCGGCATCATAAAAGTGGTACACTATCGGCATCATAAAAGTGGTACGTGATAAACATAGGTATTTTTTAAATTGTATGGTTAACTACCGGATTATATTTTGTGACAGACTGGTACAAAAATGTGAAAATATTGACATCAAATATTGCTTTAAAAAATAATTTTTATATTATAATAATACGCTAACGCATAAAACAACTGTAACGAAAATTAAAAAACACCACTGTAACGAAAATTAGAAAATAATAGAAACAAATTATTAGGTATATAAATTTTAATATCTAGTCATTGCGCCATTCACCTCAATTATACCGTTTAACCTTCTTGGTAGAGAATCAGCCAAAATTTCAAAAAGGTTTTCATTTTTACTAATCAATTCTTCAAAAGCATAGAATATTAACTGGACCAAGTGATGTTGATTTCCCGGCACAATATTAAAGTTTTCCAGCTTTTTTGAAATTAAACTCCAGATATTTTTCATAGGATTGGCGTCTGGGGTTTTCGCAGGTCAAGGAAGAACTTCAATATTTTGCTCCCGAAACCAAGTTTGGCAAATTCTGGCCGTATGAGCAGGTCAGTTGTCTTGTTGAAAAATAATCTGCTCTTGATAAAGTTCTATGACGGCTGGAAGCATAGTGTTCTCTAAAATGTCCACGTAAAGCTGTGCTGTGAGCTGTGACCACCATGACCTCTAGCAGAAATCCAACCCCACATATTTACCGATAATCTTTCAGTGCGATCTCATAGCGCGTTCTTGGTGGACGATACACGCGAATTTGTTTTCTGTCACTACAGGACTGGAAAACTTTTTCATCGGAAAATATTACCTTTCGCCAAAACTCTGGTTCCTTTAGAGAGTAATTAAGGGCAAAAAGTAACCTGGACTGTTTTTTTTTTGCATTTGTAAGTTTATTTTTTTTAGCGGCTACACGACATCTTAAATTAGAGCCTTTTCTTACGCGATTTCGTGCACATCCTGGAAATTGGGCTAATCTCTTTGCCTTTTTTTTTTCATAAAAGCGAAGGTCATAATCTTGTTCATAAGTTGAAACTTTCAATAAATCAGTCCCTTGTTTTCTCTCTATTGTCTGATCTTCTTCCCATCATTTTTTAATTTTTATAGTCGTGGTTTTACTGCGTCCATAATGTCTAGCCACGTTTCTAATTGACCATTGACCATAATTGTAGTTTTGCAGGAGTTGGGCTTTATCAAATAAAAAAATTTGTGGAGGCATTTTTTATTTCTTTGTCAGACTGAAATACAGAATGACAAATAAATAAAAAATGCCTCCATAAATTACTTTATTTGATAAAGCCCAACTCCTGACAAAACTACAACTAGGATGGTCAATTAGGGACGTGGCTAGACATTATGGACGCAGTAAAACCACGATTATAAAAATTAAAAACGATGGGAAGAATATCAGACAATAGAGAGAAAACAAGGGACTGGTTTATTGAATGTTTCAACTGATGAACAACATTATCACCTTATCGATTTTATGGAAGAAAACCCTTTTGCATCTGTTGCCCAGGCAAAGAGATTAAACCAATTTCCAGGATGTGTAAGAGTGGCACGAAATCGCGTAAGGAAAGGCTCTAATTTAAGATGTCGTGTAGCTGCTAAAAAAAATAAACTTACGAATGAAAAAAAAACAGGCCAGGTTACTTTTTGCCCTTAATTACTCTCTAAAGGAACCAGAGTTTTGGCGAAAGGTAATATTTTCCGATGAAAAAGTTTTTCAATCCTGTAGTGACAGAAAACATATTCGGGTATATCGTCCACCAAGAACGCACTACGAGGAAAGATATATTGCTGGTAACAACGATCGCGCTGGAAGATTTTCGGTAAATATGTGGGGTTGTATTTCTGCTAGAGGTCATGATGCTCTATTTCGAATCAATGGAAAACTCACAGCACAGCTTTACGTGGACATTTTAGAGAACAACATGCTTCCAGCCGTCACAGAACTTTATCAAGACCAGTTTATTTTTCAACAAGACAACTGCCCTGCTCATACAGCCAGAATTTGCCAAACTTGATTTCAGGAGCAAAATATTGAAGTTCTTCCTTGGCCTCCGAAAACCCTAGACGCCAATCCTATGGAAAATATCTGGGGTTTAATTTCAAAAAAGCTGGAAAGCTTTAATATTGTGCCGGGAAATCAACATCACTTGGTCCAGTTAATAGTCAATGCTTATGAAGAAGTTATTGTTGAAAATGAAAACCTTTTTGAAATTTTGGCTGATTCTCTACCAAGAAGGTTAAATGGTATAATTGAGGTGAATGACTAGATATTATTAAAATTTATATAACTAATAATTTGTTTCTATTGTTTTATAATTTTCGTTACAGTTGTGTTTTTTAATTTTTGTTACAGTTGTTTTATGCGTTAGCGTATTATTGTAATATAAAAATTATTTTTGAAAGCCATCTTTGATGTCAATATTTTCACATTTTAGTACCAGTGTGTCACAATATATAATCCAGTAGTTAACCATACAATTTATAATATACTTATGTTTATCACGTACCACTTTTATGATGCCGATAGTGTATATGTAATGTAATATATATTTATTTCTATAATATGCCCATACTTGGGCATTATTATTTGGAGAAAATATTTTATGATTATTCCTAACCTATAAAATAATTTAGGCTTTCAATAGTGGATACCAGCTCCTCAAATGTAGTGACCGCCTTGGATGGAATCGAAGACAATCAAGTTAAGGTTATCTTGAATCCTTTTTCAATTGAGTTTTATCAAACTGGCACTCTAAGACAGACGTTCGATGGTAGCAGACTTGTTATGCAGAACGTAAGTGTACCAATCCACTGATAATAAAATCTTACTTATATTATATTTAATGCGAAGGTTTGTTCCTTAATCACACAAAAACGGCTAAACCTATTTGAACAAAATTTGGTAAGAAGATAGGGTGTGACCACATCACATTTTTGAATACGTAAATCCATTCTGAATATCTAGTGAAAAATCAAAAAGTGACCCGTTGGACAATCCCATGATGTGTTTTGGAAATTTGGAATATTCCAAGAATATTCACGCAATATACCAATATTCTTGTTATGTTGGTAGGTTTTATTTTATTAAAATCGTTTTATGGGAGCAAAAGATCAACAAACCGGGAAAAAACCGCGGGTAAAGCGACCATTCGACTGTTCGTGAAAACCATAACAGGCTGGACCAGAAAGAACCAGACTGTCTTGTTTTAACTGCCAATTTTTTTTTTGAATGTCGGATTTTAACGCAAAAAAACGTTTCTGGAAAGGAAATAACAGTTATCAAAAATTCAAAATGGCGGATGTCCAAAAGTTTGATTAATAAATTTTTTTAAGAGATAAAAAAAAAGCTATGGGTTTTTTCGTATATCAACTTTTTGCGTAAAATAAAACTGAAACTGAATTTAAGTAAATCAGGTTTCGTTATCTTTTCGCCAATTTTGTTGACAAGTACATTTTACAGAAGCTAACAATATGGCTTTGTTTTCTAAATTTCAAAAAAATAACATTTTGTGACAATCCAAGATGGCGAATATCTTACAATTTTTTGCATTTTTAAAAACCCGTTGGCTTTTTTCTTAAACCATTTTGTATATTTCTTTGCTACACAGAAAAGTACCAACTATTATCTGTTAACCCATGTATGATTTGTTTTAATCTATTAAGAAATAAGAAAAATATTGGGATTCTACTGTAATACCTTTTTTGTCTACAGTTGATTGTTGCTGCACATGGTGATCATATTCGCCTAAATTTTTAGTGCTACTTTAGTTCTTGTTTATTGTTGATTGAAATTGACGTTAATTTTTGATTTTATTCATAAAAGGTCTTACACTTGAATCTCAATATTTTTCTTATTTCTTAATAGATTTTACCAAATGAAACATGGGTTTACAGATAATAGTTGGTACTTTTCTGTTGCAAAAAGCCAACGGGTTTTTTAAAATACATAAAATGTAAAGTATTCGCCATCTTGTATTGTCACATGTTATTTTTTTGTCATTTAGAAACAGAAGCCTTATTGTTAGCATCTGTAAAATGTCCTTGTCAACAAAATTGGCGAAAAGATAACGAAATCTGATTCACTTAAATTCAGTTTCAGTTTTTATATTTTATGAAAAAAGTTGGTGTAGGAAAATCCCCATAGTTTTGTTATTTCTCAACATAATTTCTCAAGTGATACATCAGTTTACCGACAATAGATAGAAGTTTTTTATGGTTGAAAATAAAAATATACAAAGTGTCTCAAAAAAACCCCAACGTTTTTTTTTAAATGCATAAAACTTTTGGACATCCGCCATTTTGAATTTTTGATAAATATAATTTTTTCACTCATCTGCAAAAAGGCTATTTCAGTGCCTTGGACAATAAATAAAAAATTGGTAGTTAAAACAAAACAGTCCGGTTGTTTGTGGTCCACCCTGTTATGGTTTTTTTGATGAATATTTAATATTCAGAATATAATAAATCACACTGTACATTCTAAAGCCTGCGATCAATTTCGATTTGTTAAGCGTTGCGTCTCCATTCTGTAGGTATTTGCTTTGTCGTTCTACTACCAGGAAGGGGTGAATCTGATTTACAAGGTGGGATAGCTTTATTCAAAATGAATGAGATGACAAAGCAACACGCTCTGCACGAAAAATAACGCTGTTTATTGATTTCTTTGGTCGTTTGTGTAGCGAATGCTGGTTTGGCCTTTTCCAGAAAGATATCATCAGAATGGACGAAATTATACATTTCATTTTCTAATAAACAATAAAATCTTTTCTTCCCTAGTAGAAATTAAAAACACCAACTTTATGCAACCTGGCGCGACTTCGAAAGGAAATAAAAATCCAATGCCCGTGTAGTAAACAGAGTCCACGGCACCTACAGCTCACAGTCGAGAGTCGGGTATTTCCTCGACCGTTGCCCCTCTCTAGGAGAATTTGTAGACATATCTTGTACACAGTTATTATTGCAACATTCCGGATTCCGGAGATAATTTCTGTTGGATTTATTAAAATCGTACCCTTAAACTCCTTATCAACTCTGTATAATTAATTAATGTAAATTTTTGTAGACCAACAAAAGTCAAGCATTTGCCTTTTCACTTGTGTTTGACAAATCAACAAGTTTCATGGGATTGCACGAGCACGCTGATTGGTTAAACCTTAGACACACCGCTGATGCCAGCATCGACCCCTACAGGTTGAGAAATACCGACTACGGTACCACCAAGTACGATGTTAATACCACCGAGTCTATGTATGGATCCGTACCAGTGCTTTACAGTTTTGGAGGGTAAGTTTTTCTCCACTTTAATCGATTTCCTTTTCGCAAAAATAAAATTATATTTGACTTTTTTTTGTCTCTGTAGAAACACCGGAAGCTCTTCTGGTTCCTTTGTTCATAACGCAGCAGAAATGTACATTGACATTGACAATAAGAAGCACGAAGCCTATTTTATGGTAGATGGCGGTACCCTCGATGTCTTCGTTCTGTTGGGTCCTTCTTTGAAAGAATCCGTTAAGCAGTATTTGGATCTTACCGGTCATCCTCATTTACCACAGGTGAGATGTAGATACTACACAACATACAATTACTACACTATACAATATACAATATACGATATACGATATACGATATATAATATACAATATACACTATACAATATACAATATACGATATACAATATACAATATACAATATACAATATACAATATACAATATACAATATACAATATACAATATACAATATACAATATAAAATATAAAATATAAAATATACAATATACAATATACAATATACAATATACAATATACAATATACAATATACAATATACAATATACAATATACAATATACAATATACAATATACAATATGTAATATACCATTATAATGTACAATATTTATCAATAATGATACATCTTCGTTTAGCTTTGGGCTCTAGGTTACCACCAATGCCGTTGGGCATACAACACCACCCAAGACGTAAAGGATACCATTGGCGGTTTCGACAATGCTAGTTTTCCATTGGACGTGCTATGGTTGGATATTGAATATACGTCAGACAGAAAATGGTTTACCTGGAACATTTCCAGCTTTCCTGATCCAATTGAAATGTTGGATTGGGTAGACTCCCAGGGTAATTATTTTATATATAAGATTCAATTAGACTAGTTAATTAGTTTATCGGAGTGTTTTTTTAATGTGTATGTACCTATCACTAAGACGAAGATATATGATTTAATCAGATAGAAATATATTTTTAGGACACAGAAAGATCGTCCCAATCAGTGATCCCCACATCAAAATCGATGACAGCTACACCATTTACGTCGAAGCGAAGCAACAGAACCTCTTTGTTAAAGATGAGGGCGGTGTTGAGGACTACGTCTCTGCTTGTTGGCCTGGAAACGTGTCTTGGATTGACTACTTAAACCCTTCAGCAAGGTACCTTAACCCTAACCTTAATTGTCATTTTGTGTCCCTTATTTTTGACTTAAGGAAACCAAGTAAGAATATTGGTATATTACGTGAATATTCTTGGAATATTCGGAATATCTAAAACCATCCTGTGAATGTCCAACGGTTTACTTTTTTATTATTCACTGAATATTCAGAAATTAAAAAAAAAACCTTATTAAAAAAACAACATACCTACGATGTTTTTCCGTTGAGCATTAAATTACCCACACAGTCTATTTGATGCCCTGCTTTTTTAGTTGTTTAGTTGTCTAACAGTAATCGACCATATTTTTTGTGACCTTGCGGCTCTGGTATCTTTTTTCCATCTCTTTGATATCTTGATAGTCTTTCACTTTACTCTTCACTTACGTCCCCAAGATTCTTTGGGAATTAGTCCAAATGGGAATGTAAAAACAATATCAACACAGTTTGGGTCTTTATTATTTCCTAGAATATATGTACAACTTCTTTAAAAGCATTCCATGCATGTTTTTCCTTATCTTCCATTACATTTTCAAATTCTGTATCTTTCGTCAAGAACCTAACGTGCGGCCTTACAAAGATTACTTTTTTAATTTTGCCTCTTACAGGGTCGCAAATGGTTTGCACAAATATTTAAAACAATTTCCTTCTTTGTTTAATGCCTCAACATATTGTTTTATAAGTCCAAGTTTTATGTGAAGTGGGAGAACTAAAACTTTTGAGGTTCAATAAGACTTTCGCGAATAACATTTTGTCTCCACTTGTTAAAGTCTCTCTTTGTGCTCAGCCTCTTTATATCGAATGCGGATCTCGATTCCTGCTATCCCACTTAAACAGCAAACTTCCCAGTTGTGACTTTCATATTGTATTCCTGTAAATTTTCATAGTTTTCCTTTAAATGAACTGAATGGCTGGCCGGAGCAGAAACGAAACCACGGAAAATCATTTTTGAATTAATATCTTTTTATTTTTAATTAATTTTTTAATTTATAATTTGGATTACTACATTCATTTTAAAATGTATTAAATTGCCTATTATAGGATTTTTCATATTTGTTCTCTTTTCTGCAAAAAAAATCTCTGGGTGATAGAGACCAATTGTATCTTAATTAGTTATTTTTATATAAAAACTGAGCTTAAAAAATAAAATCATACAAGTCTGTGTAATCAACCACAGTATTTTACCACAACCTGAAAAAAGGGCTAAGGGCAGGCCAAAGTTTGAGAGGTATATTTAGGATCAAGATTCCTATCTGATAAATTTCTAACTGAATTTCTCTATATGGTTTTTTAGAGATTTCTACGCCAAACAACACCTTTACGAAAACTTCCCATCCACTTCAACCCTCGGAGGATTCTGGAACGACATGAACGAACCGACTCTGTTTGACAACTTACCAGAACGCACAGCTCCTTTCGGCGTCACTCACTATGGTGGAGTTAAGCATAGAGACGTTCATAATATTTATGGAATGTTACAGGTACCTTAAATGCCATACAAATGCTACATGTACAAAACTTCAATCCTAATTTCTTCGTAAATAATTCACCCGAAATGTATAGATAGTCGTTTGGTCGGTCTCACGGATTGGGTTATTGATGGTCATATCAGGTATGTCGGCAGAAAGTGCCGGGGTCCCGTACCGGCATCTTTATTGGCCCGAGGGGACATTTCCGTACTTTTTTTGGACCGAGGTCTCATATACATACTGTCAAAAGGCCATTTCTAGCCTAATGCTGGGCTTGCATTAGGCTGTCACTTTTTTTTTATAACGATGGCCTATTGTAGTTGCATTGACGGTCTCACGGATTGGGATATTGATGGGCTATGTCAGGCATGCCGGCAGAAAATACCGGGGTCCCGGACCGCCATCTTTATTGGCCCGAGGGGATATTTCCGTACATTTTTTGAACCGGGATCACATAAACATATTGTTAAAAGGCCATTACTATGACTGGCCATGATTCTGCAAGAGGCCAACAGTAAGCCGTAGTAAATTGTTTACTGGGCTCTCCTTTGTAATAAAAAAAAAACTGGTTCCTGATATATATATAAAAGCGTTATGGAACTCTATCTTTAAAACACCTTTTTCTGACTTATGATTTCGCAACCATTTTTAGATCTAAAACCGAGTTGAGGTGGTTGAAAAAATTGACCTAATGATTCATTTATTGAAGAACAAATAATTGTAGCAACAAGGCGGCGAAAACGCGGGCCTTCTGCGATAGGTCTTATTCCAACATCTTTTTTATTTAGGCATAAAGGCATGCCCCGTAAAACTATTTAAGCAACTGTGGGTTGGATCCGCAACTAGTTCTAGTTATTGTGATTTACTGACACTGGTTTTTTTGCTTTTTTTTAGACAATGTCCACCCACAGCGGTCTGATAGCCCGTGATGAAGGAAAACTCAGACCATTTATTTTGACCCGCGCCTTCTTTGCTGGTGGGCAAAGGTAAGCCTATCCATTCTTTCGTTTCACCAAAATACCTAATTGCCTTATTTTTTTTGTATGAGAATATCTTGATTAGATTTTAGATTAGATTTTATTTGCCATAATAAATATACAACAATAGTTACATAAATATGGTAAGTCAATAAATTAATATGATGATAAAATTACATATTATTAATAAAACTAACAAATAATAATTTCTATTCAGATTTTGTATATAAAGGTCAGAACATTTTACGTTTTATTTTGTAAGAAGAAATGTGTGTGACATAAAAATAAAAAACAACAAAGGACTTTTAGTATCTATAACAAATTAACATTTAAAATAATAAATAGATGAGTTAAAGTAGGACAAAATTGACTTAAATACATTAAAAACAGAAAACTGACAAAATGACTAAAAATTAGTAAAAGTTTGAAAATACGTGATAAAACTATCAAACATTGTAGAATGGTACGGAGCGGCTGCACCGCAACAGAAACCAATAGTCAGTAGGATCCCAGTTTCTTAGTGGTGATTACTGCTTAAAAATTCAGCTACAGAATGGGGCTCGATTTTACATAGAAAATCAAAACAATGCTTTTTAAAGTGTTTGAATCTGTCAAGGGTTTGTATTTTTTTTGGTAAATGATTGTACAATTTTAGGGCGGCATAGATAGGCCCTTTTTCTGTCAGCTTTAGTCTGTGGTGAGGATAGATATATAGGTTATTTTGGTTTCGAGTATTATATGTATGATGGGAACGGTATTTTGAGAATATTTCAGGATGTTTTTTTAGGTGCAGTACGCATTCAAAGATGTAAATTCCTGGAACAGTAAGATAGTGATTCTTATTAAAAATACCGCGGCAACTCTCGGATGATCCCATTCCAAAAATTATTCTAAATGCTCTTTTCTGTACCCTAAAAACCTCCTCCAAATGGCTACTGCCCCCCCCAAAGTGTAATTCCATACCTAATATTTGAATAAAACATTCCATAGTATATTGATTTTAAAGTGATATTGTTTTTAAAGGTTTTTACTAGTACTCTAACTGCGTAGCATGCACGACTTAGTTTTTTAGAAAGGGATTCAATATGGGTGGAGAAAGTCAGCCTGTCATCTAAAGTAATACCAAGTATATTCGCATTTTCTACAAACTTAATATTGTCGTTTTTAAATGTTATGGTATCTGGTTTATTTATATTAATATTTGAGAACAACATTAGTTTTGTTTTATTTGCATTTAGGACTAACTGATTTTTCTCCATCCATTCGTCCGTTTTAGTTAATGTAAGTGTTAGTTTTTCGTTTGATTTTAACGGAATTATAGTGTTTGCATCATCTGCGTAAGTTGCCATTACATTCATCTCTTCATTAGTGTCCATAAAGTCATTGAGATAAATTATAAACAATATAGGTCTCAAAATACTTCCTTGAGGGACATCTGTGGTTATTTCTGTCGGTTCCGAGAGTATTGTGTTGTTGTCTTTCTTTATTAAAGTTTGCTGTTCACGTTTAGTTAGGTATGAATGAAATAGACACTGTGGAACACCCGTGATGCCGTATGCATCCATTTTTGTCAGGAGTATTTTGTGGTTTATAGTGTCGAACGCTTTTGATAGGTCCAGTAATAATCCGCAAGCAGCGGTTTTGGATTCTAAGAAATTTAGGATTGCTTTGTTTACTTCAAGTAATGCCGTTTCTTGTTGACTGAAAATCGTATAGAGTTCGTTTATGCCGTCGAGCGTGCCTGTCTAATTTACTTTACGCTCTTTTTTACGTGAAAAAAAATAAATTAGACAATTAAGTACATACATAGGGGGTGCGGCTTAATATATATTTTTTGGATTCAGTAATGTATGTTGTTTTGGCCTTGTTAACTTGTATTTCTCGCACTTAAAGCTTATCCGAACGCCTCTTTGAGTCGTTCATGTAACTGCTTTTGCGTGCTGGAAAGTATCAATTTGCGCACTTGTCAGGAAATAACTATTGCCTACCCAAGAAGCATTTTTGGTCAGAACTTGGATGCTATATTCCTATACAAATTAAACAGGGACTCAATTACGTATTAAGTCTCATTTTTCTACCTATATAAGTGGGAACAAACTAATGTAAATTTTCCCTTTAAAATATAGTAGTTAATTGTACAGACAGGTCAATAGAAAAATAAAAAATAGGTTTTAATAAAGAAATCTTGTAAATAATAATGGCTGCTTAATATAGTTTGAAAATCCATATAATAATGAATTGGTTTCAAGAGAAACTTAATTACAAAATTCGGCCGAAATCCGCGTGGCAAAAAAGTCTTTCCGATAAACTTCGATATTTTGTCTTTAAAAAACACAGGCGCTTTTAAAAACGTAGGATTTAATGTAGGATTAATGGTAGGATAATTTTTTCTTTTGTATTTTTGGAAAGGAGCATTAAGCTCTTTAGCATACTTACAAAATAAATGTATATATATATATATATATATTCTTAGTTATATATGAAGTAGTGTTTTTTTTTAGAGGATAATTTCTATTATTAGCCTATGTAGGAACAGATAAGTGATATATTGAGCCACGCGAGAAGTTTTGTCTTTGTGGCGTACTATGGTATTTTTTTGCGCAGATAGGGACTAGAAATGGTTTAAATTGTTTTTGTAAAGTTGTAAGATTTTGGTGTAACTAAATGTCATTTTTTATTTATTATTTTATTATTATATAAAATAATTTAGTTAAATACCTGTTAAATTATTAGTAGGTGTGCTAAAATCCGCTTATAGTAGGACATGTTTTTTGGTAAATTTAAAGACTTTAAAGAAATTTGATAAAAATAAATTATTACCACTTTATGTCTTACAAACTTTATGCTTTGAATAATTACAATTTTTGCTGTTTTTTGGATAAAAACGGCAAAATAAAAACCATATGAACGACACCACTAAATATTGTTATTTATTTCCATCTTTCTCTCAAATGCTTTTTTGTAATGTGTTGTCTCTCTCCAACAACTTTAAATATTTTTTATTTTAAAAGAGAAAAAGTGTTATATTTTAGGAATCGAAAGTTTGAAAATCATGGCATAAAAATGTGAAAAATATAGTAAAAATTGCTTAAACAAACCCATTACCTCTAAAATTATGCTAAAATATTTTATGCCTTAAATTACTATCATGGCTTTATCCTCATGGCCGTACCATTACTAATCAGAAAATATATTTGGCACTTTCCTTAATTGAAAAATATCAATTTTAAAATTAATTTTTGCAATAGTTGCCAAACACGCACACACAGGCGCGCTCATTACCGCCAATATTACGTTATTTTTGTAATCTGACCAAAGACAATATTTTTAACAGGTATGCTCTAAAATGGAGCGGAGACAACTGGGGCTATTATGACAACTTAAGAATCAGCGTACCTATGGCACTGACGGCTAACTTGGCAGGTATCGCATTCTATGGAGCCGATATTCCCGGATTTAATTTACCGGACAATAAGGCCGACGAAGAGCTTTACGTCAGATGGTATCAGGTAAAACTATATGATTATACGATATTTTTGCACTAACCAATTTAAGGTAGCCCTAGTACTAGGGAGCCCCTAAATTTAGGTAGGGCTCAATTTTCGTTTGCTTGAGAGTTTAGGTGACCCCTTAAACACTCTAGGTGATCGCTAAATCTAGAGAGTCGATATCGGCGCCCCCTAACCTTTACCTAAGGTCTACCTACACTAAATCTAACCTAAAAAAAACCATTGTGAGGGCGTTTTAGTATTTTTTTGGGTAATAATCAACATTTTTAACGATGTGAAGGGGTGTCATGATGACCTCTGGTTGAAAATTGTAGGTGACGGATTTCATGGAGAAATCCATGCTGTAAGCAGGAATAAATAGGGATATTTTAGAACGCTCATTTGAAACTTCGTACTGGTTGTGGTAAATACTGCGTCTGCGTAATGTCTAAACGTCATTCCATTGTGGTAATTAATCTCTACCACTGCCTTGAGCTACGAATCCATTTTGTTGTGGTTGTGGTTATTTTTCTGTTTAATTTTAAAGAATTTTGGGGCAATTAATTGTAAATATAATAAAATATTATCAGGTTCCAACCTATAAAACACTTATTTTGTAAAATTTAGCCCAACTTTGTGTGACAGTTTTTAATGTGTTGCAAAACTATTGTAAAATCGATGGTAGTGGTAGTGGTTGTTAAACACTAGCACAGCGGCTATCAAAGTTATCAAAATTTTGAGCGTTCCAAAATTTCCCTAATTGTTTTTATTGTAGCCGCACTGTACTTGCCGTTCGAGATGAGTTTTTAAATCTTTTTAATATGTCAGCTGTTTTAATTTTCAATGTGTGCCCGGGATATTAAAAATGGCTTTTGATTGCTTAAGAAAGTCGTATTGCTTCTTACTGTCCTGCATGTATAACTTACGGAATTCTAAATCCACCCTAAACTCTTCATCGGGTACTTTATGCCAACGTTTTTGAGACTGCGGGTGTAGCAGAAATACGGATGGATTCTCGAATAACGCGGTGGGGGCGCAGACGACACATGGTCAGTGTAAATCGACCTTCTAATAGTGGCAATTCTTTTGTCCACGAAGTCATCAACAGAAGTAAAGTGAAGAAAATATAATTAATGTACACCTTTATTTCTACAATATAGTTTAATGCTAAATAAAAAAGTGTTGAATATATAAAAAATTTAAATACAAAAATGTTGACATTATTTTGACATTTGGCCATAATTAAAAGAAAGGCTAGTTGTGTTTGCCGCGATTTGCCACTCGTTAGCCACAAAAATGCGACGATGCCAAATGTAAATCATGCACCGAGAATTTTTTTTTAGTAAAGTGGTTTTGGCTGGCGCCTATGTTGCCAAACAACCTTGCTGGAACAGCAAAGTTTCTGCTACAACTGCAGAGTTTCTTGCTAGAACTGGGATAGGAAAATAATGTTTAGTAACCCAAAAAAATAGTTACGCCAGCCAACAAATTTAGTAACCTAACATTCTAGCAAAAAAATTTGCTGTCTCAGCTAAGAACGTTGCTGTTTCAGCAAGATGTTTTGGCTAAATAGGCATCAGCAAAGTTGAAAATTTCTCAGTATACCTAAGTAGGGATATGTCAGAAATTTCTAACCTTAGGATCTACCTAGAATTAGGTGATACCTAGGAAGGTCAATGCTAGAGCGCGGTTGGTGCAAATAGGCAATAAATGCCCAAGAAGCAAGAAGATTGGTCCGCCAACGTTGTTGTAACGTCGACTTACATAATTTCTCTGGCTAGCGCACTTCCAGCTCACGCATGCACATCAGGGTCTGAATTCTTGAGCAGGGAACGACATAGATTTGTGTCGAATGATCCCACGTTGAACGCAGTTCGTGTTCTTGAGCGGGGATCGCTCCTTCCATTCTATCAAAAATTGGGTGTTCGCGCTCCCCGAGTACAAAGCCGGGAATCGATCCCATTTCTCAGACACGCATGGGCGTAAATACTATCTTTTTAGGTCTAAAATGAAGAAGAAGTTCCAAGAAAAATCATGTTTTTTTGGGGGATGGGATCATTCCCCGGGATTGATCCCTTCTCTTGAGGGATCGCTCCTTCTAATGAAATTCAAGAATTAGGCCCCGGAGCGGTTCATTTGGTATTGAGTCCTGGCCAATTTGATATTTTGCATACACAAGCATTGCCATTATAGTATCTTATAGTTATATATACGGGTAAAACTTTTAATTAAAATTTTTCCTATAGAGTTATTGAAAAAAGCGACTAAAAATCACGTTTTATCCAGTTTTCCTTGGGTTTTATATAAGCAAAAAAGTAAAAAATTGTTTTCTTCTATACACGAATGTTCAGAAAAATCTAAATTGATATCGTTAAAAGTATTAATAAAATTGTAGATTAATTTTAAGGGTCTGTGTATTCTAAACCGTTATACCAATTTGACACAGCGTTTTAATTTGTTTTTTAGACCGGTATCTGGTTACCATTCTTCAGAGCCCATGCCAATAATGGTGTTCCAAGGAGAGAGCCATTCCGTTTTACTAAAGAGAATCAGGTTATACTTCATGACGTTATTGGACTCAGGTAAATGAACAACCTCGTAGTCGGTGCGCAGATGTACGGAAATCGTAAAACAACCCTTAATATTAATGTTAGCAAAAATACACTAAACAATTTTTTGACAATTTTCTAAAGTTTAGAGAATTCCCTAAATTTAATGAATTCTCCAAAATTTTAGAGAATTCTCTAAACTTTTAAAGAATTTGCTAAAATTATAGAGAATTCTCTAAATTTTACAGAGATCGGTAAAATTTTAGGAAATTCGCAACTTCGCTAAAATTTTAGAGATTTCGTTAAAATTTTAGATAATCCGCTAAAATTTTAGAAAATTCATTCAAATTTTAGAGAGATCGCTTAAGTTTTAGAGAATTCGTTAAAGTCTCAGAGAATACGCTAAAATTTTTGAAAATTTGTTAAAATTTTAGAGTAACTGTTTTTCAACCCCTACTTAGAATTAAGTTATTTACGACTTTCTTATATCTGCGTGCCGACTAAAAAAACTTTAGGCACTTTGATCACCTGTTCAAATATAAGGTTAACTATAAACGGATGTGAATGGTTTTTGGACTTGTTGATCAACAAGTTCTTATTATAAAGAACGGTAGGCCATGCGTCGTTTTCTTAACTAGTGGCGCAAAAACAATGGGCCTGACAATTCCCGTGTACGTAGGCCACTTTTTTGGCCTGTTGCACGCCCACTATCCATGGTTTAGCCCTGAAAGCCTGCCTCTTTCGCAACAGAATAGATTTTGAAATTAACTCTGTGTTTCTGACTTCCATTATCTATATTTTATTTAGACACGACGTTTCCATCAGTACAATCTCTGATCATCTTCAGGTGCAAACTACAATCTATTCCTAAGGCTACGTAGTTATATACTATGGAAACTGACTCAACCGTTAAGTTTTAAGAAGTTGGCTTCGCCCAAGGAGGGGGCTTCCAAATATTTGGAATTTTAACACTTGGTTTACTGAAAGCACCCTGATTCTGCCCAATAAATGCAGCTTCAAAGAATTTTCGTTTCTTCCAGTCTAACTCCTTGTGCTTTATTTAATCAAATTTTATTTATTTAATCAGATTTTATATTAACTGTAATTATTTTTTAGTTTGGATTTTGAATAAAATATTCATTCAATCATTCATTCATTAAAGTATGATTCAGCACACTCACAAGTAACTTGATGAATGCATTCCTTATTTTGTTTGTTCTTCGGTTTTGTTTTACTAAGAAGGCCTCGAATTGTATTATTAGATTTAAAAACTGTTTTAATAATTAAGCTGTTTGCTACTCTTCGAATTTTCTCTGATACTCCTTTAATGTATGGAATTGTAAGGATGCATTTGCCTGGTTTTGGTCTTGTAATCTCTGTCCTGTTTGCTGAAATTTAGAAATAGTATCTGTTATAAATTTAAGGCTGTAACCATTCCGCTGCAGATCGTTACAAATTTGAACGGCTCTATTATACAAAGTTCTTATTATGCCTTGTTTGGTTGTACCAGAATGATTATACCTTGATTTCAATATTGTTCTGTGTGAGTGGGTTTACGACAGACTGTTGTTCTGATGTCGCTTTCTCTCTCGTCGTTTGACAAGTACATCAAGAAAAGGAATTTGACAGTTTTGCTCCAACTTCATTGTGAATTTAATGGTAGGTCTTATGTTATTTAGGTAGTTAAGAAATTCTGAAAGTTGTTGGTCATTCCCGGTCCATAACTTCTTAAACTTCACGGTTGAGTGATTTTTCATAGTACATAAGTACGTAGTCTTAGGAATAGATTGTAGTTTGTACCTGAAGACGATTAGAGATTGTACTGATCGAAACGTCGTGTATAAATAAAATATATACATTATTGTTTTAAACTTTCAGACAAGAATAGATTTTTCTGGGATGCAACATTCTTACATCGCCTGGAGCCAACGGCGCAAAAAAATTGGATTTTTTTTAAAACTGGATTAATGAGGGGCAAACGTTGTCTAGATACCGTTGCACGTTGTGGAGCACATGCAACATGGAGCATTTTTTCAGCTAAAAATTTTGAAATATTATGCAAAACAAATTGCCCTTTAAAATATTCTAGTGGGTCGTCTTACTAAACGCTTTTAATATTTTTGTGCGAACAAAATTAACTAGCAGTTTCAAGTTTTAAATTTTGACTTAAGTGCCTAAGCCCCCCCCCCCCTCCCTAGGGCTATTAAATATCGACTCCTAAAGGATAAAAGGGTTATTTGAGAATAAGCGGATACTCCAGCCCCCCTAGGAACTTCTAGTGCCTCCCCAGGATCAATTTCTACATACGTCAGTGAAAAAAGCGTACAGATGAATTAAATTTTTTCTCGTGGGGAAAAATATTTATTTATTTATTTTTTTAAGAGAACCTTATGTTTGAAATTAACTCTGTGTTTCGGACTTCCATTGTCTATATTTTATTTATACACGACGTTTCGATCAGTACAATCTCTGATCGTCTTCAGGTGCAAACTACTTTCTAAACTAAACTTTCAAAAAGAACATTATGCATTATATTATTGCTCATTTTTTATAGGTACAAACATTTACCCTACTGGTACACATTGTTTTATGACCATGTGCGAAACGCAGAACCAATCATTAAACCTCTTCTTTTTGAATACCCATTGGATACCGCAACTTACAAACTAAACGACGAGTGGTTAGTAGGTAAGGCATTTGATAACTTTGACAGCGTGTAACATCATAACGGTTAAGGATAGAACAAAACGGTTTTTACGTTCCTATCTTGGTTTTTTACATGGCAAATTTCACCTATAAATATTTTTAGAATCCCAAAATGCAAAATATAATGGGTGTTTTGAAAGTGTTTGAAAAGTTTCTATTGTATATTTTCCAAAGTAGTGTTGGCCACTTTCCTTGGGACTCCCGGTATATATATATATATATATATACGGCAATGATGATTTTTAGGTAGCGACATCTTGGTGGCCTCCGTCTACAATGCCAGTTGTACTAAAGTCAATGTCTACTTCCCTGGTGGTACCACTCAAAAATGGTACCAAATTAATGGTGACAAAAAGGTTTATGCAGGCACAACTAATGGAAAGGGAATTAATATTAATGTTGACCAATCTTATGTAAGTTATATAAACAGGGTTTGTCAAAAATCTGAGCCTATCCTAATATCTCCAAAACTAAAAGAGACAGAGTACTTTTCCACACATGTGCGGAAAAGTAGATATTATTTTCAAAGACTAATAATAATCAATTAGTGTAAATCTTGAGTGTTCGTAGAAAAAATAGCGTACATACAACTCTTGCTAATACACTTGTTATGTAATATACTATTTTGTAGGCTCCAGTGTTCTACAGAGGAGGTAGCATCATTGTCAGGAAAGAAACTGTCAGGAGGTCGTCCACAGAAATGAGGAGTGATCCTCACACTGTGCATGTTATACTGGGAGATGTAAGTTAATGTCTTAAGATTTAATATTTATGCGTAAGACACCGGCGTACTCAGAGAGGGAACCCCCACCCCAGAGTCATTGAATATAGACTTCTATCATAAGGCGATAATAAATTTATGTTTTTTATTCCGTGGATTTATGTACATGGTAATTCATTATATTTTGGTCATGTTTGGACGCCTATAATATCTTAATAACTAGATGGGATAGATGATATGATTTTGGTATTAAAAAATAGCTGCTGTCAACACAATCGATTCTTTACTACACGTTCACTAAATATCAATTTTGACAAATCTTACATTTTTTTTAATGGAACCATATGCTCCTAGCAGATTATTTTAATGAATCAGATATTCCCCTTTCCAAAAATATATTGTTTGCCCATGGCAAATAAACTGTAATGAATGTTTATTTTTTAAAAGTACTCACGACAATGAAAACAGTGGAGGCACCCATTAGTTTGTAGTTTTTCACATGACAGTTGATAAAATAAAAGTGACAAAATACCGAAGTGATTCTGTCGCATTTGTTTTATGGAAATAAAAGGTTTGGGTATTGGTCTCGTAAGCGTCGATTTTTTGTGTAAATTTAATTATTTCTTGAGTTATTTGCAAATATCTTGCAAGCTATTAATAAAAACCCGAGGGAGTATTCACTAGTGTGAAATTTGTGACGCGATTTCCCGTTTAACATATTTTTCCTATGATTTCGCGCAATTTCGCAAAGACTTTTGCGGGATTTCGAGTGATTTCGCAAGGATTTCGCGCAATTTTGCAAGGATTTTGCAGCCAAAATGTGACGCGCTTTTGCGGAGTGGTTATCCCCTCGTAAAAACCCCAGCAGAAATTATATTTTTGAGAACAAGACTTCGTAGGAAATTAAAAAAATGATACCTTACGCGGAGATATGAGCAGATCCCATAGATTAAAATGTATTAGCGGAAGCTATCTTTTGACACCAGAATCATATTTCTACTAGTTATCAAGATATAGTTTGGTATGGTCCAAGGACCAAAAACTGAAAAGAAAAGGACATTTTGGTCCGAAGAAGAAACATAAACTTTCCTTAACCTTTTATTGGAAAGACAAAATTCTTGTAAGCTTAAAGAAAATAAATAAATAAATAAATAAATAAATAAATAAATAAATAAATAAATAAATAAATAAATAAATAAATAAATAAATAAATAAATAAATAAATAAATAAATAAATAAATAAATAAATAAATAAATAAATAAATAAATAAATAAATAAATAAATAAATAAATAAATAAATAAATAAATAAATAAATAAATAAATAAATAAATAAATAAATAAATAAATAAATAAATAAATAAATAAATAAATAAATAAATAAATAAATAAATAAATAAATAAATAAATAAATAAATAAATAAATAAATAAATAAATAAATAAATAAATAAATAAATAAATAAATAAATAAATAAATAAATAAATAAATAAATAAATAAATAAATAAATAAATAAATAAATAAATAAATAAATAAATAAATAAATAAATAAATAAATAAATAAATAAATAAATAAATAAATAAATAAATAAATAAATAAATAAATAAATAAATAAATAAATAAATAAATAAATAAATAAATAAATAAATAAATAAATAAATAAATAAATAAATAAATAAATAAATAAATAAATAAATAAATAAATAAATAAATAAATAAATAAATAAATAAATAAATAAATAAATAAATAAATAAATAAATAAATAAATAAATAAATAAATAAATAAATAAATAAATAAATAAATAAATAAATAAATAAATAAATAAATAAATAAATAAATAAATAAATAAATAAATAAATAAATAAATAAATAAATAAATAAATAAATAAATAAATAAATAAATAAATAAATAAATAAATAAATAAATAAATAAATAAATAAATAAATAAATAAATAAATAAATAAATAAATAAATAAATAAATAAATAAATAAATAAATAAATAAATAAATAAATAAATAAATAAATAAATAAATAAATAAATAAATAAATAAATAAATAAATAAATAAATAAATAAATAAATAAATAAATAAATAACGAAATAAAATTTTATTTATCAGCGAAAGAAATACAACAAAAATACTTAAAATAATAAGTCTACACAATTTTTAGTAACACAAGTTAGGGCGGGATAACCTAGCAACGTAATGCATTTTTTTAAATTTAGTGCTTAATTTTATATCTCTATCTTTTTCCAGCATAGTATGGTAGAAAAGGACAGAGATGAAAAATTATGCATTATATTTAAGAATTGTGCATTACGTTGTTGAAACCCGAAATTAAGGCAATATTAATCTTAACTATAAACGTACTAAGGTTTTAAAATTAAATCTATATTAAATAAGGATATCTATAACGATTGTTTTCAAAAAGGTCCATAAGTTTGTGTAATACATAATAAACTAGCTGAACACGTCGCAGCTTCGTCTGCAATTTTACCCGTTTTTTCTTGCTTTATGATCATAACTTTTGTTTCTGTAAACCGATTTTGATGAGATAAAGCCTGTGTCCTGCCAAGAACTATATTCTATGGACAGAAATGGTGCCTCTAAAGGTTTATTATATGTATAGATAATCATAAAGGCAAAAGTTAACTCATTTAAAGGTATAAAATATTTAAGTATTTTCTTTATTCTCGATGATTAAAAAAATGTCCTCAGTATTAAAGAATATGCAAAAGAAACCAAATGAAAACAGAAAAGAAATAAAACTGTAAACAAAATAAAACAGGAATAAATAAAATTTTTGGATACTTTTTTACTTACTTCTGTTTTAGGATAACACTGCTTCAGGAAAAATCTACATTGATGATTATGAGAGTTTTGAGTACCAAAACAATAACAACTGCCTCTACTTGACTCTTAAATATACCAGCAACAAACTGACCATAACGTAAGTATATAGCGTGCGTCACAAAAAAAATTGACTTTTGTCGTTTTACTGTTCCCACCATTGAAATAGTTTAATCGGTTAAAGAAACAATATTTTAAAAATAAAAAAAGCCATTGATGTCTCTCTCTCTCTCACACACACACATACACACATTTGATTACCGTCACTTATTTTAGTCCCGTAGGCACTATTAACTTAATCTGACGGATCATCGACTAGTTTCAATTTATAGTTGATCCTAAAACTAAGTTTGGTAAAAAATATTTAGGTATTTGGACTTAGATAGCTTTTCACCTAAACAACATTACAGCTCATTTGAAAAATTCAGTGTCCAGAGAAAGTTGCATGCAATTTCTCTAAAATTGAGTATATCTGCCGTTCTATGCATAGGTATACAGTGGGGACGTAAAAAGTCCCCCCCCCTGCTAACTCTTGAACGGATTAAGGTATCGACCTCAAATAAAAACCATGTTTAATGATAGCACTTTTGCTACTTTTTGACGTATTTTTTATAAGCGACATATTGACGTAAGTCTATAAGGTCACTAACTACTTTAAAATTTTAAATAGGAAAGGGGGTCGAGTGATACCTTGTTTCAAAGGTATTTTAATTCCCTTTCTATTTAAAATTTTAAAGTGATTAGTAACCTTACAGGCTAACGTCAATATGACGCTTATAAAAAAATACGTCAAAAAGTGGTAAAATTATTATCATTACGCATATTTTTTATTTAAAGTCGATATCTCAATTCGTTCAAAAGTGAGGTGAGGTGCATAAACTATAGTCGAAAAAACTTATAACTCTGTAAGTCGTAAACCGATTTTTAAAAAACTTAAAATTTTAGATAGGGAATTAAAATACCTTTTAAACAAGGTATCACTCGACCCCCATTCTTTTTAAAATTTTAAAGTAGTTAGTGACCTTATAGACCTACGTCAATATGACTCTTATAAAGAATACGTCAAAAAGTAACAAAAGTGTTATCATTAAACATGGTTTTTATTTGAAGTCGATACCTTAATTCGTTTAAGAGTTAGCAGGTGGGGGACTTTTTACGTCCGCACTGTATATATAGGAATACATCTAATATAATTTTCGATTTGTTAGCTGAGAACATCGTGGCCGAAACTTTTTCGAATTTTTTTTTTTGGTTACATTGTAGTCTATATAGTTTACTACCAAAATTCGAATGGTCAAATAGAAAGCTACACTGTTTCTATTTTTTTTAATAAATTTTAATTTTCAAAAATAGAAAATTATTTTCTAACTGCATAATTCTGTTCTATACTATGTTATTCTATGCCAATAATACTTACTTGATTTTTTTTGCGAAATTCCGAAAAACACATAAAAAAACTATAATTCCAAAATCGACTGTCAAAAAGTTTAAAAAAATGCAACGCCTCAACGGAGAGTGGGAAATATTCTTCCCACTTACAGACATAAACTGCATTCTCGCGCGCAACAGGTCCTGTACGCGACTGAGAGCCGTTTCATGAGTCGTCTTTTCGCGACCGATGATTTCGAAACCGCTTTGAAAACATGCGTAAATTGTTATTTTGGCGACGAAACGGTGACGTCACGGTTCAAAACATTTCAAAGGATTTCGAAAGCGCCTCGGCCGCCGTTTCGAACACGGTTCAATATGGCGGTACTTGTCAATTTTTAGCAATAATGAAAATAGGCCAAGGTTTTCTCTCGGCGACAAAAAAAAGGCTTACTTGTGGATCTAGGACATCTATTTCGAAAAATCACAAAAAAACTTCCAAATCCAAAAAACGAGAAGCCACACAAACACATTAATGTCATTCAATAATTGTCATTTTGGCGATCAGTGGCGATGGTTCGAAACGGTGACGTTGCGGTTGAAACGGTGACGTATGTTTTCAAAATGTGCTTTCGAAAACATCGGTCGCGAAAAGACGTCTATGGTCGCGCCATACACCGAGCCGGTTCGCGCGCAGTCTAATATTCAAACTAGCCAATGAGATTTACCCTGCAGTATAGGAGGGATATACAGGGTTCCAAAGATTTTCCTTAGGGATAGGATTTCAATAAATCAAACAGAAATGACATAGAAAGTTTTGCGCGCACAAAAAAAAACAGGTATATTGAGCAATGGTGCCAGTTTGTTATTATCTCCGGACTGCTTTCATGAGAAAAAATTGTCGCCACTCTTTCATTGTGAGCATAAATCATAGTTGCAATAATAACCGTTGACAAGATGTCTGCAAATTCCGCTAGATGGCGGCCACACCATGAGATGATCGAGGAAAAACTGGGATTCACAGACATTGCATTTTTATTTCCCTTCGAGTCGCTTCAGTTTACGATACTGAGCGATAAACTCGTGAGGTTGTTAACATTAGAAAGAAATATCTTCGCTTTTAATTAAATTTCTTTCCATTCTGTTCGACTAGTGACATCTATCCGGAAACGGCCAAACCATGCAGCTAGCACTAGCAGCCAAAGAAATCAATAAATGGCGATGTTTTTCCTGCAGAGCTTTTTGCTTGCGATATTATTGATTTTAAATAAAGCTGGCCCTACACTACATTTGATATTTTCGAGGTGTTTTATGACATGATCTCGAAACATGTAGCGAACCAATTCTTCAAAACTAGCGGGGGGTAAAAGCGAAAAATAAGGGGCTGTCAATATTTGTAACACCCAAAAAGGGGTGAAAAGATTTATTTTGCTCTGTTTCTTTACAGAAAAGGTTTTTTTTACGAAAAACGTGAGCTCTGCCACTTTTTTTATTTTTTTCTTGAACTTTCACGAAATTTTCGTCATACTCTACTTTTATTCGAAAAAATTTAGAAACAGAGACGGGATCAGTTTTCCTAAAAGGAAGATCTTGGTTTCGAGTGAGAAGGTAAAGGGCGCCGCAGGCAAAAATTTTTGAATTAAGTTAGCCAAACGCAAAAATGTTAGAAAAACAAAGCACGAAATAAAAATGGCGCCGCTTACAATTTTTTTTCAAAAATTACGTAATTTCGGGAACGCAAAGAAATAGGTCTAAAGAGTATAATTTTTAAGAAAACAATTACAATTTTCTCGCCCTCCTCCACTGGGACTACAGGGGCCGTGCACAAATTACGTAATGGTCATAGGGGGGAGGGGGGTTACAAAACGTTACGTAGTGGTGAGGGGGGTTTTCGACAGCATTTGCATTTGTGTGAAACTAAGAAAATCTGGAATGAAAATAAGTGAAAAGTTTTTTTTGGGGGGGGGGGGGTAGTGGTCTTGAAATCGTTACGTAATATTAGGGGAGTGGCGTGCCAAACCGTTACAAAACATTACATAGGGAGGGGGTCAAAAATTGGTAAAATCACCGTTACGTAATTTGTGCACGTCCCCACATCTGACTGTTCCTCCTTTTTGATTTCGAATCAAAGTGCAAAACCCGGGTTGGACGTTCGAAGGCGTCAACCCATCCTATTGGCTTGATAAAATTTCTACGGAAATATCTCAGTCGATTTCTGCGGCCGTGTATGAACGCTTTAGGTTAGGCATTTGCATGTATCTCAGTCCCCAGCCTGTAAACAGTGCGTAAGGACAATGGTTAAAAAATGAAAAGCCAATCAGTTTGGTATTAAAGTCGAGCAAAAACAATTTTTATTCCAGTCCTAAAGGTATGAAAATGGAAAACATTAGAAAACAACAACCTGGAATGGATTTACTACGTGTAAGATGTAGTGACAACATCGCCCCATGCCCATCCTTTTCTGCCTAATGTGCTTTTCCGTTTGTCTACGTCTTATACACGGCTGCTTGGCCCCCTAAGGATTTGCTTAGGAACCCTGTATAGCTTCCGGTACCCTATAAAGGCTTAAAGTGTTTATACCGTCCATGAAATAGGTTTTAAAGCGACAAACCGCTTTCTTGAATCGCTTTAAAATAAAATCGATTTAGGGCTTAAAACAGTTTTAGTGGTGTTTATACGACTAAATTATCAAACCAAAATTATATAATAGCGTTTTCGAACCAATGTTTTTCGAACCAATGTTTTCGAACTAACTAACACCCCCATAAGGCTCAGGTTGGACCTCCGTGATTGTTACCTAGTTTGAAAGCAGCATAAAACTAACATTTTTTTGTTTTTTTTTTAGTGAAGACGAAAACTGCAAACCTGTTGGTTTGATCTTTAATATCGAAAGCGTAAAAGTCTGGAAACCAACCAACGATGGTAGGTACCCATTTTCTAAGTTTAGAACGAAATGACTGTAATGAACCTAGTCACTTAGGGTGGTATTTACTAAGATGGCTAAGATTTAGGAGTATGCAACGCATGTCGTTTTTAGTCTTAGAGTTTTTTTTTAAACTTGAACGAAACTTATTTTATCGTGAGGAAAAAAAGGAAAAACCAAAAGTCTTTATTGCACATGATGCGTTTAGATTTTTAAATAATCATTTTCAAGTGTGGCATCTGCAACTTTAAAAAAGGATATTGATAATAAAAATTACATTAACATAATTATTATGCAAAGGATTTACAGCAAACAAAAATCCATAACTAACGCACCCTAACAACAATGCATTATAAATAATAATGTTAAAAAAGAAAATGAAATAATATATTTTATGTACTTTAGCTATTAAAAGTGCACTTTTAATCCCTTATTTTAGGGATAAAAGGGGCACTTTTAATAACTCAGAGATTAAAAATAATTTTAATCCCTGGGGGATTTAAAGTAAATTTTTCCAAATTAAACAATAATTTTATTGAAATTTTATTTATTTGTTAAAATGATGTCGACGTTTGCTTCAGATATTATCGTGGCTTTGATCATGGAATATTGGCTCCATACAGAAGATGCCTTGAGATTCTTAGACTTCTGTAGAAAGTATGCCAGTAGCACCTTTTCATTGTAAACCTCGCGAGATGTTTGTGGAAGAAGGCTAGCGATGGCCTCTTCCGCGGCCTCTTCAATGTTCATTTTCAAAAAAATGCTGTACGATTTTTCTGGACCCACCGTTTGGTGACGCCGTTTGATAACAACAACTGACTGACATTTGTTTTGTGCCATAGCAACACTTTCATGGCACAATAAATTTTGAGTGAATCCACCATGCCAACAACAATCAATGACAACTATCAGTAATACGAGCTGTCAATCTTAAAACTAAAGTACCGTTAAGTGGTCTACTGTTAGTTTTGTGTTTTTTTGTTTTTAGTTTCTTTCATCCCAAAGTGCATAAAATAGTATGTAAACCTCGTCACTAAAATGTACTTTAATCCCTTGGCGAATTGTAGCCCGACCTTAGGGACCAAACTTTTCGCCGCGGGATTCAAGGAGGCACTTTAGTCCCTAGGTTTTAATATAATATTTTTTTGAAAACTGATCAAAATAATCAATAGCTTTTGCAATTTCTTTAGAGTGAACATTTGATGTGGTTTCGTTTAAGCTGACCGATAGATTGTCATTTTCTAGTCTAGAAATTTTCACATTTCCCTTCTGCGAGTCGTAGTGGTTTTTCCTTTTTTCCTCGCGATGTTTGAACAGCTTCACCCCGGAGAAACTTACCATTCTATCTAAAACTTATTTTAATTTGGACTACTTTCCGGTTGCTAGCACGCAAGAATTTACCGCGAAAGACTTTTACCACGCGAGACCACCAAAACAAAAAAAAATGATGCAAAAATATATATTTGAAGGAGGCGAATCCCTAACCACCCGAATTTTTTTTTGCTCGCGCGGTTAAAGCCGTGGGCCTTTTATTATTTGAATTTTTTACTTGTGCTTTTTCTTGATTTGCGATATGATCTTTATGTATATACCCTAAATTATTAAGACGTAGATGTTAACGTTTACGCTGTAATGGCATACGCGGATTTTGCGTGCTAATAAAGCACAAGCATTAATGTTGTGTACTGCAAAAAAATTACAGTTTTTTACAGCGCGAGTCAAATCTTTGTGCAAAGGCCCGTTTGATGACGAAATCTGTCATGGTACCTCATTAAACTGCACGCGCTTCAAAAATTTAAGATAATACGTTTTTTCTTTTATCACAAAATTTTTATTTTTTTTATTTTAATCCAGAATTAAAGGAAAACCATCATGTCTTGCATTTTTACTTAATTTTGAAGAATTTTCAGACTTATATTTGAGCATATTTATGTAAAAAAGAATAACCAAGCATCTTTGCATTTTTTTAAACAATAAATCTAAAACAAAGGCAAATCTTGGCGTTATTGCTGTGGACTCGCGGTCCCAGCCTAGCGGTAGAAGGCGCGTATTCTCAAATACTAAATAGCATAGAAAGCAGCTTTAATAAAAATTGCACTAGGATACAGTAAATAACTGCTAACTTGCTATCTTGGCATTTTGTCAGTTGCATTTTAAGAAAAAGGCTGTTGAATGCAGTTAAAAAAATCTCTCTCTCAGTGGCGCCACAAACTTAAAAAACGTAAAAAACTTTTTTTTCAAAATGCAATTTTTCGTAAAGTCGCTGATTAAAAAAGAACAAACAGTTAAATAATTTTTATATTTTGATATGTTATAGAAAATTCCGCAGAGAAAAAAAAAAGATAAGTTACATATGTATAAGCTCATCACACTTTGTGAAAAACGCCCGTGAACCTAAAAGTGCTCGGGTTATTGTTCCCATTTCTACTATGTATATGTGTATGCCATGCTAGTAGTAGTACCGCTGGAGTGCTTTGAGTCTCAGAGGTACTATATGCCATCGGAATTAATCGGTTTGATTCCGAATTCGATTAATTCCGATTGCTAAACAAAATATGCCAGAGACACAATGTGGATTTCGGCCCAATCGAGGCACAGCTGACATGATCTTCAATGCCAGACAAATGCAAGAGAAATCTAGAGAACAAAATCGCCCTCTCTTCATGGTCTTCATAGACCTAGTCAAAGCATTTGACTCAGTCAACAGAGAAGCTCTTTAGCAAATACTGGAAAAAGCTGGATGTCCTTAAAAATATATTCAAATTCTTAGACTACTACACGACAATACGAATGCAACAGTTCTGAGCAACGATAGACCAGGAGAGTCATTCCAGATTACGACAGGAGTTAAACAAGGGTGTGTAATTACACCCACCCTATTTTCTATATTTTCAGGTGCTATGCTTCACCTTGTTGAGGAACATCTACCGCCGGGAGTGGAAATTCTATATGACGGTGGCCTACTTAACCTAGGCAGACTGCACACACACACACAACACCAAAGTTGTTTACGACGAATCCTGAGAATCAAATGGCAAGACCGACGAACAAACATAAGTGTTTTAGAAGAAGCCAGAACAACTATTATAGAAGGCCTTATCTTCAAGCACCAGCTTCGTTGGACTGGTCACGTTATCTGCATGCTCGAAACACGTCTCCCAAAGCAGATATTTTATTGACAACTGAAGGAGGAAAAGAGAAATGAAGGAGGTCAACAAAAAAGGTACAAGGACGTTCACAAAGGCAATATGATGAAGGGTCACATCGATATAAATGAGGGAGCACAAACTTTTGAAGAGCAACGACGTAGCCTAGAGACGGTAAAGAGAGAATGTAGAAAGGAGCGAGAAAATGGAAGAATGGATGACCAACAACATCCGGCTGGGCGTGCCAGGACTGTGGAAGGGTGTGCGGCTCGAGAATTGGCTTACATAGCCATCAAAACACGCACAACAGACAGCGACGATAGGGAATAGAGGAAAATCATATTCGGTATCGAGTGATTGCCTATGATATGTCATATATTGTTCAAGAAGAAAACCAATATGACGGATGGGAGCCGCTATTCTGTCATTTTTACCGCCCTAGCCCACACAGCTAAGAGACGTCATGTTTTCGTAGGAAATAAAATTGGGACTCAGAGCACTCCAGCAGTACTACTTTTGTCAAAATCAGCTGAGCTTTCTGATTTCTAGCATGGCATACACATATAAATAGTAGAAATGGGGACAATAACCCGAGCATTTTCCAAGTTCACATGCGTTTTTCACAAAGTGTTTTGAGCTTATACATATGTAGCTTATCTTTGTTTCTCTTTGAAGATTTTTCTATAACATATCAAAAAATAAATAATATTTCACCCTTTGTTCTTTTTTAATTAGTGATTTTAGGAAAAATTGCATTTTGAAAAGAAGTTTTTTACGTTTTTCAAGTTTGTGTCGCCAGTGAGAGTGACATAAACGAAGTATGTCAATTTTATCAACTGCGTTCATTAGTCTGGTTCCCTAGCTAAAAACTGGTGTACTGGAACTAGCAGGTTAGCTACTCGAATATAACAAAATAATCAAAAAACTGATTTTAGTGAAAAATCCCTAAAATCTGAAACCTCCAACTTTCAACAACTACATGTCTAAAACCGTGGGTCGGATCAAAAAGAGGTCTATTTATCTACAACTTATCAAAGGCCCAGCCCATTCTAACCGAAAGCGAGTGGCAATTCTAAGTGAGCGGGGTCCTTTAGTACTAAAACAATTTTAACAGCCAAAATTACAATTTTTTTGACAAAAAAAAATTAGATCAATGACTTCAAGGGGTCCCAAAGATGTTTAGGCCTGGGCCCGAGAAATAAATCTTTTATAATAATTACCATGTTTTCATTCTGGTTTATTTCTTACAGGAAAATACGTAATTCAAACCGCCAAAGACGTTTCTATTGAGCATCCTTTGGTAAAGAAGCTGTAAAGCATACAAAAGACACGATTTTTGTGCAGTAAGTAGAGTCTAGAACTTTTGTTTCGAGTAGACGTATATTTAAGTAACGTTATCGTTTATTTTTCTCGAAGACGAAATAAAGAAACCCATTATTATTGTTAAATTATTTTGTTTTAATAAGTATCATAATATCCATCGCCAAACGTTTTAAAAATATTTTTGTAAAATTTCCAGTCCGTCTGGTTTGAATTTTTTTCAGTCGTAAACCGCTCATAGTCTAAGTTTAGAAGATATAAGTCGTCTTCACAACGTTTATTTCTTGCTTTTGGCCATGGAGTTGTGAAATCTTGGAACTTGGTAAAAGGTGATCTAAAAGAAAAAATCTGGAAGATTACCTATTACCAGACATTTGCCCATTTATGGACATCTATCCCATTATGGACCGGTATTAACCGGCGTTTAACGTTAAACGCTGGTTAAAACGGTAAATAATTAGTGTTCAGTCTACAGCTTGGCCCATTGGAGGTTTATCGTTTGTTTAGTGACCAGAAACCTTATAGTGAGATTTACTAAGATCTAAAATAGTATCCCCCACACCATATTTACACCTGTGGAAGGTACAAACTTTTAAAACCAATTTTCAGACAACAACTTACCAAAGAAAGACACAAAGTTATTGATTATTTTGTATTGTTATACCACTGAAAAACTTCTTTTTTTCGCAAAATATACCATATTTTAGGAGAAAATACCCTAAAACTAATTTTTTTGGCAATGGGAAATGGTGAATACTCCAAAAATTTGGCACATAATAGCTTCAGCTATAAATTGTTTTGTGGCAGTTGGTAATAAGTTCGTTTATAATTTCCCTAAGTATCCGTTTTTACATGGATTAATTTACCTTATATAATTTCCCAAGTTGTTCATTAACCAATAAAACACCTCCAATTTTGTCCAGAAAAACGCCATTTCTTGAACCCGTTTTCAATACAAAAAATATATTTATGAGAGCACTACGAGGCAAAACCAACCAAAGTGAAGGTCGCTGATTATGCACGAAAAATATACCAAACAAAAAAACACAAATTATTAATTTATTTACAAACTGAAATTAAAATATTGAGGTTATCTAAAAGCTCAGTCAAGAAAACTTTCCTTACTCAAAGCCCACTCATTTCAAAGCTGTAGCTTTTTTCAGTATAGAGGTTGGTGCAAACCAAGGTACAAGCAAAGATCCGAACTCGCTGTTTGTGATTTGAACGAAGCTAATATTTTGAAAATGACATTTCGACAGTGACTAAAATGTAAATAAAACTTGGATTTAAGTTTTTTAATACATTTCATTAATAAAAACACCTTCTAAATAAATAAAAAATTAATCTACTCTTTATTTTATTATTACCCATTTAAATTGTTGCGTGATATCAAGTATTAATTGGAAAAATTTACAAGGGTAAGTTTTAATTAGAGTGATATATAACCCCAATTTTAATTTGTTCTACAGAGCGTTTACTATTTAAACCCCGCGTGGGTTTTAATTTTTTAATTTTCTTTCCTTCTAAATTGAAACTTTCTTCTTATATCTAACAAAAGATTGTGTTAAGATGAATATTCAATAAACAAATTTAATGAAATTCTTCTTATAAATCAAACTATGTCCAAAACTCAAGTAGGGTTAATTTAAAATGCTTAAAACCAAAAATTTGACTTAAAGTTAAGACCGTTCTAAAATAGACTAAGTAAATCCTAGTAAATCCCACCGTAACAATTTTTGTTTTATAGCTAATTAGTAACAAGCTCCGCAAACTTGATTAAATTAAATTAAGTGTTTCTTTTACCAGAAACTTCTAAATAAAGTGGGCCGCGGATCGTTAATAATTGTTGAAAAATATTTCTTTTTTACCTTCTTTAAAAACATGATTTTAATAACTGTGCAGATAACTTAAGCATGGCTTTTTTGGTTACTGATGCAAAAAACCTTCTTTTCATGATTACGTGTGCAAAAAAAGATTTCTGTCCGTTTTTACCCAAAATTAAAGAGAAGTAGCGGAAAATAGTAATACTGAAAAAATCTAATTATTCCTGCCTAAAAATTAAGCCATTTCCGCCAGTTTTCACTAAGTATTTATGAAAAAATCATTTAAAAACATCGTCAAAATATCAAACTGTCAAAGATAAAAATATCGCAACAATAAACGTCACCGAGTAAAAAGGCACGTGGCTATGGAAACCATTGTTGTGTTGTGAGAAGTGCTCTTCGTTCGAGATTTTTAAAAGTATTTTCCTGTTTTTCTTCGATTTTTTGATAAAGGTATTTAAAAAAAATAGTGTTTACAACTCGCGGCTAAACCGCGCGTTTTTTACTCGCATTTTTAAAGCACTGGCTGCGCTCGTTATTTAAACCAACGCTTGTAAAAGAAAGCACTATTTTAGCCACTAGTTTTAAAAACTACTGTTATTTAATTCTATAACTAATTGATTAGTAGGTTTTTATGATGCGGTTAAATCCGTATCTATATCACTCATTAGCGTTTTAAAAAAAGAAGGTGCAATGATTTCAATATGGATTTAGCTTCATCATGAAAGCGTACTAAATGTAAATTAAAAAAAATACAATTCAAATGTAAATATACATGCAACATGTAAAATTACATTGTATAATTACTAACTACTATTTAGCTAGTTGAAAAAATACTAGGTTAATTCACAAGCTTTTTGTAAGATTACATGCTTCAAGCAATTTTCAAGTATCTACTATGGCCACACGGTAGCCAATGCTCGATTGTGTAAATTCACTAATCTTTTTTTTAAGTGTATGAAGGTTCTCCCAAATATTCTCATGTGTAGGAAGTAAGAAAGTTAGGAGTGTCTTAAATAAGTGCGTTTGATAATCCAAATTAAGTGAAGTGAAAAAATACTTAATTACTTAGCAATAAATTTAGTAGTTATTTGTCTGTTTTTAATGAGTTTAACCGACACTTCCGATACCTATCTAGATATCGTTAAAACATTCCACAAATCGATAACTGACTGGTTCATCCAAAACCCCACTTATGGTGGACTTACCCAAGTTTAGCAAAAGCAGTCCAATAGCTAGTTAGCGACAGCCTTATTTCTACGTCTTTGGCACTATTTGGATAATGAGGCATCCACAAATAATATTGTTCTTCACCGTGAGCCACACCTAACGGAAATAGTAACAAACAACTGAAATAATTTTTAAATATAAAATAAAAAACGGATCCGTATATTAATATACCTTACACGTTCAAAACAAAGTCAAAGCCATTTTTGACTTATTTATGCCATTTTTCGAACGAGACCCGAATTTATGTGAAAGCGATGACCAAACAGCTGATTGCAATCGATGCGTGCGTTGCTGAGATCGTAACGTTACGTCCATCCCGACGTAGGCAACGAGTGCAGTCAGATGTTCTAATATCCCATCCACCATAAAGTCAAGCCTCGTTCGAAACATGGCATAAATAAGTCAAAAGTGGAGTGTATTTTGGCTTTGTTTTGAACACGTTAGATGTAAGTTAGAGAATATGTTTAAATAAAAGCTAGAAGTACTGAAAATATCTAAATAGATTTGCGATTACCACAAAGACATATGTTCGTAAAACTACCACCATGTGCTCTTCCTCTGAAACGATGCCTAATCTTTATCTACATATCAAATTTCCTCATAATCGATTAAATAGGTCAATTTTATATATTCCTACTTTGCACCCTGACAAAAAAATCGATTGTTTCTTTCCAAGCATTTTTAATTTATTGAATTTGAGAGAGAAATCCGTAGGCATTGCTTCCAACCTAAATAAATACTCAAGCCTGCTTTTACCAAAAAATCTGTTGTTAAATCAGTTGTTGTATTTTTTTTGTCAAAAAACTGTTAATTAAAAATGAATTATTAAGTCTGGTTTATACTTAAATTCCTTTTCGTTCTTGTTCCTTCTTTGGATCGTTTCTTAGTTTAACCAATATTTAACTTTAAGCAAAAAAAGTTTCCCCATTTGCGGGACAAGAAGAACCCCAAATTTGGTAAACCAAAGGCCAGAACCGCGCGTGCCAGTATCAACATTAATGACTAAAGTTAAGAAAAAGGAATTTTAGTAAAACCAGCCTTCTACTTAACCTTTAAAAGACGGATTTCGAAAAATTGCACCTGAGACGGACTGGGGGTCGAAAAAGACCCCAATTCGGTTTTGACTTATAAATTTGTGATACTGTTTTGTTACTATTTTTTTCTTCAATAAATTAAGTAAGACTCAGTTTGAACACATATATTTTCAAAAAATAACATACCTTAAAAGAATAATATAGTGTTAAACTAACATTTTGAAAATAAAACGTAACTTAAAATGAGAATTCAAAACATTTAACATATTTGAACGAAATTTTTATTCATTTTGGCGGCCGGTACATATTATTTGAATAAGAGAGTAGTCTGCACATACATATTTATTACATCTGGTACACAGTTTTTTATATTTTATATATCTTCGGTTCTATTGCAAAGATGGCATCGTGACCTAACATTTGGCGTAGGTTGATTTTCAGTTGCATCAACCTGATTTTCATTTTCTCGGAATAAATCGGGAAAAATGTCATATATCTTTTGTTGCTGTATAGGCGAGTAAAATTCTGTTTTATGAGCTCTTTTCCCAAGTCTAGAAGAAATAATTTACGTCTCTGTGGTTTCGCTTTATTCAAATCTGGAAATTTCATCAGCCATAATTTCAACCCGTTGATACCACCAAGTCTGGTTTATACTTAAATTCCTTTTCGTTCTTGTTCCTTCTTTGGATCGTTTCTTAGTTTAACCAATATTTAACTTTAAGAAAAAAAAGTTTCCCCATTTGCGGGACAAGAAGAACCCCAAATTTGGTAAACAAAAGGCCAGAACCTCGCGTGCCAGTATCAACATTAATGACTAAAGTTAAGAAAAAGGAATTTTAGTAAAACCAGCCTTCTACTTAACCTTTAAAAGACGGATTTCGGAAAATTGCACCTGAGACGGACTGGGGGTCGAAAAAGACCCCAATTCGGTTTTGACTTATAAATTTGTGATACTGTTTTGTTACTATTTTTTTCTTCAATAAATTAAGTAAGACTCAGTTTGAACACATATATTTTCAAAAAATAACATACCTTAAAAGAATAATATAGTGTTAAACTAACATTTTGAAAATAAAACGTAACTTAAAATGAGAATTCAAAACATTTAACATATTTGAACGAAATTTTTATTCATTTTGGCGGCCGGTACATATTATTTGAATAAGAGAGTAGTCTGCACATACATATTTATTACATCTGGTACACAGTTTTTTATATTTTATATATCTTCGGTTCTATTGCAAAGATGGCATCGTGACCTAACATTTGGCGTAGGTTGATTTTCAGTCGCATCAACCTGATTTTCATTTTCTCGGAATAAATCGGGAAAAATGTCATATATCTTTTGTTGCTGTATAGGCGAGTAAAATTCTGTTTTATGAGCTCTTTTCCCAAGTCTAGAAGAAATAATTTACATCTCTGTGGTTTCGCTTTATTCAAATCTGGAAATTTCATCAGCCATAATTTCAACCCGTTGATACCAGCAACATTTAGAAGATGTGTAGATGTGCAAATATTACCACAGGCCAGCGGTTAGATCTTCTTTTCACAGAGTACTCGCTTGCCAACTTGTCTGTAGTGTCAACTGCTTCTTTAGTTCTGTTATAATAAAGAATAATCTCGGGCTTATTGCAGAATTCTTCACCAGATACTTCATCCTTCATATGCTCAGTCGACAGCAGAATAACGGCCGCATTTTTCTTCGGGACATATGATACCAAAGTGCAATTTTTGTTAAATCCAAACATACTTGAATTTACACTTTTATACGGAGCTGGTAAAAGTTCTGATGGTATGAAAGTCTTGTTTTCTCGAAGAGTTTCACACAAAGTTAGCTTTTTCGCCCAGAGCTTTTCGGCAAGTTCCAAACGTAGGCGCTTTCCAAATGACTGACCAAATCCATTGCTACTCTTTTAGCAAAATAATTACACCACATCAAGGACTATATTTTTCAAGATAAATACTCACCTAAATATACCTGCATGTTGCAAACGAACCAGGTGTCACAGTCGACCAAAGTCCATACTTTTATCCCATATTTGTCTGGTTTACTTTTCATATACACTCTGAAAGGCGCTCTGCCTCTAAAAGGATATGGCTCGTCAACGCCATACTGTTTGGAGAAAGGAATTTCCTACAGTTTCTGACGAATATTTCGAATATGTCTCGTATAGGAGCTAATTTATCAACGGCTTTCCGTGCTACTCTCGTCTTGTGGGGGGAATCTACGGACTCTTTAAAAGAGCGAAGAGATTGATTCAATTTATTAAAAATGGCTTCTTCTTTTCCGTTCGTCGCAACAACTATTTTTGAAATAATATATGGAGAGGATAAAAAGTGAAAATACTTCTTTTATTGTTCAGAAATTGCTACTGTAGGGGGTAAGTCCCAAATTTTTAGTCAATATATTAGCCTTCTAGTGCTTGACTGGTCGTCTTCTCAAGGGATGCTTAGACTGTATCATATTCTGTATCATTCTTCGCTATATAAATTGGGCCTTTACGATTATCAGCATTATTTGGAACGGAATCAGAAGTATCGAATTCGATCACATCATTCGCAGATTAATCCTCTTCGACAATATTTTAAATCGCTCGCAGCATTTTCGTTCAACTAACGTATCAAATTCTGGGTCATCATTCTCAAGAAGATATAACATCTCTCTATCCGTGAACGGCCTGTGAGTAGGCTAATTTTTTAGTCGCATGTGCTACGCACTCCAGGACAGATACAACTAAACTGAAACGTTTGGATAACACACTATTTATTTTTCCCCATACTAAACATAAATGTGTGAAGTACCGAAAAGACATGGGATTCCCCGAACTAGAAATAAATGCGTAATATACCACAAAAAGTTGAGATTTTTCTATGCCATGAACTGAAAAAAAATGTTTATAATTTATAACATTCAAGGCGGACTGGGGTCTTAAGGGACTCCAATAACAAAAAATGGACGACTAATGTCAAAATTCAAAATATACACACAAAAAATATGGACATTCAGTGCACATGCAGTTTTTATAACTCAGAAAAATAGACGAATTATCCACAAAAACACATCGTGGGGTCCCACAAGATCCTAGTCCGCCTATTAAAGGTTAAGGAACAAGAAAAGGTTAAAGCTAAAGCAAAAAGTTACAGAAAAGTAAAATGAATTTAAGCATGAACCAGCCTTTGCACGACGCATGAAAAATAACTATGATAATATTTTTTGGAAAATAGTTTAGGGAATTTACCAGACTATTTACCGCCCAATTTTACAAGCTTCAACTGTGATCCGAATAGTTAATAAATTTCATGAAACGGACGGTGTGCTGAACAATTTTAAACAGGGGAGCTTGATACGAAATGAAGAAAGGGATAAGCAAATTTGTATGGTTTCTTGAAAGAAACTCACAGCAAAGTAGCACAGAAGTTTCAAGAATTTATTACGTCAATCTGAGCACGGTAGTATGCATCTTAAAAACAATTTAGTTACAAATTTTACAGGTAACAAAATCATCAAGAATTTCGACCGAAAGATACCGTACGAAGAGCTGATTTCTGTTTACATGTGATGGAACGTCCCAACGCAGATCCAAGTTGGTTCTTCAGCGAGGCCTGGAGGCACTACTTCCTCACACGAGGAGAGTGTTTACGGCCAGCGTAGCTCTGGGATACGTTCCAACTGCATGGAGGAGAGCCAATGTGGTCTTTATCCCCAAACCGGGAAAGAAGGACTACACTACGGCTAAATCCTTCAGACCTATAAGTCTCACGTCATTTATGATGAAGGCACTGGAGAAAATGGTGGACAGGTACCTTCTAGAGGGAATACTGGCCAACAGACCATTTCACAAGGACCAGCACGCATACAGAGAGGGTAGATCAACGGAATCGGCTCTTCATGCAGTAGTGCACAAGGCAGAAAAGGCCCTCCAGTACAAGGAGTACGCACTCATTCTTTGACGTGGAAGGAGCCTTCAACAAGGCAAGAACGCATATAATAACATCTGCCCTTCAGGAAAGAGAGGGAAACACAGGCAAGATTGGGAGAGTCTAAGGTCAAGGTGGATGTGACGGGGGGCTGCCTTTCTCCTCATCTGTGGTGCCTTATAACTCGCCTGACATAGGAAGGATTCGACGCGCAAGCATATGCAGACGACGGCGTGGTGAAGGTCGTTGGCCGCTTCCTCGCCACTGTCTGCGAAAGAATGCAAAAGGCGATCAGAATCATAGAAGACTGGTGCAGACAGAACGGTCTATCAGTGAATCTTGCAAAAACTGAAATGATCCTCTTTACCAGAAAAAGGAAACTAGAGGATTTCAGAGCTCCCATAATGTACGGCAGACCCATAACTTTAGTATCAGAGCTTAAGTATCTGGGAGTCATACTGGACAAGGGACTCACGTGGAGGCAGCATGTTGCCAAAATGACTGAAAAGGTCCAGGCAACAATGTGGCAGTTGCGCCGAGTGGTTGGCCGAACATGAGGTGTCTGGTTATACAAGGCCATCATACGACCAAGAATCCAATATGGGTCAGTGGTCTGGTGGCATGTAGTAGAAAACCTGACCATGAGCCTGCAGAGGCTCTTCTGCAGTGGAATAACATGCGCAATGAGGAGTACCCCCATTAGAGCCCTGGAAACCATCTTAGGTCTCCCCTCGCTTCCAAGGAAGGAAGCGATGGCGACGCACCTTCGACTGAGAGACAAGGGACTATGGAAGGGCAGAGGGGAAAAAGTGGGTCATCTGGCAATCGAAAAACTGGTAACAAAAGAGTTGCCTCTCCTAAAGATGCCAGTAGGGACTCCTTTGAAACCATGGAGGTTTGACAAAAAGTACAAAGTCACAATACCTGAACGGGATTGGTGAGAGAAGAATTCCGAGACGAATTAGGCAGAGACGCGACGGTCTGCTACATTGACGGATCAAAACTGTCAGCCAGGCAGACAACAGGCGCAGGAGTGTATGCGGAAGACCTGGAGGTTCAAGAAAGCTATCCGCTTGGCGAGCACGCTACGGCCTTTCAGGCGGAGGTATACGCCATTATCATGGCGGCAACCCTACCAGAGGTAAGAAATAGCAGGAGCTAAGCTGCCCTCAAGGCTCTTACCAAAAATTGTCAGTAGCCTAGTGGAAGAGTGCGTTAACGCGCTACAGACATTAGCTGAAGACAAGAGGGTAACACTGATGTGGGTCTCGGGCCACGAGAGAATATCAGGGAATGAGAAGGCGGACGAACTTGCCAAAGCTGGTGCCGAAACCCAATATATTGGACCGGAACCGCTCTTGGGAATCATAAGAAAACAGGTGCAGAGCGAGCTCAATAAATGGGCGAGCGATCAACTGAAGTCGTCCTGGAGGGAAGAGCGAGAGTGCAGACAGTCCAAACTGTTCGTGAGTGGACCAGACGCAGCCAGAACTAAATGGTTCCTGGGAAAAACTCGCAAGGACATTGGATTGTTAGTAGGAATGCTGACAGGGCATAATCGGCTGCGCAAGCACTTGACATGCACATGTTGGACGACTCCTCCTGCCCAACATGTGGGTGGGCAGAGGAATCAGCAGTGCACCTGATAAGAGAGTGTGACGGGTACGCCAGATTGAGGTAGCAGAGGCGGGGTGCCCCCACAATAGAAGAGGAGGAGCTACACTCTCTAAGATGGCCTGACGTGCTGTCCTTCGTAACGATGGCGGGAAGGCCCGGAGAGAGAGAAGCAAGAAATGTAGAGGGAGTGGGAGGATAAGGGTGCGAGGCGGGGTATGGCAGAAAGGGCCCATGAAAAGGCCTAGTTGCCAGGCCTGCGGGCCGCCCCCTTACTACTACTAGATCCAAATTGGTTAGGTAACATTTGTTTCACAGACAAAAGTATGTTTACCGAACAAGGAGAACCAAATGTCAAAAATTTTCGATAATGGACTAGAGAATAAAATCAGCATCGAATTGAATCCGCAAACACTGAAAACGATAATGTTTGGGCAGGAATAATGGGGAACACATAATTGACCGTTTTGGATTGGAAACAATTTTAATGCCCAAAATTTCCTACAACTGCTCCAAGAAGACATAGTACAGAAATGGTTCATAATGCCTGTTTGTGAATGTAATTGAACGCTTCGAAACGCGGCCGTCAGATGGTAAAAGGGTGTATCTTGAAAACACCTGTTTTGAGGAAATTATGTCTAAAGTTTTTTGGATATATTGGCTGATATTTACTAAAAAAATTAATCAATTAATTTCAAATTAATAAGGCATTCCTTTTCAATTAAAAGTTGCATTAGATGGATGAGAGGTCGCTTTGAGATAAACTAAATTAGCAGTGTTAGGCTAAAACGCTGTAACAACCAATACAGCGTTTTACCATCTGACGGCAGCACGATTCTCTAGCCAGTGAGGTCGCCCGATCTTGCTCCCAATGATTTCTATAGGTGCGTTCACAGTTAACGCCAAGCTTACGTTGGGTGCGCCGGGCGTGCGTTTCCCGTTCACAATCTGGTTGTTGCGAGGGACACGACACACGTCGAAACTTTCAAATTGTTTGCGACTGCGCAAATTTTACACCGAGCAACAACTAACTCTCGAGTGGGTAAAACTTTAAACCATCACGTGACCCGTTACAGTCGTCGTGAAGTGAATATAACCGAACTTTATTGTTTTCTTGTGGTGGAATTTAAAGGTGGTTTTATTGTTTTTCCACAGAGAAAAAAACCTTGTTTCTACAATGTTTAGTAGCAAAAAAATTCAGCAAATGTTTTGATTTAAATCTGCATGACACACACAGCATAAAACGATTCTATCCAAATATACACATGTCATAAACCACACATCAAATATAATAGAAATAAAAGAACACTTTGTTTGAAATATAATAATTTTTAAATACGCATTTTACTGACCTGTAAACAATTCGTTCTACCGTCAACCAAAAAACTCCAACTACTACTCTTAATTCCGAATCTCGTAAAAACACACACACAAATGCATGCTTCTTTTTTGTTGTTTTTTTTTAAATTAATACCTAACTATAGGGTGCTACAAAACCAAATAAATGATTTAATATTTTTTTAAATAGACGGTTTTCTACAGTATAATCCAAATGGATCTGAATTTTTGGATGATGATGGAATTTTTTGTTTTTTTTTTGTTAAAATATTAGTCTGCGGCACTATACCAATAATAAATATTGCTACAATTTTGTTTAATTTTAAGCAATTTATATTTTAACAACATTTGAAACACGTAAAATATAGCATTTAAGCGTAATTTTTTCAAAATTTTTGCCTGCGGCGCATTTAAGGGTCCATTTTGAAAAAAATCTTGCTTTTAAAAATAAGTATTTTTGGTTCATATATACACCTAATAAACCGCCCCTTTCCCCTCCCTTCAGTTCACCAGCTCAAGCAATAGGCACCTACCTAATTTTTAAAAATGTGTCGTTAGTTTTTATTAAATGATAAAACCCTCCCCCCCCCAGAATCAATTTCTGGCTACGCCACTATAGGTTAGGATATTACTTCGCCGAAAATGTTGGACAATTTGAGCATTTAATATGGATTGGCTGCCTGTATTTGATTTGTAGATAATGCATTAAACATTAGATATTCTTTTCTGGCGTCGATCGAGAGTGATGCACATCATAGATTAAGGAACTATAGATCCGTCACTTCGCCCTTCCCGCCAATAATTATTTTTTGCGAAAAGTGCGGTTATGTTTCCGCGTGCAAAGGAACTGCCAACATAATAATATTTAGGTTGGCAATATTCTTTCTGCAGCTCCTCCTCTTACCCCTTTTAGGGTTGTCCGTCAGAGGACACATTATGACAAAAGTGACATAATGTCGGTTATGACTCATAACTTATGAGTTCCATTTTGAAAACTGAGGTTTGCCAAGGTTTTTAAAAAGTGATTTTGTGATTATTCCTGTTCAAAAAATTGTAATTTTATCCGTCAATTACAATGGCTGAGAAACAAAGAGTTAGAGTGTGTTGTATTCAAAGCTGCGGAGACCGTGTCATGATCCCAATAAAAAAAACGGGGAGACATCGTTTCCCCAAAGGCAATCCTGTAGTTTTTCAGAAGTATAGTGAAGCCGTTAAACGCGAATAAACTAAGTGCTGATGAAATATATAACAGATTTTACGTGTGTGATAAATATTTTGCTCCAGAGGACATTTTGCAGACTGGACGCAGAGGTCTTAGAGAGTGATGTCCCACACTTGCATTTGGACTCCATTTAACTATTTATATATAGTGTTAAAACACCCTTTCCTTATTTCGTCAAGTTTAGTATGGCTAATTTTTGTGGATATCAATAATAAGTTTGAAAATGCGACACTTGTGTATTCCAAACCAGGGGTATTAATATTATTTACACCAAGACTTTCTAATGTGTGGGTTTACCATAAATTGCCCCACATATACAGTTAAATTTTTTTGAGATTAAAATAATTTTTTTCTGTTTCACAAATTTAGTTTGGAATACAAAAGAGTGGCATTTATTGTTTTTTATGTACTAAAAACAAGATATAAACATTTTAAAGAAAATTATTTAATATTTAAAAAAGCACAGACAAGATCATATTGTAATATTTTCTTTATTGTGAAAAATATAAACTAACATGTTTCGAAATATGCCATAATCTTTTATAATAAAACAACCAGAGGTTTTGTACTACAAGTGCATTATTATGGGTAATTTGTATTTATTTCTTAAAAATATGCTTTTTTATTTTAACTTAACATAAGTAACAATTTTGTTTTGTGTCTAGTAAAAAAGCATATTTTTAAAAACTAAACACAAATTGCTTGCAAAGAAAGAACCCTACACAAATTACATTGGAAATGGCTATTGGCCAAATGTAATAATTTTTTATATGTTGTAGTACTCAATAAACAAAGCACAAAAATAAAAAACTGAGATACGGAGCAGCTTTCTGAGATATGGAGCTTTAAAGTTGACGTGTTTTAAGGCTATATCTTTCGACATGTTCTAATTTTTTTTTCACAACTTTGTTGATTACCGCCAAAATAAAATAATTCGTTTCTGTATTTGTCCTGAATGAAACACCGTCCAAGTAAAAATATTCTTATATGGGTCCTTTAGTACCACCAACCAACCGGCGGTAATCAACAAAGTTGTGAAAAAAAACTTGCACCTTGTCCAAAAATATAGCCTCAAAACACGTCAACTTTAAAGCTTTATATCTCAGAAAGTAATCCTGCTCCCTATCTCGTTTTTTTTAATTTTTGTGCTTTGTTGATCGAGTACTACAAAATATAAAAAAATTATGACATTTAGCCGACAGCCATTTTCAATGTAATTTGTGCAGGGTCCCTAAAAAAAAAAGCGAAAATTTAAGCGAGCACCATCTAGTGGTCATATTACAAACTAACAAAAAGTCGATAGTACGGTTATCGCGAATTTAACCGTGAGTCATCTAGTGGTCGTATTACAAATTAAAAAAGAAAAATCAATATAAAAGTGTGGTTATTGGTCGCGTGCATATCTGCGCAGACTCGCCAAACTCCAAATAGTTCCGAACCGTTTAACACGTAACTGTCGTATCTATTGTAGCTCCTTAACCTATGATGCACATTTACATAAGGGTCCCATGTTGCTGAGGCAAACGCATACCCGGTATAACTATGCCTCTAATAAGGAATACCGTAGAGAAAAATCACTAAAAAAAGAAATACCAACCCCAGTACGTTCTCTTTTCCAGTGGAAGTGCAGCGTTTCCGACATATGAAAACTTGTAAAAGTACGTATCTACGTATTTTGACATTAGTCTTACAGTCTCCCTTATCGGCCTGATAAACTGATCAAAGTTTGCAAACTAAAAAAATTAACGGTCTTTTTAAATATTAAAGGAGAATATACAGACCGCTTCAAGCTACTGCGAACATAAGGGGAATCAAGTCCAATTTACTCTCCGTGCCGTACGACCGAGGTGGATTCGAAGCACGCTGCAGTGTTATCTTTTGGAAATTCATTTTGTTCTTATTATTTTGTTTTATTTCTGCCTTGCTCGAGAAACAGATGGGTAAGTTCTAAGTGAAATAATACATTTTTAAAACTAAAAATGGATGTCTACGAAGTTGCCGAAAAAGTGCAGATGGTCAAATGGTCAAATCGTCATAACCCAACACACGTTCGATATTGGTCGAGGGAAAATTTGCATTTGTATTTTGACGTAAGAACACAGTATCCCCAAAAACTAAATGTTTGGGGGGGGGTATTGTAGGGGAACACGTAATCGGGCCATTTTTTATTAACGGCAATTGCAATTTGAATGGTCCTACATACTTGGATCTACTGCAGCAGCATATTATTCCAACTGCTAGGCAGTTGTTAGGTGTAAGATTCGGTGAAACATGGTTTCAACAAGATGGTTGTCCCGCTCACAATGTTGGCCTTGTTAGGGAATATCTTGATAACGTATTTCCTAATCGGGTTATAAGTACACGGGAAACTATTTTATGGCCAGCTCGATCTCCCGATCTTGCTCCTAATGACTTCTATCTGTTTTTGAAGAAGCTTTTCAAATTATCACCCCTACCATGCTTGGAAATGTTAGAAGGGGTTTTTATAGTAGGCTCGGATATTGTCTAGTCGAGCAAGGAGGACTTTTCGAACATTTGCTTTAATTTTTTTTTGACTGGGAGAATCTTTTTGGTTTTTAGAATGTATTATTTTATTTTGAGAACTTGCTTTTATTTTGTTTCTCCTTATTATTTTCATTGTAACACGTCGTCACTGATAAATCTGAGCAATTGACAATAAAACGCTCTTATTTATCAGTGACAAATAATAAGAAAATTACGTTATAAAAATTTGCGTATTTATTGACCAAATTCCGGTTTCATTGACTACGCTCCTCACGGCACCGTAGTTAGAGGCGTACTAAATACCAAAGGAAAGTCATGCAAGTGTTGATCGCAAACCTGAGTATTGGTTGCTTCACTGATAGGCGTGCGGTGTCTCTGCATGTACGTACACTGGCAAATTAGACTTCTTCCGCCCTATGTTCGCAGTAGCTTGAAGCGGTCTGTATACGACTTGTGTAAAATCTAAGAAATTGCTCTAGATATACATGGTGATTTCGAAGTACTGTCATTCCTTTTAAAAAAAATATAAAACTCGATCCGTTAAATACGTTTTTTTTAAAAAAAACAAGAGACCTGTCACGTGAATAAATTTAGGGATATGTTCACGAGCAAGACGTCAAACGTTAGTTTAATGTATTTGCTATTTTTTTTGGTGCTGTGTACATGTGATTCTCATGAGAAAAGGATAGTTAGATTATTTATTGAAAATTCCTCAGCCTCTCCTTCCATTATTTTTTCCCCCCAATCTTGTAAACAATATACCGAAAAAAAAAGTTCGCTGGGCTTTCAAACCAAAATTTTTCTTCTTCTTTTCCAGTTCTATGGATTTGTGTTTTTTTTTCGATCAAAACCAAAATTTTCAAAATTAATGTCATTTGCATCGCAGAGTTAAAACCAGATTTAAATTTAAGACGGCCATTTTCATTTGCACCGTATTTTCCAACCGGATTTAAGGTTCGTTAAACCCGGTTTGGTTAACACCTCATTTGGCAAGGCTTAAAAATTTTTAAATCCAGATTTGGCATAAAACTTGTCTCCTATCAGCTGTTGTTTTGGTTTCATATTTGTTGAGTACGATCTGTCACAATCATGTATTGTGGAGGGCAAATAAACGATTATTCGCTGATTTTTGGAAGATAGTAAAAAAACGGTTAAGAAAAAAGATGTTTGAGCAAAGGTTTTTGTTTTTATTGTTTTTTTTTTGTTTTTTTTTTTAGTTTTTTAAAGACTTGTAAGAAAGAAATATAATACGAACAGTCGCTTGTTGCAAATATAAATGAAAAAATACAAGCATTCTGCTAAAATAAGTCATAATATTTTTTTTCACCATAAATGCGTTTTCAGTTGAGGCGGATAATCATGCATTGACAGCAGCTTCCAGTGTTGCCAGAGTGTTTGCGTCTTAAAGTTAAATCTGGCCTGGTGCAAACGAATTTTCTTAAATCCGGATTTAAAATCAAATCAGGATTCAGTCAAATCTAGATTTAAAAAATTTGCGGTGCAATTGGACATTAAAGTTCGGCAAACTTTCTCCTGACGTCCCCCCAGTCCTTATGTATCATGTTTCACATTGACAACAAATTAGTAATGTCCTACCTTAATAGCGTTTTGAATCTGATTGGTTAAATTTCCGTTATCAAAATATTTGATTTTTATTGCTCGTGCAGCCCATTTCCTTTTACTTGTATTTTGAGTCAAGTCATATGGGGCCAGATAATCTGGGGATGAGTTTATATTTTGTAGGGCAGCATGCCATACTACTACAAACAACAATAAAACACCATTAGTGTGACTCCATATAATAATATCGACTACTACTCATCTTACTCCAACTCTAATCTATTTTCCTTCTCCTGTTCAAAGTCTTACTCCCGCTTCCCCTTAATTTTAGTCCCACTTCTGCTACTACTCATTCTTCAACTTGTATTTCCGATTCTACCTCTACTTCTACTTCTACTTCTACTTCTAATCCTACTTCTACTTCTACTTCTAATTCCACTTCTACTTCTACTCCTACTTCTACTTCTACTTCTACTTCTACTTCTACTTCTACTTCTACTTCTACTTCTACTTCTACTTCTACTTCTACTTCTACTTCTACTTCTACTTCTACTTCTACTTCTACTTCTACTTCTACTTCTACTTCTACTTCTACTTCTACTTCTACTTCTACTTCTACTTCTACTTCTACTTCTACTTCTACTTCTACTTCTACTTCTACTTCTACTTCTACTTCTACTTCTACTTCTACTTCTACTTCTACTTCTACTTCTACTTCTACTTCTACTTCTACTTCTACTTCTACTTCTACTTCTACTTCTACTTCTACTTCTACTTCTACTTCTACTTCTACTTCTACTTCTACTTCTACTTCTACTTCTACTTCTACTTCTACTTCTACTTCTACTTCTACTTCTACTTCTACTTCTACTTCTACTTCTACTTCTACTTCTACTTCTACCTCTACTTCTACTTCTACTTCTACTTCTACTTCTACTTCTACTTCTACTTCTACTTCTACTTCTACTTCTACTTCTACTTCTACTTCTACTTCTACTTCTACTTCTACTTCCACTTCTAGTTCTACTTCTAATTCTACTTCTACTTCTACTTCTACTTCTACTTCTACTTCTACTTCTACTTCTACTTCTACTTCTACTTCTACTTCTACTTCTACTTCTACTTCCACTTCCACTTCCACTTCCACTTCCACTTCCACTTCCACTTCCACTTCCACTTCCACTTCCACTTCCACTTCAACTTCGACTTCCACTTCCACTCCAACTTTCACTTCCACTTTTACTTCTACTTCTACTTCTACTCCCAATTTTACCCCTACTCCTACATCTACTCCTACACCTACCCCTACTCCTACTTTTGTGTCTACTTCTACGTCTACGTCCACTTCCAATTTCATTTTCACTTCCACGTAAACTTCTACTTCCACAAAATTTTATTATAAATTAAAGGGTCTTGCACTATAAGGTGTTTTACATTTCAAACATTTTAAAGTATTTTTAAAAAACATCATGTGTTGAATTTACAAATCAGAAAACTTGGTAATTGAAGGCATTCATAATTTACTGGCACATAGAATTATCACTCTCTATATATAAAAAAATTTTAAAGGCTGTGAAAGCTTCAAATATTTTTTATTTTAGCGGGTAGTTTTACAGCAATATGATCAGGTCCGTTTTGAGTGGAGATCAGTCTGTGTTTAGGCTAGTTAGAGTTTTCATTATTTCTAATGTCATATTTCACTTTAAGTTTCCTCCTTTTTGGCGTCTGCATATGACGTTTCTGATTTGCAGAATATTATTTTGCCATCTTATACATTTCATTTTCGGATTTCTTCAAGGGAACTTGGAAAAATCACCTGAAAAGCTTAAAAATTCTCAGAAATACTTCGGTTTTTAAATTTGTGAAATGCGCAAAAGTTAGATCGATTTATTTTTGTGCCTTCGCCGTCGAGATTTATGGTCTTTGGGGGGAGGAAGCAATATTTCCCGATGCAATTTCCACATCAAGTCTTCTGAAATTTACCTGTAAAATTTCCATTTAAAATTGCATAAGAGAAATTTGCACTGTAGGTTTGCAAAAATTGCACACCTCTATCTATCTATGTAACAAGATATGTTTGTTCGGGTGGAATCTTGCAGCTTAATAGTTGCAATGACAACACAAGAATATAGTATAATGAAATTGACAGGTCCCTCCTACATGAAGGAGGTGGAGGGGGGTACAGTTAAAGTGTGCCCCATTTCGTTAAAATTTGGTGTATTGGGGCACTTGGGTATGGAGATAACGAATTTCTAATCAGATTTTGAAAATTTTCGTTCAAGATGGACGATTTTTGGTCATCTTTTGCTAACCAATTTTAACCAACTTATACACATCCGCATACTTTCAAATTTGGCACGCATTTATAGTTCCGGTAACAATACAATAATATGTATTTGCTAGGCACCCCTCCCCCATACGAGGGGAGTGGAGGGGGGAAAAAACCTAAGTTTGTCCGATTTCAACCAAAATTGGTATACGGGGGCTTTTTGGAAGAAGGAATTCGAATTTTTGAACAGATTTTGAAAATTCACTATGGCGGATTCAAGATGGACGATTTTCCGTCATGTTTTGCTAACCAATTTTAACTGACTTATCCACATCCGATTGTGTTCAAATTTTTTTTGCGTTTATAGTTCCGATGAAAATATAATAATATGGTATTCTCAGGTACCCACCTCCCTCCAACGAGGGAAATGTAGGGGGAAAAAGATTTAGTTTATTCCATTTTAATCAAAATTAGCATGCAGGGGTTTTTAGGGAGGGGAATTATGAATTTTTGATTAGATTTGAAAATTTCAATATAAATTAAGGGTGTGTGTTCAAATTTGGTATGTGTTTAAAATTCCGGCGAAAATACAATAATATGGTATTATTAGGTACACACTTCCCTCTAACGAGGGAAGTGCAGGGGAAAAAAGATTTAGTTTGTTCGATTCAAGTCAAAGTTGGCATACAGGGGTTTTTCGGAAAGGGGATATGAATTTTTGATAAGATTTGAAAATTTTCATATGACGGATTCAAAATGCACGATTTAGGGTACAAATCTAAAAATTAAAAAATAAATTTTGACTAAAAAACTTTTAAAGAATAGATTTTATTAAATGCACTCAAAAGTAGAAAATAATTTTTTTACTTTCTTATACTATAATAAAAGCGATGAGTCCAATTAAAAATTTTAACTTTACGGTGAGAGAGAACTACAAAAGAAGAACTAAATTCTTCTTCTATTCGAATGATAAACATAATGCTTTCATCTAAAGAAGCTGAGAACAGGTGAGATTGCCTTGCTTGCCAAGCCTTTGAAAATGTCTTTAAGTTATAGAGTAATACAACTGTTTCTTAGGTGAATCGTCGATGTGACCGTTATACGATGCCTAAAGTTAAAATTTTTAGTTTGCGTTTATTATGGTATAAAACAGATAAAAAATAATTTTTTACTTTTGTGCGCATTTAATAAAAGCTTGTTCTTTAAAAGTTTTTTTTATAAAAATTTTTGTTATGCAAAATTCAACTTACTGTCCGAAAAGAAGTCTCCCATTTCATTTGAGTTAAAGCCAATGATTAGGGGTACTCGAGTAAATTTTCCTTTAGAGAGAGTCCTGTAGCTTGACTCTGTGACTACGGCCGACCAGTGAGGAGGCTCTATCACAGGTCCGAATGCTAAACCGGCCAGGAAGTTTTGTAATTCAATCTAAAACATCATTTAAACAGTTTTTAGAGACCTTTACTACTTCAACAACTAACTAAAATTCTTATATAACGCGTTCAAAACAAGGTCAAAGGATACTAAGGTTGCCCGCTTTTATGTCGACGTCACACTGAAAAAAATATCGTACATATTATTATTAACAGGCGTTTATTAATTTTTATAGATAATTGTACATCAATAACACGTAACTGTTGCCAAAATCGGAGAAAAGTTATAAAAATTGTCATATACAGTAATGAAATTAATAAACGGAAGTTACGAAATCAATGAAAAATGTTTCTTGACATTTTATAGAGAGTTATTATTAATAGTATGTACAGGTTATGGAGATAATAAAAGAGCATAAGAAATAAACAAAACATGTTAATGATTTTAATCAATGCCTTAAATAAATTTAATAAACGGCGATCATTGACTGTGGTTTAAAAGTTGTTATGGAATGTATGTGTGTAATGTAGTTCATGAAAACTATGAACCGGGCATACAAAATACATAAATATGCTTATGAAATTTATGTACGTAACAGTCTTTTACTAAATTCATTCTTAGGTGTAACTAAAAGCTATGAAAACATGTCTCTGAATCCTTGATTTCATAACACCCTTCACAAAAATCATTCTTAAAGACTCTTTGTATTGTAACAACTTTTTTTTGAAACTGTGTCTTGCACCAATAAAATCAATAAGTCGTTTTGGCTATAAAATTTATGTAAACATCATTATGATATCATAAACAAAATACATTGGTTCAATGTATTTTTTTATAGGAAACGGTGCCTTTTTTGGTTCAGTGCACTTTTTTCGTTGTTTTGGGTTTATGTTTAATCAAATTAACCGAACAGTACCTACTAATAATTACATAAAAATAAAGCATAAATCAAAAATTAACAAACTTTTGTAACACAAACTTTCTATCCCATTATTTTTGGGTACGTTCAAAAGCCCTATTTTTAACCTCTTGAAATTACCTTTATTTACGGTTAAGGTACCCATAATCCAAAGTAAGCCTAATTATGTTAACATATTAAGTATGTATCTAGTAAGAGCAAAATGAAGCTTTAGCAATAAAAAATGTATAGGTACATAAAAAAAGTGGTCGGCTGTTGGAATGAATTATAGGGTAGTCAAATCAAAAGAGCTCGTCAATGGAAGTGGTCTCGTTTTCTTATTGCCTGGTCTTATTTATATTAAATTGTTTCCTTCAGAAAAATCAGCTAAAGTCAACAATAGAAAGAAATCGAGTAAAGGTTTACTCTAAAATTTCCCTTGCTCAAGAACATATACAAAAAACACTACTCGTATACACATGGGTTAGATTGGGTCGGTCAGATTTTTCCAGGGTACATCCAGACTTCTTGGGTGTATCCACTTTGTTCATTCAGGGTGTATTCAGACATTTCCCTGGTATACTTAGACATTTTCAGGGTGCATTCAGGTTTTTCCAGAGTGCAACCATACTTTTCCAGAGTGTATCCCGACTTGTCCAGAGTGTATTCAGAACTTTCCAGGATGTATCCAGGCTTTTCCTGGGTGTATCAAGACTTTTACAGTTTCTTTCCAGATTTTTCCAGGGTGTATCCAGATTTTTCTAGAGTGTACCCAGACTTTTCTAGGGTATTTCCAGACTTTTTCAAAGTGTATCCAGACTTTTCCAGAGTCTTTCCAAACTCTTCCAGAGTGTATCCAGTCTATTTCAGGGTCTTTCCAGTTTTTTCCAGAGTGTATTCAGACTTTTTCAGGATCTTTACAGACTTTTCCAGAGTGTATCCATATTTTTCCAGAGTCTTTCCAGACTTTTCCAGGGTCTTTCCAGACTTTACCAGGGTTTTTCCGGACTTTTTCAGAGTCTTTACAGACTTTTCCAGGGTGTATCCAGATTCTTCCAGGGTATATCAAGACTTTTCCTGATTTTTTTTAAATAAAAAAAATTAAAAGAAATTTCGGATTTTTTTTTTTTAATTTTAAAACTTTCAAACGCAAGACCAAAACATAGACCGGAAAATGATAATTTTCCAGTCTCTTCTTGCTTTTCCGGTCTATGTTTTATTTTCCGGTCCCATATTTGTACCCATCTTTGTAAAGTAAGACTTTCCGGTCTCTTGAAAAAAAAGGTTTCTAATTAATCATTCACACCAAAGGTTCCACTTGTCTCAGTGGTACCGTAAATAAAAAATACCTCTACGGTGCCGGTGGTAACAACGATAAAATAGTTTTAATCAAATTAAGGCTTTAACTCTTCAGCTTTTTAAAAAAATTTACCTGTGATTTAACAATTGCTTGAGCCATAACAATCTTCTTGGCATCAACTCGTTTTAAACTCTCAATAAACTTAAAGGTACTCTTAGTGTCGGTGATATTAAGTTGATCTGCAAGCCTTAGAGCCACATTTTTGGGGTTTCTAGTAAGACCCCAGGTACAAAGACTGGTGCCACTTTCCATTATGGCGCGATGGATTAAACCTACGTATAACAAGTAAAATCATCGTAAAAAGCGTATTATCTTTGGAACTACTTAGCCTATTCTTGCCAAACATAGCTGAAAACACTTCCGGCAGGATATGCTCAAAACCAAAAAAAAAAACGCAGCGAAATCGGTTTACTGCTTCGAAAACTACATACTCAGAGACAAAATTACTTTGTTTACACGGGCCTCTTAAAACGCTTTTATATAAGGACTGTTTGAAAATATTGCGGTATAAACACCACGAAAACCGATTTAAGCACTAAGTCGATTTTATTTTAAAGCGATTGAATAAAGTCGTTTTTTGCTTAAAAACCTATTTTAAAGTCGTTATAAACACTTGAAAAACGCTTTAGCTCATTTCTTCTTCTGGTTTTCCGAAAAATCTGTTGTTAACTAACTTGTTTTATCTGACTTATTTAATGACATTTAATGAAGGACGTATAAACCCTTGGAGAATGCGATTTTATTTAAAACCGTCCTTACATACGAGAGCTTTTAGGTGCGTATAAACGTATTAACTGATACACACACACACACAGGGTTAAACTTATAACACCCCTCTTTTTTCGCATTCGCGTCGGGGGTTAATAAATAGATAGTTTTTGGTCGTGCAAATTTACATCTCGATAACTTCGCCGACAAAGATATTTTTACACTTGATTGGCTACGCCCATTCATAGTTGAAATCTGTTACCACTAAAAAGTATGGGTTTCCAAATATCCTTGATGGTGAGGCTTTGTTGAGAAAATAAATTCTAGCTCCTCTGTATGAATGCTGTTTCTTTGACCTTCCGCTTGAATATATATTCCTTGATATCGAGCCATAACGGGCTTTAAACCCACATAACAATTAAACATTTCTGTAATGTAATAGTCATATTCTTAGAAAAAAAAATGTGATAGGAATGTTACATTTTACCATTGGGAATATTACTAACACATGGGATAGAAACGTGACGTGAAACATGACTATAATATTATTAGTAAATTATAGTAATATACCTAAGCTTTCGCAAAATATGACTATAATATTTCCAAAATTATGGTAATATTGCACATAGCAAATATGGCTATGATTTTGTGATTCAAAACATGTCAGATGGCCACGAGATGGAGATTCTAAGATATGCAGTTGATATCCACATGAATATACACCAAATATGCTACTAAAGTGCAAGACTATAGCTGAAAATTCATGCTGGGTATATCAATGTATCACCATTATATTGATGTACTACTTGAGATTAGTTATCAAAAGATTACCTAAATACCATTTTGCTGTGTGATAAGTATGGTAAATATTACCTGTTACATAGGGAACATATTGATTCCAGTGCCATCTACCTACGATAGATGACATTGAACTAAATTACAATTATAAATTATGTAGATCTCGTTCTTTTAACAAGATAGTAATATTTTCAGCAAACATGCCAAAATTCTGACAAAAAATATTCTTTTTGGGAATATTCATTAAAATAACTTGATTATCACGTTATCATGGGAATATTATTATCTTGTTACTAAAGAAATATAACTATCACAAACTCTTAAAGAAGAGTAGAAGAGAGTATTCCAAAAATCACTTTGAGGGCGTATTCCTACAACATGAATATTCCTTCAATGTTATGTGGGAAGCTATCCGACCACGGCCAAACCTCAAGCGATTTCCGTTTATCGAAGGAACCTTCCTACACTTTCATACGCCTGCCTCTGAGCAGGCACTCTTGAAAAATGATAATCGAGTCAGCTTTGCGCATGCACCGTACAAGTTTGGCGGCTTATGAGCTTTCTTATTGGCCGAAACGAAGGATGAAACCGTTCCTAGGCGACCATTCTCTCGAAATTCATGAATCGGCACGTCTCGGTGATGTGGCGATATGGTTTAGTTTTTGTTAATTGACTTCTTATTCTTGTGGTCGTTTTGAAGACAGTCCGAAGATGGTATTGGTTGCCTATTCTTCTTATCTTTTCTGAGATATCTTTAATGTATGGAATTTTCTTTTTTATTTTGCATAATTTCTTATTTAAATGAGTTCTGTACTTCCAAAGATATTGGCATAAACCTATGTGCATGTCGCAGCCTATTGATTGATTGATTGATTTATGTATGAGTGTGGCACTATTGGGTCTATTGCGGCTCACTTTTAACATTTTTTTGTTGCTACAGAATATTCAGCTCCTTAAAGAGGCTCGCAACTTGCTTTGGTGAAGCATCATTCAGATCCAGTCCGTCGATCTGTGGTTTTCCGAAGATACGTTGACGCTGACGTGCAATGGCCGGACATTCACACAGTACATGTCTGGCTGTCTCATCATACTACATACAGGGCCTACATTCGGCGTCCTCACTTAGACCCATTCTGTGTAATGGCACTTTCAACCTGCAGTGTCCGGTGTATAGATCAATCTTTGTCCGGATGTCCTGCCTGGTGAGCTCAATGAGTTTTCCGGCAAATGGGGTGGATTTACTGTACTATAACTAAATATTAATATTTTTACTTTTATTGGCACATGCAACTACCAATCAGTGATTTAATGAGGTATTTTTAATTTTTGATTTGAATTCCATGTTTAATAGATTTAACAGAAGTAAATAACATGTGACAGTGCATTGATTTACAATGTGAGTAAAGTAGCGATATCACGTAGGCAACGTTTTTCCACTATATGCACATTTATTTAGTTATGGTATACAGGGTTCCTAAGCAAATCCTTAGGGGGCCAAGCAGCCGTGTATAAGACGCAGAAAAACGGAAAAGCACATTAGGCAGAAAAGGATGGGCATGGGGCGATGTTGTCACTACATCTTACACGTAGTAAATCCATTCCAGGTTGTTGTTTTCTAATGTTTTCCATTTTCATACCTTTAGGATTGGAATAAAAATTGTTTTTGCTCGACTTTAATAGCAAACTGATGAAAGATATCGTAAAAAAAATATTTTTCGGCTTTTCATTTTGTAACCATTGTCCTTACGCACTGTTTACAGGCTGGGCAAGTAGGACGGGTTGACGCCTTCGAACGTCCAACCCGGGTTTTGCACTTTGATTCGAAATCAAAAAGGAGGAACAGTCAGATGTGGCCGTACACAAATTACGTAACGGTGATTTTACCAATTTTTGACCCCCTCCCTATGTAATGTTTTGTAACGGTTTGGCACGCCACTCCCCTAATATTACGTAACGATTTCAAGACCACAAACACCCCCCCCCCAAAAAAAAAAACTTTTAACTTATTTTCATTCCAAATTTTCTTAGTTTCACACAAATGCAAACGCTGTCGAAAACACCCCTCCCCCCTACGTAACGTTTTGTAACCCCTCTCCCCCCTATGACCATTACGTAATTTGTGCACGGCCCCTGTAGTCCCAGTGGAGGAAGGCGAGAAAATTGATATTTTTTTCTTAAAAATTATACTCTTTAGACCTATTTCTTTGCGTTCCCGAAATTACGTAATTTTTGAAAAAAATTGTAAGCGGCGCCATTTTTATTTCGTGCTTTGCTTTTCTAACATTTTTCCGTTCGGCTAATTTAATTGAAAAATTTTTGCCTGCGGCGCCCTTTATTTTCTCACTCGAAACCAAGATCCTCCGTTTTAGGAAAATTGATCTCGTCTCTGTTTCTAAATTTTTTCGAATAAAAGTAGAGTATGACTATGGGGGAAATAATTTTTTTCTACGGTATGACGAAAATTTCGAAAAAGTTGAAGAAAAAAATAAAAAAAGTGGCAGAGCTCAAGTTTTTCGTAAAAAAAACGTTTTTTGTAAAGAAACAGAGCAAAATAAATCTTTTCACCCCTTTTTGGGTGTTACAAATATTGGCAGCCCCTTATTTTTCGCTTTTACCCTCCCGCTAGTTTTGAAGAATTGGTTCGCTACATGTTTCGAGATCATGTCATAAAACACCTCGAAAATATCAAATGTAGTGTAGGGCCAGCTTTATTTAAAATCAATAATATCGCAAGCAAAGAGCTCTGCAGGAAAAACAGAGCCGTTTATTGATTTCTTTGGCTGCTAGTGCTAGCTGCATGGTTTGGCCGTTTCCGAATAGATGTCACTAGTAGAAGATAATGGAAAGATATTTAATAAAAAGCGAAGATATTTCTTTCTAATGTTAACAACCTCACGAGTTTATCGCTCAGTATCGTAAATAATGGACCCTGCCGCCTCCTTTAAGCAAGAAAAAGCTGTGGTTTGGACCTGAAAACATCTAATATTTAATTAGATTAGATGGTGTGGCCGCCATCTAGCGGAATTTGCAGACATCTTGTCAACGGTTATTATTGCAACTATCATTTATGCTCACGATGAAAGAGTGGCGACAATTTTTTCTCATGAAAGCAGTCCGGAGATAATAACAAACTGGCACCATTGCTCAATATACCTGTTTCTTTTGTGCGCGCAGAACTTTCTATGCCATTTCTTTTTGATTTATTGAAATCCTATCCCTAAGGAAAATCTTAGGAACCCTGTATATACTGGAGGACAAAATAAATGCAATACCATGTATGAAAGACATATTTGGTAATTTTTTTGTCTTCTAATCTTTCCGTTTTTCACAGATTTTTTCTATTCATTTTCAAAAACAACCAACACATAAAAGACCTTTCCTGAAAATGTTAAATCATTTTTCTCGTAGTTTTTCCTCTGTTTGTATTGCTTACAGTTTACTTAAAAAATAAAAATGCTATGAGTTCGCGGTCGCCAATAATTTCATCATTTAAACGACTTCGAGAAAGGACGCATCGTGGGCATGAAAAAGGCTGGTTTTGGTTTACGGGAAATTGCAAGAAGGGTTAATGCCAATCCATCAACAGTGTTAAGAGTATGGAGAAGGTAGTCCAATGCTGAGACTTATAGATGTCGTGTGGTTTCTGTACGCCCTAGATTATTACAAAGATGCGATTTACGGCATATCAGACTTCTTGCTCTCAAAAATCGACGAGACAGTATACGCCAAGTAAGAGATGTTCTAGTTGCAGCTACAGGACGAGCGTTTTCAAGGATGACAGTTAATCGAATATTGCTTAGTATGGGGCTGAGGGCTTACCATCCGCTTTTGGTGCTACATTTGACCCCACAACATAAGGCTCGCCGCTTGGAGTGGTGCAGAGCTCGGCAAAACTGCAATGATGAAAAATGGAATACCATCAGCTTCAGCGACGAATTCAGGTTTTTTTTAGGCGGCCATGATGGGCGCATGAGGGTTAGGCGATTTCGACGTGAGAGACGAAATGCAGACTTTGCTGTTGAACGTGCTTAGCAGATGAAGCAGATCACCTCTAGTCCTCATTGACGTCAATCTGACTGTTCGGCGATATATCGATGAAGTGCTGCAGCCAGTTTTGATAGGATATGATAGGGCGCAATCTTAGTCGATTACGACGTCCCCCTGGAAACTTAGATAAACTCTGGCATGCCGTAAGGAGGATTGGGATGAGTGTTCCTCAATATGATATAGACCATCTTATTTTGTCAATCCCCACTAGAACAAACGAGTGAATAAATAACCATGGAAGAACCACTCATTCTTAATTTTTTGATGATTATCATGGAGGAATCTTCTTGGAAATGTAATCAATTACTAAGAGCATCGTATACATGAATATATAAATAAATTACTTTAAAAATATTTGTCCTTTCTGGTTTTGAATTTTTTTTGTTAGTAATAGTGACCACACTAAGTGACAAAAGACGACATTTTTCGTATAAATAGTTTTTTGTAGGAAACATTACTAAGCTTTAACCCATTTTTGGCGGAAATTACAATGGAACCAAATTGACTATAATTGTTGCTTGGTGTAGGTACCTATTCTAATATACGGTATATATTTTTGGCCAAATTGCCTGGAAAGAAATAATAACAAATAATAAAACACCATACACTTACCTTCCGTTTGTTTACTTTGCACCAAATAGGAGACTGCAACTGAGCCTGCGCTCTCTCCAAAAAGAGTTATGCGATTTGGGCATCCCCCAAAAGCTTTTATGTTGTTTTTGACCCACTTCAGGGCTAGAATAATATCTTTTAAACCTACAAATTGCCATATTAAATTTATTCTGTTGGATAGAGAATCTTAAAAACTACATAACTTTTCAAAATATTTTTGACGGACACATATGTACAGGGTGTCCCATTTTCGATGGGATTCAATGGGAAACTCCGTTGCTATTGAAGTTAGAGACATGCAGTTTTCGAATTTTTGAGCTTTAAAAAATGGTAATAAAAAATTTATTCTGTCCCTTGTAGTTTAGACAGGGGAAAGTTAAAAAATGGTCGGAATTACCAATTGATGATATCTCTCTTAATCTAAGAGATAATTGAGCCCGGTAAAACCATGTTTACGGCAACCTTTTTATAAAAACACAATTGTATTTTCGAAAAAGTTAAATAAGGACCAAAATGTTTTGCGTCATATTTTAGTTTCTTTTTAAGTGTGTTTAATAATAAAATATCATTTTTTTTTATTTCGAAATTTCGATCCCGAAAAAAATTATCTCCAGTGCATTTTTATTCTGGTACGGCCCTGTCCCATTTTTTTTTTACCGAACCGAACCGAAAAAAATCGGACAAATTGTTTTTTGCTATAACTTTACTACTTTCAATAAAAAAAAAAAACTGTATTGATAAGACAAATAAGCCTTTTGAAAAAAAAACATTCGCTTGGCCGCCATATTTGAATCCAAGATGGCGGAGAAAATCAAAACTTTTTTAAACCCTTTTTTGTTATATGTTGCCATTTTTCTTCTAAAAATTTTGTTTGTATATCGACAAGTAACATTTTATACCTATATATAATACCAAGTTTGAAAAAAGGTCCGCATTTAATTTTATGCGACATTTTGTATTTAAATGTGGCGGCAAAGCGACTTTTTTTTCAAAAGGCTTATTTCTTTTATCAATAAAGTTTTTTAAAATTGAAATTGTTTTTACTATAATTTTTCCGCTTTTTTTCGGTTCACCCGGTATGTTCATGTAATATATTTTGGTTGTTCAGGTCTACTATATAGTAGTTAAATATAAATGGTCTAAAAAAAAATGAAATGGGACAGGGCCGTAACAGAAAAAAAAATGCACTGGGGATATCGAATTATTATTAAACAGATTTAAATAGAAACTAAAACATGACGGAAAAAATTTTAGTCCGTGTTTAACTTTTTGATCCTGATGATGGTATCTACAAAACGAAACGTCGGATTAAAGTTTCGAAAATACCGTTGTGTTTTTCTAAAAAGGTTGCCACAGACATGTTTTTACAGAACTCAACTATCTCTTAAATTAAGAGAGATATCATCAATTGGTAATTCCGACCATTTTTCAACTTTTATGCATAAAATAAAAAACTTACGTCAATTTTGTAATAATAAACTAGAACATACATTAAAAAAAATAGAGTAGCACTGACGCATGCAGTTGATTGTTGCTGCAAATGGTGACCACATTTTTTTTGATGTATGTTCTAGTTTATTTTTACAAAATTGACGTTAATTTTTTGCATAAAACGTGTTTGATTGATTGATTCGTTTGTGAGTGTGTCAGTATTGTACCGTCCACTGCGACCACTATTGGGTCTATTGTGGCTGACTTTTAACATTTTTTTGTTGCTACAGAATATTCAGCTCCTTAAAGAGGCTCGCAACTTGCTTTGGTGACGCATCATTCAGATCCGGTCCGTCGATCTGTGGTTTATCGAAGATACGTTGACGCTGACGTGCAATGGCCGGACATTCACATAGCACATCTCTGGCCATCTCATCATACTCCATACAGAGCCTACATTTGTAATGGTACTTTAAGCCTGCAGTATCCGGTGTATAGATCAACCATTGTCTGGATGTAATGCCTGGTGAGCTCAATGAGTTTCCCGGCCCTCTTCCTGCAGAGTTCTGTAATGAACTCTTTGGAATGTGCCAGTTCCGGCACTTCTCTCTAGTATTGGTGGAACTTGTTTTCCATCCAGCCTGAAAGAGCAGTGTTGATTGTGTTGCATGCTATTCCAAGGGCTGGTTCGGGGCCAATAAAGACGGCAGAGGCCGCTTCAGGCGCCAGCTGGTCGGCAGACTCATTTCCCCGATGCCTAGAATGTCCCGGAATTCATACCAGCGTTTATTCGCCCTAGGGTGTTCAGTGTGTCCTGGCAGCTCCTGACGGTTGTCGATGAGCACTTATAGGATTCAAGAGCCTTAAGGGCCGCTTGACTGTCGCAGAGTATCTTTATTGATCTGTTGCGCCAGTTATGATCTATCATCCAACGTGCACTCATTTCAATGGCGAAGAGTTCCGCCTGGAAAATTGTAGCCATTCGTCGAAGACTATGTATAATACCGATATTTTCCCGGCTTCAATAAGTTCCGGATCCAACGCCTGAAGATATTTTGGATCCGTCAGTGTACCAGCAGCTATCTTCACTTGAGAAACTTATTCTGTTTGTCGTCCAGTCCTCCCTATCTGAGAGAATAGTGTTGTAAAAGCTTTTTACTGTTTACTGTTGGCGACATTAGATCCGGTAGCAGCCCTAGAATGCAGTGGCTCTCAATTGCCCGCGTTAAAGGGTTTGGTACTACTTGACTTGCCCTGCCACCCCATTGGTTGGCTATGATTCTGTAGGTTGTCTTCATAGCCTCTTTTTCCAAGACAAGGTGTAGAGGAGGAAGGTTTAGGAGTCATTTAAGCGCTGATATAAAAGGTGTTACACTAGAATCCCAATATTTTTCTTATTTCCTAAGGATTTTAACAAATGATATATGGGTTAACAGATAATAGTTGGTATTTTTCTGTTATAGCAAAAAAATATACAAAGTGTTTAAAAAAATCCAACGGTTTTTTTTAAATGCATAAAAAAATTTTAATTGTCCCAAAATGTCATTTTTTGACGTATAGAAAAAATAGAGCTTTATTGTTAGCATCTGTACAGTGTCCTTTTCAACAAAATTGGTGGAAAGATAACGAAATCCGGGTAACTTAAATTATTAGAACTATTTATTTTATACAAGAAGTTGGTATACGAAAATACCCATAGTTTTTTTTTCTTATTAGACCTTATCAAATGATACATCGATTTACAAACAATAGATAGAAGTTTTTTGTAGTTGCAAAAAAATATATAAATTCTCTAAAAAAAACTCAACGGTTTTTTAAGATGCATGAAGCTTTTAGATATCCGTCATTTTAAATTTTCAATAAATGTCATTTTTTGACATATCGGCAAAAGTTATATTTTATTACCTTTCTAAAACTCTTTTTTTTTTGTTAAAATCCGACAATAAAAAAAAAATTTGCAGCTAAAACAAAACAGTCCCGTTTTTTGTTGTCCACCCTATACATAAATTACACTTGCCTCAACGCTAGCCATGCATTATAATTAAGAATATAGGGTATTACTTGCAAAAAGTAGTTTGCAATTGAAGATGATCAGAGATTGTACTGATCGAAACGTCGGGTATAAGTAGAGTAAAGTTGAGGATATCGAAAATGAAGCTATTCTTGGACCAAGATTAATAGTCTTGTTCCAAGAAGAGCTTTTTTCCATGTAGGTAGATTGTGCTACGCACCGTAGTTTCCTGGAGCCATTTCATCTTCAGTACTAAGCCATCCTAAAGCCCCAAGGCGGTAATTTAAAGTGACAATCAACACGTCGTTATCCAAAAAGTAGTCTGGACCAAAACTAAACACAATACAATAAAAATTAATATACAGACCGCTTCAAGCTACTGCGAACATAGGGCGGAAGAACTCTAATTTGCCAGTGTACGTACATGCAGAGACACCGCACGCCTATCAGTGAAGCAACCAATACTCAGGCTTGCGATCACCACTTACATGACTTTCCTTTGGTATTTAGTACGCCTCTAACCACGCTGCTGTGTGGAGTGTAGTCAATGAAACCGGAATTTGGTCAATAAATACGCAAATTTTCATAACGTAATTTTCTTATTTTTTGTCACTGATAAATAAGAGCGTTTTATTGTCAACTGCTCAGATTTATCAGTGACGACGTGTTACAATGAAAATAATAAGGAGAAACAAAATAAAAGCAAGTTCTCAAAATAAAATAATACATTCTAAAAACCAAAAAGATTCTCCCAGTCAAAAAAAAATTAAAGCAAATGTTCGAAAAGTCCTCCTTGCTCGGCTAGACAATATCCGAGCCTACTATAAAAACCCCTTCTAACGTTTCCAAGCATGTTAGGGGTGATAATTTGAAAAGCTTCTTCAAAAACAGATAGAAGTCATTAGGAGCAAGATCGGGAGATCGAGCTGGCCATAAAATAGTTCCCCGTGTACTTATAACCCGATTAGGAAATACATTATCAAGATATTCCCTAACAAGGCCAACATTGTGAGCGGAACAACCATCTTGTTGAAACCATGTTTCACCAAATCTTACACCTAACAACTGCGTAGCAGTTGGAATAATGTGCTGCTGCAGTAGATCCAAGTATCTAGGACCATTCAAATTGCAATTGCCGTTAATAAAAAATGGCCCAATTACGTGTTCCCCTATAATACGCCCCCCCCCTCAAACATTTAGTTTTTGGGGATACTGTGTTCTTACGTCAAAATACAAATGCAAATTTTCCCTCGATCAATATCGAACGTGTGTTGGGTTATGACGATTTGACCATTTGACCATCTGCACTTTTTCGGCAACTTCGTAGACATCCATTTTTGGTTTTAAAAATGTATTATTTCAATTAAGAACTTACCCATCTGTTTCTCGAGCAAGGCAGAAATAAAACAAAATAATAAAAACAAAATGAATTTCCAAAAGATAACACTGCAGCGTGCTTCGAATCCACCTCGGTCGTACGGCACGGAGAGTAAATTGGACTTGATTCCCCCTATGTTCGCAGTAGCTTGAAGCGGTCTGTATACTCAGTGACATTAGAAGTGTTACACCGAGAAGGAATGATTTCTTGAACTTGATTTTTTAACCATGGTATAATATTACATCAAGAATAAAACGATAACATTTGCAATACATTTTATTAACATATAATACGAAAAAAATTAATAATGTGTTTGGCGGCCCCGTAGCTGAATACACTCATGTACACGTCTAGGCACTGACAAAATGAGATGATCGATGTCTGCTCGTGGCACCTCGTTCCAAACAAGTTGAACTTCGTGGAATAACTGTGCCAGTGTCTGTGGAGGATGGTGCAAATTGGACAATCTTCTCCCCATCATATCCCACACATGTTCGATGGGATTTAAATCAGGTGAACGGGGTGGCCACGGCAAAAGATTAACGCCAGCTTGTTGGAGAAAGTCCATAGTTTGACGAGCAATGTGGGGACGTGCGTTGTCTTGCTGAAAAAGGACTTGTGGACGAAGTGGACGGTCATCTAGATAAGGTAGTAAAGTTGTTTGGAGAACTTCATTAACATAACGTGCAGCTGTCATACTGCCTCGAATAAACAAAAGTGGTGATCGGCTACCATAGGCAATAGCCCCCCAAACCATTACTCCAACAGTTCTGTGTACATGCCTCTCAGCAACAAACCCAATATCATGTCGCTCTCCACGACGGCGCCTAACCCTTCTACGGCCATTTGTCGCTGAATACAACGTTATGCCATTCTGCCTCCCAATGATTTCGTTCTCTGCACCAGTTTAAACGTTGGCGACAGTGGTCCGCAGTCAAAGGAAGCACTAATCGTGGACGGTATGAAAAAAGTCCAAAGGCTCGAATGCGGCGATATAGAGTACGCATGGTAACTGGCCTACCTTCTTCTCCAAACCATTGATCAGCAATTTGACGCGTAGTAGCAAAACGGTCTCGCAGAGCTAGTTGTCTGAAGCGCCTATCTTGACGCTCTGTGGTACGCCTCAGCCGACCAGTGGGTCTTCTTCGTGCTCCTCTGCCTTCTTCTCTCCACACACGACACACACGCATTACCGTCATTGCAGTACAATTAACACGACGACCAATTTCGCGATAGGACAAACCAACATCTCGATAGGCAACAATTCTACCCCTGTCAAAATCACTTAGATGATGATAAATTTGTAGTCTTCGAACCCGAGGCATTTTATTACGCTTAACACAAGTAGACTGACGCCTAATAACTAAAAATATTCGTGCTATTCAGGTCTCATAAACGGGTTTCTTCACAAAAAATTAAAAGATAAAAATTTGTTTTTGCAAAAACTATCAAAGATAAAAAGTTCATATTGTTATCATAGCATGCATTGAATATGGCGATTCTGTTGTAAAAAAATCAAGTTTAAGAAATAATTTCTTCTGGGTGTAACACTTCTAATGTCATTGAGTATATTAAGATATAGATTCAACGTTATTTTTTTACTCTGTCCCATATAACAAACAATCTAACTTAATATAAAAATACTATTTGAGTGTGAAAAATGCTATATTACACAAACAAACCAATACTTGAAAATTAGGTTACAACAACATAGGAATGATTGTAAAAATGAAAAAAGATATGATTCAGAAAAAAACGAACTTTTTAAGCACCACTTTGAAACTGGACATAATTTTGAGTTCAGTAAAGCTGTGATCCTTGAAAAAGAACCAAACTTTCAAAAGAGAGTAATTGGTGAAATGATCCACATTAACTTAAATAATGTAAATCTAAAAACGGATACAGACGGTCTCGCACCAGTCAGTAGTAACATTCTTAATATCCACAATAACCGGAAAAATATAGCTTTCAAAATGTAAATAATTGAAAAATTACTATTATTGTACCCGTTAGCATATAGTTTCCTAGTCAGTAGGGTGATTGTTAATAATTGTTTAGCTTTAATGTTTACTGTTTAACTATGTCAGCCTTGCTTTTAATTGTTTGACTTTTCTAAAAGATTTTAACTTTCAATTTTAAATTGTCGAATGTTATCGACTTGCTATTTATACCATTATAAATTTTACTTTTCTAGTTTTTCAATTCAATTCAATGAACACAAGTGACACTGGTTACCTCGCTGAAAAAGGTCTAATGGCTTTCAACTAATTCCGTCCAAAAGTTTGTAAGGCAAAGTTTTAAATAAAAAAGACGAAGGAAACATAACCCCAAAAGGGAAAAAAATAGATCGTGTTTGGCAAATTTGTTTAAATTAATTGGAATCTTATTGATAGATTTTATGATTATGGTTTTGTAACCACACAGTTATTTGGATAAACCATCAAGTCTAAGAAAGTAGAGAAAAAAATTACAAACCATAAGGAAAAAAATATATTTAAAATTCAATGCTAAATAAACTTGTTCCTCGTAGGGTTTGAAAAAGACCATGCCATAAGATAAGTGGTTTTTATTCCATTCCCTATACTCGATAAAATCAAATCACTAAAAACAATACCCTCGTATACCTATACACTAACTTATAAGTAACTAATACACATTGGAAAGGTTCTCAGTCCACCCTATACTTACTTTATGGTGGCACAAACTATAGTTTAGAAAATTTGGGTAAAATGAATATACTAACGCATTTAAAATACTACATTTCTCTTTTGTATCGCACTTGATATATTAATTTTGATATTGATATTTATTTCTATAATATAATATAATATAAAATGGATAAAAAATTAATAAAAAAATTCCTTCGCGGTAAAAATAGTTTAAATAATAATTTAAATTTAAACAAAAAACTTTGGTCCCAAAAGAACATTTGCAATTATATTTCGCAGTTTTGCAATTCTGGCAACTCTCACATCAGGCTTTAAGTTGAAAGTTGAACTTCCCGCACGCGACGCCGTGCATAATAGTATATTACATAAAAAGAGAAGAAAGTGACAAATTTCACACGAGCGTGAATTTTGTGAATGAGGCGCTAGCTGAGTGAAACAACACGCGAGTGTAAGAAAGTTACTTTCTATCGAGTTGTGTACGCTCTTGGTCTTTAATTTTGCACATGTGTGGAAATAGCTATTTGTGTATTAAGAGAGCAAAGTAATACTTGGCTGCTTGAAAAATTTCTGAACACGGGTGAAATTTAACGTTTTCTAAGGATACAACTGACTATGGCAACAGACAGATATTTTTAAAAAATTGAAGAAGAAGAATTGAAAAGAATGCCTTTGATAACGGCAGTAGAGTTTCTGCCGAAATGTCAGATAAGTACCTATATTCTATTTAGGATTTGCGAGTGTGTACAAATCATTTATTTTTTAAGAAATTCTCTTAACTCAGTGGCGACAAAGCAAAAAAGTAGTTTCAGCATTATAAATCCGCCACAAACATATATATTTTATTGAAGATAATTAGATTAAAGCATCTAATCCCAATAGTATAAGAAAAAACGTACGTTTCATAATTCCCTGATAGTTGAGTAAATCCTCCTCCATGTATCCATACCATAACAGCGTAAGGTCGTGTAGGCTTAAAATAAAAAAACCATGAAAGTTTTTAAAGAAAAATTAAATAAAAAAAATTTTTAGTAAAAAATACTTTTAAAGAACAAGCTTTTGTTAAATGCACTCAAAAGTAGAAAATAATTTTTTATCTTTCTTTTACCATAATAAAAGCGATTGGCGCAAATTAAAAATTTTAACTTTAGGTATCGTATATCGGTCACATCGACAATTCACCTAAGAAACAGTTGTATAACTCTAAAATCTAAGGATATTTTCAAAGGCTTGGCAAACACGGCAATCTCGCCCGTTCTCAGCTTCTTTAGATGAAAGAATTATGTTTATCATTCGAATATAAGAAGAATCTAGTTTTTCTTTTGTAGTTCTCTCTTTGTTACCGTAAAGTTAAAATTTTTAATTTGCGCCCATCGCTTTTATTATGGTATAAGAAAGATAAAACATTATTTTCTACTTTTGAGTGCATTTAATAAAAACTTGTTCTTTAAAAATTTTTTTTAATAAAAATTTATTTTTTAATTTTTACAATTCATAATCCCCATCCTTGAAAACGCTGAATTTTTAAAATCTGATTAGAAATTCGTTATCTCCATCCCCAAGTGCCCTAACACACCAAATGTTGTGTAACTATATAAGCATGCCAAATTTGAAGCCGATAGGATGTCGGGAAGTTGGTCAAAATTAAGTTGCAAGATTCCACCCGAACAAACATACATACATTGCAAATTAAATAAAAGCTTACTTTACACTTATGATTTCTGACGTCAAAACCGTGTACTCGACGAGAGCGAAAATTTTTCGTGAAGGATACGCTCAAAAAAAAAATTTGGAGAGAGGGCTGGATCATAACTCAAAGTTTTTGGGTGGGGCTCAAAAAAATTAGAAGGGATGTCAAATTATTTTTCGAGCTCCCAATGAGAAATATTGCAGTTGTGACGGACGTCAGAAATGGGAAGTTCAAAGTGGGAAACGCGCAGTACCCTATAAAGTCAACTAAACTGAGGAATATTGCAGTTGTCCTGTCAGCAACAAGCGCGAAAATTTTGATACTGGGTACAGAAAACAGATTGGTTTGTCCACCCGGCATGAAGTAACAAATATACAAATTAATTTAAAACGGAATTTAAAAAGTTTAAAATTTATTTTTTGTTATATTCTGTCCAGTTGTAAACTACTTCCAATAATAATGGGAAATAACAAGCTATATTAAAGGCTTTATCGTAGATTAACTAAAGAAAAGATACCGGTCCAACGAAAAGTTCTTGGCGAATAATAACCTCTGTTTATCTACAAAATTTTCCAACACCCGACAAAACCAAAGCAATGAATTGGAATAAATTGGAAAATGTGGAATATCGTTCTAAACGTTAGAAGTAGGCACGGAAATAGAAAAAAACTAAAGATTAAATAAGTTAAAAAGTAAGTTTCGGTTAGTTGATAAAAAAAGAGTTTTTATAATTTTATTCTGTGGTCTTAAAATGGCTGTCATTAGAGCGTCTCAGGGCACGGTCGGGCTTTCTCAAATATCTGATTATTCGTAGTGTACGCATTTAAATATAAGCAGTCCGGGCTTTTTCAAATACCTGATTATTCCTAGTGTACACATTTAAATATAAGCAGTCCTCGGACCCCACAATTTCATTGTCGGATATTTGTAAGCATTTGCTGCCTTCTTGTGTCGCCAGAAGTGGAAGTCGCCATCGACTCACAGGTTCGGGGGGCTAAAAGAGTCAACGAATAAGCAAAGAAGATCCAAAAACTTAATGTTGTTCCTTTTCGTTTACCGTCAGTTTTTTGAGCCCAGACCAGGTATTTTTTATCTTTTTGTTTTGTCCTGTAGGGCCCCTATTCTTTAAATCATCTCATTGGTCCAAATCTTCGGAAGTAATTCTCTTAGTCAATACCAATAAAATTACTTTCTATCAATATTGTGCAAAAGTGGGAGAAACCGATTTAAGCCGAAGATTTGGACCAATAAGAAGCATAGTAACGACAGAATTTTACTCTCTGGGAGAAGAATTTCTATCTATGCGTCTATTCTTGAATCGAGAGAAAATTTGCTCCTAGGGAGTCAAATTCACTCACTTTTGCCCGATATTGATCGAAAGTAATTCTACTGGTCTTGATTAAAAGAAATGCTTTCAATCAATATCGGGCAAAAGTAAGAGAAACCGATTTAAAGATTTGGACCAATGAGGTGCAAATTTTCTCTCGATTCAAGAATAGACCCGCAGTTCGAGAATAAGGGCACTGTAGTCTACCGACTTGAGAAGTATGTAACTAAAGACGCCTCCACGAGATACCGTCCAATTAGCATTTGGACGTCGTTTCGACGTTGGCGTAGACAACCTGACGTCAGAAAGCTACGTCAAATCGACCGCGCACCGGCTCAAATTTATACCAAAATGGGGAATACAAATCCGGGTTGTACCGACGTCGCCATACGTGGGTTCCATAGAAGGAATAAAAAAAGCAGCTCGACGCCTGGACAACAAACTTAGTAATATTTTTGTCCAAAATAACCAAAGGCCAAAAAATATTCCTAGATTTTTATACCTGCAACTGTCGCAGGCATAAATAAGATGCCGTCAGTGTTTCATGTCAAAACTATTGCGTACCCCATGAGAACATTGAGACTTGTAACTTGTGCGAGCTTGAAAACCAGGCTGAACACCAAAAATTACCAACATGCTTCACTTTTACTGACACACGAATATTCTCACTATTTTAATAAAAAATTATATTTTATTGAAAAAAAACTTCATGAATAATAAATGATGTATTTAGACATTTTAACAATATTTTATTGCAAAGTTCACGGGATTTCATGATATTTCACACAAAAATACAAAATTTCCAATCCTTTTTATTATCCACAACTACCGCCAGAAAAAGATGGCTACGTCAGAGAATTCCAGTAAAGTTGCCCGATTTCTACTGAAAGTCCAGTTTTATGTTTCAAATCTGACTGTTCCTTGCTCCTAGTGAATTTTTGTTTACTTAATCGGTCGCCCGTTCTGGCGAAACGTTGGTTTCGTCTACAGTGACGCCACTGCAAGATCCTAGAGGTCGTCAGCCGTGTAAGTCTGACTCGATCTGGTGGGTCTGACCTCTGGTGGTGTTTGGTTAACTTAATCTGTTTAGGGAACTTTGCTTTCAAAAAATATTCCTCCAGTACATCAGTCCGGCATCGGAACAAGACCCAAAACGGTGGCAGCAGTGAGTTTTAAGGAAATGGCAAAAATTCTAACCTGAAAAATTTTGTGACAATTTTTGCGCCTTTCGCAACAGCCTTTCATTTTTTCTTCCGTTTTATGTTTTACAACCACGTTTATATAAAACGCTAAGTGATCAACATCAGTGATACACAACACACAACGGTTTATGGTAAACTGCTTTAAAGCCTAGTTAAGGTAAGTTCAAAGTTGAGCTTCTACCCAAATTAATCATAAAGCTTGATCTATACCTTCTGTTAGCCTAGCTACTTACAATGATTTTTTGAATTGAATATTTCAATTGGTTTTTGTGGCATTATTAGTTATAACACAAAAATGTAATGTAAAAGAGAGTCTAATTTTTACTACTTTGGGTTGGATTCCAAACTCCAACGTTGAAAAACCGTCAGGTGTAGTTCAAATATCACCACCACATACAATGGGTACATTTTTCGCATCCCGTACGTGGGACGGACGTCGTAGTTTTTACTGATTACAACGTTGGTTGTACCGTCGTCAGTAACTTTACTAACACAAGTACTACAAGTTCAGACGTCGGGCTAACGTCGTACTCTGTACTACATGCCAACCTTCTCCTTAACGACGTCGAAGCGTTGTCGGGAATCTGCACTAGACTACACACAACGGCTCCAAACGTTATCTCGACGACTTACGTCCGTCTATACAAGCTAAGACGTCGTAACAATGAAAGATAAAAACTAGTCGGAAGACGGAAAAATGCTATTTGGGCGACCCCATCCGGCCTAGTTACTGGCGTGAATCCCTCCTAGTTAGCTTTAGCACTCTTCCCTGGCTTTCTTTAAAGTTATATCCAAGACCGAACACTTTTTTAAAAAAATGCACTTTCCAGTGACAGTTTTACCAAACCTAACCTAACTTTTTGCTGTAAAATATTTGTTAGCGTTTTGTTTTTTTTTTCTTCAGGTTTATAAATCCAGGGATGTTTTGTTATTTTAATGTATAAACCCACCATTAAATAACTTATGTGCCGAAAGCTGCCTGGCTGTGTTCAAATCTACCTCTAAGAGGAATTCTCCCAATTGAATTTTTTTTGCCATGAGGAAACCGAACAGACATTTTTTTTGTGGGGGGGAGTTAAGTGTAGAACCCCCCCGTACTGTCATTCCTTACAAAACTTTTTGGCATCCAAACCAACAAGCAATCGTGAAATTTGAATGAGTAAATTGAAAAAAAAAATTATTTCATCTTTATCATCCGAACCTAAGCACTGTTTTTTTATTCTTTGTTGATAATTATTCAATTAAATAAGTACAATATTTATAATTTTTTATTTTTCTATTTTTAGTTAGTAGTACAAGTAGTAGTAGTACTATTTTTAGTTAAGTTTATTAGTAATATTTAGTCAACAGTCACATTTCTTTTTATTATTTATAAAATTTTTTGCTAAATGTTTCCCCCAACCAATTTTTGGCGAGCTTTCTGGCAAAAATTTGCACAAACATTTTCACAAACTTTTACAAGTTTAAATAAAAGTTTGTCGGAATTTCAACATAAAATTAATGTTTATCTGTAAATGCTCCCTTAAAGGTCACATAAAATTAATTTAAAAAAATAGTTCCGCACTGGAGGGCACACATTTTGACGCACTAGTGCGGTGCGATCTCGTAATAGTACATTATAAACCGAGGGACTAAAATGCCTCTTTTAATCCCGCGGCAAAAAGTTTGTAGCCCGACCGTAAGGAGGGCTACAATTCGCCAAGGAAATAAAATACACTTTAGTCACGAGGTTTATATACTATTTTGTTCACTTTAGAATGCGAGAAACTACGATTGACAGCTCGTATTACTGATAATTGTCATTGATTGTTGTTGGCTTGGTGGATTTACTCAAAATTTATTGTGCCATGGAAGTGTTGCTATGGCACAAAACAAATGTCAGTCAGTTGTTGTTATCAAACGGCGTCACCAAACGGTGAGTCCAGAAAAATCGTACAGCATTTTTTTTGAAAACAAACATTGAAGAGGCCGTGGAAGAGGCCATCGCTAGCCTTCTTCCACATAAATCTCGCGAGATTTACAAGAAACATTTTCGTAATTACCGAAAATGGTGCGCTGAACAGCATACAGAGAATTTTACGGATGAAAAGGTGCTCCTGACATACTTCCTACAGAAGTCTAAGAATCTCAAGGCATCTTCGGTATGGAGCCAATATTCCATGATCAAAGCCACGATAATATCTGAAGCAAACGTCGACATCAGCAAATATTTTTTTCGTTCATACATTTTAACAAATAAATAAAATTTCAATAAAATTATTGTTTAATTTGGAAAAATTTAATTTAAATCACCCAGGGATTAAAATTATATTTAATTCCTGACGGATTAACAGTGCCCATTTTATCCCTAAAATGAGGGATTAAAAATGCACTTTTAATCCCTAAAGTGCATAAAAAATGTTTTATATGCTTCATAGGAACTTACCTCGAACCTAAGGTTTCCTACAGGAGGTTTTGCATAAGGAATTCCACTAAACTTGTAATAGATAAGTTCTTCATTGTAGGATACATGTATTGTTCCTGCTATCGGCCCACTGTAAGTAGACACGACAATTAACTAAAAGTGAATAAGGAAAAACCGATGCAAAAAACTTTTTTTTTTTTTTGATCACGAGTGCAAAAAAAGATTTCCGTCCGTTTTTTACCCAAAATTAAAGAGAGATAGCGAAAAATAGTAATATGAAAAAATCTTGTTATTCTTGCCTAAAAATTAAGCCATTTCCGCTAGTTTTCACCAAGTATTTACGAAAAAATCATTTAAAAACATCTTCAAAATATCCAATATATTAAAAGCATTAAATATCGCACCGAGTAAAAAGGAACATCGCCGTAGAAACCATTGTTATTTCATTTACCAGCCGCCTTGATTTATAGTGTAAAGATGGTGTGTTGCGGGAAGTGCTCTGCGTTCGACATTTTTAAAAGTATTTTTCTGTTTTTCTTGGATTTTTTGATAAAGGTATTAAAAAAATAGTGTTAACAACTCGCGGGTAAACTGTGCTTTTTTTTACTCGTGTTTAAATTCCTCGCTGCGCTCGTTACTTAAACCAACGCTTGTAAAAAAAGCGCTATTTTAGCCACTATTTGTAAAAAATACTATTTTTACTATTTTTTTCACGTCTCAGAAAATGACATTTTTAGTCTGCTAACCAGAAGGGAAAAGGAAACTTTCCCTCCTCAGGCAGTTTTAGTTACTCTACATGATAGAGATATTTTTTAATCATTTTATCAGATTTGTTTTATTAATAAAGCACACTGATTTATTTTAACAAAGTTATTTAGATTTTTCTGGAGTAAAGTGCCTTTCCTCCCTTGGATTTTTTATACATCCCTCGTCAGGCATTAATAACCCAGGTGAGTTTGTTTTATAGGGTTTAATAAGATTCTTCTCATAAAAACTTGGAGAAAATATATGGAGTTTAGGAGATTTGTCTTGATTTTTACAGGTTTGTTTTACCATCCGCATAGAAAACATCTAAAACCTGATAAAAAATTATAAAATCTCCTAAAACCTTTCCAAAAATTTAACGGGGTTTTTTTGGCAGCCAATTTACGTATAAACTACCAAGTAATATTTGTTTTATTGCAATTATAATAACGCATATTCAAATGTTCCAGAAGGAGTAACTGTGACTTTTTTTTATCCCGAAGCAAAAAATTTGTAGCCAGATTCCAGGCAACTAGTCACGTCACGTCACGTGCATTTGACGTGTTATTTGGGACTATCATTTTCGTTCGTTTTTTTGGGATTAACATTTGACGCGACATAAATGACGTCGAATTTTAAGCTCTCAGGCAACCAGACATATACAAGTAACATTTTTCTTACATCTGACGCAATTATCGGTATTTTAATTTGTGGAAACCCATATCCCCGTCGAGAACTCGCCCACTAGGCATGCATCGACCACGGGAGTACCTAATGAAAGTATTTGAAGTATAACTGTTTGGCTCGAAGTTGACCACAAAAGATTAAAAGTATCATTTTACGCCTTGATTTGCGGTAATTAATATATTGTAAATCGTCTGTTTAGCCCAATATGTCATTAATGTTACGTCAAATTCACGTAAATTAATTCAGGTCAAATTCACGTCAAAAAGCGGATCAAACCCACGTGATACAGACGTCGAAGAGACGTCGCAAATATCACGTGATTGGTCGAACTTTTGACGTCTTCTCGACGTGATATAGACGTCTTTTGGTTGTCTGGGATGTGCGAAGCATGGACTACAATTCAATGAGGTATCCCAAGTAGCAAAGACACATCACAATGACGTGTATGGATCGTCATCCATTACGTCAAAACCACCAAATTTATGACGTAAAATTGACATATTTAAGACGGCAATATGTCTCATCTTTTTGACGTCATTATATGATGTAAGATAAGGTAATATTTTACGTAAAAGTTTAGGTAGGTTTGCCCATAACGCGTTGCTCGTTTATTCAAACACTGTCACTTTGATCAGATGTCAACAAGATAGAGATGGGGATACCGATACCACTGATATTTGACTGTAAGTGTCTATTAACTGCATAATAATACCTACTACTAATATATATAAACTCAATAAAAAAATTAAAAATGTAAACCAACCTTCGGATAATACTATTAAAATATTATTAACTTTAAAACCTATAATACATGTCGGTAATACACGAAAATACGATAAAACCCGAGTATAAGACCAACCTCAAATACTAATACTAAAATATTTATAATTATAGCACTAAAATATACTTAAGACACGTGAAACTAAAAATTACACATATCTGCGTGGATAATCTTGAAAAAGCACGAAATTATTTTTGACAGAAGACAGAACTTGCCGAAGACACGAGACACGATTAAATTCACGTACTCAGCGACTTCTGTGTATGACGACTGCACCACACCTTACACACCTACGACTGTGCGACAACACCTTCGGGCTTTGTCGGTTGTCATCCCGCGGATTCGTATGCAACTCACACATCTCTCTCTGCTTTTCGCATAAAGCTGTAAAGGACAGAAATTTGGCTTTCTTCACTCTGCCGGCAATAGAATATATATAAACCAAACGCGCCATTTCACCGGGGAATTACCGCTTTTCAAAATAAACAAGAAATCTTACATATTTATTCTGTGCAATTTCTGCGGTATTTTTTGTTTTATTTTATAAGTATGATATGAAATGGGAGTTTACGTTTCATCCTTTCCGCAAAATGCGTAAAAATATAGGTCATTGTAGATCACGTCATAATGACGAAAAAAATTAACCTTAATTCCACCTTTTAATTAATTTTCAAAAAAAAAACAAAATTACATCCTTTTTGATCAACTTCTGTAGTAAATAGCATTTCAAGATTTGAAAATATAAACCCAAAACTTATGCCGGTATCCACCAACGCATTTTTTCTCCAATTAACTTTTAATTGCGGTTAGCGAGTAAATTCGGTATCCACCAACAAAATTTTTGCGTTAATCGCGCCGTTTACCAACCCGGCCGATGTTGGGCGATTAAAGCTTAATTCAGCAATTAAGTCGCTGTCATATGCATTTTGTTGGTTATGTTTTCTGTTTATTTTGATTTCCAGTTTGATTTGTTGAATTTTTTTTTTTTTTAAATATGGAAGATATATTGTATCATGACGATTTGGATGTGTTGGACATAATCAATGATGGAATTCCAAGACGATGGAACGAGAGACCAAATTATTTTGAGTCTATGGACAACAGGGGGTTCTTTAGAAGGTTTCGGCTCACAAAGCTTTCAGACAACACACAGTCCAACCCAACCCAAAACAATCAAAAAAACACATTACAACCCCCCTCCCAGGCACCCTTTTTTCTCTTACAAAAAAAAAAATTGGGCGCAGGCGGATTTGGGGTCCTAGGGACCCTAGTAGGTGCTCCCATAAAGAATTTTTCATAAAAAATCAAAAATGGCAGGAAAACGTATACTGCACAATTACCAACGTTTATAGTTAATAATTTTCATAAAAAAAAAATATAATTAAAAGTGAAGTAGATGTTTTATTTATCTAAAAACCAAATAAATATATTAATAGAACAAAGAAGAAATGCAGACAACTATTGCACATAGACATGCCTAAATAAATCACATTGGTCAGTTAGATATTGCATATGACAAAAAACATTGTCTTTCAACAGCAGAAAATACACCTAAATTAGTAACCTCATCAATTAGGATCTTAATAAAAAACAATGGTCCATCTCAACCAATTTTGTTTAAGTTTTTAAAACGGTTTACATGGTTTAATGGTATTACATATAGGCTTTTTGCTCAAGGACAATAGTAACTTGTTTGGGTTACTTGTCATGACGTCACGGTTACTTTCAGTGACCATGCATAGTTATGACATCATCATAGAAAAACATGAGATTTATAAAAAAAATAATACAAATTAAAAAACCATAAACAATTGGTAAACCACACTTTGAACCTTACATTTTTTAAGTAACCATGTACCATAGGCTGGTAACATAGTCTGGTTACTCGTGACGTCATGACTTGGATTACTGTACGAAGAAAAATTGAAAACGAGCAACTGGTTTACCTGGTAACTTGTGGTTACTTCGAGGAAAAACTCTTTTTGACACTGTCAATCACCAGTCATCATAAAAAGTCTACCCTACCTAAAATTTTAAAGTAATCAGAATGAAAGAAAAAAAATTAAAAATCCTGAAACATTTTTATCTAAAACTTTTGTTTTTTTTTTCTCTTTGTAATATAAAAAAAAACATTTTTAAGAAGAAAAATAGAAAATTAAATACACAAATCTGCAACCAGTGTGTACAAAACTTCATTGCTGCAACCTTTAAGTCGAGGTCCTATAAAGCTTGATTTTTCTAAATTCATATTTTATTATTTTTCTTTTTTAATTATTATAACTTTAAAACCTCTTTTTTCTTAGAGTGGTTCTGTCACCTAGGGCATAATTTTTGTTGATAACAGTCTCAAAATAAAACTGTCAAAAAATGTAGAATTTAAATAATTTCAGTAAAATTTGGAAGAGCAACATGTTTTTCTTGATATAAAAAATATCTCAACCTTATGAACTACTTTCTTAATTATAAGGTACTCAATATATCTAAAAATTAACAAACATCCTAAATAAATCACTTTTAAGCTGAGAAGATTATTACCCACAGACCTTCTAGGTCAGTGATAACTGGAAACAAACTTTTTTGACATTTTATTAACAAAAGTGGGTTGTGCTCCTCCTCAAGTAAAAAGCCCCATTGCAGCACCTACCATAATGTCGTTGTTGCAGTAAACAGTGATGTGATGCCTCAGATAGATTTAATTTTAGCAGTCTTGCTTTATTAAACATTTTTTAAGTAGGTTTTGCAATGGTGACCTGTCAAGTAATACAAGGGAATAAGTACCCTATTTTAAAACTATACAAATACTGAAAGTGACTAAAAAAAAATTACAAAATAAACATAACAAATATTTTCAAACATCTAATCCAGTCACAAGATGGCTAATAGTTTTTCCTCCTGATAATTCTCCCATACATATCATATCACATAAAAATTCACATTAACGAACCGTCTAAACTATTTTTTTTTTGTTTGTAACGACTTGTTGGGCTGATAAAATTTAAGGCACTTTTACTTTAACTTAACCCTCTTATCTGAACGCATGTGAGTTACAAAAAGTCACTATGTTGACTTCTTTGCAAAGGATTTATTTTTGAAAAGGCCATTTATACACACATTTTGCAATCCTTGGGCCATTATAGTATTTCATAGTTATATGCACCCAGCATACTGTTTAATGCCTACTTTTGTTTACCACACACTGTGTGTGTTAAAAAACAAACTTTAGGCAAATCCACTTTTTTACTGAAAATGAGCAATTAATTATTGGAAATAATGCTGGCGACAACAAACTGATCAGCTCCAAACAGCACCGATTCGGCCATCCCCGTTTAACTTGAGAGTTTCAGTCGCAACAGCTGGGGAACGTATTTTTTGATAGGTTTTAAAAATAAATAAACAAAAACTGAAAGAAAATTAAAAAGTAAACAGAAAAGATAACCTTTTACATCAAATTTTTTTTTGACATATCCAGTGTTACCAATAGATACACACCAAATATGCTGCGTTGCCAGCTCTTTTTTTTTAATCGAGTTACTTAACCCTGATTAGGTAATTATTTCATAAAAAAAGTTGGTGGATAGGTAAACTTGTTAGCCGCGATTAGCAAGTTAATTCCAATTAGCTAACCCTGATTAGAGTGTTTAATGGTGGATATGGGCATTAAAGTTCTAGTCCTCAAATTGTCTCTAACATGACGCTTTTATAACGTCATAATATGAAATTTGACCTCGGCGACTTTGACTTAATTATGACGTGATTAAGACGTCCTGTGACGTGTCCTTGCTACCTGGGTATAAAGGACACTTCAGAAACGTGGTATACATACTACTTTTTGGGTCATATAACTTGCCCCCTAGTAAAAATTTTCAAAAAATTTTGATTGCACCGTAATGCACCCCTTTTGCATCGCTATGCACCATCATGCAACCGTTTTGCACCTTCTACCCAGAAAAATTGGAGCTATTTTTATGTAAGGGCCAAACGAAGGCTGTCCCCCTCCTAATCGTTTAATTAAAAAAAAAATTGCACCCGATAGTATATCATTTGCATGCCCCACCATTAAAATCTTTTGCTCCCCCTCCATTCCTCCAGCATGGCCATTTAAAGATATTACTTGCACCCTCCAATGTTTTTTCCCCAAAAATTTTTCGCTCCACAATGCAACACCATTAAAACCTTTTGCACCCCCTCCCTTCTTCCGCTATGGCCATTTAAATGTGTATTACCTGGCCCTCAAATCGTTTTTTTTTTTCCAAAAAAAATTTTTGCAACGGATAGTATATTTTTGCACCACAATACATATGCACCTTTTGCCCCGCCCCCCCCCCCCAATCGTCAAGTAATATCCATTTAAATGGCCATAGCGCTGAAAGGGACGGGGTGCAAAAGTTTTATTGGTGGTGCAAAAAAAAAACTTTTACTCCTTTATCTTGAATTTTTACGAAAGCAATACTGGTATTCAAAGAGGAAGCTGGTCTGATATATAAAATATTATATAAAGTTTCTTCTTTCCAAAGACGTATTTTGTATATTTTTTATTTTTGTACATACCTTTTGACTACTATTTAGCGAGTTCACTATTATACTTCCAATAGCATCCGATATAAAACATATCAAAATTAACACGTATTTCATATTTCGTAAATGAAGAAAAAGTAACAAATTCCCATATATTTTTCTTAAAAACATAAGTTTATTTGGGCTTTATAAAAACTTGGTGGTGGTGAAAATGCATTACACATTTCAATAAAATCTGATTCCGACAAAATCCCTTCTATTGCGCTTAAATAAATAAAACGAAAAGTACCACTTAATATTTTAATTGCATTTTTGATATCATAAATCAATCAACACCAAATAATGGCAAATTCAAATACTATTAATAAACTAAAGTAGATAAGCCGAGATTCCGTAAAATATTTATAAAGCAACATTTTTTTGTCTACCGATAAAGGGTGCCTTCACGACTCGATTTAAAAAAAAAAAATATATACACTCTGTGCATAAGGACGCCCAACCAACAATTTTCTGACCAATGACCACATACTTCACCTAAATGGACGTTAATTTGGGTGTATAAATAAGTGATCTCCAGACGGTCTTGCATATTACGACAAAATTCCGTTGCTTTAACGTTAGATAATACTGCAGTAATATTGTTACCGTCTACCCAACGTTTAGCCGACTTGTCACGCGTTAGTGCATTTTATAGTAAACCAGTGACGTCGTGTGGACGTTTTTATGAGACTCTAGTTACGTTCTGCCGACCTATCAACGTCTAAACAACTTTCATAATACGTGAACTCGCGACGTTTCTGGCCGGTCTTGCGACATTTTCTGGCCGGAGTTTTGACAAACTTAAGTGCCCTTTTCTTGTAAAAAAGAAAAGTTTCCAAAGGAACTAATGACATTATATTCTCCTTCTCTGCCACACTTATGTACGGCAGATCGCCCTATCTCTCTCTAGATTTTAAATAACTGGCTCAACTGCTAAAAGAGAGATGACATTATCCTACAAGTTTATGGGCGAAAGAGAAAGACTGGTGCTCTTTAAACACTAATATCTGATCCACAGCTTCACTTCTTGTCGCTCACTAAAAATATTTTTGCTTTTGCTTCCAAGAAGTAGCATCTTTCCTGCCATATTTGAAAAATCTTAATTTTATTTCATAGTTCACCGACCATTTATTTAGAAAAATCGAACAAAAAGTAAGGTTATGGGGACTGTCAACTGTCATCGGCGGAATTGTTGGAGCGTTTTCCAGTCGCATGTTGGGTTGGGTTGGGTAATAATCAACGGTCATGGCAAGTGGTTCATTTGGGAATGTTTGACGACTGTAGTCCATTTACGTGTATTTTTTGGGATTCTCATAATATTCGCCATTTTTAATGCCGTCGTTAATGTTCGAAGTGGCCGCTATTGGTTATATTTACTACGCCATTGAATGGCATTTTGGAGACGTTTTATGTTCCGGGCGAGATAGGTATTTGACCATGGAGTCCTAAAAAGGAGGCTTTAGTAGCATCCATTTTTTTTACATTAAAAAAAGCAATATTTTTCGATTAAACACAAACATATCAAGAGCGCGCGTGTTTTTTCATTCTTTTTCTAAGCATATTTGTCAGTAAACCGAATTGTGTTTTTAAATTTTGCTTCCATAGTGGCCATATAGATATTATTTAATAAACGGTAATTATCAAATTATAATTTTTGGTTTGCCAATTTCTAAAGTGTATAAGAAAAGTTCATTTTACTAAGCGAAAATTCCAAAGTTTGAGAGGAGCAACATTTTGGGTAGTGTAACACAACCAAAAAATCAATAACAAAGAGGGCGCTAGTGTAGTCATTTTGGGTCGTATTTTACGAGGTAACAGGAACGATTACTATTCCGACTCCAGTCACTGCACAACGACGTAAGGACTCAAAAATCATCCACCATTTTGATGTAAATCCGGGTCTGCATGTTGGCTAAAACGACGTCGCATCATAACATCGGGTCGCTTGAGCGGTTAAGAAAATTTCTATTTAACGCTATCTCCAAACGGAACTAGAAATCACTGGATTTAGTCGAGGGGCATAGAGTCGAAATTCGGCCTCCGTGGGCTTTTTGATGATGATTTTACGAAACCTGTTTTAGTCGATTAATAATAGATCACTTAACATCACCTTGCCTGTGAACAGCCTCAAAAGTGCTGCAGTTAAAAAGTGAGGTTAGGGCAACAAAATATGATTTTTAAATCTTAACGGTTTGACCTACGATGATGAAATTTGGTACACGTATTGGCCTGCTGGCCAGATTAAATAATATGTTTTAAAAAATAAAATTTAGTGCATCTAAGGGCCGGTAGAGGGCAAAATGTGTTTTTAGATTTTTTCCCTGTATCTCCTGAACGATTTATCCTGCATACTTGAAACTATCTGGTTTTCTATTACATACTATTATCAATCAGCCTGATATCACAAAAAATATTTTAGTCTGTGAGCGCGCAAACTTAAGTTAAGGGCATGGAAAATTTATATAAATCGGTTACTTATAGACCACTCAATATTTATCCACCTATGAATAGCCTCAAAAATGTTGCAGTCCAAAAGTAAGGTTAGGTTAACAAAATATTTTTTTTAAATCTTAACGGTTTGACCTACGATGATGAAATTTGGTAATCATATTGGCCTTCGGGTCAGATTAGGGCCGCTTTGAGCTACCACCTACCGACAAAGGCCCGAGGGAACCGTGTTTGCTGGGCTACCTGTACAAGTATGCGCTAGCAGCAGCGACAAATGTAGCGGAACGCCGCGCCACCTGCGTATACGCCTACGAGAGACTAATGCCCGTGTGCACGGGTTTGACTTGATATGTAAGCCGAGCTTAAGCTTTAGTTTTGGTGTGGAATATCATGTAAGTGGCACTTAAGCTGCAGTTAAGACAAGCCGTAGAATTTCTTCGGCTTAAGCGCATTTTGAGGTTATGTGAGATATTTTTTGATTATGTTTTTAAGCAAAAGCCATTAATTTAATCAGATTACTGTTCCGTTGCCTTAAAATCTTTCTGCGATTATAATAGTGTTCTGTGCTTAAAATGGAACTTCTTTGGGATGACGAAGAAGATGAAGAATTAGACTTTGTAATTAATGGAATACCTACTAAGAAGGATTTTTCAAAGAGTGAGATGAAGATACCTTTTACAAAAGGTTTAGAATGTCCAAATGTCGAAATTCGTTGCAAAGAAACTGAAAAAAATGTTGGGTTGGTCTGGTGGTGTAATAATTAGTATGATTTCACATCGTATTCAATACGTATCGAAAATCAAGCATCTTGTTCTTCATATATCACGCTCTTTGTCGGAACAGAGAACATGCTCTATGAAAGAAAAAGAAGACAATGTTTTCAAGACGTATTGAGTACGATTTCAAAACATACTAAATAAATAATCAGGTTTTATAGTTAACCTATTATAGTTAGTTTTATTTGCCTTTTCCTCCATATAATAAAATCATAATATATCATCAATAAAATTTATTTTATTTAAAACAACCTTAAAGTTTACGTGATTTTTTGACAGCTGACAGGTAATAATCATGATCACCACGCAAAAAACACAAAAAAATGCAGGTAACTGCCACGTTGCCAATAATTTCCTTACTTTTTCCAAGTGTCATCCTCAGTTCAAGCGGCACTTGAACAAGTGGAAGAAGTAAGGAGAAGTTGTGCACACGCGCATAAAATCCACTTTGCGTTTCACGTTTTCATTGATCGACTTAAGGTTACATGAATGTGAGGTTATAGGTAGATATATTTTGATTTTGCTAACTTTCTTCCTCCTACAAATTAAAAATAAAATAAATAATAATCAAACCAATCAAAACCAACCCTACCCAACGAACCAACCCGGCCAAACCCGGAGCCTAACCGTTTTGAAATCTAACAGAATAAATCCTGCTGGGGTGCGTTTGAAAATATAAGGTGAAGGTGAGAAAGATTTAAACACAAAAGCCCTAACCTAACAAACCTGTAACCTTGAGTCGGGCAATGAAATCGTGGAATGCAAAGTGCGTTTTGATTGATTTTAAGAAACAAAATACACCCTTTTCGAAAGTTATATTTTTGTGTAGGTGCCGTCCCTAAATAGTTATTCTGATAAAAATTAAAATCTTCTATATACGTCCTACTGTCAAATCCTGTAAAAAATATGTATAATTTTTTCCCAAAATGTAAAAAAAATATTTTTCAAAAATAAAAATATGGGCTTGTAGAGCATTCAATTTTAGATAAAAAAATCAAACAAGCATTTTTGTAGTACTAACCGTTTTTTTATAAACGTTATTTAAATGTTTGAAAACTGGAAAAAATATACTTTCTGAAAAAGCGATGTGAAACCTGAAAAAGAACATATAAAAACGTTACAATGTTTTTTACATCACTTATAGTTTCTATATAAAAATAAAATTAGTTGATGAAAATGCTAAAATCATTTCGGTTGACCTAAACTTCTAAAAAAATACAATTATGTGCTTTGTAGGCAGTCTTATTACTTATTAAACGACAGTAAAAAAGTTTTGACTTTCTTATGCTTGTTAAGTAAAAATAAGAAATAACCAAATTTCTGCAACATCAGAAAAATAATTTTAATTTTTAATTTTAAATAATGCTTGTTGCTCTGATATTTTTTTAAATATTCTAGAAGATCATCCCTTCGAACTCACCGGGATTAAGGGGGCAAGATAGAAGTAGGAATAAGGAAAGTACCTTATATAGTCAATATTTGTTGTTATTTTATTGTATATAAAAAGATATCTGTCAGGGAGCTCCTCTTATTTAATTCCGCCAGAGGTTAACTTTTCAAATCTATTCGAAACTTTTTTACTGTCGTTTGATAGATGATAAGAGTAACTATTTAGCAAATAACTGTTTTTCTTAGAGTTCAATTTTATACAAAAATCTTGGTGCAAAATAGTTCAATACAATGGACATGATTTTACAATTTTCTTCAACTTATTTTTATTTTTGTAACGTTTTTTCATCGAAAATATGTTCTCTCTCACGTTCCCCATCGCTTTTTTCGGAAAATATATTTTTTTTAACTAACAGCATTAATTTTCAAAATGTGACTAAAAAAACGATTATGTGACTTTTTTGTCTAGAATGGAATGCTCTATAAGCCCAAATTTTTTATTTAAAATTTTGGGAAAAAATGACATATTTTTGACAGGTTCTGACAGTAGGACGTAAATGGAAAATTTTAATTTTTATCAGAATAACTATTTAGGGACGTCATCTAAACAATACACAATATACCTTTCGAAAAGAGTATATCTTTTTTCTTAGAATCAATCAAAAAGTGAAATGTGCCGGTTTTTTTGATAAACAAGGGGTTTTACGAATTCCGGTTTGACAAATTCCGGGTTTTATTAAAAATGGGTTTTACAAATTACTAGTTTAATATTGAATGAGTTTGAACTTGAATGAGTTTGATGAACAGTTCAAATAAAAACGGGTCTTATAAATTTAGAATTGTTTATTGAATGGGTTTAAGGAAATAAGGTTCGAATAAAAATTGCTTTAATGAATTGCAATTTCTATAGTGAATGATTTTATGGCTGAACTTTCTTTTATTTAACAAGTTTGATTTTGCGCATTCTGATAAATCGTCCAAAATATTTGAGTCCAGATTAGCCGGCATAATTTTATGACCAACACTAAAAAATTAAAACTTGCTCCGAGGTAAGGGTGGCATTAATTTTATTACTCACTAACATTGGTTAAAAAAGTCCGTTTTTATTAGTTCAATATATTTTTACATGTTAATACTGTGTAGCAAATTGTACGTATAAAAAAACTATGAATAATATGAAAAATATATGGAACTAATGAAAAAGTAAATTAAATCGATTAAATTATGGAATAAAATTAATAATACTCTTACAAACAAATTTTCGAGTGAAGATCTAGTTGACCAGAACCGCTAAAAATTGAAATCGAAACATTTATGAAATTCTTACCACAGGAAAAGCGCGATGTTTTAAAGTAAGGCAATTTCGTGATAAATGCTGATAGCATTGCTGAAAATAAAACTTATTGACCCATAACAAGATACCCTAATAGCACAGGATATTCCAGGGATATTCCAGTAAGGTACTGTGAATGTCTGAATGTTCTGGCACATTCACAGTATATTCGTAGGATGTTCTAAAAACGTGCTCTGAATTACTTGAAACTTAGCACATGAACAGCACATTTAAAAGACATATTCAGAATATCCTAGCAAGTACATTCAGCGCACATTCTATGCAGGATATTCCAGGAATGTTCTGTGAAAGTCCGAAAAATGTCCTTTTTTAAACATTGACAGCACATTTAAAAAATGCAGAATATTCCCTGAATATTTTACGAAAGTTCGGAAAAATATTCTATGCAGAATATTCCGTGAATGTTCTGCTAATTTTCGTAAAATGTCCTTTCCTTTTGGATATGGACAGCACATTCAAAAAATATTTTTACACATCCTGAACAGTACATTTACTGAATATTTTATGCAGGATATTCCACGAATGTTCTGGAAAGGTCCTAAAAATGTCCTTACATTTGCACATTAATAGCACATTTGGGAGATATTCTGGGAATATCCTGGGTAATACATTCACCGAATGTTCTAGTCAGGATAATCTACCAATGTTCTACCAAAGTTCTAAAAATATCACACAATATTGTTTTTTCGGGATATTTTTATCTGTCGCTGCAAGTTTTCTTTTTATTAAAAAAAATACTCTATTTTGAGTTACAAGAAAAGACTATTTTGTTGGCCTAAAAAAATATCATCAAATCATGCCATGAAATTTAAGGAAATAATATTTTTCTATCTACGATCATGCTTACGCAGCAAAATTTAAAATTTTATTTTCTTTAAAAAGCTTGATGGGGTAGGATAATATTTGTTTCCAATAAAAAAATAATTATGAGCCGTTCGCGAGTTATCCTGCATTAAACAAATAACGTAATCCCCTTCCGCTAGCATTTGGGAGGATTCGGGGAGGAAAAAAATAATTATGAAAATCTGTTGAGCCGTTCCGGAGTGATCCTGCTCTTCTAACGGAAAACAATCTCCAAAAGGTTATACTTCGCTAATATATAATATCTTCTATAAGCCCCCGTAGCGCAAAAGCTTAACTCGTTGTAAAAGTGTTATTTGGATGCCAGACATTCCCTAAACATCTCTGGTATGCTTGGAGGATTTGAGGGAACATTCAGGGAATGTTCCCAATATCCTAGCTGAACATTCAGCGAATGTTTAGGGAATATTTCTGTGCTATTAGGGTAAATAAACCATTTAATTTAAACAATGACATAAATCAAAATATTTTTTTAATAAGTAGTGTAGCTGCCTGATCCATAAGTTCCAAAGATATCATCTCTATAAAATTCGTAGTCTGTTTGATTTGGGTTAGAAGCCATCTGCAAACGAGAGGTTATATTCATATAAGAAAGGCCAGAAGATGCTCTTGAAGTAATATTACTGCTGACTCTTGCTGGTTTCCATTCTGACGTGGAACTGCGTGAAAATAGGGTACTGTCAGATGAGAACACGGGAACGCTAAAAAAAAAGTAACTGGAATGGAACAGCAACACCGATTTAATTGGGCACTCTGATGGTGCACCAGTTTTACCAATGGAAACGGCTATCATGAGAAAATCTTTGAAGGCTAATCGCTGACAGGTGTCAAATTTTTAGTTTAGAACTTTTTTTAGACCAAAAGTAAAGCTCCATTTACAACGCATCTTCAGAATGAGGGCTTGTCGTTCCAAAAATTAATTTGCATTGTTCACTTATAAATGCACTGAATATTAACAAATACAAAATTTGACACCTGTCAGCCTAAGCTACTGCGTGCTATTCTAAATGAGCCTTCAAATATTCCGCAGTCAGCTTCAGTTCAACACAAACGGCTTAAAGAGGAGGAACACGAGATCCCTCCTTCCCTCCTACAATGGTACATCGCTGATTCTTAATAAGGAGCGCACACACTCCCACGCATGCATCAACTCGACGATGTCAGAATCAACGTGAGTCAGCGATCTCTTATCCAATGAGATGCGACAGTCAGCAAGCCGTTTTTTTATGCGCATGATCGGGACTGCGGGTCGAAGCTTCAAAACATCCTGACCAGCTCGTTGATTTATTGGTCGGAGTAGGCCAAGAGATTTTCGCATTTTGTTGGTGTGCGCTTATTCGTTAGAGTTTTTCTGTTTTTGACATCGTTCTTGCCAAATTTTGGTTTTGATTTATTTATCAGTATTTTGAATCATGCCGGGCACTTGGTGTGCTTATCGCGGCTGTGTGTAAAAAACTGGTATGGGCGTCAGTTTTTTCTCTTTTCCTAGAGATACAAAACGGTAAGTATAGGTACACATATTTTTTTAAGCTCTTTTACATATTTAAACGCCTACTTACTTATAATAATATATCGTCGTTCACACTCTAAAACCGGCTATGTGCATTTTTATTAATTTTACAGGAACGAGAAAATTGTTTTATTGCTCTGATGGTTTGGAAAACTAATAACAAATACATAAAATAAGTTTAAGGCAACCTAATGAGTACATTAAAGTAAGCAGTTGTAGGTTTTGACTTTACTAAATGCAAATTAATTCAGACATAAGATAATAATATAATAATAATAATAATAATAATAACTTGAAATGTTTGACTTTATTAATTGTAAATAATGTCAGCTCTGATTACTTTTGTGTTTTCAAATTATATTTGCTATACATAGCTATCGAGACGCCATTACTCTGCTGTACCCTAAAAAATATAAATCCGTAAATATTTTAGTAATCAGTCGAAATTTTTGACTTAATTAAAAGTAAAATAATTCATCCTTGATTGTTTTTGTATTTATTTTTAATAATGATATACCGAATTAAAAAAATTACTTGAAATTTATTTGACATATCTTTCTGTTCCTCTTTTCCAAGAAATCGGTTTCCTTTTTTATCTACGCATAGCTAATTAATTAGTAACCGGTTTTTCGGCTCCGGCTCATGAACTAAATCTGACGAGCCAGTCGGAGCGGGTCTAACACTCATTTACAGCGATGGATACGAAATCAAGTAACAAAAAACGGGACCCCCAACTTCAAAGGTGCCGACGCCGACTGTCGCATCTCCTTGGATAAGAGATCTCTGCGTGAATAGTACTCACATATCTATGAGATATATACTGGCTCAAGTGTCGCAAAATGTGTAACAGTAATATCTTCGAAAAACAATTAAAATAAATAATTTAAAAAAGGATTTAGCAAAGGTGAATAAACAACAAAATCAATGAATAGCGAGCTGTCCCTCAAAAAAGGTAATGGTAAGATTCGGATTTCGTACTTGTGGTTCTCATCAGTACGGTGCTAGGAATTAGGAGATGAAATTACGATGAAAAAATCTGACACAGGATTCATGTAAAAGACAAACATCTGTCAAATTGCAGAATCGGCAGATGTACAGGGTGAATCATTATATTTGGACACCCCGGTTATAGTTGTTAATATTAGAGATAGAAAAAATGTTTTAAGGTAAGATTTTAATAATTTTATCCAAATTTTTTGAAAATTTTGACAAATGCTGTCAAATGTCATTTTCACATCAACTTTCTTATTTTAAGTTGAACATCCTGTACATTTTTATTTTGTTAAGTTTTGTTTTTCTTTATTATTTCAGAAACATATCAATTGTCTAGGTGCGGTAAACAGTTTTCGAGATATTGCATATTTTTGGTGGATTTTTGCACTCCCGTTAATTCTCTTAATTTTAAAGATAGAAAAAAAGTTTAAAGGCAAAAATGGTTGAGTTTTTTATAAACTTTATATATATTTTGCCAGAAAATGTCAAATGTCATTTTTATGTCCAATGTATAAATAACAATACTAAATTAGGATTACTCTATTTTTAAATACGAACGACAACAACAACGACAACAAAAAATTTACTTATCTAATAAAAGCTCGAACACAGCACCATTTATTTCAACATAAAGTTCATAACGCCTTCTTAGGTCAGAAATCGTGTTGATTATTTTATGTCTCAGGTTTCTATTAATATTAATTTCTTTATTATTTCCTCGATTTTCAATTTCTTCTAAGGTGTTGGGGCGATTTGAGTAAATAGTCTCCTTTAAATGATCCCACTTTGGTAACCATGGTATGGTCCCATTTGAATCAAGCCATATAGGATAATTTTGATTTAGAAGAGAGACATAAAATAATCAACACGATTTCTGGCCTAAGAAGGCGTTATGAACTTTGTGATGAAGTAAATGGTGATGTGTTGGAGCATTTGTTACATTAGTAAATTTTTTGTGGTCGTTGTTGTTGTCGTTCGTATTTAAAAATAGAGTAGCCATAATTTAGTTATTTATACATTTGATATAAAAATTACATTTGACATTTCCTGTTAAAATATGTATAAAGTTCTTAAAAAACTCAATTACTCATGTTTTTAAATTTTTTTTCTATCTTTAATATTAACGGCACTAACGGGAGTGCAAAAATCCACAAAAATATGCAATATCTCGAAAACTGTTTACCGCACCTAGACAATTGATATATTTTTGAAATACGAAAGGAATTAGAATAAGACAAAATCTGACATATGGAGGGACATTTGACAGCTTTTGTCAAAGTTTTCAAAAAATTTGGACAAAATTAATAAAATCTTACATTAAAATATCTTTTCTATCTCTAATATTAACGGCTATAACCGGGGTGTCCAAATATAATGAATCACCCTGTACCTTCAATTTAAAGAAAAATTAAGCGTCTCTACATTTACAGATACCCTAAGCTCTAAGCGAAGGTGAATCGATAACAAAATCAACGAATAGCGAGCTTTTCATCAAAAAAGGTAATGGTAACCGTAGATGATGTAAATGATGATGAAAAAATTTGACACAGGATTCATGTAAAGACAACCAGATGGTTACCGACCGCCGTAGCGCAGTGGGTAGCGTATCTGCCTGCCGTACGGAAGGTCCCGGGTTCGAATTCCGGCTAGGTCCATGGATATTTTGTGTTTGTCTTTAACTTTGCAAAAACTTTGCTAACACTGGGCATTAATCCTCTACCAGTATAATAAAAAAAAACTTCTGAACTACGGGGCCCGTATTCGATGTCAATTTTCATAACTTTTTCATATTTTTTACTTCCTTTATAAAATGTTCATAGTTTTGACAAAAATTAGAAAAAGTTCATATTTTGTTCACTCCTTTTTGGTCTTCAAATTTTTAGGTCGGCCGAGTTTTGGGGTTCTGACCTGCAATGGCCTTGACTATTTTTATATTCCTACTCCTTAACTGTTTTACTTTAGCTTCATAGATGTTTTTGTTAAAGGTATCCAGTGAAATGAATGTACCTTATATTTATTTGGTTTTTTAATATTAAAATATTAAAAGGCAGAGCAATTACCCATAATTACAATTTATCGCATATTATTGTTGGTTTGACAATTCAGCCCCACCAAAGTGTGATTATTTAGTTTAAAGAATCTTAAGAAACAAATATTTATTTGAACGAAACAAACATTTATTTAGGTCAAAATAAATTTCTTAAAGTCAAATAAATCTTGGTTGACAAAAATAAATATTTATTGGATTAAAGCATATATTTGTTTGCACCATGAGAAACAAATATTTATTTGAATCAAATAAACCTTTTTTCTATACTTATGCAGATCTTATAATTCCTGGAGTCGATGCCATGCATCACAGAATGTTTCATGGTATATAGAATTTAGGTTTGCATCAAAGTGCAGACGATGTATTTAATAAGTAGCTGGAGACCCCAGAGCTTCGTCTGCAGTTTTACCTATTTTTTTTTTCGTTTTGTTTAAGTGGTCATAACTTTTGTTCGCGTGAACCGATTTTCATCAATTAAAGCCAGTGTACTCCCCAGAAGTCCAAGGAATGCAGCAGTGAATGTTCCATTAAAATAGGTCCAGTAGATCTAGATAATCCAGATAGACGGAAAGACAGACAGATGGACAAAAATTATAAAAAGTGGATTATTCTAATCTATATTATTTAGTTAGAAGACGCCACCAAGAATTTAAAAAAAATGGAACAAGGATTCTAGCGGCTTTAAGAAAGAGGTGTTAAAAAAAAGCTAAAATCGAATCTTTAATGATTTTTTACGGACTTTCCGCCCATGACAAAAAACGAATTTGGGGCCCCCAACTAGAGGCCCAGGCCCCACCAACCACCTTTTTGAAAAGCTTGTTAAAAAATAAATTTAACGCACTACTTTTTTTGACATCTGCCAACTGAGGTGTCAAATATTTAAAAATACCTTATTTTTTTGTCAATTGTTTTAGCTTTAAAACAAACTACATTACTAAGCGGAATAAAGAAAATACCACACAAGGACATTATCGGCGGCCCATTCGGGGGACCTCACTGAAGACCCAGAGCCTACCCATATTTTTTTCATGAGGTTGTACCACTTGTGGCACCTTCTTGGAAAGCTTGTTAAATTTGATTAAATAAATTTTTTTGACATCTGTCAGCCCATCTACTAAAAATTTTTAAAAACACCTATTTTTTGTCAATTATTTTAGCTCCAAAATAAACTACATATTTCTTTATTTACTAAGTGGAATAAAGACACTACCACACAAGGATATTATTGGCGTCTCATTTGGAGGCGCAGCCTAATTACTGTTTTTAAATTTACTAGATACTAGATAAAAGGGAAATAGATTCAAAGCACACCTCGATTGTCTCGAACACGTCGGTTGACAGATGTCAAAAAAATTTATTTAATCGATTTTTTGTTAATAAGCCTTTCAAAAAGGTGCCACAAGTGGTACCCCAAATTAGCCGCCAATAATGTCTTTGTGTGGTATTTTCTTTATTGCGCTTAGTAAATAGAGAAATATGTAGTTTATTTTGAAACTAATACAATTGACAATTTTTTAAAATTTTTGACACATTGGTTGATAGATATCAAGAAAAACTTGTACGTTATATCTCCTTTTTAACGAGCTTTCCAAAAAGATGCCACAAATGGTACCTTCTCATTAAAACAAAAATAGTTTGGTAAGCTCTGGGCCTCCAGTTGGGGGCCCCAAAAAGTTTTTTTATCATGATCGCAAAGTCCGTAAAAAATCATTGATTTTTAGCTTTTTTTAAAACCTCTTCCCTAAAGTCGCTAGGAGCCCCATTCCATTTAAAGAATCCACCCTGTATATTATATGTAGAGATAAAGAGTGTATTATGATGAAAGGGAAAGTACTATGAAAGTGTGTGGGTTACTTTACCTATATTTGGCGAAATTGGTCCACATTTTAACCATTCGTTTTCTTACAATTGTATCTTGCGCGGTGCTGTTGTTGTCTGATACAAATAAATAGTTTAGTTCTTCCCCGTGACCAACGCCTATAAGAAAAATAAATAATATCTAAGAAAAATAAATAACAATATTTTCAACTCCGATGTGGTATTGCCACACGATCGGTAATTACCCGAATATACCATAATTTTTCTGGGTTTCCGGTTATCGGTTATTAGCTACTAACGACATTCTAATCTACTATAATTATAAAATATTTGATTTTATTACAAAAACATTTTAAAAAATCTAAAATTTTAAGGATATTTTGCATTCATTGCAAACATTTTCGCGTCTGCGGCGCTATAGCTCAATTCAATTCAATTCTTTTATTAGTCATAAAAATATACATTTTTGTCTATACAAAAAGGATAGTATCATATAGCAGTTTAAAAATAAAGAACATAATAAGAAAAATGCTACACAATTATTTTGTTTAAATCCAAAATTATAAATTAGTATGAAAGTTTGAAACAATGATGTGTTTGAAATTAACTCTGTGTTTCGGACTTCCATTGTCTATATTTTATTTATACACGACCTTTCGATCAGTACAATCTCTGATCGAAACGTCGTGTATAAATAGAATATAGACAATGGAAGTCCGAAACACATAGTTAATTTATAAATTAGTAGTTAATTAGTAAATTAGTAAATTCTTTTATACAATAATAAACACGCTAAAATAAATGACAGTTAATAACATGCGTTCGCTTCGCTGTCGCACACTAGAGTCTCTGTATGCATTTTTGATATATTTCATTTTAAAAGAGTCGAAAATCGATTGTCATTGTCTTTTTGAAATCCTAAAATAGGTTAGAATTTTTCAGTGTCAAAATCATTGGCGCAGCTTTCAAAATTTTTAAATGTTTAAAAATATGTCACTGTCGAAAAATTGTTACAACTTTTGTCAAGATGACTTGCTCACTCAAAACTTGTACAAATCTTAAAAGTGGCGGTTTTCGCATGTTTTATGTCCGCCGGGGCAGGAGGAAGATTGGAAACATGTCTTAAGGTTGCCCAATCTTATAATAGTCCAAAAATTTCGGCTGTGTCAGGTAAGCATTTCTATAGGTAAACACAACATAAGTGGTGAGTAATTTTAAGTCAGAAAAAGGTCTACGTCTGCTTTTGGAAAGGATATCTTTGTTTTTGCACTTTAGGAATTAAAAGTACACTATTAATCCATCATTTGAGGTACTAAAGTGGCACTTTTTAAAGTGACAAATTTTGTCCCTGGGGGATTAAAAGTACTACTGTCATCCCAGAAAAGAGGAATTTAAGACATTTTTAAATTTTTGTCGTTTTGTTTATGGAGTACCGTTAAGTGACATTTCACTATGTTTTTTCATTATTTGTTATTCAACTTAGTGTTTTCCTCAGAACCAACGTGATTTTTAATCCCACGACAGTTTTTGCTCGGGATTAAAAGTACTACTTAAGTCCCTAGGTTAATAACGTACTATTTTTACAGTTTAACCACAGAAAACCATGGGTTTTCGTTTCCAATTACATCATAAGTTGTATGGTCTTTCAAAGCTACACACGGCCGCGCGGATGGTACATAAGGTAGAGGTCGACTATTAGGTACCTATTTACGTTACTAGACGTGTAAAGTGAGTTTCAGCAGTGAGCACTTTTTTTTGTCAACCAACTAATATCCGCCAACTTGACCAAAAATGAGAACGGAAAAAACATGGACCGGAAAATGATCATTTTCCGGTATCTTCTTTTTTTTCCGGTATATGTGAGATTTTCCGGTCCAATCTTCGTAAAGTTACATTTGCAATACAAATAATTGTACGAAAAATATAGTATTTTTTGAATAAATTGGGTGTTTATTTACGTAGTGTTTCGGTTAACTGATTAGCCCGCGGTAATACTACTAAATTTATGTTTTATAATGTATACAGGGTGTTCCAATAACTGGTCACCGGATTTATCTGGGAAACTATAAACCCTACAAACATGGCACAAAATTATTCTTACCAAAATTGGGACCTGCCTTTTATTTAAAAATATATTTTTTTTTATTCGGGTCAGCTTTCAGCCTAGTTATAAGGTCTCTAAAAGTATCCCAGATGAATTCCGTGGCCACTCTTATTGGACTATATTAAAACTATGTTTTAATTTAGGATCATGTTAAAAATTACGTCCAGATTATAAGTAACAAAGATCAACAAAAAAAATTTGGAAAGCAAAATTCAAAATAACCTAGTTGAAAAAGAACAACAAGTGTCTAATTTAAGGCAAAAAATTACCAATATTACTTGAATTGGATTTGGAAAAATTTAACGTACAGAATCTTCAAAAAATTTCTGGAACTTTTGGCGGGCTAAAAAATCATTGTGTACCAAACAAAAATTATTTTTGGGATGACCGGGTTCTAGAAAAAGTATTTAAAATAAAATTTGCCTGTGGCGCCAACGGTTATGCAAGTTTAATTAAGCTTGGATTTTTTTTTTACCTTCTGTGGTGACTTTGCACAAAACTTTGGCACACAATAAATTTCAACCCGGTATTTTTAAAGTATTCTCTTTACTTAAAACTAAAGTTGTAAATTTAACTAAGTCTGAAAAAGACTGCGTTTTAAATATTGATGAGATGGCATTGACTCCAGGGCATCAACTCGATGAAAATTCGTCCAGTTTACTTGGTTGTGAAACTCTTTCGCAAACTAGTGAAGCGACTCATGCGTTAGTTTTTATTCTTGGAGGCATTACGATGGAGATGGAAGCAAGTTGTGTCCCATATACGAAAATCAAACAATTTACTTTATGCTCAATGTTCCACATCCATTTCAAAATATTCGATCAAGCCTAATCAATAACAAAATTATTGAAATCCCTAAAATTTTAGTTGAAAAATATAATTTGCCCTCAAATACTGTGGACATTAAATTTATTGAAAACTTAGCAAAATTTGAAGAGGACGAAGATCTTAAACTTGTACCAACATTAAATCAGATTTATTAGAACTTAATCACTTTAATAAAATGAAGGTAAATTTAGCTTGTTACGTTTTAAATTTTAATTTTTGGGGCAAGTTTGGAGTTTTTATCACAAGGTGAAGAATCGAATAAAAATGCAATAAACAAAGACATGCTTACAACTGCATGGTTTGTTAAAAGACTGTTAGCAAATGATTTAAGTTAAGGTCTTTAAGAACACCAGCTTTGCCTTTATCAAAATTAAATCCTGGCGAGTATAAAAAAAACATAATTTTCCTTAAGGAAGTAATTTATTTTTTTAGAAATCTAAAAATTGGAGAAAGAAAAAATTGGAAGCCTATTCAAACTATCAACAACAACAATTTTGGACCTACAACGTTATTTTTTAAATGAGAAAAATTATAGCTTTTTATTAACAGCAAATTTTAGTCAAGATCCACTAGAAAACCTTTTTTTTCAAATTAGACTTTAAAAAAATATTCCAGACGCAAGACAATTTAAAAATTTGTTAAAAAATTTAACAATTTCTCAATTTAATAAAGGATTTCCAATTGAACGAAGTTACAACATTGAGAATGAAAGTGAAAATTTGCTTCCGTTTTCTATGTTTAGAAACCTTCGCCGTAAAGTAAAGGAAAAAAAGCAAACAATACTGTTTCAAGTAAAGATGATTTTTGGAATAAACCAGATTTTCAAATTTTTTCAAATACTAAACTTAACATCCTTTATAATTGTGCGGGATATGTCTTAAAAAGTCTTAAAGTTAAATGCGATAATTGCAAAAAAAATATATTTTCTAAAAAATTTATTGCTTCTTATACAAAATTTGTAACTATTAAAGATTTTAGCTCAAACAAATTAAAATATCCCAACCCAAACAGGTCTGTAGGTGTCTGGATCCTCCATTAGACATTGGAGGCCTGGTCGTAATGAAGTGAGAAACAAAAACGCTTTGTCCGATATGCCACGAGTGTTACATTAGTAAAAATAAAGACAATGAAAGTTCGAAGATCTAGTTTACTATCAATGGGAAAGTCATTATCAATAAACTGTGCAAGGTTAAGAAAAAAAGAAAAGAAAACCTTGCTGTCCCCAAATTCAGGATTGAAAAGAATAATTTGCTGGAAGTACGTTGGTTTAATTCCTTGCCAATTGAATTGAATTAATAGATGCCTGTCCCTAAAGTTTAAATAAAATTTTAGATTTTGATGAGAAGCACTTCAATCAAACATTCATCAATAACCTTAATAATCAAAAGATCAAATAATAAAATTTAAGCTTTGTCTGTTTTGTTTTGCTTATTTTGTTGCGGCGCATTAAAGCATGCTTTTGACATCAAATTTTAAGTAATTTTGTACATTAAAGCCGATGTCCGCGCATGTAAGCACCTGTTTCCTTGTATCAATTATGGTTACATTTTTTATCTTTAAAAACCCCCCTTGAAGTCAATTCCTGGGTGCGCCACTGGCTATATTGATATTTTTTAAAAGTGCTGTACTAAATTGACAATTTTCGGTTGTATCTCGAAGACGCTATTTTAACTTTATATGGGTTAAAATTGGAGTGCATGTTTAACGTGTACTTACCAAAGTATGCCCTATTACTGACACTTCCTCCTAGTTCCCCAACGTAATTGAATATATAAAAATATACGTCAGAATACAGGGAAGTTAGGTTGACAAATTCTCTGATTGGCCTGTTAAATTGGTCAATGGTGACCCACTAAAAAACATAAAACTCACAGTTTAACAAATCTAAGAAAACCCAGAGAGAGGACGATATTTTCCGTCTTCTCAGCAGAAAAATAGCAGGACCGTCGAATTTTTGGTGGTTTTCTGCCCTAATGAAAATTATTAAAACTTCTTACCATTATCATAAAGTACATAGCCCTAGCTTCGATAACATATAAAAATTAAAATCTTTGATGTAGATATTTTTTGGGAGGATATTTTTGGGGGAAATCCTAAATTTTAAATCCTTATAAAATTTTCTTTTTATAGATACCATATCATAGATTTCACATAATATCTAGTTCTTGAGATATCTGCAATCGAAATTTCAATTTCTGAAAGCGATTATCTGACAAGTAGTAGCAGTAGACCAGTAGTTGTCAGATAATCGACGACGAAAATGACACCGTATTTACCCCCAGATGCACCGTAGAAATATTGGGATCAGTTTAGCTAATTCATGCTTCCTCTTTGTTCATTTATGATTCGGACTTCCATTATCTATATTTTATTTATACACGAAGTTTCGATCAGTACAATCTCTGATCTTCTTCAGGTGCAATCACTTAACCGTGAAGTTTAAGAGGTTAGATTCGCTCAGGGAGGGGCTTCCAAAGATTTTAACTGATTTGTCCTTTCGAAGATTCTTCAACGCGATTTCCTCTCTTTGTTTGAACTATAGACTTCTCTCAAAGATATATTCCGAACAACACAAGGTCTCAACTTACACCACATTAGAGCAAGCTTCCTCTATATGACCTTCCCAAAATCCACAAGTTCCATAAATTCTCCAACAAGCAATGTGTCTAAATTCTTTTTGAAAATTATTTAACCTCTTGCAGGCAAGACCGCTTCATTTGTAGAAAATTCCAAACATTTTGCTAATATTCTTAAATCTTTTGTTTTAGGACCAGAGGATAGATTTGTCAGTTTTGGTGTCGGAACTCTATACACCAATGTCCCGATAAAGGAATCGCTATATATTATTAGACAGAAACTGGTTTATGACGAATCCCTTTATGAACATACCAGCCTGCCGCTGGAGGGAGTGATGGAGTTGTTAGAGTGCTGTCTACATAACTCTTATTTTCAGGTGAAAAATAGGTTTTATGCTCAGGATGACGGTCTGCCATTATGTTAATCGCTTTCGCCAGTGGTGGCCAATATTTACATGGATTAATTCGAATCACAAGCGGTTGATACCGCAACATATAAACCTAAGCCCTGGCTAAGATATGTTGATGATACTTTTATTGTCTGGACCGGGAATGACCAACAACTTTCACCATTTCTTTACCACCTACATAACATACCTACATTATCCACCATTACATTTACAATGGAATTGTCAAATTCCTTTTCTTGATGTACTTGTCAAACGAGTAGAAAGCGACATCAGAACAACAGTCTGTCGTAAACCCACTCACACAGGACAATATTTAAATCAAGATTCAAATAATTCTGCTACAATCAAACGAGGCATAATAAGAACATTGTATAACAGAGCCGTTCAAATTTGGAACAATTCTCAGGATCTGGAAATCGAAATAAGAAGAATGGTTACAGCCTTAAACTTATAACAGATACCATTTCAAAATTTCAGCAAACAGGACAAAGATTACAAGACCAAAACCAAAACCAGGCAAATGCAGTTTGGTTTTAGAGAAAATTAGGAGAGTAGTGAACGACTTTAATACTAAAACAGCTTTTAAATCTAATAATACAATTCGAAGCCTTCTTAGTAAAACAAAACAGGAGAACATGGTTTATCAAACCAGGATATTATGAGACCGTATTCCGTACTCCTTTTGCGCCATAGTATATGAGTACGTAGCCTTAGAAATAGATTGTAGTTTCCACCTCAAGACGATTTAATTTTACTTACAACTTACTGGAATAGCCTTGGAAACTTGCGTACTCATGGTGAGTACTCCGAAATAGTTCAGTTTAATTTTTGTCCCAGCTTGTAGCTTCGTGACAGAGCTTGAGCTTAGGGAGTACGGGGCGAGCTTCGAGTAGTCGAGATCGTAGTTGGCGAGAAGTATAGATACTACCACTAAAACAAAAAAATAATTATTATTTGCTGAGTTATTGGGCTTAGAAGCAAACTATTAACTAATGATCATGTAAATAAATGGTTGCAGGAAATCAATCAAGGTTTTGAAAAGAGTCACATGGTGTCTGGTCAATTCCTGAACTTTATTATGCTCTTCGACTGTGTTTCACGACTGTTCTTAAAACTAATCTTTTTTTATGGATTTTTTCAGGACAATATCTCACTGATCAGATCATACATGTCGGGGTGGTAACAGTTTGTGTCATTCGCTGGTTGTGAGTCAGTGCAGCTTTCAGTTAAACATGAAGTTCCTTAGAGCTCAGTCCTGGGACCAGTTTTTTTCCTCATTTACATGAATGAAATTTATCAATCTTGTACAGTATCTGACCACCTTCTGGAGCTTGGACGAAGTTGGGATTTTTCCAGATTTAGTAGAAAGTCATGAAAATAATGCTTGGGTACCCAGTGAATTAAATTAACTATACTTACATTGATAGTCATACAAAAATCCCAACTCGTTCGAGTTGTGACCGACAATCAGTGGAACTTTCCGAAATTTACCAGCCAATAAAAGGTCGTGACTGTTACCACTAAATGCTGACTCGTTCGACCAAGGCTCAACCACAGGAGCCCACGGAAGACCAGATAGGATGTTTTCCAAAAAACTCTAAAAATAAATTTTACCTAAGTATTAACTATCAAAATCTCAGTCGGATCTCATTTTTTGTCGGGACCTATTTTTAAATTTCGAGAGAATGATAGTGCATAGTTTTAACAACATTTTGAAAAACTGGCCTCTTGCAACTTAATTTTGACCAACTCCGATCGGCTTCAAATTTGGCATGCTTATATAGTTGCGGTGACAACACAAGAATATAGTGTGATGAAATTGACAGCTCCCCTTTACCCAAAGGGGATGGAGGGGGGTATAGTTGAAGTAGTTTAAATTTGGTGTGTTGGGACTCTTGGGAATGGAGATAACGAATTTTTAATCAGATTTTAAAAACTCAATATGGCGGATTCAAGAGGGACGATTTTTGGTCATCTTTTGCTAACCAATTTTAACTAACTTATACACATCCGCATACTTTCAAATTTGGTATGCATTTATAGTTTCGGTGACAATACAATAATATGTCATTATTAGGCACCCCTCCCCCCTACGAGGGAGTGGAGTATACGGGGCCTTTTGGGGATAAGGAATACGAATTTTTGATCAGATTTTAAAAATGCAATATGGCGGATTCAAGATGGACGATTTTCGGTCGTATTTTGCTATCCAATTTTAACTGACTTAACCACATCCGATTGTGTTCAAATGTGGTATGCGTGTATAGTTCCGGTAAAAATACAGTATTATGGTATTCTAAGGTACCCACCTCCCTTTAGGGAGGGAAGTGGAGGGGGAAAAATATTTAGTTTGTTCGATTTTAATCAAAATAGACATAAGGGTTTTTAAGGAGGGGGATTATGAATTTTTGATCAGGTTTGAAAATTTCAATGGCGGCGGATTCAAAATAGGCGATTAACGGTACAAATCTAAAAATTAAGGGTGTGTGTTCAAATTTGGTATGCGATTATAGTTACGGCGACAATACAATAATATGGTATTATTAGGTACACACTTCCCTCTAATGAAGGAAGTGGAGAAGGGAAAGGATTTAGTTGGTTCGATTTAAATTAAAATTGGCATACAGGTGTTTTCGGGAAGGGAATATGAATGTTTGATGAGATTTAAAATTTCAAAATGAACGATTAAGGGTACCCAGTAAACACAAGCCTTACGACAAGAAAGCGGTTTCTAGGCGGCACTGGTGGGCAGCCATCAGTCGGTAAACCACTTGCTGACCGATACCTTGCAGCAAGAGGCGCAGATGTGGCTAACTTATTTTGGCAAATTGCGTTTCTAGCCTGACCTGGTCATCAAGCGTGATGCCACTCGTAAATATAAGGTGGCTGCACAAAATAAATCTATAAGGTGGAAAACGTGTGGCTAATCGCTTCGGTATATTATCTTTCTTGCCAGACGAGGCAATCAAGCGAGCTGTTATTGATTGGTTAATGCGGCTTTACGAAACAATTCCAAAAGGTGGCATATTGGAGGCTAGCCCCTTCGATATATTATCTTTCTAGCCAGATGAGGCAATCAAGCGTAATGACATTGATTCGTTAAGATGGCTTTACGAAAAGATCCCAGTAGGTGGCATATAGGGGGCTAGTCACTTCGGTATATTATCTGTCTAGCCAGACGAGGGAATCTAGTGTGTTGCCATTGATTGATTAAAATGGTTTTACGAAACAATCCCGAAAAGGTGGCACATAGGTGCCTAGACGCTTCGGCATATTATCTGTTTAGCCAGAGGAAGGAATCTAGTGTGCTGCCATTGATTAATTAGGATGACTCTACGAAAGAATCCCGAAAGATGGCATATTGGTGGCTAGCCCCTTCGATATATTATCTTTCTAGCCAGAGAAGGGAATCAAGCGTCCCAGTAAACACAATCTTTACGGCAAGAAAGCGGTTTCTTGGAGGCACTGGTGAACAGCCACTAGTTGGTAAACCACTTTGCTTACCGATAGTTTGCAGCAAGCGGCGAAGGGGTGACTAACTCTTTTTGGCATATTGTGTTTCTAGCCGGACATGGCCATCAAGCGTGACGTCTCTCGTAAATATTATGTAGCTGCACGAAGGAAATCCAGAAGGTGAAAGAAGTGTGGCTAGTCGCTTCGGTATTTTATCTTTCTAGCCAGACGTGGCAATCAAGGGTAGCGCTTTTGATCGTTTTGGGTTTCTTTACGAAAAAATCTTGAAAGGTGGCATATAGGTGGCTAGCCGCTTTGGCATATTATCTTTCTTACAAGATGAGGCAACCAAGCGCGCTGCCATTTTTATTGGTTAGGATGGCTTTACGAAACAATCCCGAAAAGTCGCATATAGGCTTCGGCATATTATCTTTCTAGCCAGATGTGGCAATCAAGGGTACTGCTTTTGATCGGTTTGGATTTCTTTACGAAAAAAATCTTTAAGATGGCATATAGGTGGCTAGCCGCTTCGACATATCATCTTACTAGCCAGACGCGGCTATCAAGCGTGCTGTTACTTAAAATATAATCGTTGCGTGGTCGGCATTTATCGAGAGCCATCTAGACGAGCAATTAATCATTACACAGTTATAATATTTGTCAGTCTAGAAGGCACATGGCACTCGTTTCAATATTATATTTCTTAAGTACATAATATTTTTATACATATAGATGGCCAAGATTTTTAAAATGCCAACTTTATCAATATTTATAAAGTCTAACAATTAATAGGCAAAGCGCTTAGCTGTCAGGAGGCTGCTTGTTAGTGGTATTTGAGGCGACTAGCGGTTTACCGATGAATCTGTCCGCAACGTTCTGGCGGCCGGTAAACGTGCGAATGCGGCCATCCACCATCTGACGGCAGGCCGTCACCTATCCGCAGCTCACGATACACTTAACACGGTAGGCTACTATTTATGCCCAATTCCGTTGGTTTTCGTGCAATCATACACTGACGTCAACATTCGAGAAGGAAAATTAATACCTTTTCTATGGACATGTTTTGGTATCGGGGTCACAAAGTGACGTCACGCCGAAATGCGCATTGTCATACCGTGTTAAGTGTATCGTGCCTCAGCTTATTCTTCAATGAACGGTCTGGCGGCCGGTAAAGGTACGAATGCGGCAATTCATCATCTGACGGAAGGCCGTCACTTATCCGCAGGTTATTCTTCAGTGGTTTGTAGCGTTCTAGCCACAAGTGCAATGAACGACGCGGCAGCGTGCAAGCGGCGATGTCTGTGCGGCCGTCTTAGTTAAAACACTGGCTGTTCACCAACCGGTTTTGTGCGGCTATCCGTGAAGGTGTTGGCGGTAATCCGCATGTGGCGATCCAAGGGCCGAGCGGACATTACCGCTTGCACTCCGCCGCGGCTGCCGCATTCGGCAAGCAAGCGGCATTTCGGTAAACCGCGGGCGGGCCACCTATGGCTCGCAAGGTTTGTGTTTACTGGATACAAATCTAAAAATAAAAAAAATAATTTTTATTAAAAAAAACTTTTCAAGAACAGGCTTTTTTTAAATGCAGTCAAAACTAGAAAATAATTTTTTATCTTTCTTTTACCATAAAAACAAAATTATGATTGTTTTCCACAAACCAAAACTACACTTTTTTGCACTCGACGCGCGTTTCGCTAACAATGTTAGCATCATCAGGAGACGATAAACAATGAACTAAATTAATCTACGCTCTATCTTATATACAATCCTTTAGTGGGCGGAGATAAGACTAATAACTTGTGATTGATCACGATTTTTAATCCTATCTCCCCTCAACCAAAGAATAAAGTGTACTAAACGGGATGGGTCCTCTATCTTTATTTAAACTATTTCTGGATTTAATGATTTCCATACTTTCATATGCATTCAAAAGTCTTTTGTTTGGTACACTTTTTAGAAGTTTTAGGTTATTTAATGTGAATCTATGATTGTTTTCAAAAGCATGCTCGGCCACACTTGACTTTTCTGTTCTTCCGTATTTTAAGTGTGCTAAGTGTTCTTTAAAACGTGTTTGAATAGAGCGTCTCTTTTGGCCAACATATTTTTTGTCACAATCCATGCAACTAATTTCGTAAATTCCACTTTTTTCTGGAACTGTTGTTTTATCTTTGGGATTTCCTAGTAAGCTTCTTATTGTGTTACCGGATTGATATACTAATTTAAGACCGGTGTTATTAAATACTTTGTTTAATCCTTTCGTATAATTAGGGTTATAAGGAATTGATACAAATTTTGAGTCGCAGGTATCTTTTTGTCTGAAAAAGGTAGAATTCCGAAAGGTCTTTTGAAAAGAATGTCTATTTATCAGCTTATTTATTAAGCCTTCGTCGTAACCGTTTTCGCCAGCTATATTCCTAATCCTATTCTTTTCTGCTTCAAATCTTTCTTTGTTTAAGGGGAAATTTACTAATCTATATGTTAAAAAGTGCAAACTTGCAAGCTTATGTTGTAAGCAATGAAAAGAGTCATTTGGAATATACCTGTTGGTGGCCGTGCCTTTTCTGTATAGGTCAAAGTCCAATTTATTTTTATTTCTTATAACTAAAGTGTCTAGAAATGGCAGTGTACCGTTGTTCTCTGTTTCATAAGTAAATTTAATACTGGGAAATTTGTTATTTATTTTTTCCATAAAATTTTCAACACTAGTTACTTTAGTGTTGAATACTGCAAACACATCGTCTACATACCTGAACCATACTCTGGGAAAATACTCAAATTCTTTACTTATATCTGATTCAAATTTGCTCATAAATAGGTTTGCGATAAAAGGTGATAAACTATTACCCATTGTAGTTCCTTCTAATTGCTGGTAGTAGTTATTTTTATATTGAAAGTAATTTTGATTCATGCAGAGTTTTGTTAAAGATAGGTATTCTAAAGTCTGTTTGTCTTCTAGATTGTTTTTTCTTAGTAGTTCCTCCAGGTATTGTAAGGTATTGGGGATCGGCACACTAGGGAACAACGAACTAACATCAAACGAGATTAAAATTTCACCTCCTTGGAGTGAAATATCTTTAACTTTGTTGATAAATTCAAGGGAATTTTGAACAGAAAAACCTTTTTCCTTTATCGGTAAATTTTCAAACTCGTTTGCTAGCCATTTCGAAATGTTGTAAGTAGGTGATCCTACAGCAGAAACTATAGGTCTAACCGATTTTCCAGGCTTGTGGATTTTCGGAAGACAATACAGTTTCGGCATAGTGGGATTGCTTACTTGTAGTTTATATTTAATATTGTCAGTAATAATATTGTTACATTTTTTAATTGTGTTTTTTACTTCGTTAATCATTTTTGGTAAGGGGTTCTTTGGGACTTGTTTGTAGGGTCCATTTTTTATTAGGTTATCTACCCTTTCGAAATAATCGGTTTTATCTAATATAACAACTTTATTACCCTTGTCAGCCTTTAGATAGAAAACATCTTTTTCTCTCAAACTTTTAATTGTTTTATTGTGATTTAATGTACTATTTTTATTGTTTTGAATGATGTTTTGAGAGATCTGATATCGGCAAGCATCTCGCACATAGCCCTTTGTACCTTCTGAAAGATAAGAGATTGAACTTTCAATATTTGCAATAATATCACTTAAATTATCTTTTTGTGGGGGCAGAGCAAAATTAAGACCTTTGTTTAAAAGTGATATTTCTTTGTTATTAAAAGTTTGAGAGGATAGGTTTTCTACAATGTTTGCGATTTCCTTCGACTTTTTTGGTTTTGGTTCAGAACATTTTAACTTTTGTAGCTTTTTATTAAGTGAAGACATCTTCTTCGTAATTTTTTTTTTTTTTTTTTTTTTTTTTTTTTCTCAATTACTACAAACATATGTCTTTGGAAATCGCACCATTCTTATAGATAGATAGAGGACCTATCCCGTTTAGTACACTTTATTCTTTGGTTGAGGGGAGGTAGGATTAAAAATCGTGATCAATCACAATTTATTAGTCTTATCTCCGCCCACTAAAGGATTGTATATAAGATAGAGCGTAGATTAATTTAGTTCATTGTTTATCGTCTCCTGATGATGCTAACGTTGTTAGCGAAACGCGCGTCGAGTGCAAAAAAGTGTAGTTTTGGTTTGTGGAAAACAATCATAATTTTGTTTTAGTGCAACCAAAGGTTCCAAATTCCCAACATAGCCAATTTTATAATTAAATTGACAAGTAAAACATGGATTTTCTGTCAGTTTGGTGTCAATATATGGCACCGGTCATAGGCCAAAGGATACTAAAACAAAAATGAGTTAACTGCCTTTTTAGTTGAGAACGGTGTTGGGTGAGATTGCCGTGTTTGCCAAGGCTTTGAAAATATCCTTAGATAATAGAGTAATACAACTGTTTCTTAGGTGAATCATCGACCGAATCGTGACCGATACACGATAGGTACCTGAAGTTAAAATTTTCAATTTGTGCCCGCTTTTATTATCGTATAAGAGAGATAACAAATTATTTTCTAATTTTCACTGCATTTAATAAAAGCTTTTTCTTTAAATGTTTTTTTTTTTAAATAAAACTTTACTATAGAAAGGAAAATAAGAAATAGACAGACCAAAGACTAGTTCTCAAGACTTACCAAGTAAAAAACGGTCTCTCCTGCATTAAGAATATCTTTTGCATCTTGATTCATCAAATTATTCATTAAAGTCTTAGAGTCGGATGTAACTATGCCCAATTGAAGTCCAAGCTTAAAGGCATGAGTTGTGGGTTCAGTCTGAAGGGACCACAGGTTTAGGCTGGTCCCACTCTCCATGATAGCGCTTTTAAATAACCCTGTTAAAGGTTGTTTAAACATTAAATATGGAACAAGCCTATAGCTTTCTGGACTCTCCAGTTAATATTAAAGCACTGGGCGTATAAATAAACTTCTCTTTCTTAAGAAAATAGAGCCTGTTCCAGAGTGTATTCAGACTTTTTCTGGGTGTATCCAGACGCTTTCGGGGTGTGTCTCGACTTTTCCAGACTGTATCAGGAATTTTTCAGAGTTTATCTAGATTTTTCTTGTTCGTATCCAAACTTTTCTAGAATCTGTCCAGGCCTTTTCCGAGTGAATCCGCACGGAAAAAAAATGCATAGTATTTTGTACTACTTTGCCTTTTAAAGAAATTATTTTAAGACCTAATACATTTTTATTAAATTTTAAAGAGCATGTTTTCATTTCATTTTCTTTTTTTTATGTTTAATTAGTTTATTTTAAAAATGAATGCCTGAGATGGTTATTTTTGTGAAAATAATATTTAGATTTTTAAAACAAAAAGACAATTTTGTAACTGCTGTCCATAATGATATTTTAGGGAATAAAAGTGCAATATTTTACCATTTTTATGGAGGAAAATAACAGGATTTTAGTTCATAAAACAAGATTTATTAATTTACAAAATTAAAATAAAATATACTAAACTTTTCCTTAAAAATAAAGCTGTTAATAAAAGATATATTAAAATTCCAGTATACAAGATTTTAAGATAAATAAGAGTTAGTCAGTCCTTGTGAACATGCCGCGACGCTCGCTCTTGCAATCTTGCAAATTAAAATCCGCGCGCAAAGGACGATGCCGCCGTGATTCGATCAAATACTACTACAGCGTTGCCAATCTATGGGGATTTTGTGTATTAGGGTTGCATTGCGGGTACTCATTCGAGTAAAACATTAACAGTGGGATTTACTAAAAGGGTTTAGCCTATTTTAGTCAGTTTAAGTGAAATTGTTGATTTTAAGCATTTTACACCATCTTCCTTGAGTTTTCGACATAGTTTGATTTATAAGAATAATTCTAGTTGTTTGTTTTTAGTGAATAATCATCTTAACACAATCTTTTTTTTTCGATTTAAGATGAAAATTTCTATTTCAAAGAAGTTTTTTTAACCCTAAGGGGGAAAGGAAATGGTAAACACTCTGTTCAGCAAATTAAAATTGACGTTATATGTTACTCTTATCAAAACTTACCCTTGTTTATTGATTTTCGTGATTAATACTCACTGTTACAAAACCATTTCGATATATAATCATTTTTATTTATTTATCTATGAAAAGTACGAAAAAACTTTACAAACACAAACCCATCGCAATCGCAACCTACAAATAAAAATATTTCATCAAAGTAGGTCATGAAAAAAAACTTCGGCTAAAAACAGACCTGAATCCAACTGATACGTTTCCAAAGAGTCATGTCGGCTCAACAAACTGTTCGGTGCTGCAGAATTAAGACCTTTAAGTGCGATTTTTTAGTGGAAAGCTTTGTTTGATGATGAAGCTTTTAGATAAACTCAATGTTTTAATTTCAATTCTGTTTGTAAATAAATGAATAGGTACAGTTGTTTTGGATTTTTTTCATTTTAGATAGTTTTCGTGCATAATCAGTGACCTTCGCTTATGTTTGTTTTTCTCGTAGTGCCCTCCTCATAAATATATTCTTTGTGATGAAAACGGGTTTAAAATATGGCGTTTTTCTGGACAAAATTGGAGGTGTTTTATTGATTAATGAACAACTTGTGATATTAAATAAGGTAAACTAATTCTTGTAAAAACGCTTGCTTAGGGAAATTATAAAGGAACTTTTACCAATTGCCACAAAACAATCCTTTCTGGGGGCTATAAATTTAAACCACCCCCCAGAGGTGGTCAAAAAAAATTATCAACTTTATGTGCCAAATTTTTGGCGTATTTACCATTTTCCATTTTGAAACCTGTCAAATAAAATTAGTTTTAGGGCATTTTCTCCTAAAATATGGAATATTTTCAGAAAAAAAGCAGTTTTTGATTTTTTTGAAAAATTCTTTATGGAGGCATCTTCTGGGGTCCCCAGGGCTCAAAATCTTTCTACGCCGATTTAATTTTTTTGTGTTTTTTTAAACCAACCTAACCTAAAAAAAATAAACCAACCGAACCCAAAACAACTAAAAAAAATCATTACGTTTTTGCATTAAAAAAAAATCGGCGCCGGCGGATTTGGAGTCCTAGAAACCCTAGAAGGTGCCTCCATAAAGAATTTTTCAAAAAAATGAAAAATCGCAGAAAACCGTAGGCATAAGGAATAATTTTTTCACTACTCAAGTAATATATTTAAAATATTATTCTATTTTTTTTATAATCGCCGCAGGTAAAAACTACTTTATGGAGAAAAATTGGCTGGCTTACAAACCTATAAAAAACTTTACCAGAAAGATATTCCGTCGCCGCCGCCGCGAAAGCACAAAGCACTTACTCCGCGGCACGTTCACGTCCTAACCGATGACCCTTCGACCTATTATATTAATTCTTAAAATTATCGTATTTTATATTTTAAAACAATGTGTTATCAAAATATAAATAAAAGGATATTAACATCTTAATAAACGAGTTTTTTGCGATTTGATATCAAATGTTTTTAAAATAAATATACAATATTAATAATTATATAAACTCTTATTTTATTCCTTAAAATATTATATTTTATATTTTAAAATAATGGATTTTAAAAATTTTGATAAAACTAATATATTTTTTGAATTTAAAAGTATTAAAGTGTAGATTAGAAATAAATAAAAATTATATTAGATTATTCAAAATTTATTTTATTTATATAAATACTATATTTTACAATAATAAAAATAAAATATATTAACTTTTAAAATACCACATCGTTAGAAATAAAATCTATTTAAGTATATTTTTATTTTAGTTTTTTAAATATTGGATAGGTGTCCTATATAGTAATATAAAATATATTAGTTTTTGAAATAATTATTTTTAAATTTAAAATATTTTTTTTCAGTGCGGACTTTTCCAGGGAGTATTGCCAATACACTAAGGCTTTTGTCCATCAGTCCCGCAAATACGGCGAAACCGATTTGGACAAAATCTGTTTAGAAATAAGGTTATAAGCTGCAGCCTAACATAGGCTACTTTTTATTTGAGATTACTCTCAATTACTTGAATTATATGACACACAATATTGATTTTTTGTTTGTGTTTTGCATTATTTATATTGTTGTTGTCAAAAATTTTGGCATGATTAAACTTAGATTTTTATAAGACTGATAGACAGAGCGAAAGCGTCTGTAAACGTGCTTATTTGGATTCGGAACCACCAAATTCGGTAAGATTTACCAAAATTGCAAAGTGAGAATTTTAGATGATTATATTACTTCACTTTGCGAGGTAAGAAAAAGAACCATTTCTTTTTAAATTCTAATTTTTTCATGAAAATTAATAATATTGTAGTTAAGGACCATAAAGCGAAATGTTTTTATTTACAAGGTTTCTTTGCAATGACTTCAGTTTGCAACTTTAAACAGTGGTTAATAGTTATTTACATACCAAGGGAGCAAATGCACTTTACTCCAGAGGCATGTGTCTGATTTTATTCCCGCTTTTCGGTAAGGATTACTACGCGGTACGGTGAGGTAAAGTATTGTTGTTTAATAATTAAATGAAAAAATACAATCTAGTAGGCTTGGTACTAGGACGCTAATATGGTTGTTATTTGAAACAGAAGAGCAATGTTCGTCTGTGTTAGTTCGTCGATCTCTAAAAAATGGAATTTTCGTTTTAGTGTACTTCTCCATGATGGCATACAAACTGAAGCCGTCATCATTATGGAGCAAATACAGCATGCTGCGGTCCTGCATTAGCTTGAAGGAAAATGTTGACATAAAATACCCCAAGCTTATTGCCTTTTTGAAACGCCAGTCTCATGGTTTTCATTTAAAGGGACGAAATCAACGCATTCATGAGCCAGGCTTCGGATGAATATTTCTCGCACATGAAGGTAAGCTAGACTAGTTTTTATTTTCGTAAAATATTGGGTTCGGTCTTAGTTCAGCGGTCTAGGGATGTGTCGGTGCCAGTATATGCCTGTTTCATAGATTATGCGAAAGCATTTGATCAAGTCCAACACGAAAAGCTCATAGAATCGCTTAAAGAAGTTGGTCTAGATGACCGAGATCTAAAGATAATCGCTAATCTATACTGGAAACAGACTGCTCAAATAAAGGTTGATGGCCAACTGTCTGAAGAGGTCCAAATAAGAAGAGGAGTACGCCAAGGTTGCATATTGTCTTCGCTGTTGTTTAATATCTATAGTAACAAAATAGTAGAGAATGCACTTCATAACTACGAAGAGCGTTTGACTATAAACGGCATAAAAATCAACAACATACGATATGCCGACGACACTTTCATAATAGCAGACACCCTGGAAGGCCTACAAGAGTTGTTAAATCAAATTGCTGCCAAAAGTTCGCAATTCGAGCTTAACTTAAATGTTGGAAAAACAAAATGGATGGTCATATCTAAGGAAAAGAACTTCCGAGGCATGTTAGAAGTAAATGGGCAGCAAGTCGAACGCGTATATTCATAAAAATACTTAGGTTGTCTCCTCAATCAAGAATTGAACAATACCACTCTCCGAATTCATGTGCTTCGGTGTTATATTTTTAGCATCTTATATTATGGCATGGAAGCATGGACACTGACTGAGGCCATGTGCAAAAAGTTGGAGGCATTCGAGATGTGGTGTTATCATAGAATATTAAGGATATCTTGGATGGACCGAGTAACTAATGTGAATGTTCTGCTTAGAATAAATAAAGAGCTTGAAGTTTTATTTACCATCAAAAAACGAAAACTTTGGCCATATTTTGAGAAATGACAAATATATAAATTGATAATAGAAGGCAAAATTGAAGGCAGAAGAGGTCCGGGTCGTAGACGGATATCATGGCTTAAAAATCTTAGAAAATGGTATGATGTTAGTACTACGACACTTTTCCGAAAAGCAATGGACAGGGTGCAGATCGCGCTGACGTTCGAAGAGAGCATGGCACTTGAAGAAGAAGAAAATGTTGGGCTATAAAATTGCATATTATTGGGAAACTGACTCAATGTTTTGTTATTTTCAGGTGGCGTTACTTTTTGGAATAGCGGGAGCCTGCCGTTGCGATGAGTTGATCAACATGATGGTTAGTAACATTGACGATCGGCGTGACATGTTGGTGGTCGTCAGAATACCGAATTCAAAAACCAAGACAAAAAGAACGTTCACGATCACGGATGACACGTTGGGAGGAGTTCTGGTTCTGGAGATCTGTATAGGAAATAGGCATCACTAAGACCGAAGAATTCGTCACCAATGGTTTCTCCTTACCTATCAAATTGGGAGGTGCTCGTCCCAGGTTATAGGAAAAAATACCATGGCAGAAATACCTAGAATTATTGAAACTCTCCTTGTTTTCCACAAGGAGAGCTATAGTGGCCATACTATAGGATACTTAAGCGAGTCTCTATCGAAAAAATGCGAGGTTGCCAGCCGCATAATATCAGGGAATATTCCTACCAATCCCACCTGCAGTGAAACATTGAAAATGATACCCCGAGCACATCACAGCAAAGGAATAACAAAGTTTTAAATATTTATTCTTCTGCAGCATTCAACAGTGGCCATAACAATGCTGGTTCAGATAACAACAACTAATTTAACAAACTTAAATAATTATTTGTTCTGGGTGGTACGGGGAGACAAAGCTGTCACTTTACCTCTCTCCGGGAGGTAAAATATGTAAAACTCCCTATGAAAGTAAAGTGGCATTTTCGCCCTTCATATGCGGTTCGAGAATGTCATTTTCTGACAAGGTAGTGGATAAGAATGTATACTTCACGATATAGACTTACCCTCGGTCAAATTGGACTGCAGTAGAAGAGAGATAGACACTGATCCAGCGCTTTCCCCAAAAACCGTGACATTGTTTGGATCCCCGCCAAAATAGGCTATGTTTTCTTGAACCCATCTTAATGCTACAGAAAAATGAAAAAATTATTTTAGCTTTTTTTGTTAGTGGTTAGTGAATTTTCTATTAGCCCCAAGTGATGAATTCAATAGCTGCAAGTAAAACGACCTACGTAGATCTGAGTTTGTTGACTCTTAGTGACTTAGCTACTTACCAATATGCGACAAGTCGCTTCACTTTCGCTTCTTACCAATATGCGACAAGTCACTTAACTTTCCCTTCACTTACGCTTAGTGAATTTTTCTACTAGGGACAAGTGAACGCATCAAATGTTGAAAGATATCGAAAAATATAATAATAATACATGCCCATAATGATTTTTCAACGTATTGTCATCATAAGAATTCGACAATCCCATTTGCAACGATCATTGTTCTATTTATAGAGAGATCATGACGAAAATAAGTTTAAAAAAACTCTAAAAAAAATCGATGACCGGAAACGAATCCGGTAAGTCTTGGTTTAGAAATGCTTGTCCGTATATATCCAAACGCGAAAATTCTCTAACTAAGCTATGTTGGGAATAGAAAAATACGGAAGAACAGAAAAGTCAAGTGTGGCCGAGCATGCTTTTGAAAACAATCATAGATTCACATTAGATAACCTAAAACTTCTAAAAAGTGTACCAAACAAAAGACTTTTGAATGCATATGAAAGTATGGAAATCATTAAATCCAGAAATAGTTTAAATAAAGATAGAGGACCTATCCCGTTTAGTACACTTTATTCTTTGGTTGAGAGCAGGTACGATTAAAAATCGTGATCAATCACAATTTATTGGTCTTATCTCCGCCCACTAAAGGATTGTATATAAGATAGAGCGTAGATTAATTTAGTTCATTGTTTATCGTCTCCTGATGATGCTAACGTTGTTAGCGAAACGCGCGTCGAGTGCAAAAAAGTGTAGTTTTGGTTTGTGGAAAACAATCATAATTTTGTTCTCTAACTAAGCTTTAATTGTGATTAACGCTTATATTCCACGATTTTAACCTATTTCTTTGTAAGCATGGTACAGTGAATAAAACATTGGTCTATCAACCTGAAGGTTATCGGTTCGAACCCAGACGGAGCGTCGCACTTTTTTTTATTAGTTTTTTTTTCTTAGGATGCATTGTGATAGGACATGGTTTTCAAAAATATATTTTTTATTTTATTTAAAGCCATATTTTAGGATTTATACTGGTTTTCCGCTACTATAGATTTACTAACGATTAGTAGGTACTTTACTTACGGTAAGTGAAGTTTTTACTTATGGTTAATATGTTATTTTATAACCTTAAGTAGTTGAGAATACTTATGGTAAGTAGACAGTTCACTTGTCCCATAATTAAGTGAAGTGTCTACTTGGGGCTAATGAATTCTTACTTAGAATTAGTGAATATTTTTTAATATTTTAATATTTAATTAATTGTTGAAATTAACTCTGTCTTTCGGACTTCCATTGGCTAAACCTACTCACACAAGACAATATTTAAATCAAAGTTCAAATCATTCTGCGACAACCAAACGAGGGATAGTATGAACTTTCTATAACAGAGCCGTTCAAATTTTTAACAAGCCTCATGATTTAGAAATCGAAATAAGAAACATTAAGAAGGATCTGCAGCAGAATGGTTCCAGTCTTAAATTTATAACAGATACTATTTCTAAATTTTCGCAAACAGGACAGAGAGAGACAATTCCATACATTAAAGGAGCATCAGATAAAATTCGAAGAGTAGCGAACTACTTTAATATTAAAACAGCTTTTAAATCTAATAATACAATTTGAAGCCCTCTTAGTAAAACAAAACCAGAGAACAAACAAAATAAGGAATACATTTACCAAGTTCCTTGTGAGTGTGGTGAATTATACATAGGCGAAACAAAAAGACCACTATCTGTTAGGCTTAAGCTTAAGGAACATCAGACGAACATGCACGGTCAAAACAACACCGAATGGATTGGAAAGAAGCAAAGGTTTTGCAGAAGGAGTCACACTGGAAGAAACGAAGATTCCTTGAAGCTGCCTTTATTGGCCAGTATGTATTTTCAGTAAACCATGTGTTGAAATTCCAAATTTGAAAGCCCCTCCTTGTGCGGAGCCAACTTCTTCAACTTCACAGTTGAGTGATTTCTCATAGTATTGTCACAGTAAAATATGGCTAAGGGAATGACTACTTCCTACCCTTAACTCTATCCTGTTTAGTTCGTTATAAGTTTTCACTTTTAACGGCCGGGTTGGGTCAACAGAGTTGGCTCAAACCGAACGATTGCCTAGGGGGTCGATATACGGGATATCCCCTAGGGTTCAAAATTGCACAAGGGTGAGCCTTTTGGCTAGATAAAATTAGCACGTTTAACCTACACGACCACTAATTCTACATTTCCCACACTTTGCTAAAAACCGAATCCCCGATTGATTTTCCGATCGGCAAGCAGGTAGAATTTGCCCCCAATCTCTTGGTCGTGACTTTTTCCGATACAAAAGATTCTTCAGCAAACCTTGGCCCGCTAACTGTATTTTCGGGTTATCAGTCTTCTAAATAAAACTTTGATAGTGTTATTTTCACAAAAGTTTAATTTTAAAAATTTACTCGAGGATTAATAACGACCTTATTCCGTATTTCGGCCAATCGTTACAGTATATAGCCTTAGGAATAGAATGTAGTTTGCACCTGAAGACGATCAAAGATTGTACTGATTGAAACGTCGTGTATAAATAAAATATAAATAATAGAAGTCCGAATCATAGAGTTAATTTCAAACACATTATTGTCTGAAACTTTCAAACAAATTAATTGGCTATAAGAGGTCATTTTGGAAGACTGCACATAAATATGTTCTTTAAATATTTAAATGTCAGTATACTCCCCAAAAACGAAGCACTTTTACTACTACTTTTTTCACACTAGGGCGAAATATTTACATTTCCAAACTCAAAATTATATCCTGAAATTTTTTCTCGCTCACGAATATTTTGTAGCATACAAAATATAAAGTGTAAAAATTTCTGGAAACAATTTAAGTTCTTGTGGTATTACTCAGTGGCATACGCAGAAATTGTTTCAAGGGAGGGGGGCCTGAGTAACAGAATAGTGTCACTTTATCATTTTATTGGTGATTTTTGGAACAAAACCCTTTATGAGTTGATTTTCAGTGGTTCTGGGGGCGGGGGCCTCCAAGGCTCCCCTGCATACGCCGGTGTATTACTAGTAAAAATTTTTAATAAGACCTACCCAAAATCTGGTCTTTTAGGCCAAAATTTCCCGGACAGTACTCATCGTCAGTACTTAACCACCCAAATACTCCCAATCGGTAATTAAACGATACAATGATAACTTCTTCATCTAACAAGTAATCGGGTCGGAAATTTTCGTAACTTCCCGATCCTGTCTTAAAGCCGCCACCATAGATCCATACCATGACAGCTCTACTACTGTTCATCTAAAAAAAGAACGATTAATGTGAAGGTAAACATCAAAACATTACTTTCATTGGTGCCCCCCTCATTGTATTGGATGGTATAAATATGGATTTTGCATAAATGTTTTGTTTTAACTGTAGACTTTAAAAAAACTGACACGAAGCAAAATTTTTATGAAATTACTGTAAACATGCAATATTAACGTCATCTATCCCACATAGCTCATTTCAAAATAACGTGATTCAGAAGTATGAAGCTCCAATTGGCTGTGGTGCTAGTGCGAACGTTACCTCTTGACAAGAGTCATGTTAAGTGGCTTTATACTTTTACAGGTTTTTTCCTTTAACCTGCTGAAAAATACTGAACTTTTTAATTTTGATGTTTTTGTTTTTCAGTTTATTCGACAGGTGGCGCACACAGGTACCACGTCTGCGCGGATTATAAACTTTTTGTTTTAAATTCGAGAGGTGTGTATGGTGGCCTGTGAGGCTTCAACTGCCAGGTACAATCCTATTTTAAAGAAGATATTGTTTTTTCATCACCTGATGATTCTTAATAATCCTGAAACAGGTTTGTAGGTGTTTGGACTCTCCAGTTGACATCGGAGGCCGGGTCGTAATGAAATGAGAAACAAAAAACGCTTTGTCCGATATGCCACGAGTGTTACTTTAATTTGTATTTGCGGACATGAGATTCGCTTTGTTGTAACATGTAACATAACACTTTCTACCGAATTCGTTCGGTAGGCCAAGATAAACGAGCCTTAACCAAACTTTTATTTTATTTTTGTGGTTATTTTCCTATTTAAGTGGTTTATTATGCTGAAGAACATTTAACAAATAGCTGAAAGAAAAGGTGCTATGGCTGCACCTCTTGTTTGTGAACTTTTTAAGACCACAAAAATGGCATAGATATGACAACACTGCTTTGCTGTTTTTGGGCCAATCTTTACCGGGCAGAATATCGAAAACGAGAAAACGGAATCTGTTGAAATTTGGCAGGAATGTTAATTTTTGAATTCCTCACAACCGTATCCAGACTCTCTCATTCCCGAAATAAAATAAACACGGTTAACAATAGTCAAAAATCTTACCTGTTTTTTTCTTTGGCCTCGTCGATAATACAGAAATCCGTAACAATTTTGGATTTTTTAATTTTGTAGATTTTAGATTTTTATAAATCCCATTATCTGATAACAAAAAAGTTATGGTTTAGGCCCAGGAAAACTGAGTGAGTTCGATTGGAGTATTGGAATTCAGGTTCTGAATAGCCACCGGCTACTTGTCTAAGACTGGACTTCTATAAGCTTTTTTTCTGCGCGGCTTTTGAAATTTGACCTTGTCTGTCAGTGAGTGAAACAGTGACAGAACTATTGGCAACATTCCCCATAACTTGAATCCGCGCGGCTAGCCTCACATATGCACGATCTCAATCTCATCATTAGTGATGTCACCTATTGTTGATCTTTCAAAAAAATAGCAAAGCAGTGTTGTCAAATCTATGCCGTTTTTGTGGCCTTAAATGTAGACGTTTTAAAGAAGATATTGTTTTTTTCATCACCTGTTGACCCCTCCAACACACCTAAAAATGACAGAAATATTCACCTTTCAGTAACCTATGGACTAACTCAGCGTTTTCGGTAACAGTAACCGATATTCGATTTAGGAAAAAAGTTACACCGTATCGGTCGTTTAAATCCAACTTATTTGTTTACATTTATAAAGCAGGACAAAACGAAAATAGAGGGAGATAGCACTATACCAAACCACAGAACCGTGCTATATTCCGCACCAAAGTCACGATGACGTCATCATTTTTGTATCCGAAATCGGTTGGTAAGCATTTGAAAGACCAAACAGGGTACCCCACCATGTATCAAAGCTTGCCGAAATCACCTAAAGATATAGAAACAAAATCTGGAGAATTTCCTATATCTCTGGTGAATCCCCTTCTTTTGATGGCCCCTCTTCAACGGCATTGCACTATAACTGCGCATTACCGCACAAGGAACACAGCTTGGTAACTAAAGTAATAGAAGGATTAGCATTTTTGTTCTTATTACGCCTTCTTTTTAAAGAAAAAAAATTATGTTTAAAATAATAAAAGCACAAAAAACCTAAACTTTCCAAAAACGGCCGTCCTGAACGGCTGCCACGTTGCCCTCTTCCGGCCGGCCCTGCTGAGCCGCGCGATAGAGGCTGCTAAAAAAAAGGTTTGGTTGAAAAGCGGTTTGGATTAGTTAGGGTAGTAGGGTATCGGGAGCTATATATCCCACCTATACTGCAGGGTAAATCTCATTGGTTAGTTTGAATATTAGACTGCGATCGAACCGGCTCGGTGTATAGCGCGACCATGAAACGGCTCTCAGTCGTGTTCAGGACCTGTTGCGCGCGAGATTGCAGGTTATGTCTGTAAGTGGGAAGAATATTTCCCACTGTCCGTTGAGGTGCTGCATTTTTTTTAAATTTTTTACAGTTGATTTTAAAATTAGTGTTTTTTTTGTGTTTTTCGAAATTTCGCAAAAAAATCAGGTAAGTATTATTGGCATGGAATAAAATAATATAGATTTAAAGAAAAAATAACATTTGAAGACAATATAAAACAGAATTATGTAGTTAGAAAATTAATTTTCTATTTTTGAAGAAAAAATTGTTTTTCTTTTAATTTAGTTTTAGATAGATATAGATATTTATTCTCAAGTTTACTTTCGTTTTTTAGTGAAAGGTATTGAAATCTAAAAAATTGAGTTGTAAGTAAATATTTGGGAAAATGTTTTGCAAAATTTAGTTTTAGGATCAACTATGGATACTTGTAGTTTCAAGCTTTTGTTATAAGTATATAAAAGTTTATAATATTATTCTTATTTTGAAAAAAGTAAAAATGTATCCCAGTGCACCTCAAAAAATAATAAAGGCGTAAGGTTCTTTGGGATAAAAATTTCCCATCCTAAAACTAACCCCCCTCCCAAAATATTTGAATTATGATTATAAATTTGCCTTTTGCTGTATAAAGGGTTAACTAGTGCAAAGGTTGATTTAAAAACGCGGGAAAAAAAAGGCATAGTTTAGCCGAGATTGGTTTATTGTATCGTCGGGTTTTTTAATTAAGCAATATCTTGCTATAGCTCCCTCCTCGAAGTGTGAAGAGGTCATTACAGGCGGTTTACTCGTCTGTAAGGAAACTCCAGAAAGACCCGCCAACAACCAGGAGGTAACGCAGGGAACCGAACAGGTACCCAGTTGAACCTCTAAAGATAAGGATCAACAAGGAACTGTTCAAGGATCCATTAGATCTTCTTTAACACAAGAGGCCTGACAGAGAACTGCACAAATACCCATTGGACACTCTACGAACGCATCAGGGGCGCCTACGGACGCCGCTGATGTAAACAAATTGGCCAAGGAGCTCAGGAAGCTCCAGATCAAAATCGTTGTAGGCATGGACGGTCCAACCGAAACAGAGCTGACTGGAGAGCACCTGCTCGAAGTCCTTGCTCCACCTAACGGCTGCCCCATAAGTTTTGGCACAAAGTTCAAGGAGCTCACAAGAAATACCTAAGTTACTTACCAAGTTGGCTTTGGTAACAAAAGTTTCCTTGTTATGTTATGTTTATGTATTAAGTAAGTTTGTCTTATAAATTGGAAATAAGAAAATCTATTTATAATTTGCTTGGGAAAATGCCCAAAGCTGAAATAGTGCGAATCTTTCAACACCAAGATATATCGAGGAGAACCATTTATCGAACCATATTGGAATGCGAACAGAGTATTCCATATATTAACCTCCCGAAAAGTGGAAGACCGAGGATTTTCACCCCACCTCAGTGCAACAGAGTGGTAAGGTTGGCTAAAAACAAGGTCGGGGTGTCTGTAAGGAAGCTAGCAAGAAGAAAACAAACTTCAAAAAGTACTATTTGTAGAATTTTGAGCAGAAATAGTCAAAAATACCGCAAAAGGCAAAAATGTCCAAAATACACTCCTAATCAGCTTTCTCGGATACATCGATGTTGTCATTCTCTTCGACGTGTTCATTTTGCGAACAACAAATCTATCATAATGGACGACAAAAAGTACTTCACTTTTGAAAACGCAGAAATTACAGGCAATCAAGGATTTTACACCGATAATATAGAGGAGACTCCGGACAACGTAAGATTCAAAGAAAAAGCCAAATTCGCCGACAAAATTTTAGTGTGGTGTGCAATTTCCGAAAGTGGTATAGCAAGACCATATATAGGACATGTACGGGGCGACGCATTAACTAGCAGAGGTTATATTGATAACTGCGTAGTGAAACTCAATGAGTTTATTCAAGAACATCATGCTGGAGACGAAATTAAGTTTTGGCCCGACATAGCATCTTGCGATTATGCCAGGGAAATGCAAAATTGGCTTCAAGAGCATAATATTCTATATGCACCAAAAAATTAAAATCCCCTAATTTGCCCCAGGCTCGCCCCATTGAAGACTTTTGGGCCCACTTAGCAAGGGAAGTGTACGCCGGAGGCTGGACTGCTCAAAATAAAGGCCAACTGCGCTGCAGAATTTTAATCAAGTGCAGAGAAATTAATATTCTTACCGCCCAAACTCTTATGAGAGGTATCCGAACAAAGTTGCGGCTTGTTAAGGAACACGGACCACTGCATATACTAAAATAGATAAATTATATTCATAGCAAATCAACTTATTAGAAAAATATATACAGTTTAAATAAGAATTTGTTTTTCAAAAAGTATACGATTTTTTATTTTGTGACAAAACTTATGGGACACCCGTTAGGATATGAGACCAGCAACAAGGCTCCTAACTAAGACACTATTGCCTCAGCAAGCACCTAGAGACGCTGGGAATCGCCGGAGACTCAGAGAGTCGATGGTGCATGGAGGATGAAAAATCGTCCTTACATGTTCTGGTGGGGTATCCGGCTCTGGCCAGGTCAAGAGAGTCGCACCTTGGGAACTATCTGTTGGTCCTAGGCGATGTAAGAAAGTTACATCCCAGAAAAATATTTTCTTTTGCGAAAGAAGCAGGCTTCCTGAGCTAAACCATGGATAGTGGGCGTGCAAGGTGGCCTACGTACACTTGATTTAAAAAAAAAACGCATACATGCAGTCACAAAATTGTCCTTTCTAAAAGTGTATAATATATACGGACTACCAGCTAAAATGCCCAAAAACTTTAAAAGTACGACAATTTGTCATATTGTTTAAAAAAGGTCTCTAAAACTGAAAATATTTTTTTACTTAAATTAAAGGCAACCTTATTTTTATATTAAATTTAGCATAATACTAAAAAATCAGCAACCATAATGTTTTAGTAAAGTCTTTATTGAACAATATTAAATTATCACTCGAGTAACAAACGAAGGTTGTTCTATAAAGAGGGCGGTAACCTATTTTGGAGTTGATAAAAAAACAATAATACGATGGAAACAGCGCTGGATTGAAAACAATTCGACGAATAGGAAACTTGGATTAGGACAAAAACGATGGTAAACTTAATACTAATTATTTTAACTTAAAAAAGATCTAAAATAAATAATTTAGTATTTAATAGGATCACCATTTTTCTCTATTATAAGCTGCAAACGTCTGGGCAATGGAAAGGTTAAATTTTAAAAATACTGATGGTCTTCTGAGTGCTAATCCAATGCGCGATAAATAGCATCGCTTAACTCTTCAGCATTTCGTGGTCTCCAATTCTTTTGGTATATTATTTTAACGATTCGACCCCAAATATTTTCCATTGGGTTAAGGTCAGGGCTGTTGGCTGCCCAAGGAAGTGTTTCTATATTATGATTCTGAAACCATTGGCGAACAACATTAGCCGTGTGTACAGGACGAAGTAATTATTTTTATGTAAAGCCTGTACAGATGGCAGTATAACGTTTTCAAGGATTTCAATATATCGTTCACTATTGAATCTTCCTTCGATTCTCAAAAAAAACCCTAGCACTAAACCAGCCCCACATGTTTACAGAAAAATGTCCAGCTTTTTTAATTTGGTTTGTATATTCGGGTTCGAATCTAGAATATGGTGGACGATAAACTAAAATTCTCCTGCTGCTTGAAGATGATTGAAAAAATTTTTTCGTCAGTGAAAACCACCCTCTCCCAGAAGTCATTATCACGAAGAACGTTGTTCAATGCAAAAATCACTCTGGCCTGTTTTTGTTCTTCTGTTAGAAAAGGCTTCTTTGCAGCACTCGACAAGAGACTTCTGATTTCGTTACTCTTCTATTTACTGTTGCTAAAGAACCCGGAAATAATGTTACATTAGCTGCCTCAAGCGACGTTGAAAAAGGATTTTGTCTGAGATGGTCAATAAGTCTCTCATCTTGCACTTCAGAACTTACTTTTGGTCGTCCTGATCCATCTTTCCTATCCGTAGAATTATTTTCAATCCAGCGCTTTTTCCATCGCATTATCGTCATTTTATCAACTCCAAAATGGGTAGCCGTTCTTCTTATAGACCAGCCGTCTTCTATAACTCGAGTGATAATTTGAACTTTTGTAAATGTTGATATCTGTGGCATTTTTAAGGATATTACACTGAATTTTAAGCTGTCAGGCATAATAAGCTGGTGGTGCCTTATAATAGTATACACTAATGGAAAGATAAATTTTGTGGCATAGGAAAAAATGCATTTATGAGTTTTTTTTTTTAAATCAAGTGTACATGTGAATTGTCCCACCCGCACTTCCACATTAATTCATTTTTTTTTAAATCTTTGTGCTACAATTTGTAGATAAGACATGTCCAACTTAAGCTAAAAATATATCATAGTCTTAAATAACCGCACAAGTAAAATATAATATAGATATAAATGTATAGGAGAGAATTCACCATAAGTTGAACTTGTAAGTTGAATAAAAAACAAATAAATAAAAAGTTGTGTGCAAAAGAAAAACAGAAAACAAAGATATAACAAATTAAAAGTATATAGGACAGCACAATAGACCAAAATAAATACATTTAAAGTAATAAATATAATCAAATAAAAATAATAGACAAGGGATTCAAGCAATATCTTGTCATTTTCATATCAGAGCAGAGCAACTGATTGTAGATCTACTTACGTTTGTATCTTTTGTGTAAACATTAATAAATAAACAATCCTCTGAACCAATGGCGTTGCCGTCTACAGTTTGCAGACAATCAGCGCCATCCACAGTGCCATTGAGAGTCCCGTTCCAAGAATCAGCTTTTTGTGGTGACTAAAATGTATAGCTAAAATGAGTTTTTATTTTTTTCCCAAATTTAACAATTTTATAGCCTGTTTACTTTCTACTTTTTTAATGGCTTTAGGTACCCAACCAACACCGTTATGTAAATATTACGTGAAAGTTACAACACATGATCACTTTGTTACATAAATTCTAGAGAAACTGGAAGTTCCAACAAGGCAAAAAGTAACTTCCATGTACTGTATATTGCCATGCACAAGCTTCCCTACTTTTTACGTAAATAATATGTAATTAAAATAACGTAAATAATACATGGCAATAAATATCGATTAACTAGTAACCAGAAAGAAAATCAAAAGGTAAAATTGGGGTAAATTTTTTTCCTAATATTTTTATCTCTTACAAGTAACATCAAGGTAAACTTGACGTCACGTAAATAACGTACTCTTTATGTAACTACTAGATAAATTTATACAATACAATACAACTTCCGTGTTCTGCATAATGCCATGCACAGAGTTCCCTTCTTATTTTGTAAATATAATGTAATTAAAGAAACATAAGTTATGTTATGTAAATATTACGTAAATTTTATGAACACATTTATTATGTAAATTTCTTGACTTTAGATTTACGTAAATACTTTCTTAGATGCGTTGGCTGGGTATACTTACATTGAATCTTAGACTTCCCGTGGGAGCCTTGGCGTACGGTATAGCTCTAAAAGCATAGTAGGTTGTGTTGCCCTCAATTGTTTGATTACTGATCCCCATAACTTTTCCATCGTTTATGGTAACTATTGGCTAAAGAAAAATATATCTTTAAGTTATAAGGCTGCAAGAAAAGGATATATACAAGGTGTAAACGATATGATACTCATTATTTAAATGCGTGATACGGGAAGTTAAAACAATCAAAAAAGTTCATATAATATGGGCGTCAAAACTAAGTGGTTTCTGAGATATACGACTTTTAGGTTAAACACAGTTTGGCAACATGTGCTTTTTGCTGGCGAGGCGCGGCAAGCTGCAGCATAAATATCAACATATCACCTTAAAGATGTTTCTTTACATCTTACAAATTACTAATTATTGAAAAATAGTAAAAAGTAAAAAAATAATTTTTAGTTTATTTGAACGTCCTTTTCGGTATTGAAATAAAGTTTTCCTTTGAAAAGCAATGTAAAGTTTTAAGAGTATGGTCCATTTTTATTATAAAAAAAGTACGACACCTGTCACAGAATTTTCAATGCTCTTTTTAATTTGCAAAAACTCTTTTTTTGTTCTTTTTTTTGGCAAACACTTCTTTTAAGCATTTGTTTGTGCACTTGTAGGGCTCACTCGCTTTTTTTTAAATAAAAAACATTTGTCAGTGTCTAATTTATTTTTGATTAAAAAATGTCTTTTTTTTTTATTTTGAAACACACTCAAAAAAACCGAGCAAAAAACAATCCTTTTAAGGTCGTAGTTACAATCTGGGGAATTGTTTTTAGCAACACTGTATGGGAAATGAATTTAACTATGCCGAACTGATTTTTTCTGCAAAATTTTACGTCATTGAATTTGTTTTCCATGGCAACGCGGAGACTTTATTTATGTTTAACCACAGTGGGACACCAGAGATTTTTTAGCACCGAGTCGAAAATTTGGGGTTAGGTTACTTATTTGGACTTTTTGCGTTCTGCGCCGCTAAAAAAACAAGTAAAATACTAAAATTAAAGAAAACCATTTATTGTAGAATAAACTGCCAAAACACTCCCGCTAGCTGATACCGACAACAGGTAAACTTAAAAGCATGCAGATGTAAAAATCGGCTATTGGCGCTAGACTAAATAATCGTATTCTATTTGAAACAGGAGCGTCAACGACTAGCAAGAGTCTTTCCAACCTCTAAATGGAGCTTTACTGACCTGTTTTGTTAGTACTCAAGTATCCGTGTGTTAATGAAATTGAGGTTCTATAATCTATCCTTTGCCGCAATAATTGAAATTAAAAAAAAATGGTTGAATCAAAATAAAAACTAAATTATGTGGGGTTATGGGCGCCGAATATTACTATGCGAATTCCTAGTATTCCCAGCGAGCCAGTAAAGTTCTCTTGATTCTTTGATAGAATCGGGGTAATGATCGCGCAGCGGCACATTTTTGAAAGATAAACATAACCTCGAATGGTTTTCTGTCAGAAAACGTAAAAATACTCTTATGTCCCACTGCGGCCCGATTTAAAGTTTGTTGACAAGACACCTGCAGTTACCATGGAATCGTATAAATTCTGCGGTCTATCGGCCAACACTTGAACTTCGTGTGTCTTTCAAATTCAATGAGGTATGATTGATTGATCGGTTTTCTTTTCCGGAGTGCACACTGCAAAGGCTTTTAGAAAAAAGGAAACTTAGTTTATATTTTCGCTAAAGCAAGGAAATATAAAAAGGAAAAATGTAATCCAGAGGAAATTGTGACTATATCTATATTTTTTTTGTAAATCGGGTTTGTTATAAACCGCACAAAAGCTTTTATTTTGAAGAAAAAATAATTGGGAATTTTGAAAAATGCTTCAGATATGTTTGTTAAGCATTTAAAAATGATCACCCCTGCAAAATTTCAGCTAATTCTGATGTTTAGTTTTCCCTGTGCACTCTGGCAAAAGATTCAAAAATTAAAGAACAAGGCGTTGCCGGTTGTACTTTTTTTTACTTAAAATCTGGGGAGAAACTAGAGCCTTAAGACGCTGAGGAAATCAGTCGCGATACATTTGAGCTACAAGATTTTAGTTTCTTCGAGCTTCACCGTATACTAATAGCATGTCAGCGTATTCCTGATTGGAGAACATTTTGGATTCAGTTTAATTTCACACTAAACTGCAAAAAACCCGCGAACAGCGAAAAAAAACCCTCTCTCTGCAGCACAGTGCATAGTGCACTGTGCTGCAGAGAGAGGGTTGGAGCTCAAATACTCACGTATGCCTAGAATTGCGTCGTTGCCTAGTGTTTTTTAAATCTTTAACTTAAAGGAAATCATAATTTTTTTTTATTATTTTTTTTTTTTAATTTAGAGGATTTAGAGGAAATATTTATTTTTGTTTATTTGGAAATGTCTCTTTTGTAAAATGGTTGAAGTTAAATATGAATATTTCTAAAATGCTGGTAGATATAAGCACTTAAATTTTTCAGCTATAAAGTCATTTAGACTAAAATCTGTTGAGTTTTGCCCCTAACTTTTTTACTCTCGTATTGTTTACATCCTGTATGTATGAAGTTTTAGACGCGAGCCGCAGGCGAGTGTCTTAATTTATCTGAGCCTGTAATGACCAAAACGAGTTATTAGCAAAAACTTAAAGTATTTAGTAAAATCGCTATAATCGATTACTTAGAATTTATTTTTGATCAACTGGATGAAGATGATGACAAAATTAGTGACATTATCGAAGCACCAAGAAGACAAAAAATTATCCATCCTAGAACAAATCCTTTGGAGAAGTACGATGATGTAGATTTCAAAAAGAGGTTTAGATTATCTAAAGAGACATGCGAAATTGTGCACGAGAAAATTCGAAAAGAGTTGGAACATCCCACTGACCAGTAAGATTTATTCTCACACCATGCTCACACGTCAATTCTGAACATTTTTTGTTGTGGCCTCCGGCTGTATGTCTTTTTGTCTGTAACCAACGCTGATAGCTCAAAAACTACTTGACTGATTTTTATCAAATTTGGTGACTATGCTTGGGGGGTCGATGCCAAACGCGGACCTGGCCTTAAATCTACGGTGGGGGGGGGAATCAGATCTATTGTTTATTTGCCCTTAATTTGGTGGCAAAAATATTTATGGTGTTATAGCGCCGCAGGTAAAAATTTTTGAAATTTATTCTGTAAAGTCCAGGTGGTGTAATTACCCCACTACCTCCTCCCCTTCCCTGAAATCCGCGCTTGGTCGCAACTGTATACCAAAAAGGGGGAGCTTTCAATTAAATGTTAAATTTTAAAGGAAGTCCAAAAGTATGACAGAGTTACGAAAGGGAACGGGGGCCAAATTTAGCAAAAATAGTGTTACGTGATTTACTGACGCCTTCTCAAGGTATTTCAACATATCGCCGAATGTTCCCCATCGTATGGCCGAAACTAAATCTCCAGGGTACCGATTCTGGAAGTCATAGGAAGTGATCGTTCGCCTGAGAGAAGAAAAGTAGCTTCAACCAATAAACGCGCTTAAAAGCAGTAACGAGGCGATCGAATAATCACCAAACTATTATGGGCACGCGCAGTGCTGCCTCGAACAACAATTTTTGAGCGAAGCCGTTCTCTCGACCAGACCCAGTAGTTGGGAGTTGTAGGAAAGCTCGTGTGAAAAACGTCACTCGTATTATTTCAGAGCATGCTATTGGACGAAATCATCACGTGACCGAACTCGCTAATGCGCATGCTACGGCAAACTTGACCATCTTTTAGAATAGCGCTCGCACAGTGGTCGATTTTTGTAAAAACGCGGATATTAATTTAATCGTACAAAATATTTCGATTTAATAAAAAGATAAATTTATTCTTATTTAGCTGATACACAGGATGATCGTGTGAATTTTCACATTTATTTTAAGACATTTTTAAAGGGTAAAAAATATAAACTTATTAATTAGCTAAACTTGTGATGGTGGTGTGAGGGGGGATCTACGAAGGACATGTAGATTGAAAGACGATTGGAGCTTGAATAGCCTAAAATGTTGGGATGTCAAATACAGTTTGAATTGACTATTTAAAACTGTCCAGTCACGTGATAATTTTGGTTACAGTTAAAGTCACATGATTTTCATTTTAAGCTCACTTCAAAAAATTAAACTAAAAATTTTAGTTTAGAACAATCAAATTTACTTTAAAGTAATTGACACAATATTTGTCGTGAATGCCCTTTAGGCATTCTATCTTGCCCTTGCTTGGTTTGTAAATGTTAACGACTCAGGTTATGAACCTAACAGTTAGCATTAGGAAGTATGTGATGTTTTAAGTTCAATGAATAGATGTTTTTGTAAACTCACGTTTTGTTATCACATACATCCTATAAAACCAATCGAGAACAGCAAGAAGGGGTCAGTAAGTTTAGTAAGTTCACTAAGTCAGAAAGTATTTCTCAAGAATAAGATAAACTGCTGAACCACGACCTACCCCTAAGATAGAACTGTGACGCTGCTGTATTAAGACTGTTGGATGTTAATTAATTACAAGTAAGTAACGTTTTTATATTTTGTTATAATAAATTCATTAAAACCCGGTACGGTTGGTTTATTAAGTCAATTAATAAGAACAACCCCGTAACGAAAACCCCTACGTGACAATATAAATGTTACACTATACTAGAATATTTTTATGTATTTAGGGTATATTAAAAAGAATGCCAACCGATATTATTGCATTTTTGCATTATGTTTTGAAATTCTGAGCATTTTTATATAGCGTACCTTATGTCGATCTTCAACTGTTTTCGAGATATAAAGAGTTAAATACTGTCATATTCTGGGTCTTCTTTTTGAAATTTGATTTTGAATACATTGTTTTTGTTACATAATGTCAAACTCGTAAAAAGCATAGTTTATTCTTTGGCCAACTATTCGCCTAGTGTCTTGACAACCATATAGGGGCCAATTTAGATACATTTTGAATTTTTCAATTTTTCCATATACAGACCGCTTCAAGCTACTACGAACATAGGGGGAATCAAGTCCAATTTACTCTCCGTGCCGTAAGACCGAGGTGGATTCGAAGCACGCTGCAGTGTTATCTTTTGGAAATTCATTTTGTTTTTATTATTTTGTTTTATTTCTGCCTTGCTCGAGAAACAGATGGGTAAGTTCTTAATTGAAATGATACATTTTTAAAACTAAAAATGGATGTCTACGAAGTTGCCGAAAAAGTGCAGATGGTCAAATGGTCAAACCCAACCCAACACACGTTCGATATTGGTCGAGGGAAAATTTGCATTTGTATTTTGACGTAAGAACACAGTATCCCCAAAAACTAAATGTTTGGGGGGGGGTATTATAGGGGAACACGTATTTGGGCCATTTTTTATTAACGGCAATTGCAATTTGAATGGTCCTAGATACTTGGATCTACTGCAGCAGCACATTATTCCAACTGCTAGGCAGTTGTTAGGTGTAAGATTTGGTGAAACATGGTTTCAACAAGATGGTTGTTCTGCTCACAATGTTGGCCTTGTTAGGGAATATCTTGATAATGTATTTCCTAATCGGGTTATAAGTACACGGGGAACTATTTTATGGCCAGTTCGATCTCCCGATCTTGCTCCTAATGACTTCTATCTGTTTTTGAAGAAGCTTTTTAAATTATCACCCCTAACATGCTTGGAAACGCTAGAAGGGGTTTTTATAGTAGGCTCGGATATTGTCTAGCCGAGCAAGGAGGACTTTTCGAACATTTGCTTTAAATTTTTTTACTGGGAGAATCTTTTTGGTTTTTAGAATGTATTATTTTATTTTGAGAACTTGCTTTTATTTTGTTTCTCCTTATTATTTTCATTGTAACACTTCGTCACTGATAAATCTGAGCAGTTGACAATAAAACGCTCTTATTTATCAGTGACAAAAAATAAGAAAATTACGTTATAAAAATTTGCGTATTTATTGACTAAATTCCGGTTTCATTGACTACGCTCCTCACAGCACCGTGGTTAGAGGCGTACTAAATACAAGGCGAAAGGCGGCGAACGGCAGCGAATGGCGATCGGAAGCCTGAGTGTTGGTTGCTTCACTGATAGGCGTGCGGTGTCTCTGCATGTACGTACACTGGCAAATTAGACTTCTTCCGCCCTATGTTCGCAGTAGCTTGAAGCGGTCTGTATGTCCGCGTTTTCCGGAAACTCGACCACCGTTCGTCGTTCGAATGCCTTTTGTGCGATTGATCACTTTTCAGGGTATGGTCGTTCTATTACGCCCAGAATAGAGCCCCAGTAGTCTAGTGTAAAAAAAAAATTGAAACCATGAGCTTCCTTAATAGACTTATAATTTTTATCTTTTAAAACAAGTCTCTAATAAATAAACGTTTCATTAATAATTCTTAGGTTTTCAATAGTGTGTTTAGTTTTGTCAGATTTGACTCTTAAGTTAGTATGCCGAATGTTGAACAGATTCCTCTATCAAAATAAATGTCAATTTGTGTGTAATAAAAAAAATACAGCTTAAAGTTTCTGCGTTTAAAAAAACAATAGTAATGCTTACGTTCTCGCAAAATCCAACTGTAACTGATAGAAAAATATTAACAAAAACAATGAAAAATCTGTTCATCTTATCATTTAAACAATGACAAACTAAAGGAAACATTAAATTCGTCTATATTTATATAGTTTTTGTCAAAAATTTATTTAAGCAAAGCTTATGTGGTGTTAGTCCGGTAAATTCATGGGCAAAAATATTTACAGTGCTTTTGTGCGAGTAATTCTTACCACGTTTTCACGAGGAACTGAATACGTTGTCAATACGATACACTTTTCTGTTTTCATGAGGCGATTTGAACGCGTATTGAACAGGATTTGAGCTTTTGATATTTGCCTGATGTATTTTGAGGTTACTTTTTACCAATTTTACCACTTTGCTTGCTTTTTTACAAGCTTTTATTTAACTTGCAATGTATGTATATATGTAATAATTATGTAGATATATTTGTTCGGGTGGGATCTTGCAACTTAATTTTGACCAACTTCCTGCCATCCGATCGGCTGAACAATGAACTAATAATACCCATGGAATGGTCCCTCCGTATTCAATGCATGCTTTTGTTGTGCGGACAACATGAGATGAAAGAGGGAGTAATAGTTTGCCGATTTGCCCGGACTAGATCTTTATCAATATTTGCCCACAAGCTTCATCTCATTCTGGAATCAAGAATAGTGCTTGTAGGCCGTTTCATGAATATTATTTCATTGAGGGCCAACCATGATTTTTCTATTATTTTCTTTATTTTTAAAGTTATCATTGTTACACATTTTGCGTCCCTTGGGCCACTAAAGAATCTCCTATAAATATATGGTTTTTAAGAACAAAAGTACTAGCATCTTTTTATCTTAGCCTCGTATAAACAAAACTCTGTAACAACTCCGCAACTCAACACCCTACTGTACTCCAAATCGATTTTATCCTAACTTGACAGCAGTATTTTAGATTAGTTGGAACATATCTGTTTCAATTTACACTCCATGAGTTAAAAAAAGACAGGATCAACAACGTTCGGGATATCGTAGCCTTGTCTGTGGCAACTCCAGCCTTAGAGTTGGATTAGTTTCACAATATCTCTGTCTTTTATGATCTAAGCATATGAAACAAGGATGCAACTGGTGTAAAATCCCTAGCCCACTTTTGGAAACAACTTTGTGGCTACTTCCTCAAATGCGTGCGTGCTTGGTTAGTTCGCGTTTCTATTGCAAATGGTTAGCGTCGGTTCGAAGCCCTTTCATGGAAAGCTATCATGAAAAAGAATGGAAATAATATCCGCACCCTTTGAGAGCCGATAAGATAACTGGACATGGCTTGGGAACGTGTATAATATTATAGTGTGGTAAAGTTAAGAACGAAATGATATCTGAATTAGTAAGTATTAAGAAGAACTAACACAATAATAAATATAAACAGAAGCACTTTTTCAATGATCTTGTTACGTAGACGTGTCAATAAATAATTCAACATAGGTATAGGTAGTGACTTAAAATTTTTCTTAAGACTGCACTAAATATCAGGGCTATCTATATACACAAGGAACAGTAGGAAGAAGTTATGCAATATTTATCTTGTAATCCGTTGGAAGATACAAAAAAAGCTGTTAAGAAGTTTACCAATTGGTTGCCATAACAACATGAATTTTGATTAAGCAGAAAGTATATACAAGGGGTTGCCTCTTACGGTTTTGAAGTATATTTTAATGCTAAATAGCTGTAACATTTTGCAGAAAATAAGTTACACTGGGAAAAAAAATGGGAACAACGCAAGCAATTGGGCCGCCAGAATTTAACAACTGGGATAAGGTAACCCTAAAACTCGACATCTGGCCTACGACAACCCTAAGCTCGGGCTACTTAAACTCAGGAAATACGATAGTTGAGCCGCCGTAGCCCAGCTGTTGTGTTTTAGGGTTGCCCTAACCCAGATTTTAAGTCCTGGCAGTTTTTTCAGTGTACTTTTATCAAAAACCCGATTTTCCTAACTGACCGCAAATAACAAAGTCAAGATTTTTTTGATTATAGGTACCGATGTAAAGAAACTTTTTGGTCACGGGTCCAAAATAGAAGTTTTAACAACTAGTGGCTAAAATAGTGCTTTTTTTTACAAGCGTTGGTTTAAATAACGAGGGCAGCGAGGTATTTAAAAACGCGAGTAAAAAAAGCACAGTTTAGCCGCGAGTTGTTAACACTGTTTTTTTTAATACCTTTATGAAAAAATCCAAGAAAAACAGGAAAATACTTTTAAAAATCTCGAACGAAGAGCACTTCTCGCAACACACCATCTTTACACTATAAATCAAGGCGGCTGGTAAATAAAATAATCGTTTCCATAGCGATGTGCCTTGTTACTCGGTGACGTTCATTGTTGCTACATTTTAATCTTTGACAGTTTGATATTTTGACGATGTTTTTTAATGATTTCTTTGTAAATACTTGGTGAAAACTGGCGGAAATAGTTTAATTTTTAGGCAAGAATAATTAGATTTTTTCAATATTACTATAGTCTGCTATTTCCCTTTAATTTTGGGTAAAAAACAGACAGAAATCTTTTTTTGCACCCGTGATAAAAAAAAAAGTTTTTTTGCATAGGTAACCCAAAAAAGGCATGCTTTAGTTATTTGCAGACAGTTACTAAAATCATGTTTTTGATAATTATTTAATCCATTTTAACAATTGAAAGAAAGAGAGCGAAAGAATACTAAGAAAATCTAGTTATAATTGCGTTAAGAATTCCCCAAGTTTTTTTTAAGTATTAGGGACTCTTCGGTATATAAAGTCGGCATAGCCTGACTTCCGCACAAAGTTTAACACGTTGACTGCTAGGTGTATCTTTACCGACACACCCGGTATGCTTCGTGTAAGCCACGTGTATCGGAAGAGATACACTGTATTGGACTCTGTTGCGTATACCGCACCGGTGTCAGTGAACAGAGCTGTTTTCTTTTTGTAGCGGTTACGGTTAACCTTGGTCCTAAAGATTCCTAGAAGTATAAGCAAAAGAAGGAGACCTCCGTTATGTAATATCTTCGAATATTGTTTAAATTTACAGATAATTGTTTATGCTTACATGTGTATATAATGAAAAGTTTTTAATTTTTATGAATTTCTGGATTATACTTAAATCTTCACATCAAAAAGGCTATGACGTCATTTATTAGCTGACATGAACAGAACAAATAATGGACGTAGATAGCACATCCTGTGAAGATCCATACCTTGAGAACCGCAACCATTCTGAACCGGCAAAATAGGCTGGTTCCGATTCTCAAGGCATCGAACATGACAGGATGCGCTGTCTACATCGATTTTTTCTGTTCATGTCAGCTAATACATGGCGTCATAGCATTTTTGATATGAAAATTTAAGTATAATCCGGAAATTCATAAAAATTTAATACTTTTGATTATATACACATGTAAACATAAACAATTATCTGTAAATTTAAACAATATTCAAAGATATTACACAATCGAGGTCTCCTTCGTTTGCTTATACTTCTGGGAAATTTTAGGACCAGGGTTAACCGTAACCGCGACAAAAAGAAAATGGCACAAGCAGCTTGTTTAGTGTCGGTGTATCATGAAAACACACTTTTACATCAGTTTAATAGGGGGTTTAACTTGGCCTGTACTAACTTAGTGGTATACAAACAGAATTTTATTTAATATATTCTGCAGAGAAACGTGGGTACAATAAAATATAAACTAAAATGCAATAAAAAGACGTTTATTGAACAGAAAAGAAATATGTAAAATCGAAAACTACTAACTAAATGTCACAAAATGTAATTCTGAAAAAACAAAAAATGGGTTTATCTTCAGGGACACACTCGGCCTGACGCTCAAAATTTTCAACACAGGCCGAGTGTATCGATAAAGATACACCGGAAACAAAATTTAAAATAATTTAAAAAACACATGTTATATTGTTTATTACTATAACATTTTCCCAATAAATTTGTAACAAAACATTGTTCGCCTGAGGTGGTCAATATCGGAAAATTAATTGGCAGTCAACATGTTTTAAAGGGTTTCTGACATTATTGTCATTTAAACATGTCATCTTCCAATAAGCATTTTTGTCTATATATAAGTTACAGCAAATGCTATAAAATGTTCAAAAAATAACCAAAAGTTATATTATTTATTGTGATAATTTTATAACTCTAATATGTCTCTGAAATGAGTAAAAAACACCTGAAACACAACTTACCAACACCACCATATACAAATTTATGGTTCATAGTAATGGATTGAAAAACCGCAGATATATACAGATTTTATAATAACTTCCTTCAAATTTAGAGATTATTATAATTAATATTCAGAAATAGTGGAAAAAAATAAGTCAACATACACAAATTAACAGAGAGAAGTTTATGAATATTATCAAACATATTTATGAGTGTAGATATTTTAAATTTTAACGTAAATATTCAAGTTTTTGGTAGCGCTAGCTCTCCAATATTTGCTAGTTTGTGCATGCATTAACCATTAGTAATGTCATTCCTAAATTATTATTCTCTCTTCCATTTCTCTTTATCTATTGTGATGATATTTACACTGCGAAACCAATGGGGTCAGAGCATGCTATCTTAAAGGCTTTGAACTCATTCAACCAGTATTTACAATTTACAATTGAAAAAGAAAAAATACCCTTGGTTATAAGAGACACCAACAATAAAATAATATCGGATTGGTATGAAAAACCTACAAGTTAAAGTTGCATCATAAATTACAGGTCTGGTCATCCTATATCTCAAAAAATTGGTGATCTAAAGGAACTTAAATTCACAGCTGACAAACTTGGACATCAACAGTTCAAACAAAAAAACTATAATATAATTAGAAAATATAGTACATAAAATTCTCAATGAAAATAATCCTCCGAGACAATCACAATCAGATAAGAACATAACAACCTACTTTAAGCTACCTTTGGTTGGTATAGACTTTGTGTGTCCCTCACATTAAAGCACGATAATTTAAAAATTCCAATTTATAGCAAAAAAACTGTAGGTTTTTTCCAACTTAAAAGACCCAACCCCTAACCTTGTGGTAACTGTGGAAAAAGTTATGTAGGTCTGATTACCGAAAATCTAGGAAAACGTGTAAGACAACACAAGAGTGACTGTAATGTTATAAATATGGATAAAACGGAAAAAACTGCTCTATGCTCCCATTATTTTTCACCTGGCCACAAATTTCAATTCGATAAACCAAGAATTCTTCATAGAGAATCTCACCGTAAAACATTACTGATATATCAATAAATGAAAAAATAATTTAGTCAACTTCAGATCAGATACTAACAACTTAAGCATAATATATTCAAATCTTATTCAAGAAATACCATAAATAAATCAACACTTCATTTTTAAATAAAAAAATAATATTTTTTTTAGCTTTTTTAAAATTAGTTTTATTTTTCATTTCTAAACAGAAAAGCTTATGCACAATTATATTAAACATCCAGTAAATGCTTATCGAAGTACCCACCACATGTGCTAATTTGGTTTTTTAATATTTTAATATTATTAATCTGTATACCTTCGCTCTGCATGTATATAGCTTCTTGTTCAGTTTTTTTTATAAAGTATTCAATATTTTTGTTCTTTTAAGTGTGTTTTTTGGAGACCAGCTACTTATAACTATCACGTTTTTTATTATGTACAAAGTATACCTATGCATATGCTCAAAAGTGTTTTAATAACTAATTGAGATATGTATATACCTATATATTTATTTTTATCATTTTACGTGGTTTATGTCGTCAGGTTTTTGTAATTTTTTTTAACTCTCTTAATTGCTTTTTGTTTTATTTGCAAACAACTCAAAATAACTTTGCCTTTTGAAGTAATATTATAATAGTTAATTTTTTGATATATTTCTTTAAATTTATCAACAGTTTAAAATTTTCATCGATTCTTCTAAAATTTTTTTATTATTGTTGCAGGCCCTTTGATTTATTGTCCGAGAACCGAGAACCTCTGTGCTCAATATTATAAAAAAGTTTTTTAATTGTTCAACACCACATAACAAATTAAACTGATTTATTGATTTAGAAATATAAGTTTTTTATCTTTATCCCTTTTGCTTGTTATGTAAGTATTCTTTTTCATTTGACAGCAAAAAATTTATAAAATAGTGTTACAATAAATAAAAATGGAATTGAGATAAGTTAAAGCAGGAATATGAATATTTGTGATATTGATACTATAGTAAAATAAAAGCCGTTTTTCCAGTCATTATACTCTGAAAATCAGCTGCGGTGCCGTGTGTACTAATTTTAATGGGCACCAAAAATACTTGAGAATACGATAAATATATTCATTAAATTATACATTTTTTGCCTTTTGGGAGAAATATTTTATTTTGTATTTTGTTCTTAACCCTAAACAAGCAATGTTTCGATTGAAACGAATGTTGAAACCTCATTTATAACGTTTTTATTTTGGTCAAAAATCTATTTTTGGAATTCAAAATGGCGAAAATTTACGACAATTCTATAAAAAAAAAACAACACAACTATACCACTGTTTACCTCGTTCAACACTATTTTATCACCGTTTTAAAACATGATGCTAGTTGGTACGAAGGGCTGCAGATGGCGCAGTGTTGAACACTGAGGCTGCGACTCGCCGTAGGTGGTGTGTTCACATTTGCCGCCGAGCAGCCGTGCGAACTGTGTGCGCTCGACGTTTCACGGTGCGTTTTTGCGAACGTAACATTGTTACTATTATTGTCTTCTTTTTAATCTCTTATCGCTCTCAGATTGATGTAACTAAAACAATATAATGAGCGTATGGTATTACAAACACCAATTTATATAACTATTGTGTCTGAGTTTTCATAAATGTTTCTTGAAATATTTTCAATCTTATCTTATATAAATTTGTTGTTGGTTACTTAAGTTTCTGTAATTGGGTTGATAGCAACATTTTAAAAACCAATCTATATATCTTTTATTGACAGTTACAGAAATATTTCAAACACCAATTTATATAACTTTTGTCACTGATGACCTATATTTTTAAAAATATAGTATATACACCAATTTATATAACCTTTGTTACTAATAACTTTAATTTTTATAAAGATGAAATATTCGCCTGTTTTATGTTATCTTAGGGTACCATCAATTTAGAGCCTTTAATAAAACAAATATACAAACTCAATTCCTGTAGGAAAGCTCTAAAAAACCCTAGGGCATCAATGAAACCCTCTTTATAATAATTATATAAAGTTCTGTCAACAGACTTTTCTGAAAATGCCCATTGGGATATGCTCATATTATGCCACCTATAAAGTTGACATAATTAAAGTTAATTCCGTCTTTTATTAAGGACTTATTGGCATATTATAGGCTGACTTTAATAAAATCGGCATTATTTTTGAAAGTTCCATACAAAGGTAAACAATTACTACATATTTTTAGGCATTCCTGCTATGGAACGGCGGCGCGGCGCTCTTCTTGGTTACTCGAGCTATCGATAACCTATGTTTGAGCTATCCAGCCAGAGCTTTTTTGATCGCGGCGGCGCTGTCAAAATATAACTTTAATTTTTCAACATTATAGATGGCACAATATGACCATGTTTAGATAACATGTTTATATGACAAAAATGTCAGAAATTTTTGAACATTCGTGCGGAGCTGTCAAAAATAGTGCCGAGTCAGGCTATACCCATAAATCTCTATTAAAGGTCGGCACAATCATTTTGAAAGTCGACATTATTTTGATGACACCGCGCACAAGAAAGCTCGGCCCTAACGTAGGTTTCGGATAGCCCCGGTAGCCAAGAAGAGCGCCGTCTCATAAAAGAAGTCAGATAAAAGCCTATTGTGTACCGAAAAGTCCCTATTAACAATAAAATCATCAAATTAAGTAAGGTCACTGATTTTTCTTTTATAAAGGTTTTAAAAAAGTAGCGTCAACGACTCGCGGCTAAGATGTGCTTTTTTTGAACGTGTTTTTAAATTACTCAAAAAAAATGTTTATATCCTTAGTACATATTGAAAAATTTTAAAAGTTACAACAACTTTGTTTAAAAAAAAATTAGCAGCTCCTTAGGAAATATTGCTTTTAACTTTACTTTTATATCAAATGTGTCAAACCTAGGTGATTTATTTAGGTGGTAATAACAGAAATTTTAGAAAATGTAAAGTATCAGAAAATACAGTTCAACTGAAAATTTCTGCACCCAGTGACCATAATTAAAACATTTTAAAAGAAAATACTGCAACTTTTCTTATCTAAACTTTTAAAACAACGCACCATATTGCAGAAGTATTAAGAGTCATGCACCTTCTCAATATTAAATTAATGTTTATATATATAATTATTATATTATGTACTGTAAAACAGTGTCCAAAAACTAACTTTGAGAGGATGGAAGGTTTAAGCAGGAGGGACTGGCATAACACTGTTCGGGAGAGTAGATATTTTTTGTTGAGCTTTCGGGTACGCCACTGTGTATAAACACATTTTAACTTCAATTTTTTTTTCCATTATTTATCCTTAACCCCTCCCCCCCCCGACGTCAATTTCTGGGTGCGCGATTGTATAAACAAATAGCGTCTGTTTTTTTTGTTTACAGACAAAGTAGAAATATGCACAATTATATTTGACCAGACGTATGAGTATTTATTTAAGAAAATATTTTAAATTTCATATTAAATATACACGTTTTTTGTTTTTTAAAGAATAAAATTTACTTTGTGATAAACCGAATATAATATTGTAGATAGTAATAAAACATTATTGCATAAACTGTTGGCTTGACACTAGATATTGTCAAGGAAAAAGGTTTTTGTATTAGTATAATATTTATTGCATTATTCTAACTTTAAACTAGCAGTTATTAAAAGAAAACCTTAGATTAAAAAGAGACAAGATACCCGATGTTTACGGAGACTTTGGTTATATTATTATCTGAGAAATTTTGGGACCTAATTTTCGAAGCCGCGAGAGGAATTGATCGCTCAACAACCAAAGCACATCAAATGCATGCTCACAGTTCAAGAATGACCGCAGCAAAACACACGCTTGCTCTGCCATTCACCTGTTCATTTATTCTTGTTTTCGCCACTGCGTCACATCCTACATATCTCCATCGCTATCTCTCTCTAACGTTCAGAACGATATGGAATTTATTCCAAACCATTTTTTTTGCTTTGGTGGGGTGATGGCAAATTTTGTAAATAAACAGTGGTTATTATTTGCCAAGGAGTTTTCGTTGGACCAGATATCTTGTCTCTTTTTAATCTATAAGAACAAAACATATAAATGTCTTAAAATCAGTCTAAATCCAAAAGTTACATGTTTTAAAAAATAGCCACAACTTCTTCGACAATTGTTTGAAAGTTTGAGACAATGATGTGTTTGAAATTAACTCTGTGTTTCGGACTTCCATTGTCTATATTTTATTTATACACCACGTTTCGATCAGTACAATCTCTGATCGTCTTCAGGTGCAAACTACAATCAATTCCTAAGGCTACGTACTTATATACTGTGAGAAATCACTCAACCTTGAAGTTTAAGAAGTTGGCTCCGCCCAAGGAGGGGCTTCCAAATATTTGGGATTTCAACACTTGGTTTACTGAAAATACCCTGATTCTGCCCAATAAAGGCAGCTTCAAGGAATTTTCGTTTCTTCCAGTGTGACTCCTTGTGCAAAACCTTTGCTTCTGCCCACTTCATTCGGTGTTGTTTTGACCATGCATGTTCGGCAATTCCTGATTTCGTGGTTTCACCTTTTTGGGTATTCGTCTGATGTTCCTTAAGCCTAACAGATAGTGGTCTTTTAGTTTCGCCTATGTATGATTCACCACACTCACAAGGAACTTGGTAAATGCATTCCTTATTTTGTTTGTTCTCCGGTTTTGTTTTACTAAGAAGGCTTCGAATTGTATTACTAGACTTAAAAGCAGTTTTAATATTAAAGTTTTTCGCTACTCTTCGAATTTTCTCTGATACTCCTTTAACGTATGGGATTGTAAGGAATGCATTTGCCTGGTTTTGGTCATGTAATCTCTGTCCTGTTTGTTGAAATTTAGAAATAGTATCTGTTATAAGTTTCAGGCTGTAACCATTCTGCTGCAGATCCTTCTTAATGTTTCTTATTTCGATTTCCAAGTCATGAGAATTGTTACAAATTTGAACGGCTCTGTTATACAAAGTTTTGATTATGCCTCGTTTGGTTGTAGCAGAATGATTTGAACCTTGATTTAAATATTGTCCTGTGTGAGTGGGTTTACGATAGACTGTTGTTCTGATGTCGCTTTCTACTCGTGTGACAAGTACATCAAGAAAAGGAATTTGACAATTTTGCTCCAACTCCATTGTGAATTTAATGGTGGGTCTTATGTTATTTAGGTGGTGAAGAAATTCTGAAAGTTGTTGGTCATTCCCGGTCCAGACAATAAAAGTATCATCAACATATCTCAGCCAGAGCTTAGGTTTATATGTTGCGGTATCAACCGCGTGTGATTCGAACCACTCCATGTAAATATTGGCCACCACTGGCGAAAGCGATGAACCCATTGGCAGACCGTCTTCCTGAGCATAAAACCTATCTTTCACTTGAAAATAAGAGTTATGTAGGCAGCAGATATATTCCGGACAATACAAGATCTCAACTTACACCACATTATAACAAGCCTCCTCATCTATACGGACTTCCCAAAATTCACAAAGATGCAATGCCCTTACGCCCAATTACAAGTTCCAGAAATTCTCCAACAAGCAATCTGTCTAAATTCCTTTTGAAAATTATTCAACCTCTTGCAGGCAAGACCGCTTCATTTGTAGAAAATTCAAACCATTTTGTTAATATTCTTAAATCTTTTGTTTTAGGAACCGAGGATAGACTTGTCAGTTTTGATGTCGAAAGTCTATACACCAATGTCCCAATAAAGGAATCGCTAGACATTATTAGAAAGAGACTGGTTGATGACGAATCCCTTTATGAACGTACCAGCCTACCGCTGGAGGGAGTGATGGAGTTGTTGGAGTGCTGCCTACATAACTCTTATTTTCAAGTGAAAGATAGGTTTTATGCTCAGGAAGACGGTCTGCCAATGGGTTCATCGCTTTCGCCAGTGGTGGCCAATATTTACATGGAGTGGTTCGAATCACACGCGGTTGATACCGCAACATATAAACCTAAGCTCTGGCTGAGATATGTTGATGATACTTTTATTGTCTGGACCGGGAATGACCAACAACTTTCAGAATTTCTTCACCACCTAAATAACATAAGACCCACCATTAAATTCACAATGGAGTTGGAGCAAAATTGTCAAATTCCTTTTCTTGATGTACTTGTCACACGAGTAGAAAGCGACATCAGAACAACAGTCTATCGTAAACCCACTCACACAGGACAATATTTAAATCAAGGTTCAAATCATTCTGCTACAACCAAACGAGGCATAATCAAAACTTTGTATAACAGAGCCGTTCAAATTTGTAACAATTCTCATGACTTGGAAATCGAAATAAGAAACATTAAGAAGGATCTGCAGCAGAATGGTTACAGCCTGAAACTTATAACAGATACTATTTCTAAATTTCAACAAACAGGACAGAGATTACATGACCAAAACCAGGCAAATGCATTCCTTACAATCCCATACGTTAAAGGAGTATCAGAGAAAATTCGAAGAGTAACGAAAAACTTTAATATTAAAACTGCTTTTAAGTCTAGTAATACAATTCGAAGCCTTCTTAGTAAAACAAAACCGGAGAACAAACAAAATAAGGAATGCATTTACCAAGTTCCTTGTGAGTGTGGTGAATCATACATAGGCGAAACTAAAAGACCACTATCTGTTAGGCTTAAGGAACATCAGACGAATACCCAAAAAGGTGAAACCACGAAATCAGGAATTGCCGAACATGCATGGTCAAAACAACACCGAATGAAGTGGGCAGAAGCAAAGGTTTTGCACAAGGAGTCACACTGGAAGAAACGAAAATTCCTTGAAGCTGCCTTTATTGGGCAGAATCAGGGTATTTTCAGTAAACCAAGTGTTGAAATCCCAAATATTTGGAAGCCCCTCCTTGGGCGGAGCCAACTTCTTAAACTTCAAGGTTGAGTGATTTCTCACAGTATATAAGTACGTAGCCTTAGGAATTGATTGTAGTTTGCACCTGAAGACGATCAGAGATTGTACTGATCGAAACGTCGTGTATAAATAAAATATAGACAATGGAAGTCCGAAACACAGAGTTAATTCTTCGACAATGCTGTTTTGAGCGTGCCTCTTAATAGAGCAAAAAATCTCCATTTTTGATAAGCATGCAAACTAAAATTAATGCAGACTTGCTGGAGCTTTCTTTGTTATTATTTAACGCTTATGTATTGATTGCTATTATATAATATGTAAATATAGAAATAAATACCGTGTCCTTGGATATCAAATATTTACAAAAAAAGACCGATTTGGATAATGGAAAGGACTACGATTTGTATGGAAATGAAGTAAAAATAGATTTAGCTATTTTGTGTAGACAGTTTTCTCATCCATTATCGTCAAATATAAATTCAAGAAGATTTAAAAAAAAATAGTGTATTATTTTACAGTGGAGCTTCTATGAATTCACTTCGGGGGAGGGGAGGGCGGTTTAGGGTGGATAATAAAAAAATATGCGCGGACCTGGGTTCAAATGTAGAATGGGGCTTTTAATCAAATTTTGAATTGTTTATTTACCCAACATTTGATGTAAAAAACTGTGCTTCATTTGAGAAAATAACACTTATAATGCAATTTTTCAATTAAAATTAAACTAAATCGTAAATATTGATGGGGTTTTGGGAATTTGAGTTGTTTATTTACCCTTAATTTACACAGTTTAAAATAAAGTGTGTTATAGCGCCCCAGGCGAAAAATTTTGCAATTCAGGATTTTTTAAAGATTTTTGTTAAGAATTGGTGTTCAGGCTTTTATATTTTATTCCCTATATATTTTATATCTGCTGTTATTTGATTATGGCAATTGTAACCAGGTTTCTCGAGGGGGATTTTAACCCCAACCCCCCTTCCCTCGTTGCGCCACTGTATTTTACAAGCGTGGTTTTAAACAACCCGCATATAGAGAGCAAATTAAAAACGCTAGTGGAAAAAGGCACAGTTTCGCCGCGAGTTGTGAATGTTATATTTTTTAATACCTTCCTATTGCTACGAAGTCGTCAAATTAGAGTAGGTAGGTTAAATTGGTCGAATTCAGAGGAAATAATACGACGGACTTATTTTTTAGGATTCGATAATATGAGCTTCCAGGCTTCTTTCTTTAATAAAATGACAGCCGTCATATTATTATGACCAAGGACGGAGATATTCCGACTATTTTCAATCCTCGAGCGGGGAGGAATAGGGCTCCCAGTGTTTTAATAACGGACGAGGGGGTAAGTAGAGGTCCTGTATTGCTTTTAACAACTAAGACCTACGCAAATTTTAAAAAACATAAATCAACGTTTTACTCTTTTTTTAAAGTTTTGTCTAATTTTTTGCGTTGTGCAACTATTTTATTTACAGATAAGAAATATATTTTTTGAAAACATTGCAATTATTTCAGAATAAAGCAATGATAATTATTTTAAATGCAGTCAAATAGACACACTAAAAATACTTTTATTAAAAAAAAAAAATAAGTTATTTAGACTTATTTTTGTTATTTAATATATGACGAGAAAAAATATATAAATGTGAAAAGGGAAAAATGATTTTTATATTTTTATACAGTGCGTTTTCTCATATTCCAGTCCGATTTTGGAAAGATCCTGGGAACAGGAAAGTTTTATTCGAGGACACTTTCAGTGGGAGTTACTAAAAGGGTTTAGTCTATTTTAGACAGGTCCTAAGTTTAAGTGAAATTGTTGGTTTTAAGCATTTTATACCATCTTCCTTAAGTTTTCGACATAGTTTGATTTATAAGAATAATTTTAATTGTTTTTTTTTAGTGAATAATCATCTTAACTCAATCTTTTTTTGGATTTAAGAGGAAAATTTCTATTTAAAAGAAGTTTTTTTTTAACCCTAAGGGGGGATCTAAATGGTAAACACTCTGTTGAGCAAATTAGAATTGACGTTATATGTTACTCTTATCAAAACTTATCCTTGTTTATTGATTTTCGCGATTAATACTCACTGTCACAAAACCATTTCGATATATAATCATAAAATAAGAATTAGATTAACTTTGTATTTATTTAAAAGGGGTTTTTATCTATCAAAAGTATGAAAAAACTTTACAAACACAAACCCATCGCAATCGCGAACTACAAATAAAAATATTTCATCAAAGTAGGTCACGAAAAAAAATGCGGCTAAAAACAGACCTAAATCCAACTTATGCGTTCACAAAGGGGTCATGTCGGCTCAATAAACTGTTCGGTGCTGCAGAGTTAAGACCTTTGAGTGCCATTTTTCAGTGGAAAGCTTTGTTTGATGATCAAGCTTTTAGATGAACGCAATCTTTTAATTTCAGCTCTGTTTGTAAATAAATGAATAGGTACAGTTGTTTTGGATTTTTGTCATTGGAGACAGTTTTCGTGCATAATCAGTGAGCTTCACTTATATTTGTTTTGCCTCGTAGTGCCCTCATAGATATATTTTTTGTACTGAAAACGGGTTCAAAATATGGCGTTTTATTGATATTAAATAAGGTAAATTAATTCTTGTAAAAACGTTTACTTAGGGAAATTATAAACGAACTTATTACCAATTGTCACAAAACAATCCTTTTTGGGGGCTATAAATTTAAGCCACCCCCCAGAGGTGGTTTAAAAAATTACCAACTTTCTAACCTCAAATACAGATAATGAAGCTGTTATGTGCCAAATTTGATTGGGATTGACTAAGATCTAAAATAGTACCCCGCACAGGTCTAAATATTTAGACCTGTGGGGGGCACTAAATTTTAAAACCAATTTTCAAAAAACACTTATCTATACAGAAAAGACACAAAGTTATGCATTATTTTGTATTGTATTTGCAAAAAAACACTGAAAAACTGACTTTTTTCTCAAAATATACCATATTTTAGGAGAAAATGCCCTAAAACTATTTTTTGGACAGGTTTTAAAATGGCAAATGGCGAATGCACCAAAAATTTGGCACATAATGGCTTCATTATCTGTGTTTGAGGTTATAAAGTTGGTGATGTCTTAGACCACCTCTGGGAGGTTTAAATTTATAGCCCACGGAAAGGATTGTTTTGTGAAAATTGGTAACAAGTTCGTTTACAATTTTCCTAAGTAACCTTTTTTACAAAGTTTAGTTTACCTTATTTAGTATCCCAAGTTGTTCATTAACCAATAAAACACCACCAATTTTATCCAGAAAAACGCCATATTTTGAACCCGTGAGGCAAAATAAACATAAGTGAAGATCACTGATTATGTACGAAAAATATATCAAACAGAAAAACCCAAAGCAACTATATTAATTCATTTACAAACTGAAATTAAAACATTGAGGTTATCTAAAAGCTGAGTCAAGAAAACTTTCCATAATCAAAATCCACTCATTTCAAAGGTGTATCTTTCATCAGTAGAGGTTGGTGCAAGCCAAGGTACAATCAGAGGTGAGAGATCCGAACTCGCTGTTTGTCATTTGAACGCAGCTAATATTTTGAAACTGACATTTTGACAGTAAAAGAAATATAAAAAAAAATTGCATTTAGGTTTTTTAATACATTTCATAAATAAAAACACCTTTTAAATAAATACAAAATTAATCTAATCCTTATTTAATTATTACCCATCTAAATCGTTGTGTGACATCAAGTATTAATTGGAAAAATTAATTAAGAAGGGTAAGTTTTAATTAGAGTTTCATATATCTCCAATTTTAATTTGTTCTACAAAATGTTTACTATTTAAAACCCGCGTGGGTTTAAATCCAACAAAAGATTTTGTTAAAATGATTATTCATTAAACAAATTGATTAAAATTCTTTTTATAAATCAAACTATGTCCAAAACTCAAGGAGGGTTGGTTTAAAATGCTTAAAACCAAAAATTTCACTTAACCTTAGGACCGTTCTATTTTAGTAAATCCTACCGTTATTGTCTGTAATCATTTTTATTAGGTAGAATAATGATCAGTGCCATTTTGCGATTAATTCTGGCGGATTAAGTAAAAATAAGATATAAGTATGCTTGAAAAGTTAAAGAAATTGGCCTTTTCTTTTCTGCAGGTTGCTAATGGACCGGGTTTCGCTCATACCGATTCAATTGGAAGTCAAGCAGAGTCGGTGGTGGAGCCCCTTTCCCCCGCCACCCCTCAAGCCCTAACCGCCCTTAACGGTCATGCCACAGATGCTTCGGTCCCCAGAAGCCTCGGAGGAAAGCTAAAGTCTTGTTCGGCTGGATTTTGTTCGAAGGCTGCTCGCAAGGTATAGAAACGTTTCGCCGACATTTTTGAGTTTGAGTTGTTGCAACGGTGGCCTCCTAACTACGGTCGGCAGTTAGTCGTCAATTTAATGTCGCATGTTTGCACTAAAGAAAGACCGTGTGCCAACGTCCCCTAGACAGCAACTCACAGACACACACACACACACAAGACTCTAAATAACACAAACTCCATATTTACAAAATAAATAATAAAGTAAAACCATAACAATAAGTAACAAAAATATAAGTAGGTAGTGCAAAAAGGAACTGGAAGGCAATTAAAAAAAAAGTTCGAGTCCAGTCCCTGAAAAATTATTTTAACATCTATGTTACACATTAACTACAAATAACATACAGCGGTCTTAGGTATAGCAACAAAGTATGACAAATCTAATTTGAAACAATAATTAAACAATAAGTAACAAAAATATAAATAGGTAGTGCAAAAAGGAACTGGAAGGCAATTAAAAAAAAAGTTCGAGTCCAGTCCCTATAAAATTATCTTAACATCTATGTTACACATTAACTACAAATAACATACAGCGGTCTTAGGTATAGCAACAAAGTATAACAAATCTAATTTGAAAAAATAATTAGGTAAGTAGAAATAAGAAAAAAGTGTCAGAGTTTACATAGTCAGAAAAGATAATGCTGCAGACGTCATAAGAAAAGCTTCTATTGAACGTTGTAGAGTGATGTTGCGGTGCTGTAATTAGGTTCCTGAATCTTACGTGAATATTATGAACATCTGTTCTATAACTGATTTTGTTAGCAAGATCTGGTGGTGTTTTTATTGTAATTACCTTGTAAAAATATATCATGGTGTGTAAATACCTTCTGTCTTCCATATTAAGTCAACGTGCATCTTTTAATTTATGTTACATAGGTAATCCTCTTTTTATACCGTAAATAAATCTGAGACAGGATTTCTGTAGATTTTGTATTCTACTTTTGTCATTTTGATCTAAACACGAATCATAAACCACGTCACAAAAATTAAAATTACTCAAACCAAGACTATCGGCAAGCTGAATTTTCTGTTGAAAAGAAAGTAGATGTCGATGAGGGTAGAGCAGTTTTAGTGAGCAGTAACCTTTATTAAATTAAGATTTACATGTTGTCTTAATCCATCATATCCATCATCAGACCCAGGTTAAATGCGCAATTTGGAGATGAAAGAGATTGTCCTTGCATTAAAATTTGAATATAATTTTTCAAGTTATCTTTTTGTTTACCAAAAAATAAAAGAAATGATTTGTCTGGATTGACTTGTAAATTATGACTCTCAGAGTATTTGACAAGCGCTAAAAGATCTTCCTCAATATATTTTTTTTACAGTTCGCTACTCTGTTCCTGCCCTACTGCTGCGGTACTCCATTCGTAACTGGACTCTGCTCCGACTGACCCAAAGTCTTCTCGACATATTGGAATCTTCCTTCTAAAAAACTATTAGACATTTGCATCACTTGAAAATCCAACGTATCCTAAAATAGCCAGGAGAATTTTATGATTAATTGTGTCAAACAACTATTTTCAAACTATCTAGTCTAAAGATAAGCAACGCAGTAAAATATAGCTGTTCAAGAGTATACATTTAACCAGTTATTCTTGTGAGTTATGATTCTTGACACCTTAAACTAAAGGTTATTCCACAAGGTCGAAACTACTTATACAATAAGTTTAATTCTCTTTATACCATTTATTTTTTTAGATATACTTCGGAATATGGGTAACCGTTTGTGTAACTGCCTCTTGGGTGGGGGCCACCCACTGTATAAAATACCTCTACCTAAGAAGACCTAAGAGCATTTACGACGATGAGGAACCAATTCTGGTGCCACATGATACTACAGGGATAAATATGACTCTTTTACAAACGAAATACGTAAGTTAGGCGCCAAATTCAAATTCTGAAAAACTTGGAAACCTTTTTAAAGTCACATGTTACTTTTAAAAAAATTGTGGTTATCTGGCCCAACTATTTGCCAAATTAGTTTATTACAGTGACCTATTAACAATTTATTAAATTTTTGATAAAAAACGATCTCTCACAGTTAAATTACTAAATAGCTTTGCCTTCTTTAATTTAATAGTGACAAGCGTTTCTAAACATTGTTCCTAGCGCTTCTTGAGAGACGATATTTAATGTCAGTATCTTACAACCAACAATTTTCAAGCTTGTTACTATTCTTTTCAATAATATTTTTGAAAAATAATAAAAATGTATAATAGAACTTAATTTTCTTTGGGCTCTTCTGCCCCAAGCTCTTTCGTCCCCAACTGATTCCGCTTCATTGTTAAATAGCTATGCTGATACAGCCAATCACCTTCTGTTTTATTTTCTTTTGCTTCAATGAGCATTTTGGATATTTTATGTAAAAACTGCTTTCCCCTCCTAATGTTTTAAAACCCAATGGCTTAAAAACATAGTTATTAACTCGGTACTATTATTTTTTCAGACTGCTTCTTACCAAGCACCCTTCTTCACCACGTGGTTCGTTACAAACTGGACAATGTTCTTTTTTCCATTGTATTTTCTGTGTCGACTGAGTACCAAAAACCGAGACACTTGGTCGGAGATTCTTTCAGAAAGTATAAGGGACTTTAGAGACAAAGGTTTTACTCCAGGTTAGTACACAAAATTTTTAAAATTATTCGAATATCTTTCGGAGGGGGGGGGGGTGACAAGCGCTTACATCAGTAGAGCCTAGAAGCTTACCCTGATTTGCAGCTATTTGCTGGATTATTTTTTAGACATCATGACGTCGTGATCACGACCTAAAATCACTCTGTTGTTTCTTATTTTGGTAGTGTATTTTGTCATCACAAAACTATTTAGTTTTGACTATTTTATAATAACTTTTAAATTATTTAAAATAAAAATAAAATAATAACAGAATTATTACCTATTTGTTTGAATCATGTGAATTACTCATTTTTAATCAAACCGGTGCCTAAATCTATAAACGCATACCAGTTTACTGTTAAATACACTTCTTGTAGCTCTAAAAAATGAGCGGGCCTTGTTGTTTACTTCCAGAAAAATAATTTTTATTTTTTAATATTTTTTGTAATTTCTAAAAAACGTGTACAAATGTGTTTAACTCTGTTCTGCATTGATAATTAGGTGTAAAAGATAATTTAAAAGAAAGAAAAAACATTAACAAATTACAAAAAAAGCTTTTTAAAACTGATTTATAGTTGGACAACATAACAACCATACTTCATCTGTTCCGATTCAATCGGTGCAAAGCCGGAAGAGCATCAGGCAAATACGTTTTTCGGTTGTACAGTGATCCGAAATCCGAAAGAGGTCACTAACACCGACTATAGACCACAGTCACACAATTTAAAAATTTGCACCAAAACAAACTTGGGGGCTTATTGGTTATCCGAAACATATCCGACCACGACCGAAGCTCACCCGAGTGCCGTGTATCGTAGGAACTTTCCTACACTTTCATACACCTAGGCCGCGGGCAGGTGTATGAAAGTGTAGGAAAGTTCCTACGATACACGGCACTCGGGTGAGCTTCGGTCGTGGTCGGATAGGTTTTGGATGACTCGTGATCGCTTTAAAGTTTATTATTGGTCGATATCAGGGAGCGGACCGTTCCTGTGCGATCTTTCCTACGAAATTCAAGAATCAGCCCCTTAGTCGAGGAGGCGATATTTCTAGGTCGGTAAGATGACTATAATTGGACGTGACGTTGTTTTAGAAAACGTATTAACATCAGTGAGAGGAGCCGCGGTAACACTGACTTTTGCAACAATAGGTGACGTCGTGTTTGTTGCATTTTTGAGTCACAACAAATGGTAGTGCATAGAATTGCTACTTGAAGAGACATGTAAACTGAAGGTGGCGAAAAAAAAGAAGTAAAAATAAAGATCACATATTTTTTGTTAATTTTGTATACCAACGTTACATGTTTAGAATGATAAATCTTTCCATATGTGGACCGGCTTTTTATTTGAAAGAACTTAACTTTTTAAAAATGTATCATTCACGGAGTTGAGAAAATATTCAGAAATAATGAAATCTATTTATGAATTATAATTTAAATCATTTAAATATCTGTTGAAAAGGTAGGGAACTTTATGGTTTTACTTAAATGGGTTAACACTGACATTTCTAAATACTTGTACAAACTGACATGGTGCGGAAAGATTCACAAACATGATAAAGATATATAACTACAGATAAAAGACAAAAATCAAATTTATACGTAGATGCTAAGAATGATTACTATTGTATTTAAGAAAAGATGAAAAAATAGTGTGAATCTTGAAATTCACGGAAATGAGGATTTTTTTTGTGGTCCTGTAGTTGCGGCGACTGAGCCTTCTTGATTGAGGGACGCTGAGTGGTCCTGTAGTTGCGGCGACTGGGCCTTCTTGATTGAGGGAAGCTGAGTGGTCCTGTAGTTGCGGCGACTGGGCCTTCTTGATTGAGGGACGCTGAGTGGTCCTGTAGTTGCGGCGACTGGGCCTTCTTGATTGAGGGAAGCTTAGTGGTCCTGTAGTTGCGACGACTGGGCCTTCTTGATTGAGGGACGCTGAGTGGTCCTGCAGCTTTGGCGACTGGGCCTTCTTGATTGAGGGACGCTGAGTGGTCCTGTTGCTGCGGCGACTGGGCCTTCTTGCTTGAGAGACGCTGAGTGGTCCTGTAGTTGCGGCGACAGGGCCTTCTTGATTGAGGGACGCTGAGTGGTCCTGTAGTTGCGGCGACTAGACCTTCTTGATTGAGGGACGCTGAGTGGTCCTGTAGTTGCGGCGACTGGGACTTCTTGATTGAGGGACGCTAAGTTGTCCTGTAGTTGCGGCGACTCGTCCTCCTTGATTGAGGGACGCTGGCTCGAAGGACCATGAAAGATTGTAGGGATTTTCTAAACCTTTTTATTCCCTACTACTCTATAGCAGCCTCACTATAGATTAACGGCAAGGTGGCTTGGCCGTAGTAGATTTGGTGAGTAAAACACGTTAGTAGTTGGATACTAAGTGAATACTGGTTTTATTACTTTTCTAGCTACTATTTATATATGAAATTTAATATAAACTAGCATTGAGCTCACCCTTGATGATCACGTCAGTTTTTTATTAACCAAGCATTACCCTCTCCACATAGGCCGATCAGCTCTGAACTGGTACTGAACCAAGGCAAGTTTACTATTTTATAAAAAATCCCAAAACACATTCGTAAAACATCACACTCTTAAATATTTGTATCACTTGCAGTTGTAAAAATAAAACCTTGACTCTAAGGTTAATTATTGTTTTAGTAAATTTATAAATATTTGATTATTACTTGAATTTTCTTAAAAATATAAAAAATTAATAAACTATTGGCTAAACAATTTAAGATCATTAACTCTGCAAAAATTAGGCTATTATCATAAAAACTATTATTACACAAAATAGAAACTAAATATTGTTTAAAACTTAACTATTTTTTGAACTTCAAGGATATGAAAAAGTCAATTGCCCAAATCAGATACATTAAGATTCGCCAAGAAAAACAATCAACTCTCTCTAACTATATCTAAAGTGTCTTATAAGTGGAGAGAAAATTAAATTGTTTTATCCATCTATTGTCACATTCACGCAAATGATAAACGTAAAATGGAAGAGCTCTATTTTTCGACAAATTAAGTAGTTTTACATATTTTTAACTGTAATTTTCTTCATTTTTGGTTTAACATATTCTTTTTGGTTTTGATGTTTGAAAAAAAAGATAAGAAATTAATTTAATTTTTCCTTATTTTAATAAAAAGCGGATTGAACTCTCACGGTGAACAGTCACAGAGATGATATTTTTAGGGTGGGAATGTTTAAAAAATTTGGAAAATAATAAAAAATTTATATTTGTTTTCCGAGTACAAGATACAGAGACCTTTTAGCAATATTCTATAATTCTATTAAACACTTTTTACCAAAAGTACATGTTTTTTACCTAGTGAATAATAAAAGTTGACATCTCGTGCGAATCAGCCAGGTACGTCCAAAGTTCTTTGCTTTTAAGAGTACGCATACACTTTGCTTTAAAAAAAAATTCTCCGATTCAGGGTTACTTTTAGTTGAAAATTTTTTAACTTAAAGGACTTTTTAATATTTTGGTCTCATTATTTAAATAACGAATAAATTGAAGGTGTAGTGGTAGTTTTTCGTTTTTTAGGAAATATTGGTGTGAATATAACACATTTTGCACGTTTTCAGCAAACTACACCTCGCACCAGAAGCAAAAAACAAAAAAGTAAATCACTAAATCACAAAATAAGATGACGAAAATCTGTTCTTTGGATATTCAGATTTCTCGCAAATACAAATTAAAAAAGTTGCACACACATACAATATATTGTTATAAAAGATACAAAGTATCAAAGCCAGTTTTTTTTTGGTAAACTTCTTTGAAAAACAGTTAGTACGTTATTACATGTTAAATAATTAAAAAAATTTATTAATTGCTAATTTTTTTGTTAGAGCCTCAACTAACCAGAAAAACTTGTGTATAATATAATATAATATATAGAAACAATATAAAAATAATACAATATACTATAAAAATAATATAATAATAATATACCGTAAAGAAATATACTGTAACATAATATAAAAATAAAAAATATGATAAAATATTTATAATTTTTTTGTTTTCTTTTTTAGTTCGCTTCATGACCAAATGTAGCCTTTTCTGTCTTCTTTGGGTCGGTACGAACTACATGTATATATTGTCGCTTAAAATACTGCTGGCTACTGATGTAATGGCGCTGTTTGCTACAAACGTCTCGTTTGTCTACTTGTTGTCGTGGGTCATCTTGCATGAGCAGTTTGTTGGTATACGAGTGAGTTATTTTGAGTTTACCCCATGTAACTACAAGATATTATAACGGCCCTGCCCTTGCATTTTCCTAAAAAAGAAGCAGTAGCCATAATAGAGAGATTTTGGTCAGGTTTTTTCTCAGTCTGTTAGCCTTACCTTTATTCCGGACAGTCGCAGTAGCGCTCTGTCAGGGTGTTACCTTTATTAAAGGTAACCACTGGCGCTAATAAGCGAGAATAGCGACTATATCTTTACCGTTAAAAAGACAATCAACCAAACTTGATGTGATTCTTTGGTGGAAGATTTTCAGGTTATAAAAGTCTGTTTTGTTTTACAAAAATTTACTGTATCTGGATTTTATTTTTTGTTAACCGGGTATATAGTAGTAGTGGGGTGTCTGTTTTACCGTTCTTTTTTTTTTGGTAAACAGGTGAGTAAGTACAAATAAGTTTGCAGACGCTCGATTTCTTCTATTCCTCCATCAAAGATATCTTCCAAATCATTTTCCTGACTAAATTTATATTAGGGTGTGCGTCTCCCAGTCCTATCACTAAATTAATATTTTCGTCCATGATATGGTTAGAAAAGTAAATAAAAAAAAGGCTTACAATAAAAGTCAACAAAAAAGTAAGGTTATGTTTACCGCCAAACGATTGACTACGTTCAAAAGTTCTATTTTTAACCTCTTGAAATTACCTTTATTTACGGTAAGAGTAACGAAATTTGCCGTTAAACTGTCTGACCAAAATCTCCCTAATAACTCCGCTAATTAAGTAAGCCTGGGAAAAATGCATTGTCAAAAACTCTTCTGGACTCGAGCAGACTGCGTCAGACATACGCAGTTTTTTACTTTTGGCTTTGTCGAGGACCAACCCTGATTTTCAAATTATTTTCTTTGGTTTTTAAAGTTATTATTATTACACATTTTTCAATCTTTGGGCCATTATACTATCTCATAGGTATATGGTTTAACCCTTTTACTACTTCACTGGCTTGGTTAACATCTTAGTGGCCAGTATAATGCGGTTCGATTTGAGGTTAGGATATATTAGGGACAAAAATAAGTGCTTTTGTGGTAAGTTCGTGGGATTTTGAATGAAGGAGTTTTGTAACTGTATGGGATTGATACCTCATTAGTCACATAATCAAGTGTCACCGGGTGTTTTGCTTGCATCCGTGTAGAAGGGGTTGATATGACGTCATCTTTTAAGATGGCGGCCAAAAATCATAAAAAATACAACTTTTGCAATTCGGGCATGATTATACTCGATTCCACATAATTCGACGACGAGGATTTCAAAAAATTTACTTTCAGGTTCATCCGAGCGTAATTAACCTTGAAAATCGCAAAAAAGGAGATTTTTGTAATTTTCTCTGTAAAAAATCCTAATAATTCGACGTTTGTCAGACTAACTTTAAATGTACCTCAAACTATTAGACATATATGCCAAGTTCGATCCTTGGAGTTTGATGCAGTTTGAAGCACATTTTATTTTATGGAATTTCGTAAAAAAGCAAAAATGACAAGGTGGCCATCAATTCTTGTTGGCTGATCGCCGCTTATTATGAAAAAAAAGTTTATTTGATGCATGACCTTTATAGACCTTGAAAATACCATGTACAAGTAAAAATACAGCTTTTTGTTGTAATTTTTCCAATTTACCACTACGCAAAAACTTTAAGTGTTGGAAATGAAATGACCATCTTAGCCATACTCCCCCTATTTTTTTTTTGATCTGGCGTCCAGGATGTTTATGCTATACCCCGGTAAAAATGACCTAAGTTAAGGAACTTTCTACACGGATGCGAACAAAACACCCGGTGGCACATGAATGTGTGCCTAAATAGCTGTAACCCCATCTCATCTCATCTCATCAATTTTATTATGAATATTAATAAACAAGTAAAATCATGCCCTACTGGCATAATTAGAAATAAAATGATATGTTTAGTTATGCCTAAGATGTTAATTTCATCTCCTGCACTTAATGTTTTTGCGTAGTGTTTAATTGGAAAAAAAAACACTAAAAAACCCTGGTTTTTTACTTGTACATGGTATTTTTAAGGTCAGTCAATGTCATACATCAATTAAACCTTTTTTCAGAGTAAGCGGCAATAAGTCAATAATAATTAATGGGCATTTTGTCATTTTTGTTTTTTTTTTACGAAATTGGATACAATTAAATGTGGTTGAAGGTCGCCATTTTGATGTATCAGTCGCCATAGTGAAACGTATTATAGCTGAACCAAATTTTTTTAACAGTGTTACTGGACTCGACCTTCTTATCTTTCCTGCCAAATGTGGTCCCCTTCGCTTTAATAGTTGATTAATAGCGCCCTTTAGTTAGTTATTTTTGTAATATGTGAATATTACTGTGGTATTTTTCAAGGTCATAAAGCTTCAAACTGCATCAAACTCGAAGGATCGAATTTGCCATATATAACGTCGAATTATTAAGATTTTTTGAAGTGAAATTGGCAAAAATCTTCTTTTTTGTGGGTTTCAAGGTCATTTAAGGTCGGATGACCTTAAAACTTAATTTTTTGGAATCCTCGTCCTCAAATTATATAAACTTTGTTGAATATTTCATTTTATTTAGTATATACAGTGATAGAAAATATTAAATAACAATTAGTAATTAGAAAATGATGAAAAATATCTGTTCATAAAAAAAGAAAAACAGGTTAATCAACCATTTTTTAATCTGTGAAGTTAACCACAACAATCGTTAATCCTGTTTGGCATGAATAAACTCCCCTCTTTTCCCTTAATGCGCAGTCGCACAAAGTGGTCCAAAATGGCCCTATTGTCAGTTTTTTTTTCTATAAGACTCCTTCATTATTTGTTATCTCACTTGTCATTATTAGTCATGGGTGAGAATCTCTATATATGTCGATGACATGATTTATAGAGCATTACATCTTGGGACATTCCCAGCAGTTGATTAATTCTTAATGTACACATAAGGGTGGTCAACACAGTGTGTATACATAAATTATGATACTATAAATTTAAATCAAATTATTAACTTTTAGTTCATCATATGATGTCATAGGGATGGTGCCTATTAAACTCACGAAACTTTAGATCAAAAATCAATTATTTTGGTTTTTTTACTTTTTTATTTATTTATATTTTTATTTATGTGTTAATGCAAAAATGAAGCCTACAAGAATAGGACACAAATTATTTGCAAGGGTTTAATATGAGAAATTTCGCAACTGGGCCAAACATCTTTCATAAAAAAATAAACAAAAAAAATAGGGTTTTTACTGTTTTTCAAATCTTGATTAAATATATATTTTTCTGTATCATAATTCTGTTTCTTTTAGATTATGGCTGTGATTATTTGCGACACGGGTGTCGCTCTGTTGGCTTACATGGATGGCATAACTGGCAGTCCAACGTTAGCTGGAGTGGTGTTAGCTACATCAGCTGCCGCCGGTTCAGCTGTTTACAAAGTGTTGTTTAAAAAGGTAAAAATAGGTAGCTTGAAAAGGGTTTGTTTTTGTAGTGTATAAAACCGATTTTTTAAAGTCGTTATGTTTTTGTAATGTCAAATTTTGGTCTTAATCTTTTGTTTTCAGTATCAACTTTTAGTTTTTAAAGTAGAACCATTCTTGAAATTAACTCTGTGTTTCGGGCTTAAATTTTCTATATTTTGTTTATACATGACGATTTTTTTTTCACGTGCTAACTACAATATATTTATATACTTATATACTATGGGAAATCACTCAACCGTGAAGTTTAAGAATTTGACTCCGCCCAAGGAGAGGCTTCAAAATATTTGAAGTCTCAATGCTTGGTTTACTGAAAATACCCTGATTCTGCCCAATAAAGGCAGCTTCAAGGAATGTTCGTTTCTTCCAGTGTCACACACTCACAACGAACTTGGTAAATGCATTCCTTATTTTGTTTGTTCTCCGGTTTTGTTTTAGTAAGAAGGCTTCGAATTGTATTATTAGATTTAAAAGCTGTTTTAATATTAAAGTTGTTCACAACTCTTCGAATTTTCTCTGATACTACTTTAATGTATGAAATTGTAAGGAATGTATTTGCCTGGTTTTGGTCTTGTAATCTCTTTCCTGCTTGCTGAAATTTAGAAATAGTATCTGCTATAAGTTTAAGACTGTAAGACGGAGCCCAACTTCTTAAACTTGACGGTTGAGTGATTTCCCATAGTATATAGCTATAAAATTGTAAAAATTGGTTTAAAACTAAAAAAAATCAAAATTAAAATTGATCATAAAAAAAACTATAAATAAAAAACTTCTTCCAATCCTTGTTCTTTGGGTAAAGTCCCCAGCACTGAGGCCGCATTCCCCCTTTGAATGGCGATACTGATCCGCTGGGTGATGAAACTTCTAGCATTTTTTGTTTCAATTTTTTTTGCTATTTCGGAAATTAATCTTTTTGCTTCATCACCCCATGGACCTAGGGTTTCCACTGCAAAAGTATAAAACAAAAATCCTCTGTCTTCTAGCTCTTTACATTTTGTCCTTTTTGTATTTCTCCTATCTTAGCCGCTTCCCCCGATTTATGAGAAGTTTTACCAAGATAGGAGCTGCAAAGCATGTCTCTGCAGGTGGCATCCCAAACTAAAGTTTTTCCATTCTTCCAAGGAATCAAAGTGATCCCGTCTGCCCGTTTTCCGTCACTCCTACAAATACCGGACGGTTCTAGTTTCTCTAGAAATCCTGCTAAAACCAGAGACCTCTTTATAATGTCGTTGATCAAACTGTGACGAGTCCATCGACCTGCACTTTTTTTGCAGCTAAGGCCATGAAGACCCAATTTACTCACTATTTCGCCACAAGTGCAGGTATGAGACTCGCAAACAGGAAGACCAAGACGAAGAGCGACAGAAATACGAAAAGACGAGTCATCCAATAAATTTCCTAAAGAAGAAGAGGGCAAAGCATTAAGCCACGTATTACTCTCGGGCTCATTAAGAGCTAGAAGACGTGCTTGATCAAGTTGAGATTTTGAAGATAAAAAAATTTGCTGAAAGAATACATCACACATTGCAGTATCGAAATCTCTTTGTGATTTTAAACTAAAAGTATCCGAAATGCCTGTTAAATTTTTATAGCAAGCAAAGCAAAGTCTGGATGCAAAATAATTTCCTCAGGAAGAATTTGTGAAAAAAGATATGATGAATCATTCAAAGAACCAAGAAAAGCTGAGTAGCAAAGAGACGAGCTATTTCTGATTCCTAAACCACCTAATTTAATTGGAAGAATGCACAGTGACCAAGCATTCGAATCAATTTTACAATTTATAATATTTTCTAAACTAAATTTCAGTAGATCGTCAAATTTTTCTAAACATTCCAGCATCCTCTAACATGGCGCTGTCCGAAGTAAATAAGTGATTCTTGGAATCGAAAATGAATGTTTTAATAAATAATAGGCAGTATGAGAATTTAGAGATAAAAGTTTGTCGGAAAATTTTGTAAAAACATCAATCTTTGAGGAAAAATTTTTGCCAATTTCCTTTTCAAAGAAAGGTACTCCTAAAAGGGTAAGATTTTCAAGATCAACTTTTGATAAACTATCAATATTTGAGTCATAGTCTGTAATATTTAAATTGTGTTCTTTACTTAGATGTGAAAATTCACACTTTGCTAAATTAATTTTTAAGCCAATACTCAAACATTCCGTCCTCAAAAATTCAAAATCTTTGAGTACGCTACAAGGATCCCCAGCTAAAGTTCCGTCATCAAGATACCATAAATTGATATCAGATTTTAATTTTAAAATTATAGAATGTAAAGATAAACAGAATAGTGGTGGACCTAAAGGATCACCTTGCTGGACTCCTCTTTGTGATAAAATGGTTTTTTCTCCAAATGATAAAAATGAAGGATTTCTGTAACACTGTGAAATGAAACTGAAAGATTGTGGTATGTGCTTGTTAACTTGTGATAATACAATTTCCCGATTGATCATATTAAAGCCGTTATAAAAATCTATTTTCAAAATAATTTTTTCTGTAACATGGGGAAAGGATAAAAATCGCCGGACCGAGTGGCTAATTATTTCGCATCCGCTTTTGGTACCAAAACCTAACTGAGTTGGACGAAGCAAATTGCCTAAAGTTTCATAAATTGAAAAACAAACTAATTTTGCTGCTAATCTACGAAAGCATAAACCGACTGCAATGGCACGTATTCCTTCATCTTTTTTATTTAAAGCGCAGAGTGAAGCTCCGTAAAAAATGGGTAAAATACTTTCAGGCACGAAGCCATTAAGAATATGTATAAGAAATAGCGACAATGAATTTTGAAGATTTGAAGAAAATGTACCTAGTTCGTCATTCAAAAGGTCTTTTAAATGTTGCGGACTCAGTGCGCCTAGACCTGCCGCAGATCCCGGTTTAAAAGAAAAAACTGATTTTTTAATATTTGAATAAATTAAATCAAAACTATTGTACTCATTCGAGATATCTTTGGGGAAAATTTGCATATCTTCATGGCGTGGATGTTTTTCTAAAAGTTTGTTGTATGTTTCATCATTTTTCAAAGCCAAGGTATATTCAGAACATAACAGACGAATCGCTCCTCTGATATCTCCCTCAGAAACTTCTGTCTCAACATTCTTTGTGAGGTCATTTGTTTTTAAAAGGTTTTGTTTCTTCTGAACTTGATTCGTTTTAAGGTAATCCATAAATGGTTGTAATGGTAAATGTTTCTTATCTTTCCAAATATTTAAATTGTCCTTTATCAATGTTGTTAGAGATCTCGATGCATTTTGTTTGGATTTCTTTGGTAATATGAGAACGGCATATGCAAATGTCAAGAGATGAAACCATGCTTGGAAGTTGTTTTTTGAAACACAATCTTTTAGGAGTGAAGTGAGTTTTTCCGCAACTAATGGGCGGGCACCTTTTGGAATTCGTTTTATTACTGGTACTGATGATTTTAGAAAACTTAAAAAGACATTTACTGCATTCGAATCAGACGATATATCCTGGGAAATCTTCTTGTAAATTATTTTTCTTGTGCTTTGATTTAATGTGTTGATTGAGGCTGCTTTTGCTTGTATAGGATTTGTCACATTGACTGCACTTACTTTTTAATAAATTCTGAGAATTTTCTAAAGATACATCGATGCAAGAAACCACGTCGGGGATGCAGTGAGAATTTTGAGAACAATTTTCGGTATGAATTCTACGGTTGTGAATATTTAATCCAGTCTTGTTTTTGAAAATTTTATCGCATGATAAACAAAAGTTTTCTTGTAATGGTACAATTAAATTATAATGTCCAGAGTCTGGATTGCCAAAAAAATTTACAAAAATTGATGAGTTAAACTGATTTTTGCTAACACATAATAGTGGGCTATTTTCTGTAAGAAATAATGTTTTTTTTGAATTTTCCTTTGAAACATACACGTAGAAGTTAATTTTGTATATTTCTGAAATCGCTAAACATTCAAAATCAGTGCCAAAAGTACCTGATTTAGACATCCTGGACACATATTCCTCTTTGCTAGTAACATTTATTTGAAAATTTTGAAAATCTCGCCAATTTTCTAAAATGTACTAAACAGCTTCCTTTCTTACTTTTAGATGATCATCCTGGCTTACAAAAACAATCTCGCTTACAGAACGAAACAGGCAGTTTCCATCTCCTTGAATCGAAATAATTTTAGAAACACTGTGACTGACATCCATTACCATTTAAATTTTGACATCTTCTAAAAAGTCCACGTTCTTCCAAAATTCCAAATGTTCTGCTATCTAATTATTGTTTTTCTTGTAGCTCTGTCCCTCAGCTTCGAAATGGTTACTGATTTTTTATTTATTTAGTGTAGACAAAGGTATAAAATAGAAAATGTAAAAGGTAGATATTTTGAAAAGACTGACTTTGACTTTGACTTTTATATTTTATTTATTCTTGTTTACATTTAGTAAAATGAAGCCTTTACTTTGGCTATAATTTGACAGAGAAGCTAATATATTATACATTAAAAATTCCACGGCAAATTTGACATTTTTGAAAATTCAAGATTTCCAACATTAAGGTTGATTTGTTTTAGTAAAAATAGGACTTAATTTAATTGTTTTTAACGTTTTTATTTCACCACCGATTTTTATGACTGATGCATTTTTATGTTTCCATTGGATGGTGCTTTCAACAAAAAAATAGTTTTTGAGCCAGAGGCGCACAAAAAAAAAGTTTTGAGGGATGACAGACTCCAACTTTTTAAAAATTGTTCACCAACTTGAATTTTTACAAAACGTAATTTTTGACATCAGTTCTAAAAAATATGGAGTACATTCTTTCCAGTCATGTAATTTTTTTGTAAATCCAAAGTTATAGGCAATCCAAAAAGTCTTATTTTTTATCTCCACCCTCCGATTTTCATGCGGTTTTTTTTTCTGTTTGGGGCCTATTGTGACCACAAATATAATCGGGTGTAACTTCTGAATCTTTTTGATCAAGTAAAAAAAATAACAGAGGCGAAGCAAGTGGGCGAACTTCTGGGGGCGTTAAAATGCCTTTTACCACCCGTGTTTTAGGGCGATAAGTGGCACTTTGGCGCCCTAGAGCTCATTTAACGCCCACGGGCATTAAAGTCATTTTTGCTTAAGTTTGATAGTAATTTTGCTTTTTTCTGTTTGTCTTGCATTTTGTTCGCTCAAAACAAAGAATCTTTTTTACCTAAATATGTTTTTTTTTCAGTTTTTACATAGATGTAACAGCAATGAAAAGCAAGCTTATGTTTAATTTTTTCAATTTTTATTTCAAGAACAACAATAAACAAATTACATAATTATAGGTACAAATCATGCAGTTGCTGCAGTTTGAAGTAATCCAGCAAAGTATCTTCTTTTAGGTTTAGGCATCCACTTTTAGCAATATTCTTCTCTGAAAACCACAAAAAGTAGTCTTTATATACCTTTTCGTAAAGTTTTCTGGATTTCGTGGAAAAAAGATCCTTCTTTGCCTCTTCCGCGACATCCAGGATTTTCCTGGGGAGACTTGGTGAACTCTGTTCCTCGATATCCATTGAAATCGCGAAAACAATGCAGTTTGTATGAAAATTTAGAAGACTCTTCTCAAGTGACGCTCAAGTTGCTTGATCAAAAAGTGATATGAATAGCCTGTCCGCCCGCTTACTGACGTTGATTCGTGGGTTGTCAAAACATTAGAGAGCTTTATTCCAACCATTTTTTTTTGTCGAATAATTCATGAAGTCTTTTTCTCCTAAAAAACACGGTTGTGCATTAAAAATTGTATGTAACTGGTTCTTAAATTGCGTTGAACGACTTCAGCGTTAAAAACCCTCGCCCATCGGCTCGGGTCTTTATTTTGACACCGCGGGAGTTAAACGCTGTCTCTAACACCTAGATACATAAGTAACTATTAATTTTACTTGTTAATTGCTTTTTTTAGGTTATAGGAGAAGCAACCTATGGCCAAGTGGCCCTATTTTTCTCCCTAATTGGGATGCTCAACGCCGTTTTGCTGTGGCCCCTCAGCCTAGGACTGTTACTGACCGGGGTTGAAAGTTTGCATTGGGAATTACTGCCCTGGCCTGCGTTATTATGCAGTAGCTGTTTATCCTTAGGTAGGCACTACATGTAGACCATATTTTTTGCAATTGATTTTGCGAAAAACAAAAAGCCAAAATTCTTTTAAGACTACCTAGAATATGGGCAAGATTTGTTTTGATATATATTTTAGTTTCACATAATTTTAAATGTTGCTGCATAGTATTCACAAAAAAGTATTCCTGAAAAAACGACAAAATAAAAAACTCTCAAAAATTAAAATAACTAACAATATAATTATTTTACCCGTTTTTTCTCGTTCTTCTGGCATTTGTTCCCGTAAAACAGTTTTGATCAAATGCCCAGGAATCCAAGTAATGCAGTAGTCCCTTCAAAATTGGTCCATTAGTTTTTGCCTGGTGATTTAGAATCCGACAAAAATTTTTGAAAAAATATTAAATGTAGGGAACCAAAAAATATATTGTATATTTTTTGGGCATATACAGGGTGTCCCAAATTCGATGCTCACCATGGAGATCTCCTAAATGGTAGGAGATACGAATAGGTTTAAATTAGGGCAATGTTGCGCAATTTGACGCTTTGCTCAAAACCAAAAAAAAAGTTTAAAAATTCCAGGTAGTTCCGGAGACAGGCGAAAAAAACCGAAATCTTTATTTTTGGTTTTTATTTTTCTGCGCCCCTATTCTTAAAGCTGTGAAAAAACGCTTAAAACTTTCTAGAGGCACTTTTTTGAGAGATCCGTTTTCGAGATTTGACATTTCAGTATGACAGGAGCACTGTTAAGACACATGCTTTTTTTCTCCTGCCGTTTGGTTCACAAAGAATCACAGATATTTTACAACCTCATTTTGACTAGTACCTGATGTTTTGAGTTAATTGACCATCATCAGCCCAAATTTAAAGATTAAAAAACAAGAAAAAAAACGTATTTTTTAAATATTAGATAAAGTTATTGGTTATTTCCAAAATATCTTGAGTAAGTTAAAAGCAAAAATTAAATTTGGGCTGATGATGGTCAATAAATCCAAACGTCAAGTGAATTGTCAAAATAAGCTTGCAAAATGTTATCTGTCATCCTTTATCAACCAAACGGCAAGAGAAAAAAATGTCTATAAGAATAAATTAACTTGACAGTGCTCCTGTCACACTGAAACATCAAGTCTCAAAAATGGACCGCTAATAGAAAATAGTGAGCTATCAGTGGATGATGTTTTAGAGTTCTTTCTGTTTGTTTAGGATTTGTTGAAAAAAAAAGTTTGCAACTCGCAACTAAATTGTGCTTTTTTCGGCGTTATTGTAAAAAACTCTGTTTTAGCCATTAGTTCTAAACACTACTAAGAAGCTGGCAAAACTATTGAATTCAGTTTTCTTTCGCCAAAATCAGAAACGGCTGGCCTGTAAACATAACTGTGTAAAAATTTTTTTAAATAAATTTAAATCCAATTTTTTTTAGTTGCCAACCTCTTGGGAAATTTCAGTGTTGCGTTGACGTATGACCTGTTCATTACGTTGGGACTTATAACTGCAGTACCAGTATCTGCGGGTAAGTTTTATTGCAATGTGAAAAGTGTAATAGTACACAAAATACCTACAATTTACTAAGTTTTCACGTGGAACTTAATACGTTTTTAATACGATTTACTTTTCGGTTTTGACGGTTTTTGATCTAGTCTAGTTAAAACTTTTATTCGTTTTCGATACAGTACGCGTTTTCAAAACGAATCCGATTGAAAACGCATTCAGTTTTACATGAAAACATTGTTTAAGATTTTTAGGCTATGATAGGTACTCGTTTGCGATCCGGACTTTTTTCCTTCTAATATCGATTTAAAAAGTTCATATTTTTTATATCTTAAAATATGGCCAAAGTATTCAAGTTTACCTTCTCTATCAATCGTTACTTATAGAAACCAACATCTTCTTTACAACAATTGTACTCTGTAGATTTCAAACTTTGCAGAAATAAATAAAAATAAATGTAAATGTTACAACGTTAGAATAAGAATGGGCGTAGAGAAGATACTTTTTTATGCTAAAGGAATTGCTGGGTTGGGTTGCATGGTTTTTTACGAGTTTTGGGTTGATCTGCGTTGGTTTGGGTTGGTTTAAATATAGTTTGGTTAAATGATGTCGGATTAGTAAAAAAATTAAAACTATCTTGATCTACGTCCTTTCTTATTCTAAACTGCATACAAACATCTGTCAGGCACAGTTGGTCTAGAGAAGGGTTTTAAGAAAAAAAAATATAATCTTTAAAACATACACTTTTTGTTTTGATCCATCGCCAACTACTATTTATCGTAAAAAGTAAAATCCCCTATGTAGCCCTTTTCTGGGGGGCTATTTTTGGAAAATATTCTGGGAACCTTAAATAGTAACCCCCTATTTTGACTTTCTAAAATTTAATTTTCAAATTTCAAATTTCCATATCTTAGAAACTAAACAAAATATCTCTATTGTGTTTATTACAAGGAAATAAAAAATTACAACAGTTTGACAATCTGACCTTCTACTTTATATTTTTGGAATAATATCGTCAAAATCACTGAAAATTAATAAACTGTGAATAGGAAAGTGCAAACGTCAAACTATTGTCAATTTTTATTTGCTCTTATAAAACCCCCAAAATCGATAATAAACCAAATACAGATGTTTTGTTTAGTTTCTAAGATACAAGCCTTTGAAAATTGAATTTTTGACATTTTGAAAGCCAATATCTCGAAAATTAGTAAAGCAAAGAATTTCAGCGAGAAATCAAATATAAAGTCAAAATAGGGAGTTACTATTTAAGGTTTTTAGAATATTTTCCAAAAATAGCCCCCCAGAAAATAGGGGATTTTACTTTTTACGGTAAATAGCAGATGGCGATGTATCAAAAACAAAAATTAGATTATATACTTTTTTCTTAAAACCCCTCTCTAGACCAACTGTGCAGGAAGAGAACAGATTTTCACCTTACCAAATTCTCTGTTTTATAACGTCTTCAATGTATGTTCTGCCAAAGTTTATTTTCTACAAACTACGGTTTCGCTATTGTTCATTATTTCTATGAAATACGTTTCCCTATTGTATTTTTTCTACAAACCATAGGAACTCCATTCTGAGATAGCATCACATATCCGATGCTTTAAAATTTGTGCATATTAGTCAGTGTGCGTGCCTCTCTGACGTTATATAAAATGCTAAACAAATAACTTGTTGAATTACGTAAGTAACTATATTTTTTCAGCACTGGACGTAGTTTTCTACGGTGCACAATTTGAAGGAATGAAACTGGCAGGAATGGTTTTGATTTGCGTTGGATTTTTTCTCGTGATGTTTCCAGATAATTGGCCTGACTACATTACTAGGCTTCTACGGTAATTAGATAATACTTTTCTTCCTCAAAGAAAATCAAAATACTGAATTTGTAAATATTAAAAAAAAAATGAGTACAGCCAGTTCTGGTAATAAAATAACTTTTATTGATAGATATATCAAAATAGATGCAATTTAAAGCAAACATTTTTTATATGTCAATAAAATATTCAGTTCGCCATATCTAGAGGTCCTGTATACAATTTTTGACTATTGTTTTACCAGAGGTAAGCAACTCGATTTGGAAATAAACAATTTTGTCAGTGTCACACTTTTGATTAACAAAAACAAGCTGTAAAAATACGCGCGCCTACGCAAGAAAAATGGAAAGGGATCATGTAAGTAACATTAGTTATGTTTAAATAATATTATAAATCGATTTTACATGCAATTATAAAAAAACTAGAAAGAAAAAGCAATATGAGTTGCCCACCTCTGGTAAAACTACAACTGTCAAATGTATGGAAGGCCTCTAGCCATATCCAAAAAAGCATTTGGTTTTGATCAAAAACCTTTTTAATAGTGCTTTTTTAAATATTAAAAAAAAAGAAAAATGTTTTTGTCACAATCTATATTCTTTGTAACGCCATCAATAGAATGTTTGTGTTTGACTTTATTGCTCACGTATTTTTGTAGAAACTAAAGTTTTTATTTTCAGTTTTTCCCGTCTCTTCAGTGGTCAGGTTGGTTGTAATATGCTAGATTTTTGCTATCTGCTTTTAAAATACCAAAATTTCGCAGAAAAAAACGTACTTTTGACTTTACGTAAACATTTAGACATCAGTTTAAAACATTAAGCTTTTTACCTATTTGAAATAATAATAAAATTCAACTTTACAAAAACCGCTTGTGCTTAATTTTTTATCACCAAAATGACCACGATTTTACGCAACTATAGCACCTTTAGATAATGCACATTTCTAATTTTGCTGTTTAAAATATAATATTTACTATATTTTTTTAAATGAATCCTGCATAATAAATATTTGCACTTCCCCGTGAAAAATATTGCGTTGGTGACGTTAAAAATGGGATGTACGAAGTGATGCTAAGAATAGAGATTCTTTTTTTTTCTGTCAGTGACGTTAGCTCAGGAAATGTCGAAGTAACGTGTCTGGGATTTACCAGAGGTCAGATGAAATCTGCCACCAAGGAATGGACCCAAACAAGACTAAATCAGGAGTGGAAACACACAGGGGACGCCAGGCAAGCCAAGGAGCTCATCCAGGGCTTCGGCAAAATAAGAAGGGATTAGTTACTTCGCAGGAAACGAACAGAGATAGGACCCCTAATAGGAGTCCTCACTGGACATTACGCGCTCCAAAAGCACCTGGCAAGGATGAAAGTAGTGCGGGACTCAACTTGCGGAGAGTGCTGGGAAGAGGATGAATCCTCGCACCACTATCTTGCAAGGTGTCCTGCCTACAGAGGAATCAGAGAGGGAATCTTCGGAGAGGAAGTGTTCGAGCCGGAACGCTGAAATGGTCGGATATCCTGACCTTTATCCAAAGGACAGGAAGGTTCGACCATGGTAGAGCCCAGTCGCCGGGCCGAGAGCCCCTCCCCTTATTCTACTGCTACTACTACTACTAATGTTCATGACGGATCATGTGATATCCATACTTTTTGGAGTCAAATAAACATCTGAATTGGCTGAACTTTGAATGGAAGGCAAATTTTGTAAAAACTAATAGCGCTTTCATCTAGTGCTCTCGTACTTCAAGATCGATCCGAAAAGGATTTAAAAAAAATAATAAAATCACAATAAAACCATTAAAAAAAAAACAAAATAAAGCAATCAAATGCATTCATATATTTCCATTCTTAAAACCAACAGAAAACATTTATAAACCAAAGCCTTGATATTAGTAATCTACATATTTTAAAATTAGGCATTTTAATTCATTCAATTTAATGTGAAATTAAGAAAATCTAACATTAAGTTAATTACAAGTAATATTAACCACTCAGATTAACAAAGAAATAACAAAAAAATTATTTGCAACGCATCAACAAGTAATTTTGGTAAAAAATCAATTATCTGTCATGGAAAATTTATAATAAGGATATAAAAATTAAATTTAAAAAATACTTTAAAAAGACAGCTTTTAAAATGATGTAATTATGCTATTCTCGGTTTTCGATAGTATTATTATTAATATTAGTACTTTTTTATTATATGATTTCTTTAAATGACAATTTATTAATTTATTTATTACCATTTTCTTTTTTTCTTTTTTTAATATTATCTATAAATATTTATTTAATGCATGTAGTACCCGATTGTTTACAAGGTTTTCCTTTATTCCCTTTAATAAACTACTTAAGTTGGTTGGGAATAAATACCTATTACATAAATGTTCAATTACTTTGCAAACACATATATTACATTAACATAGGTATATACGTAAATCTAACGCCAATAAATTTAGATAAAAAAGTTTTCATAAAATGTACGTAATATAACTTTAATTACATTATATAGATACAACATACAAATTTCATAATTTTTTTAACTAAAACCGTCATATGTCAAAAATCCAAGATGGTGAAAAAAAAAAATAAAAATCACATGTTTTAAAAAAGAGCTGCAACTTTTTTTACCATCCTGTATTTATTTATAAAGGTAAGAAAGCTGACGCTATATGACGTTTAACGAGGTACCACTCACAAAATTCGGTTTACTTATACAAAGTTTAAATTTCCTCTAAGTACAGAACCTATTCTAAATACCAAAAAATGTCTTTTTAAATTATTTTCTAATTTTGTATCGGATTTTTATAGAGTTAGCCTTTTCGCCACAACAATTGTTCAAAAATGTCAAATGTCACAAGACCAAGATGGCGAAAATACTATAAAACAAGATTTTCAAAAACAGATCTGCCACTTTTTTGTGAGCAACCTGTTAACTTTTTTAATAAAAATTAGAAAGCCTTCAACGATGTATCACTCATAAAATTTGGTTCATTTTCAAATTTCCTCAAAATACACAACCTGTTCTTAACACCAAAAAATGTTTTTTGAAATAACTTTTTCATTTTTTATCGGATTTTTATAGAATAAGCCTTTTTGCGAAGACTTGTTGTGAAAGAAAAATGTTAAGCTTTACCATTTGACGTTTAAGGAGGTATTATGAAAAAAATATTTAATTATTGTTGCTTGGTAGTTTATGAAACTCACAAAACCTAAGGACATATTTTTATTTTTTCATATTTTTGCGCGATTTCAAAATATCCACAAGTTTATAATAAAAGCCATGGAAAGAAAAACAAAGTAAGCAGGCCATGGAAACAAAAATTTAATCACAATGTCAAAACGTTACAGGACGCTTTTACTTTTTGCATTTAACATGGCTTTGACGCATGAAGACTACGTCCGCTATCTTGGACTTTTGAAATTTGACATGTTTGGTAAAAAACTTGTAAATTTGGAACAATTTTCTTTGCAAAAAGGCTTACTCTATAAAAATTCGATAAAAAATTAAAAGGTTATTTCAAAAAACATTTTTTGGTGTTAAGAAAAAGTTTGAGTTAACGTAACTCATGCATAAATCAACCAAATTTTATGAATGATACTTCGTAGACTGTAGAAAGTGAATAAAAGCTATAAAATAAGCTATACATAAGCTATAAGCTATGGATATAAAGCTATAAATTCGAATGATTAAAAGAAAGGCAACAGGGTGCTCACAAAAAAGTTTTATATAAAAGTCGTAAATTCCGAACAATGGTTGGCTTACTCTATATAAATCGGATAAAAAATTTAAAAGTTATAAAAAAAACATTTTTTGAGTGGTACTTCATTAAGCGTGAAAGTAGCATGTGCTTTCTTGTTTTTTATAAAAAAAATTACAGGGTGGTAAAAAAAAATGTTGCAGCTCTTTTTTAAAAAGTATTAATTTGAATTTTTTTCGCCATCTTGAATTTTTGACATATGACGGCTTTTGTCAAAAAATTATAAAATTTGTTTAATTATCTTTCCAAAAAGCTAAAAAGTTATTACAAAATCAAAACAGTTCAAAATTTTAAAGCCCACCCTATATTTACGTAATAAGAAGGAAACTTTGTCCACGGCGTTATGCAGAACATGGAAGTAACTTTTTACCTTATTGTGACATTAGAAGTATATAAATATTATATACACAATATTAATTTAATTTTACATTCCAATACGTAATATTTATATAACACGTTATTTACGTGACGTCAAGTTTACCTTGTTGTTACTTGTAAAAGATATAAATATACAGTAAAAAAATTTACAATAATTTTACCTTTCGATTTACTTTCTAGTTACTAGTCAATCGATATCTGCCGTTTCCCAATTTTGTATTTGTGTATGTATTATTTACGTTATTTTAATTACATATTATTTACGTAAAAACTACGGAACTTTGTGTATGGCGTTATGCAGAAAATGAAAGTTACTTTTTATCTTGTGTGACTTCCACCTGGAATTTATGTAACAAAGTAATCATGTGCTGTAACTTTTAAGTAATATTTACGTCACTGCGTCGGCTGGGTATTTACTCCTCCTCCGAGTAGCGTGTTCGATTTTTTGAATTTTTTACTCCGGATTTGAAACAGACTGCTCCCGCAGAGTCGCAACAATAAACGATTCAAAGCAAAACAATGTCATAACCCTACTTTTTTGACAACTTTTTTATCTCATTTTTTTTGCTGTTTGTAAATTTCTTGTGAGTCAAAAAAGAAAAAAAATTGTCCCTCAATTCTTCCACTACCCCCGAGGAGGAAGAAATGTTTGTCCAACTTGTACTCGACGGTGGTAGCCCCTAAAAGCGGGTAAAAATAAATAAAAAAGTGAGGATAAATTATTATTTTTCGAGCAAATAGCGCGTTTAATAATCACTCTCTGCGCGCGCACTGCGGTTGGGATTCAGAGCACCCGCGGGTAGATTTGTGACGTCAGTAGTCTACTCCGGATCGATTGAGAGCGCTATAAGATACGGCTCGGAGCACTTTTTTGATTTTTAGCTGAATAAGTTAAACTTCCTTTCTAAAGCCACCAAAATGCTTCGAGCGGTGTCTTAGTTTTTACAAAATGTGCTATCCATTCACAGTTTAGCCAATTCTGATGTTTATTTGACTCTAAAAAATATGAGCATCATATGATCCGTTTTAAGGTCACTCACAAACTCAAAAACTTAGAACATTGAACTAATAGAAGAAGCTTTTTTTTAGATATAGGGCAGGGTGTTTGAGTTCAACATCTTCATCCCATGGTCGTCATGTCAACCTTATACGTCTTCTCCTGTTTTTAATATTATTTAAAATACCTTTGATAATTTTTATTTCCGTTTAATTAAATGATCTAGATATAGTAATAAAAATCTATATTTCTATAAAAAAAACCTAAAAATGTATTCAAGTAGGATGTACAACTATAAAAATAAGAAAAAGGTGCTATGGAAATCCCAATTTACACCGAAGTTAATGACAAGCCGGTAACACCGATTTTCTGCCTTTGTTTACCAAGAATGGCCAAATATGACGAATTCTAACCCAATATTTAGTTAATATTTTAATTTAAGGTACCTGTGAAACGAAATATCAAAAAAACTCGAGAAACGCGTTGACTACAAAAGAAGATGTTTAAGAAAAACACATGTTAAATTTTCAAAAGACGTCGAAAGTTTTAAACAGGAGTATTATATATTGCGTATATTAGCTTTTTCAACATATATCTTAAACCTTATTAATTAATTAATAAATAAGCGTCAAAACTTAATCCAAATTTAATAAGTTTTTCGTTGCATAATTCTTTTATTAAAATTGGCAACACAGATTTCTTTCTTCCCTTTCCCCACTGTAGAGGTTGCACTCAAATAACCAGTGTAACCATACAGACCAGACTCCTTCTAGTAGTTCAATGTTCTAGGCGCAAAAATATTACAGATTTGATGTTAGAAATTTGCTATTGTGACGTCAGAAACAAGAGAAGGGAAGCACCTCCTATTTCGCTTGCTTAGGGCTGGGGGTGCGCAGCGTCCTTGAAAAAAATTATTGTTGAATATTATCTAAACTGCAATTCAAAAAACAAGCTTAAAGCAGCAATTTTTGCAAACATGTCTAGGAAATTTAAAGAAAAAAGCAAAACGTAGTTTGCAGTTAGCTCTTACTCATTGCTATTATTCATCTTTTTTCCAGAAATATCATAATGTTGACCCACAGTGCGAGGTAAGATAAAACACAAACTCTGTTCTGCATGACTTTTCTCTTGAAAAAAGTGTGTCGTTTTGCTTTCTGTTTTTCTCTGTCCTCTTATTTTCAACTTTATGATAGAAACCGTTTTGTACACAGTCTTCTTAAATTTTAAGTAGTCAGTGATTCTGGTTCATTGTCCAAAATTTTGGCTCTTCTTTTCTTAATACTTATAGCATTTTAGCTAGTATTATTTCGTAACCACTTATTTAGCTGGCAGAAAACATTTATACAATAAACCAAATCACACAAAACAAACAGGTATAAGAAACAAGGCCACACAATTCGGTCACACAAGTAGGGGCATACGTCGATAATTTCTATCCTGTGGGATTTTGAATGAAGGAGTTTTCTGACTACGTGGGATTGATAGCTCTTTAGTCACGCAAGCAAGTGTTACCGGGTGTTTGGATCGCATCCTTGTAGAAGGGGTTGATATGACGTCATCTTTTAAGATGGCGGCCAAAAATCATAAACGATACAACTTTCGCAACCAGGGCATGATTATACTCGACTCCCTATAATCTGAGAACGGGGATTCAAAAAAAAATCACTTTCAAGATCATCTAGCCTTAACTGACCTTGAAAATCGCAAAAAAAAGATTTTTTCCATTTTTTCTTCAAAAATCTTAATAATTCGAGGTTTTGTTAGTCCAACAAAAAAAACTTAATAAAAACGACAAGCATATAGGTCATTTTTACCGGGTTATAGCATAAACATCGGGGACGCCATATCAAGAAAAAAATGATAGGGAGGTTTAAAATGAAGTGTTTTCATGGCTAAGATGTTAATTTTATCTCCGGCGCTTAAAGTTTTTGCGTAGTGGTAAATTAATAAAAAACATCACAAAAAGCTGGTTTTTCACTTGCACATGTTATTTTTAAGGTCATGCATCAACTAAACTATTTTTTGATAGTAAGCGGCGATAAGTCAACAACAAGTAATGGCCACCTTGTCGGTTTTGCTTTTTTACGAAATTGGAAAATAAAATGTGGTTATAAGTCGCCATTTTTATATATAGAAGCCATATTGAAACGCATAATAGCTGAACAATATTGTTGGACTTGACCTTCTTATCTTTCTTACCAAATTTGGTCCTGTTCGCTTTAATAGTTGATGAATAGCGCCCTTCAGTATGTTATTTTTGCAATATGTTAATTTTACTGAGGTATTTTTCAAGGTCATGAAGCTTCAAACTGCATCAAACTCTAAGGATCAAATTTGGCATACATGCCTAATAGTTTAAGTTAAATTGGAGTTGGACTTACAAAACCTCGAATTATTAAGATTTTTTTGAAGAGAAAATGGCAATGTTTTTTTTTTCTATTTTCAAGGTCATTTAAGATCCGATGACCTTTAAACTAAATTTTCTGGAATTCTCGTTCTTGAGTTATATGAAGTCGAGTATAATCATGCCCCGGTTGCGAAAGTTGTATTTTTTTATGATTTCTGATCGCCATCTTCAAAGTTGACGCCTTATCAACCGCTTCTACACGGATGCGAACAAAACACATGGTGACACTCGATTGTGTGACTAAAGAGCTATCAATCCCCCATAGTCACAAAACTCCTTCATTCAAAATCCCACGGGCTTACACATGTCTCTTCACTAATATAAATTGTATAAATTGTTTTAAGATGATTGGTTGAAGATAAAAAATTATTTACTCTCCCTCCAATTAAACAACTGTTGATTCAAAACAAACTTACGGCCTTCTTGGACTTGGATATTATCATATATATAATGATATGATATTCTTTATTTTCTTATTAGCCCTGATGATGGTCTAAACCTAGCACCGAAACGTTGTGTGCTGGTATAATTAATTAAACATTGCCGAAGAAAGCCGTAAGTTTGTTTTGAATCAATTAAAATAAAGTGGACAAGAAAAAATATATAAAACAACTGTTAATGTTTCCTTTAAAATCATGCAGAGCTTGTCCAAGAAATGGTTGGAGAGTTCCAAATCTATCCTAAAATTTAAAAAAAATATATTTTTTGTTTTTTTTTAGTTAAATTTCCTTTTATCATAAGTACGTAACCTTTTTTTTAAAGAAATACCGTCAGATATTGCAACGTCTTTCGTAATTTCCGTCCATTTTTCTTTCGTTAGTATATTTACGATATACTAAGCACAAAAAATATTATAAATCTTAAAAAAATATCATAAATCTTCAAAACCAATTTTTTTAAAGTTTAACAAAAATCATAACCCAAGTAACACAGCGTGCTGTAAATAAGCTGGGATAACGTTTAACCTTTAGTTGTCTTCTAGCACAACGTTTTGAAAACATCATGAAAATATTGTCACATCTATTTTAAGGAATATTTTTTGCCTGTGAAAACGTCTACGGCAGCTGAAAATACAGCATTTTATTACTGATGTTTTACAAACACTCAATAAAAAATACGCATTTTCTGAACTTCCCAAGAGTCAAATCTTTGTGCGAAGGCCCGTTTGATGATGAAACCCGTCATGATACCTCGTCAAACTGCACGTGCTTCAAATAAAGGTTTTTTTAATCACAAAATATTTAATTTTTTAAAATTTTAAGCCACAATTAATTTCTTATTTTTATATTTAGTTAATTTTGAAGAATTTTCACACTTAGACTTGACCGCCCGTGCAACCAAGCATCTTTGCATTTTTTTAAACAATAAATCTAAAACAAAAGCAAATTTTGACATTATTGCTGTGGACTCACGGACTCAGCCTAGCGGTAGAGGGCGCTTATTATCAAGTGCTAAATAGCATTGAAAGCATCTGCATTTTAATAAAAATTGCACTGGGATATAACAAATAACTGCCGTTGCCATCTTGGCATTTTTTTTCAGTTGTATATTAAAAAAAAATTAAAATTGCATTAGCATCTTTTTAGGTATAAGTTTTACCTTTAGAAGTTGACTAGCTAGATGATATAACTATAGAAGTTATTTTGAATGTAAATCTAGTAGTCAAATAATTTTAACAGCCAAAATTACAGATTTAATGAAGCTAGCTATTTTAAAGCGAAAGGAGAGTTGTACTAACGTTTTTGCAGCGTTGACTTGGCTTTAAAGTCTATATTGTCGAAGCTGTGTTACTTGGGAACGTTTGCAAAAACATGGTTTGGAAACAGAAAAACAAGTCTCCTGTTAAATTGCTTTTTTCGACCTACGTTATTCTTGCAAATCGTGGAGGAATTATTATGGAACGCTTACTACATAAGGCAATTTTTACAATTTTTACTGCAAAAAAAAAAACAATTTTTTTTTATTTTTGTTTGTTGGGTAATAAGTAAAATGGTGAGCAATGGTTTTTTTGCAAAAACGTTGTGTACTTTTAATTAGAGAATAGTCTCAAAAGTTACTAAGGGTTATTCGGTGGGGTGGGGGTAAAATTTGGCAAAAAAGACCTTGATATGCGATATGGGATACACAATTTTGGTAATTGTAAAGCATTTGCTTAAAATTATTTAAAAAAAAAACTACCAGTTACAACAGTGTAGTCTAGCAAAATTAGATGGGAGATTATTAGATCCCTCCAAGACATTTAGAAAAAAAAATAAAAAATAATTTTTGCTATTTTTTGATAAAGTGCACCTTACCGCACTGATTTGGGTGAGGAAAAGTATACTGAGTGCGGTAAAGTTAACGTTATGGCACTTTAGCTCACTATGATAGATTCAAAAACTTAAAATACAGATAATTTTATTTGGAGATTTTCTTGGGAGTGTCTTCACAACTGCTGTCTCGAGCGTATCAGTTTCCGCACTTGTTAGGTTAATAACTATTTCACATTATCACTACCTACAACAGTCACCAAATTTTTAAATTGCACCAATTTAAATTTACAAACTGGTGGTGTACTTAAGTACCACCAACCAGTTGTAAAATTCAAATAGTTTCAACACAAATTTGGGACAAACATATATTCGCAACCAAATCAAAATTATGATTGTTTTCCACAAACCAAAACTACACTTTTTTGCACTCGACGCGCGTTTCGCTAACAACGTTAGCATCATCAGGAGACGATAAACAATCAACTAAATTAATCTACGCTCTATCTTATATACAATCCTTTAGTGGGCGGAGATAAGACTAATAATTTGTGATTGATCACGATTTTTAATCCTCTCCCCTCAACCAAAGAATAAAGTGTACTAAACGGGATGGGTCCTCTATCTTCATTTAAACTATTTCTGGATTTAATGATTTCCATACTTTCATATGCATTCAAAAGTCTTTGGTTTGGTACACTTTTTAGAAGTTTTAGGTTATCTAATGTGAATCTATGATTGTTTTCAAAAGCATGCTCGGCCACACTTGACTTTTCTGTTCTTCCGTATTTTAAGTGTGCTAAGTGTTCTTTAAAACGTGTTTGAATAGAGCGTCTCGTTTGGCCAATTATTTTTTGTCACAATCCATGCAACTAATTACGTAAATTCCACTTTTTTCTAGAACTGTAGTTTTATCCTTGGGATTTCCTAGTAAGGTTCTTAATGTGTTACCGGATTGATATACTAATTTAAGACCGGTGTTATTAAATACTTTGTGTAATCGTTTCGTATAATTAGGATTATAAGGAATTGATACAAATTTTGAGTCGCAGGTATCTTTTTGTCTGAAAAAGGTAGAATTCCGAAAGGTCTTTTGAAAAGAATGTCTATTTATCAGCTTATTTATTAAGCCTTCGTCGTAACCGTTTTCGCCAGCTATATTCCTAATCCTATTCTTTTCTGCTTCAAATCTTTCTTTGTTTAAGGGGAAATTTACTAATCTATATGTTAAAAAATGCAAACTTGCAAGCTTATGTTGTAAGCAATGAAAAGAGTCATTTGGAATATACCTGTTGGTGGCCGTGCCTTTTCTGTATAGGTCAAAGTCCAATTTATTTTTATTTTTTATAACTAAAGTGTCTAGAAATGGCAGTGTACCGTTATTCTCTGTTTCATAAGTAAATTTAATAGTGGGAAATTTGTTATTTATTTTTTCCATAAAATTTTCAACACTAGTTACTTTAGTGTTGAATACTGCAAACACATCGTCTACATACCTGAACCATACTCTGGGGAAATACTCAAATTCTTTACTTATATCTGATTCAAATTTGCTCATAAATAGGTTTGCGATAAAAGGTGATTACCCATTGTTGTTCCTTGTAATTGCTGGTAGTAGTTACTTTATATTGAAAGTAATTTTGATTCATGCAGAGTTTTGTTAAAGATAGGTATTCTAGAGTCTTTAAAGACTTTAGAATCCCTTGATTTGGGTGTTCCCATCGTTTATACACGATGTACTCCCGCACCATCCTATAGTTTTTAACTTCACAAGTTTATAAAAATCTCAAAAACCACACAAAACGTTTCGAAATCAGAAATATTTGGACACGGTCGGTATGCAATGCTGCAAAACATATATAATGAATGCAAACCACCAGTAGTGCGCAGAAGACGGCAAGGTATTGCGACTTGCCAGTTCTTGTTTAGGGATCGTTGGGAGTATTGGAAAACATATGGTCTTTTTATTTTTTATGAGTTTATTTTTTATCTTTTTGTTTTGTAATTATAGTTTTAAAATAAATAAACATTGTTTTTATGATATTTTTGAATGTAGCTGATTATGGTGGTAAAAAAGCACCAAGATTTTCATGAAATTTCAGAACCAACAAGAAAGTAACCTCAAGTTGGCAGCAAGGCTTCATCCTACAATGCTTTCATCATTTGGGGAATACGAGCTTATACAGGGTTCCTAAGATTTTCCTTAGGGATAGGATTTCAATAAATCAAACAGAAATGACATAGAAAGTTCTGCGCGCACAAAAGAAACAGGTATATTGAGCAATGGTGCCAGTTTGTTATTATCTCCGGACTGCTTTCATGAGAAAAAATTGTCGCCACTCTTTCATTGTGAGCATAAATCATAGTTGCAATAATAACCGTTGACAAGATGTCTGCAAATTCCGCTAGATGGCGGCCACACCATGGGATTAAAAATTAGATGTTTTCAGGTCCTAACCACAGCTTTTTCTTGCTTAAAGGAGACGGCAGGGTCCATTATTTACGATACTGAGCGATAAACTCGTGAGGTTGTTAACATTAGAAAGAAATATCTTCGCTTTTAATTAAATTTCTTTCCATTCTGTTCTACTAGTGACATCTGTCCGGAAACGGCCAAACCATGCAGCTAGCACTAGCAGCCAAAGAAATCAATAAACGGCGCTGCTTTTCCTGCAGAGCTTTTTGCTTGCGACATTATTGATTTTAAATAAAGCCGTCCCTATACTACATTTGATATTTTCGAGGTGTTTTATGACATGAACTCAAAACATGTAGCGAACCAATTCTTCAAAACTAGCGGGAGGGTAAAAGTGAAAAATAAGGGGCTGCCAATATTTGTAACACCCAAAAAGGGGTGAAAAGATTTATTTTGCTCTGTTTCTTTACAAAGAAACATTTTTTTTACGAAAAACTTGAGCTTTGCCACTTTTTGTATTTTTTTCTTCAACTTTGTCGAAATTTTCGTCATACCGTAGAAAAAAATTATTTCCCCCATGGTCATACTCTACTTTTATTCGAAAAAATTTAGAAACAGAGACGGGATCAGCGGCTCTTGGTTTCGAGTGAGAAGATAAAGGGCGCCACAGGCAAAATTTTTTCAATTAAATTAGCCGAACGCAAAAATGTTAGAAAAACAAAGCACGAAATAAAAATGGCGCCGCTTACAATTTTTTTTCAAAAATTACGTAATTTCGGGAACGCAAAAAATAGTTCTAAAGAGTATAATTTTTAAGAAAAAAATATCAATTTTCTCGCCCTCCTCCACTGGGACCACAGGGGCCGTGCACAAATTACGTAATGGTCATAGGGGGGAGGGGGGTTACAAAACGTTACGTAGGGGGGAGGGGGGTTTTCGACAGTGTTTGCATTTGTGTGAAACTAAGAAAATTTGGAATGAAAATAAGTGAAAAGTTTTTTTTCTTGGGGTTAGTGGTCTTGAAATCATTACGTAATATTAGGGGAGTGGCGTGCCAAACCGTTACAAAACATTACATAAAGAGGGGGTCAAAAATTGGTAAAATCACCGTTACGTAATTTGTGCACGGCCCCACATCTGACTGTTCCTCCTTTTTGATTTCGAATCAAAGTGCAAAACCCGGGTTGGACGTTCGAAGACGTCAACCGGTCCTTTTGCTTGATAAAGTTTCTACGGAAATATCTCAGTCGATTTCTCCAGCTGTGTATGAACGCTTTAGGTTAGGCATTTGCATGTATCTCAGTCCCCAGCCTGTAAACAGTGCGTAAGGACAATGGTTACAAAATGAAAAGCCGAAAAATATTTTTGTTTACGATATCTGTCATCAGTTTGGTATTAAAGTCGAGCAAAAACAATTTTTATTCCAGTCCTAAAGGTATGAAAATGGAAAACATTAGAAAATAACAACCTGGAATGGATTTACTACGTGTAAGATGTAGTGACAACATCGCCCCATGCCCATCCTTTTCTGCCTAATGTGCTTTTCCGTTTGACTGCGTCTTATACACGGCAGCTTGGCCCCCTAAGGATTTGCTTAGGAACCCTGTATTTTTACGACACTTTGGAAATTTTTTAACCGTAGTAGTGGCCAAACTAATTGACAATATTGACATTTTTCCTATAAATACCTAGTTTTTTGTAGAAAATATTACTATGCTTTAACCCATTTTTGGTGGCAATGACCATGGCACCAGTGAAATTGACTATAGTTGTTGCTTGGGGTATTGAACTTCGACAGGGCTGACGAAAAAATTCTCCGAGTTTTCATGGTAGGTTTGAAAACGTATTCAGTTCCACGTGAAAACGTAATTTAAAAATTTGGAGCTTTTGCACGTTCGGTACACCGCACTGAAACACTTTAGGTGCCTACACAAATGCCGACCGAACAATTTCCGAAACGAAATTTTCTCGAAAATAAATTACCCGAAACGTATTTCTGTCGAAACTAAAATAGCTCGAAAATATTTTATGCGGCTGAAACGGAATTTATCCGACCCGTAATTTCGCCGTCCGAGCAAGACCCGTTAAGCTTTATCGCGGGTACGGTTAAATGTTCACTTGGCAACGCATCATTAGATAATACGCTCGCGACTCCGCTATTTAAGCGGTCGGGATAATTACGTTTCGGCCTAATAATTTCCGGGCTTTTTATTTTCGGCCAGATTAAATTCGGCCGTTTTATTTTCGGCAATAGTTAAGGTCGGCCGAATTTCGATTCGGAATTTGTATCGGTACCCAACACTTTGACATAAGTTTGACACACTTTTTTTCTAGAATTGTTTTTAATATCTAAGTATTTAGGGTAGTATTTAGTGTTCTAGTAATTATTTTTTTTACATTTTTTTCTAGTATGCCAACCCCAAACAGGGGCAAAAAAACAGAACTTATGTATGTATGCGTAGTTGGCTGCGTCGGTCTTCTTATGCTATATAAAATTAGATAAATTTGTGATGCTAGTTACCTATTTACAGTATTTAAACGAGGGCGCAAGATCCGACATTTAGATGTCGCTGAAATATTAGAGCCCCAAATTTTGTGCATCATTAGAGGTTCTGTGCTTGAAAGAAAAATCGAATTTGAGTGGTATTTTTTAAAGACGTCTGCTAACAAATACATAAAGTTAAAAACTTTACAACTTAATAAATAATAAAATTTTTATTAAAAAAAAACTTTTGTTAAATACACTCAAAAGTAGAAAATAACTTTTAATCTTTCTTATGCCATAATAAAAGCGGTAGGTGCAAATTAAAAATTTTCACTTTAGGTATCGTGTATCGGTCACACAGACGAATCATCTTTTTTAACGAATTTCTTCTTCTTTTGTGGTTCTCTCTTTGTCACCATAAAGTTAAAATTTTTAATTTGCGCACATCGCGTTTATTATGGTATAAGAAAGATAAAAAATTATTTTCTTCTTTTAAGTGCATTTAATTAAAGCTTGATCTTTAAAAGTTTTTTTTAACAAGAATTTATTTTGTAATTTTTAGATTTGTACCCTAAATCGTCCATTTTGAATTCGCTATAACAAAGTTTTCAAATCTGATCAAAAATTCATCCCCAAACAAACTAAATCTTTTCCCCCTTCCACTTCCCTCGTTAGAGGGAAGTGTGTACCTAATAATACCATATTATTGTTTTGTCGCCGGAACTATAAAAGCATACCAAATTTGAACACACACCCTTAATTTTTAAATTTGTAACCTTAATCGTCTATTTTAAATTCACCAAAAATTCAGAATGTCCCTCCTTAAAAACCCCTGTATGCCAATTTTGATTGAAATCGAATAAACTAAATCTTTTCCCCCTCCACTTCCCTCGTTAGAGAGAGGTGGGTACCTGAGAATACCATATTATTGTATTTTCACCGGAACTATAAACGCATACCAAATTTGAACACAATCGAATGTGGAGAAGTCAGTTAAAATTGGTTAGCAAAACATGTCCAAAAATCGTCCATCTTGAATCCGCCATATTGAATTTTCAAAATCTGATCAAAAATTCGTATTCCTTATCCCCAAAAGCCCCCGTATACCAATTTTGGTTGAAATCGGACAAACTTAGGTGTTTTCCTCCCTCCACTCCCCTCGTAAGGGGAGGAGTTCCTAATAATTACATATTATTGTATTGTCAGCGGAACTATAAATGCATGCCAAATTTGAAGGCAATCGAATGTGTATAAGTTAGTTAAAATTGGTTAGCAAAAGATGACCAAAAATCGTTCATCTAGAATACGCCATATTGAATTTTCAAAATTCGATTAGAAATTCCTTATCTCCATCCCTAAGTGCCCCAACAGACCAAATTTCAATGAAATCGGGCGTACTTTAACTGTACCCCCCTCCACCTCCTTCGAGTAGAGGGGAGCTGTCAATTTCATCACACTATATTCTTGTGTTGTCACCGCAACTATATAAGCATGCCAAATTTGAAGCCAATCGGATGTCGGGAAGTTGGTCAAAATTAAGTTGCAAGATTCCACCCGAATATATAGTCCAATTTGTTGCCATATTTATTGTCGCTGTCTAATACGGTCGCGATTCTTTAGAAACGACAGAAAATCTCACCTGTCAGAATTCTGGAAAGTGGCGATTTTTACTTATCGCCTCATTTAAAATAAATACACAGCAACCTTCATATTTATCCTAACGTTGTACGAAAAGCTGCGTTATTTTTTTAATAACATTTTGTAAATTTAATATTTTAAATATATTCTGCAGGACTAGTTTATGGCGGAGCGAAATTGTTACTAGGCGTATCAATAAACGTCGAAAATTCTCACCATGTAAAAGGAAAGACAGAATTTGTGTGACTTTTCTAAACAGTGACAGCGAAATATTCCATGGCTATCTATGGTTTTGTATGTTAAAAGTTTTAAAGGTTTGTTTACACATAAAAATATTTAAGGAATATTAGCAAATAGTCCTGACAAAAAGCATTAAGTGTAAACTTGTGTTTAAAAATCGCCAGATTTTTTATAAGGCCGAGATTTTCTGACGGTTTTTGAAGAATCGCGACCGTGTCAAATAGAGATAAAAAAAATTGACGTCAGTTCGCTCTTCGAAAAATTGGACTTTACAGATCTCGTTATATACAGAGCGCTTCAGGCTACTGCAAACATAGGCCGGAAGAAGTCCAATTCAGTCAGTGGAGCAACCAACACTCAGGCATGCGATCACCATTGGGTTTAGGGATGCCGATCTTTTTAAGAAGAATCAATTCTTGGAATCGACATAGATCGAAAAGGAAAAATCGATCTGCGATTAAACCGGATTCAAAAAGATCGAAGAAGAAAATCGATGGTAAAGCAATTTTATTCTTTTATTAGACAAAAAAGGACAGCAGTACCTACTAGGTACAATTTTTTTTTAACATAGTCAAAATCGGCCCGTTTGCACCTCCGATTCGATTTTCTTGAAAAAAGATCGATCTTCGAAAAAATCACCCTTTAAAGAATCGATTCAAAAGATCAATTTTTTCCTACAAAAAAGCGATTTTCCAAAAGATCGATTTAAGATCGACATCCCTATTCTATTCTATTCTATTCAATATAGAGTGTAGTCAATGAAACCGGAATTTGGTCAATAAGTGCGCAAATTTTTATAACGTAATTTTCTTGTTTTTTGTCACTGATAAATTAGAGCGTTTTATTTTCAACTGCTCAAATTTATCACTAACAACGTATTACAATGAAAATAATAAGGAGAAACAAAACAAAAGCGAGTTCTCAAAATAAAATAATACATTCTGAAAACCAAAAAGATTCTCCCAGTCAAAAAAAAAATTAGAAGAAATGTTCGAAAAGTCCTTCTTCCAAATTATTAGTCCTTTCATGCCCGTAAACTTTATTTTTGAAATAACTCCACAGACAGAAGTCATTAGGAGCAAGATCGGGTGTTCGAGCTGGCCATAAAATAATTCACCGTGTACTTAAAACCCGATTAGGAATTACATTATCAAGATATTCCCTAACAAGGCCAACATTGTGAGCGGGACAACCATCTTGTTGAAACCATGTTTTACCAAATCTCACACCTAACAACTGCCTAGCAGTTGGAATAATATGCTGCTGCAGTAGATCCAAGTATCTAGGACCATTCAAATTGCCGTCAATAAAAAACGGCCCAATTACGTGTTCCCCTACAATACCCCTCCAAACATTTAGTTTTTGGGGATACTGTGTTCTTACGTCAAAATACAAATACAAATTTTCCATTGACCAATATCGAACGTGTGTTGGGTTATTCATCTCTGAAAAGAATAGATCTCAGAAAGTTTTCATCACGATTAGCCCTTTCCATCATTGTTTTGCAAAATTCCTTGTTGTCCTCTGGAAAAATTTGATGCGTTTTTGACGCTTTGTAAGAATGATAACCATTCTTTTTGAGAACACGTAAGACAGTGGCTGAAGGCGTATCAACTGCTTCGGCAATTTGGTGGCTAGTTAACTTTCGATTTTCCTCCACGACAGCGCAAATCATCACATCTCGTACTTCCTGCTCATCATTCAAAACAATGGGTTTTTATGGTTTCCTGGCGCTACACAACCAAACTTTTCAAAATTCTGCACAAACCTATGAATCGTTGATAAACTAGGTTCTGGGGGATTTACAAAATTCTACAAAAAAAGTTCTTGATTAAGTCTTAATGGTATTGTTTTGTGTATTAAATAATGTTTCTTTCAAACATAGGTAGGAAACAAATATTAATTTGACTCAAATCATTATTTTGCTTCTGTGTATGGAGGATAAAAAAAAGAAAAAAATATTTGTTTAAGGGGAAGTGAGACGGTTTCTTTTATTACTTGTGTGATTGTTTAAAAACTTACCATTAATAAATGATACATAGGTCCTTCTTAATATTTATCTATTATTTATTTCCCATTGCCAGCTTTTGAGTCCTCACCTTATCCTTATGTAATTAGACTAAAACTTAAAAATATTGAATTTTTTAGATTTTTTTTTTTACAATAAACAAATTACGATTGTGTGACTACACTAATTGCTTAGCTTCATCTAAATGTCGGACCGTAAAACCAGGATAGTCTTTTTATATAGTTTGTACTCATTATTAATAATCACCACTTAAAAATACAGTTTGTGTTTTGTAAGTAGCATTTTTTTATTTTTTAAGTGACCGAGCACAAAAGCAAGAACTTTTACTTTTTTTAAATTATGATATGGTGTTAAGAGATCAAAGAACATTTAAAAATTTTGAATCTATCTCTTTTTCTGTGCCGTTTAAAAGTAATGGAAATATTTAGCAATCCGAAAATATATTTTGGAGTCAGTTTGGAAAACCGGGGAGAGTGGCTGTTCCAACATCGTTTAATTAATTTAAAATAATAAATACTCATGTTTTTGTCCTGCTATAAATAGTTTTCCGTCCACTATATACTATTATATATTTATATTATAATATTATGTATTAAAGCATTACTTTTAGAAATTACAAGCGCATATTTTAGATATTGAATGGTGTCACTTAAAAAATTAGCTTGCTTTAGAATATTCCAATAAATATTTAAGCCAATACCCCTACCTATGAAATGTAGTAGAAGACAATAATTTTTTTAAATATTTTTGTTTTTGAATGTTTCACTTTACCATAATATACCTGAATATTTAGATATTAAATTTGAATAAATATTCTATATTACCACTTTTTTTGGTTTCCTTTAAACTTAATAAGCTTTTACCCTTTAATTTTGCGTACTTCCAAAATACCCCTGAGGGGCCGATACAGCTCGCTGTGGGGGGGGGGGGCATTAACAAGAAAAAAAATGAGACATCGAGAAAAAATCGTAGGATATTAGGTAATACATAAAACACTAAATAAGTTTTCGCAAGAGCAATTTTACAACATTTTTTGGAATCGCAAAAAAGGGGGTGATTATCCTGCCCCCCGCCTTTTTCTGTATCTGCCCCTGTTCCTTGACCTTTGTGTATTTAGCATTTATTTAAATTTAATTCGTAGTTTTTTTTTTAATTTTTGACATTTATTCACTCATACATATTGTTTTTACTACAAGTACGTAAATTTCAGCTCCACCATAAATATAAAAATTTAATTTTTGGTAACCTAAAATAAATTTACGGTTGAGCTTTATTACCAATCTTGTAGATAATTTTTCTTCTTCTGTGTGCAGGGGTATTAATTTTGTTTTTTTTACATTAATCATAATATTTATTCATATTCTTTTGTAATAGTGTATATTTATATTTTTTGCATACAATTGCTCTACAATATTGCTTTGTATGTATTTTGTATTTTTTATAATGCATTTTTAATTGTTTATATTTTTCTAAACTTCTTTCTTTACTGTACTTTTTGTATTTGTTTCTGTCCTTCCTGTCGTTTGTACATAAATGTCACACGAAGACGTTCCTACTCCAGCAAAGGCGAGAGTCCAGAAGACCCTCAACATTCTTTGCCACCTCAACACAAGAACACTGACCGAAATAAAACTAGAGGTCGCTGACGTTTGGAAAAATACTAGAGGCTAGTTATTCATTAGATTTTTATAAAATAAGTGAGTTTGGTATGCAAAAGGAACAATTTTATTAATTTTTTATGGGTTTGTATATATTATAGTAGGTCTTGTTATAAGAATATATTTTATTTATAATTTTTTTTCAAAGTCAAATTTAAAAAGTTTTTGACGAGTTACAGAAATAACCTTGTTTAAATTTCCCTTCCTAAACTTGGTTTTAATTGTACATGTAAAATATTTGGTGGATTTATATTCTCTTTCTTTATTTAGGTGGTCTAGACGAAGTAGAAACAATATGCGAATAAGCCGAAGAGATATTGTGGACTATAGAACAGGATACATAAGGTCCCACCTCAGATCTCCTTCTGGCCGTGTCAGATGAAGTCAAGCTAAGAATGAAAATACAAAACAATTAAAAATATATACATGTGACACAGAAAAGGACATAACTTTTATAAAATGCTAAAAATAACAAAAATTAATGGAAATCAAAAGTTTTAGGATTAAACAAATACACAGCAAGTTTTATAAATGTATGTAAACAATTTTTGTAGACCTGTAATCCGTCAAAGTTTTAGTGATATTAGATATTAATGTTGAGAATCAAAATTGTTTTATTCTCTATCGGTTTGTAAATAATTTTATTAATGCCTTATATATAAAAATATTATGACGTGAATTTTGTTTTTAATATTATAATGTTTATGCGACCGGGAGGCGTACTAAGGTCATAAAAATATTTTGACAAACATTTTAACAAAGATTTTGACTCCTAAGAGTTTCATTAACTTTAGGAATAGAGGGGATTTATGCTACCTTAGATTGTCAACAGGTAAACAACATCCAACATTTAAGTGAGCGACATATCAGTTAGACATACCTGTAATAAAATAGGCATATATTACATTTTACTATTGGGAATATTACTAACAGGTGCTGGCAATAAGTTACATTTTAGCTGTGACGTAAAACATGACTATAATATTAATACCACCAGAACGTTGTTTTAGAAAAATGATAGTAGTATATATGGGCACTTCCCCAAAGTATGACTATAAAACTCTCAGAATATTTTTTTCGCAAAATTATGGTAACATATTTGGGCACTTTTTCACAATATGATTATAATATTCCCAGAATATTTTTTTAGAAAAATGATAGTAATATACCTAGTCGCTTTCCTAGAGTCGTTCCCACTTTTTTTGAGTAGAAGTGTATGAAGTATCAAAAAATCTTTGTATTTTTTTCGTAAATATTTTTATTATTAAAGTTATGAAAATAAAAAATGCTAACTAAGGACAAACCAACCATTTTCCCTAAAATCCGAAATGGTAAAAAACTTGAAGAAAAAACAGAAAAAAACCGGAAAAAAAATCAACCACAAAAAAACTACATAAAGAACCCAAACCCAACGCAACTCAAGCTATAAATCCAGCCAACCCAACCCAAATTTTTACCCAACCCAAATTTTTTTGTTAACGTAACTAATGGTAAATAAATAAATAAATGGTAATTTAAGACTTTAAATTATTTATCATAATTTAATTATCATTTTTTACTTTGTTTTTTACATTTTTATGCCATAATTTTGCCCAAATTTTAAAGCTTCTTCCAAATTTTCGACGTCTAGAATAAAAGTCACTTTTTTTCAAGTTGTTTGTTATTTTTTAGCGTTCAAAAAAAACTACTGCAAAAAAACATTTGTCTCTGTTAAATTGAAAAATACTTAGGAGAGACGGCAGAATTTTAGAGGTAGATGGAGATATAATTTAGTGAACTGTATAAATTATTAAGGTTGTTGAAGAGAGAGACGGCAAGCTATAAAAAAGTATTTTAGAGAAAGATCAAAATAATTTAAGACAATTGTTTAATAGAAATATTTATGTTCATTTTTCAAAGCATAAAGTGTGTGAGATTTCTTTCAATTAAAGATCTTCACTTATCAAAAAACGTGTCCTACTATTTAAGTATTTAAGCACCTCTAAAAGTCATTTAACAGGTATTTAACTATAGTATAATACATAATGAGAGAAGAATGTTGTGAACGAGGCGCCAGCCGAGTGAAACAACACGCGAATGTAAGAAAGTTACTTTCTATCGAGTTGTGTCCGCTATTTTTCCTACGACAACTTTAGGATTTAAATCGTATTTTTTATTATTTTTAATTTCATTTCATCTCCAGAGAAGCTAGTATTTTCTTCTTTTGGAACAAAAATGGTTTTGATCTATTTTCGATGCTTCTACAAATCATAGACTACTAGATACCTACATTTTTTGGATGGTTTGCAGTCATTTATTTTCGTCACTAGAGAAGAAAACATTTTCGTCTCTAGAGACGAATGCGTGTGAAATATAGAACTTTCTGAGGCGGTATAGAAAACGCAGATTTGGTTACCTTCGTGTGTGGTCGTAGGAAAAATTATTTTAATGGTCATCATGACTTTACCATTTTTTCTATAATTATTAACAATTCCATTTACCATTTCAATATGGTGGCATTAAATTTATCCACATAACCTTCAATGTCATTGTCAAAAAATTGGTTCGTCTCAAATTTTGAATCAATTGCAGGTAAAGCGTCTACCTACATTTAAGGTGACAGATAACAAAATAACTTACGAAAAACGCGTAATCACCAAAAATCTACGATACGTATTAGAACTCTACCTATATGTTTACTGGGAACGTAATAATATCATGTAAATTGCGTTCCTTTAGAAAGTAATATGCCAAAATCCTGAAAAAAATATTCTTTTTGGGAATATTCACAAAATTAAGTTGATTATCACATTATCGTGGATATATTATATTATCTTATTATCCAAGAAATATAATTATCACAAAACCTTAAAGAACATTCAATAAAAAATAAGTCTGTAAGATTCCCGTTATATTGGCAATAGAATATTCCAAAAATCACTTTGAGGGAATATATAACACAAATATTCCTCCAATGTTATGTGGGAGTTTGACAGGCTGGGGGTAGCAAAAAGGGTTTCCACCGAATTAAAACAAAATTCTCAGGCAAAAAAAGTTTAAAACTGACAGGTAGATTTTGGTTGGTTTGAGTTTTGAGATACTGATTGTTGTCGCCATAGTCAAACATTTTTTTTTTAAATTTAAAAACACTAATTTAAATTTTCCTGTATATTTCAATTTTTTTTCTTGACCAAAAGTGATAATTTTTTAAAGTTCGGTGGCATGCAACTGACCGTAAGTTGACAGTAAAAGTATCCCTAACAAAATTAAAGTTTGTTGAGAAAATGGTAATTTTTGGAGATTTTTGTACTTTCAACCTTTTAAGCAGTTACTAAAATTTGCTAGGATACGGTAGAAAACACCTTTACGCATCCAAAATGGCTGCCCAGGAATTATTCTGCACTGTTCTTTAAGGAAATTGTCAGTTTGACAAAAGTCAACTCAGTAGACAATTAATAGAGACAATGATTTCGTTGCATCTCATTTATACTTTTTTATTTTCATGTATCTATTTTTCTAAACCTGGGGCTATAGGTCAAGAAGACATTTCAGAATCCTTAGACATCACTCCAAGAGCCCCTAACAATAGTAATATCGAACATGTCGTAAATGAGACAGAACGACCTGCATGGTTTAAAAATGCTCTAAAAGACATAGCATATGCCCTAAGGGCTCAGAAATTTAACTCATTCGATGTTAGGTATCAAAAAGATGGAAAAACCGCTCCAAGGTAAGTAAAGATAATCAGTGACCTTATGTTGTTTTCATTTTATTTAAATTAAGACGGTGTTTAAATATAAGTATTGTATTCATGGTGACTTCTCTTTACAAAGAGAAAAAGGTTTAGGGAAACTTAGAAAAAAATCTTCGTGAATTATAAAGAAGCCTTTTTATCTCTAAACTCTGTGATTTATTTTTAAAATAGAATTGCACAGAATTTCAATTTTATAAACTATTGGTGAATCAAAAAACTAGAAGCAATAATATGCGACTTGGCTAACACGTTTTTGTATAAAAAGAAATGAGGGAAGCTGAAAAAACCAATAAACATCGAGTTACGTATCCTAGTTTCTATTGTTTAAGGACGAACTTTAAATTTTTTCCCAAACCTCCTCTTCGCTCTTTGCACTGGGAAGTGCACCATTTTTGCGACGCTTCATTTTTATCTTGTGTTGAATACCTGGGAAAGAAGGTAAGACAGATGTCACTTAAAAGAGAAGACGATAGTTCGGTGGTGATTTTAGAGCAGAAGTGGAATAGACTTAAGGATTCCAAACAAATTGGGCAGATTGAGTTGGAATGTAAGCGAATGAAGGAGATTGATAACACGTATGCGCCTCCTTTTGAAGGTATAATAAAATATACAATATACAATATATAATATACAATATACAATATACAATATACAATATACAATATACAATATATAATATACAATATACAGTATACAATATACAATATACAATACACAATATACAATATACAATATACAATATACAATATACAATATACAATATACAATATACAATATACAATATACAATATACAATATACAATATACAATATACAATATACAATATACAATATACAATATACAATATACAATATACAATATACAATATACCATATATTATATACAATATATAATATACAATATACAATACAATATCCGTTACAAAATATACGGTACAAATGATCTTTAGGTCCTTTAGAGAGGTACCAATGGCTAACCACTGCAAGTTACTACATGTGCTGGTACACCATGAATGAAGTATCGGATTTGGAACATTTGGGAGAGAGATGTGATAATTTTGCGCATTGTCTTGATTTAAATTTTGGGCCGACAAATGACGATATCAGAGCAGACGATCGAAAATCTTTTAGATGTGCTTTATATAGGTAAAATATATATACTTAAGCAGTGTTGCATTAAAAAATCATACGTTTTGGTCGCCTATAACTGTGCTAATAATTTTCCGCATTTTACAAAATTACATTTGCCATTGAAAAAAGCTCATGATGGCGGGAAACTTTACAAAACAAGGCATTTTTTACCTCGTCGCCTCGATTTGGTGACTAGTCTTCAAATAAATTATCTTTATTGCATATTTTGACCCATTCACTTCAATCCTATTCTATTTTCTGATCTTCTGAATTCGGTTTTTAACAGTTTTTGCCCCGATCCTTGCTGCGCTAATAAACATCTTAGGAAAATGGAAACATGTTGGGAAACTGAGGAGTTTAATCCTTGTTATTCGGAAAATCCAGTGGGCGAAAGGCAATGTGAATTAAAACGAAAAGAAAATACGGAATTTGCGTAAGTAATATGGCTAAATGAAAAAAATCAAACTTTTTTATACTAAAGAATACACGATTAAAACAAAGCCTAAACACACCAAATTTTTGACATCTGTTTGGCTTTCCAATTATGAAAATATTCTATATATAAAGAATTAAACTTTTTTTGATGGTCAGTAATTTTTACATGTGGAAAAAGAGATATAATCCAATAGAATAATCAGAAAATCGCGATTTATCTACAAAACTGACTTAACAGCCAAATTTTTTACAGCAAGTAGAAGGTCATATGAGACTCTTAAAACCACATTTTTCAAACAAAATTTCTTTCTAGGTTCGCCGCCATCTTGATTTTATGCGTAATTCGGGTTAACTCGGTTTAAGTCCGATATCTCATTGACCATTGGTCCGATTTAAAAACAAACTGTTTTGTTTTACAAAAAAGTGGTTTTTCTAAGATTTTTGATCTAATATTTTTTTGCTATATGTCTCGGATAAAAAGGTAGGTAGCATATTGACATGAAATTTGTTAGTGGGTTAAATTTTCTTTAAATTTGGGAATAAAAAATAACAGTTATATTAAAAATAACGGAGATAGAGGGCGCCACAAATGGGTATTTTTAAAATAATTTTTAAAATACTCTTTCAATTTATAGGCACTAAAGCTCCAATTCCCCCAATTAATACCCCACATGCCATATTCTGTATTAATCTGGGTTTTTTAGTCCCTTCCATTGTCTCTCCACCCCTGGGGGGCAACTTTAATGTTGTTGAAATGGGATCATCTGGAGAGCAAACGAAGTCTACGTACCTTCTTAATTCTTGAGTTAGGCGCGTTGGTGACAGATAGACGGACAGACAGACATTAAAAAATGCCGGTTATTTAATAAGAATCTTATTTAGATTTGACTAGCACTGGGTAACCACAACCTCCCCTCTCGCCTTAGGTACGCCACTGTATATCCGGCAAAACTCGAAGTTGCCTAAAATCATGTGATCTCATATAGAAACGTAAAAAACATAGAAAAACCAAGTCTCGTTTTATTTCTATCTTAAAAATCGTAGAAAAGAAGAAGGATTCTGGATCACTTTGTATAAGCGCCGCAGGAAAACATTTTCTCAATGAGACTTTTTAGATCTTTATTCTTAAGGTAGGTTATTGGTAAATAAGTACTTAATTAATTAATTCTTGACGTGATTTTAATTTTGGCATAATGTTTTGTTGCAAAGCAAACAATTAATTTCCTCTCTTCCTCAAAATAATAAGAAAGAATATCGAATTATACTCAAAAACTTTAAATTTTAGAAGTAGCTACGCAGAATATTCCAATATTCCAGAATGGACAAACACTCACTAACGACAATTGTCAATATAGGTCAGTAGTTACTTTTGTTCTGTCTTGGCGGACACCCACGGTTTATCAGAATGTGCAAAATCAAACCCGTTAAATAAAAGAAAGTTCTATTATAAAATCACTATAGAAACTGCAATTCGTTAAACAAATTTTTTATCCGAACCTTATTTCTTCAAACCCATTCGATAAGAAATTCAAACCGTTTTTAATCGAACCATTGTTTATCAAACTCATTTAATATCAAACTCTTAATTTGTAATATCCATTCGGAATTCGTAGGAATCGTTGTTTGTCAGAAATTTCTGCTAAATTGATTGCACATTCGCCAATAATGCATGAACGGGAGGCGTACACGCAGGTGGCTGCTACGCGCGCATACTTGTACAGGGTGGTCCAAATTCGAGGGGCCTCTATAGCTTTGGGCTTTTGCAGCATAGTTAGCCCAAAACTAATATACATGTTACGGGGTCGATTTTCAAGAGAAGTCGAAAACTAAAAACCGTATTGCGATATGTCAAAGCGTTTCTGAGCTACAGGGTGATTCTCAAAAATGTGCGATTTTAAAGGCCTTCTACAACTTTTTTTATTTGTAAAGATGGATATTTTCATTAAAAACATTTTTTGAAGATTTTTTAAAGACAAATCTACCATGTTTCACCGATTTTCTTTTAAAGCCTTTAGTTCCCGAGATATCACACAAAGTTATATTTCTTTAAATGGAATACCCCTAATTTTTTTTAAAAAATCAGTTTTCTAATAAAATTTTCTGGCGAACGATGTCCCATACACCTCTTTTTATTGAATAGTTTAAAAAATATTAGCATATTTTAATATTTACCATAGTAGGCGCTGTGCGCGCCCTAAATGTGTAAATAAAATTTTATTGTTTATTTCTTCATACAAACTCAAGTTGGCTACGACACGAGGTGACACAGCAACCTCGAACTTTAACTTCTAGTTTACTATAATTACCAACCCTAAAATAATAAACAAAAATAAAATTATTAAAAGTTTTTCTTTAAAATTTTTATTAATTAAACTATGGAACACCTAAAATCTACATCTAACAATTTTCTTTAATTCTAAAACAAATGCTCAGATTGATGGCCGTTTTCTTGTAAACATATCCTACATCTTCTCTTGACGCTATTTTCTGCATTAAGAAGTTCTACCGCACGAAACTGCCTAAATGCCATACGAAGTGCCTCTTCCAATTCCCTTCTGATAGTTGGGCGGTTTCGAAATACAAGGTCTTTGACTCTCCCCCACAAAAAGAAGTCGCAAGGGGTCAGGTCTGGAGACCTGGGGGGCCAATATATAGGACCTTTATTTCCGATCCAGTTTTTGGCGAACACAATATTTAGCAAATTAGTAAGGTCTCGTGCATTGTGATGAGGTGCACCGTCATGTTGAAAGTATAGCTCGTTATTTTGCTGAAGTGGCAAATTGTCGATAAACGGAATCACTTGCTCTTCTGAAATTTGTTGGTATCTTTCGGCATTGAAATTTCCATAAAAAATATATGGCCCAATAATTTGTCCTCTGTAGATGCCTACACATACCTTAAAACTGAACCTTCCCTGATTCGCTTGTTCCACCATAACATGGGGATTTTGCTGTTTCCAGTAATATCAGTTATATCTGGTAAATATTCCATCACTAGAAATCGTTGCCGCATCCGTCCAAATAACTTTTCTGGCAAAATCGGGATCTTCTTGGCTTTTATTTAGGTACCACCTGCAAAATGCACGTCTTGGAGCAAAATCCGTAATCTGTAATTGGTGCACCCGTCGGGGTCGATAGGGCCTAAACTTGTGTTTTTTAAGCACCCAAACGGCATTGCTGCGTGGAATTCCAGTGTTTCTCTCCATAGCCCTGGTGGAAGTATTCGGGTTAATTTATATTTCTCCTAGAACCGTTAGTTCTTCCAACACTCTATCTCTGGCTAATCTTCTATATGTCCTAGGCCGCGGTTTTGTAAAGGATCAGTATTCTTGTAGATGACGTTTTAACTTCAAATATATTTTTGAGCTAGGTTGCCTTCTTTCCGGATATCTCTGGAAAAATAGATTTAACGCCGTCTGTCGATTTTCGTTACTTTCTTTATAACATTTTATCATGTCGTACTTTTCAAAGTTCAAAGATGCCACTTTTGACACTTGGGCTCGTTGATCATGGCAATTGTTTTTATTTGATCATAGCTACCTAGATAGATACCCTAAAACTGCACAGGTCAGAGTTAAACACAGCCTACTATGGTAGTTATTAAATACTGCAGATATCTGTTTAACTACTTAATAAAAATAAATAATATAACAAAACTATTTTTTTTTAAATTGGGGTATTCCATTTAAAAAAAATGTAACTTTGTGTTATATCTCGTGAACTAAAAGCTTTAAGACAAAATCGGTGAAACAGGTAGATTTGTTCTTAAAAAATCTTCAAAAACTGTTATTCATGAAAATCTCTATCTTTACAAATAAAAAAGTTGTAGAGAAATCACCCTGTAGCTGGTAAGAAACAAACCATAGGCGTTCGTCATGGCCAACTTGACATAATAAGGGAGTTAAATCTTACCTCAAGAATTTGTAGTGTCAACTTTGCAGCACTCTATCTCAGGTATTTTTACTATACAGAAAAAATGTAAAAGAAATTATAGGGAATTTTGATATCTACAATTTATATTTAAACACTTTTCTTCTCAAGTCTACTCAAAGAGAAATATTGGCTAGTAAGTAATTACATGTCACCATTTTCGGAAGTCTTTTCGTCATAACTTTTTTTTATGACGCATACAAATATAGCCAACAAAATGAACCGTTATTATATTATTATATTAAGTCCAACACAAGACCTCGGCGAACCTAGAGCGAAATTTTGTTAAAAAAATGTGGTTTTAGGTTTCTGGCATAATCTCCTATTAGCCCTGAAAAGTGTGGCTTTGTAGTCAGTTTTGCCATTTTAAAGTACTATTCTATTGGGCTAGTAGAGATATGATAAACTTTTATTAGAGACATAATCTTAAACCGTTGGAACGTATCTTGCAACTGCCCCAAGCCTGGCTTTATGTGGAGCTCCAAATATGGCATATGTGTCGATGTTGATGAGTGCGCACTTTCAGAAAAGAAAGTGTGTAAAGAAAATGGAACTGCTTGTGTCAATCTGCCTGGAAGTTTTAAGTAAGAATCCATTTTCAAATTTAACTAACTGATTTGTTTTGTTTGCCTTCTTGGTACAATAATAGGAAGATTTCTTTGTAAACGAACATTTTTTCTGATACAAAAAAAGTTTGGTTTCCCAAATTGTAACAATTTTGCTTCTTTTTTTGACAATAAATTCAGTCATATCCAAAATGCCTTTATTTACAGAGAATTCGCGTGGGTTTTTTTTAAAAATATATATCTTGTTTTGATTTACTTTTGTAAAATAATCGATAATTTTTACCTTGAACTAAACATTTTTAGGATACGTAAAATTATGTAAAAAAAACACGTGAATGGTTCTAGAATAATGCTTTAAACTTTCACCGTACAAAATTTGATACAAATTTGATGAACAGTTTATTACATTAACTCTTAGATTAAAAAGAGACAAGATATCTGTTCCAACGAAAACTCCTTGGCAAATAATAACCACTGTTTATTAACAAATAAAATGACAACAAAACAAAGGTGAGAAATATCGAGTCAAATAAGATATTTTCGAACGTTTTTATAAGGTTTTTTTCGAGGTTTTTTTTTATAAAGACGAAAAAATAGAGCATACTTTTGATGAAGAAGTTAATGCGCAAATAAAATATTTTCGAAGGTTTTTTTTTATAAAGACTATAAAATAAAGGTAGGTAAAGTCCTTAAACCAATTTGCTAACAACAATAAAAGTTAATTAACATGTTTTCAGGTTTGTAAAAATGTTGAAATCCTACCTCTTATCAGAATATTAGGTTGATTTATACTGCCGCCATTGCCATCTGCGCTCGCCTTTCGAATTGATATTTAAATCTTTTTGTCTGTCCTATTATTATTGGATATTGAAGAAGTCACTATAAGTAAGTTTCTGCTAATGACCAGAAAAAAATAACAAGATTAACAAACATAATAACATAATCTTTAGCTAGTGGGTAATATATTTTTTTTCTTGATGTTCCAGGTGCTATGAACTGCGTTTCTTTGTTTTAATGTTTGACATAATTTTATTGTGTTGAAAATGCTATAAATCATATACAAACTTCGTAATAATTTCATTTGTATAAAATTGTACTACAAAAATTTATTTTTAGGAAGCTTCCAAAGCTCAAATTGGCAGACTTATTTTTTGCATGTTTTTTTAATTATTTTGCAGATTTCGTATTATAGTGAAATTTTAATAATATAATCCATGTGTAAATTTCTATTTAAGTAGGTACGCCACTGGTGTGTTTATTGTAAACAACAGAAAGGTAAACATTGTTCCATATAAGAATATAACCAAAGTCTCCGTAAGTGTTAGGTATCTTGTCTCTTTTTAATCTAAGGATTAACTAGTTAGAAGAAGCGCATTTTTTATTCAAATTCATCCTTAAATGTCACAACATAATTTATGAGTTTTCAGGAGATGGAGCAGAATTTGAGAGAAATTTTTAACTAAATTTTACCAACTAAGTTAAAGCTGGGTGTATACAGGAAAAAATAAAACTAAACTAAAACCAAAATTACATTAAAAATGAAAATAAGAGTGAAACCTATAGGTCCACCTGTAAGCATTTATACGAATGTGCGCATGACAGGAGACATTGATTTGTTCACATATAACCTTACTTCTGATTTTTTTTGTTTATTTTTGAATTTAAAAGGAGCAATTTAATAGAAAAGATTTGTGGCGTAGAGGGCAAAGAGTGAGGGAATAAATCGGAAAAATGTTTTTCTTCAACCAGGATACCAGTCTAACGATCTACCACGACACGGTTGTAAAAAAATATATGCATAGGATCTTAAGTGCTAAAAAATCATGCATTTTTGTAAATCTTTAGCACAAAAATAAAGAACCCCGCACGAAATACATTGAAAATTTATGGACATTGAAAAATGGGGGAATTTAAGAAAAATAAAATGATTTATATGTCTAGTTCTATTTTATGGGGTTACAGGGTTACTTTAATTATTATGTGGTAGACCCTCTGCGAGGGTTTTAACCACCAAAACCCCCCTCTGGCTACGCCGCTGTGTATTTATATTATTGTTTTTTTTTTTTTTTGATAACTCAGCCCCACCAAAAGTGTTAGAGAACCTTGAGAAACCTTTAAAAAAATCATCATTCTAGATGCAAACTATAAAGAAATGATAAAAAATTGCACTCTGTATTAGACAAGAGTATGATAAAGGCGTAGGCCGAATTAAATTAAAATCCCTCCATTAGTTTTAAAGAAATTAAATATTGATTTTTTTTTGTAAAAAATTAATGATATAGAACTTTTTGCATGTACCTCGTAGCTAAAAAACAAACATAAAATTTAATTTGCCTAAGGTTTATTTACTCATCACTTTAACTGAATATATAAGAATATTTATATTTTTAAGTTGAAAAATAATTAATTCGCGGTAGAAAATAATTTTCGTCAAGTATTTATGGTAAAAAAAAATAAAAAAAAACATGTTACACAAAGTAACTGTTACTGGGAAGAAAAACTTGTTTCATTTATCTAGAAAATACTAAACCATTATTGTGTGTTCAAAAATAATTTTTGTATTTTTATATCGGGAAAATAAAAAAATTTCAAAAAAATTTTGTATTTGACTAGTCCCTGTATACAATCTAATAACATTTTACCAACATAATAATAGCGACATAAAGCTATTTGTAACTCATCGCCGTATACGTATCCGCATCTAGCGAGAACCAAGCACATCAATTGGTCAGAAATTTGTACCACGTTCGAAAAGAGCAGATATATGCTAATCCAAGATGTTCTTGAACACGATAGGTGTTGAGATGCGTTAGTTATCACGTATCGTTACGGCACACGTATCGTATCTCAGCACCTATTGCGTTCAGAAACACTTTAAATTAGCATTTATCTGCTCTTTTCGAACGTGCTACAAGTTTCTGACCAATCAATGTGCTTGGTTCTCGCTAGATGCGGATACGTATACCGCGATAAGTTATAAATAGCTTTATGTCCCTAATAAGAAAGTCCATGTGTGGTTCCTTAGTAACCTATATTCGTCGATAGCTTATTTTATGTTGGTCAGGAAATGCCTTTTTGAGCGTGCCCAGCCCATTATACCCCAAAACGACGTTTTTTTAAAACTTTGAATGTCTATATCTCTGGAACTATTATATTTAGACATTACCTCATAACCCATTATAACATACTAAAATTTTTTCAAATTTCACCGAAATAATTTTTCAATGTATTTTGTGCGGCGTTCTTTCAAATGAAAACAAAAAAAAATCGGCAAAATGACAATAAACCCAGCTTAAGAAAGGTTAATCAATTAGAACTTTTTTAAAATTATTGTAAAATTTTTAAAGTTACTTACATTTAACTTTTTTCTCACTGCTTTCCCTGTCCTTTCGTGTAAACAGCATCCGCCTATGACAATTATAACTTTATTTCTTTTTAGATGTATTTGTAAATGGGGTTACGCCTACAATGCAAAAACAAAAAAATGTACACAAAGCAAAGCAATTCAAAATATTAAACTGAATAGTGCCAATCAAACACAAGCCGGAAAGTCCAAATTTAGAACTTTTATGCGTACAGTGTTAAAGTTATTTGCTAAGTCTTATGGAGAAAAAACGACTTTTGGGCCCTACTTGCTTTACCTTTTAATGTTAATAATAGTTTTTTAGTATAGGTAGATAAATGCAGATTTCTAAACACTTACAGTGAGATTTACTAAGATCTAAAATAGTACCCCCCACAGGTCTAAATATTTACACGTGTGGGAGGTACAAAATTTTAAAACCCACTCTCAAAAAACCCTTACTCATACAGAAAAGACACAATGATATTGATTATTTAGTAAGTTCGTTTATAATTTCTCTAAGTAACCATTTTTACAAGGATTAATTTACCTTATTTAATATCCCAAGTTGTTCATTACCCAATAAAACACCTCCTATATTGTCCACAAAAACGCCATATTTTGAACCCGTTTTCAGCACAAATAATATATTGATGAGGGCACTACGACGCAAAACAAACATAAGTGCAGGTCACTGATTATGCACGAAAAATATACCAAAAAAAACATAAAACAACTATATTAATTTATTTACAAACTGAAAGTAAAACATTGAGGTTATCTCAAAGCTCAGTCAAAAAAACTTTCTTTACTCAAAGCCCAGTCATTTTAAAGCTGTAGCTTTCATCAGTAGAGGTTGGTACAAGTTAAGGTGCAAACAGAGGTAAAAGATCCGAACTCGCGCCGAAATATTTTTAAACTAACATTTCGACAGTGACAGAAATGTAGAAAAACTTGCATTTAGGTTTTTTAATACATTTCATAAATAAAAATACCTTTTAAATAAATACAAAATTAATCTACTCCGTATTTTATTATTACCCATCTAAATGGCTGCGTGATACCATGTATTAATTGGGGAAATTAATTATCAAGGGTAAGTTTTAATTAGAGTGGCATATAACCCCAATTTGAATTTGTTCTACAGAGTATTTAATATTTAAACCACGAGTGGGTTTAAATTTTTAAATTTTCTTTCCTTCTAAATTAAAACTTTCTTCTTAAATTCAACAAAATATTGTGATGATGATTATTCAATAAACAAATTTATTAAAATTCTTTTTGTAAATCAAACTATGTCCAAAACTCAAGGAGGTGCTTAAAACCAAAAATTTTACTTAAACCCAGAATTTAATTTTTTATATTTTTGTAGTTATTCCAAGTATCACACATCTAACCCTAAAACTTCTGTGGGACGTCCACCACCGGACATTCGACGTCCCCGAGACGTCCGTTTCGGGAACTACGACGCCTTTAGGATGTCCCTAGGAGATCCGATGTGACAAAAGAATTAATCCACAGGACGTCCGACAAAAGCCGTTTCTTAATATGTGTTAACTTAAAAGCATGTAGATTAAAAAATCGGCTACTGGCGCTAGACGAAATAATCGTATTCTATTTTAAACAGGAGTTCAACGACTAGCAGGAGTCTTTCCAAACTCTAAATGGAGTTTTACTGACCTGTTTTGTTAGTACTCAAGTATCCGTGCGTTTTTGAAACTGAGGTTCCAAGATTCCACTAAGTGCAATTGCACAATAATTTAAATTTAAAAAAAAATGGTTGAATCAAAATAAAAACAAAATTATGTGGAGTTATGGGGGCCGAATGTTCCTATGCGAATTCCTAGTAATCCCAGCGAGCCAGTAAAGTTCTCTTGGTTCTTTGATAGACTCGGGGTAATGCCCGCGCAGCGCTAGGCCTTTTTCGGCGAGCGACCGCACATGCGTAGTGGTTTCATATTTGTTTTAGAACAATGTTTCTGAAAACACATTTTTAAAAGATAAACATAACCTCGAATGGTTTTCTGTCAGAAAACGTAAAAATACTCTTCTATCCCACTGCGGCCCGATTTAAAGTTTGTTGACCAAACACCTGCAGTTACCACGGAATCGTATAAATTCTGCGATCTATTGGCGAAAACTTGCACTGCGTCTGTCTCCCAAATTCAATGAAGTGGGATTGATTAATCGGTTTTCTTTTCCGGAGTGCACAGGCTTTAAGAGAAAAGGAAATTTAATTTTTTATTTTCGCTAAGGCAAGGAAATGTAAAAAGGAAAAATGTAATCCACAGGAAATTGTGAGTATTTCTTTATTTTTTTTTGTAAATCAGGTTTGTTCTAAATCGCAATTATTTTGAGGCTTTTGGGATTTATGACAGCACCAGAGCTTTTATTTTGAAAAAAAAATAATTGAGAATTTTGAAAAATCCTTCAATGTTTTTGTTAAGCATTTAAAAATTAACACCCCTGCAAAATTTCAGCTAATTCTGATGTTTAGTTTTCCCTGTGCCCTCTGGCAAAAGATTAAAAAATTAAAGAACAAGGCGTTGCCAGTTGTACTTTTTTTTACTCAAAATCTGGGGAGAAACTATAGCCTTAAGACACACTAAGACTTTTTGTTTTCTAATCTTGTTTTGTCCATGTTTAAATCTAGAGAAATCGAATTTTCTATTGATACGAAATTACGGGACAACGCTTTTTAATTTTTTTTACGGTAGTGTCCACTCTTTTAAGAAATTTTCCAAAAGTAAACCAAAATATTAAACATAAACCTAAATTTTCGCTGTCAGATGGTTGTCAGTTCCTTTCACTACTGACGCCTGCCCATTACACTCCTCGTCTATGGGTTTTTTTCAGGCCAACTTGATTGGGAGAGCTATTATCGGTACGCATTTTTCTCGGGAAAAGCAAAGGAACGGCCGTTATATTATCTCATAGATATATGCCCTCACGAAGTTATACCACACCATTGTAAATAGTTATGAAGGATATTTAGTAACTGCTAGTCCATCTCATCCAAACCGCCTCAAAACTGCTACGTAGTATAGTCCAATTTTTTGATGAGCAAACTGACGTAAATTTTGTTTAGATCTCTATTTGATACAAATTGACAATACAACAAATTTTTTGACATGCAAACTGTTGACAACAAAGAAATACGTTTTCAGAGGCAAAAATGACGTCAGTCCGCTTATCAAAAAATTGGACTTTAGGGTTTACTGGGTTCTTTGATACAAATTACTAGTTTTTTGCTCACAGTAAATAGCAAGTGTGCTCATAATTAACAAACTATTTGCTGGTCGTATACTTACAATACAATTTTTGACAGGTATTGTAACAACTGTCAAATATATAGAGGAAGAAACTTAAAAATTGGGGGCTCTCGGTCTACGACAAGAGATACAAAAGTAAGTAGTAATGCCTGTGAGTAAAAATGGCGTCTAGTTCGATCATTATTACATTGTGAGAAACAGGGTTAACTTTGTTTGTGATTTTTTTTTTGTTCTGAATAAACTACAGCTTGCAGCAAGGTACCAAGCCGGTCCCTTTGGGTTCCAATAGCGACACAATTTTTTCTGTACGTTTTTTCCATACGTTTTTTAAAAGAATGGGATTGAAGAAAACGGCAGAGGTATGCATTAAATTCATCCACTCTGCATTAGATTGTCGGGAAAACTTAATGAAAAAATAGCGTCGCTACAAGGAACTCGAAGGGTATAGTACGACCATAGATTTAAGAGACTGATTATAAATGCTAATCCCTTACCCTAATAATCACCTATTGTTCGGGGTGTGAAAGTAAATAAAAAAAAAGCTGTAAACAAGCTACCATTTCTGATTATTAGAGGTGAGCGTTTAAAAATGTGTGATTATTTCTTAATAAGTACATGTTTTTGGCCGAAACGTAATAACATTAAGGTTTGATTACGTTACAAATTAATTTTCTTAAAATAATTAGGACAGGTTTAAGATACCAAGCTCATTTGTAGTTTTGAAAATCAGTTAGCAGTTGGTGTTTGGTCACAAAAGAAGTTAATTGTGATTGTATGAAAAATGTTTCGTCCGTGGGAGGAGCAACCGAGTACGTCCCGTGGAGATACGGGGACTAATGGCGTAACAGTCACTTGATACAAAAAAAGTGATATTTGACGTTTATATCATCCTTCTTGAACGTGTGAAGGAAGCAGCAGCTTTAACACGAAGATCGGTAAAAACAGTGTGGCGTGTAGTAAAATAAACCGATAGTTGGGAGAAGAAAAACGAAGGATTCTAATACTTCTAAGAAATTGGACATGGGTGATGTGGATATCATTCGTAGAAAAATATGTCAAATGTATAAGGAACAAATTATTTCTACTTTGCAAACATTAATTCAAAGATTAAAAGAAGTTGATAGAGAAATATAGTGTTGCTGTGAGATACTGAGAAAATGTATTTTAAAAAACGGTCTTAAAATAAAAGAAATTAATAAACGGCAAGTGATTATGGAATTGGCCCGTTTAAAAAAATGGAGTATGGAATATTTAATTGCAGTACGCAAGTACTGTATAATAGAGAAAGTAATAGGGATATTGTTTTTCTCGATAAAACTGTATATGACACTCATGAAGTTCCAGATAAAGATTGGGTAGATTCGTCTGATCACTGCACAACTAGAGCTCCTTTAAATAAAGGAAAGCACATCACAATACTTCATTCTGGAACAAAAAATGGGTTTATACCAAATGCGTTGGCCTTATCAGCCAAAAATATAAAGGATTGCCATACTGACTACTATGACGATACCACAGCGGAATTATTTGAAGACTGGTTCAAAAATAAACTGTTACCCAATATACCTCCAAATAGTGTCATTGTGATGGACAATGCGAGATATCACAGTAGAAGGCTAAATAAAGTTCCCTGTTCAAATGAAACAAAACTTACCATTCAGGACTACATGTTAGAAAATAATATGTATTTTGAGGATTGCTACACCAAAAAACAATTGCTTGAAATGAAAGTATTTTCAGTACAAAAACAATAATATTGTGATACTTTGGAGGAAGAAATGGGCCACACAGTGTTGAGACTTCCTCTTTAACATTGCATGTTTAATCCAATTGAACACATATGGCATGAGCTAACAGCAGCAGTTAAAAGAGATAATGTTTCGCCAACTTTAAATTCTTCTGTGGTAGCTTTAATTAGGTCGGCGGAACAGAATATTTTAAGTAAAAGCTGGGAAAATTGCGTAGCTCATGTCCACAAAATAGAAAAATCATATGTAAATATAGATCTGCTACCCAGAGAAAAAATTATCATAGACTTTAACGACGACAACTGACTTAGTTAAAATTTGTTAACCTTTTTACTATTTTTTTACTATCTCATATTTTATTGTACTATATATGTATGTACCTGTTAAACTCAATTTTATAAATTTAACTTATGTTTGTGTTTTTAATTCTATGAGCAAATATATTTTGTAGGTGTAGGATGTGTCTATTAGATTAAAATAATTTTTTCATTCAAAAAAAAAAAAATTGTTGGACCGAAGCGTCAATAAAACATATTATCTTCTTCCCCTTTAAGGTGATCCGTGGTAGAAATTCACTGATCTATTACAACACTAAGTGCGTCCCTGCTTTCAGGTTTAAGATACCAAGCTCATTTGTAGTTTTTAAAATCAGTTAGCAATTGGTGTTTGGTCACAAAAGAAGTTAATTGTGATTGTATGAAAAATGTTTCGTCCGTGGGCGGAGCAATCAAGTACGTCCCGTGGAGATACGGGGACTAATGGCGTAACAGTCACTTGATACAAAAAAAGTGATATTTGACGTTTATATCATCCTTCTTGAACGTGTGAAGGAAGCAGCAGCTTTAACACGAAGATCGGTAAAAACAGTGTGGCGTGTAGTAAAATAAACCGATAGTTGGGAGAAGAAAAAGGAAGGATTCTAATACTTCTAAGAAATTGGACTCTAAATAAACACCCGCTAAGTTGCAATAAATGCTTATCCGCCATGAATAATAATGAGTCTCCTAGATCGATGGTCAGACTATATCGTCATGCTATAGTTTACAGAACAGGAAACCACAACGCCATCTTTCCACACTGGAAAACTTATGAATTAAAAATTGGCAATAATATGCATTACTACCTACTTTTAAATCTCTGAACGTAGTCGGAGAGCCTTCAAGTTTAGTCCATCTTCAAGTTTTTCACCAATTAGGTTATTTTATAGAAGGTACATACGATAAAGATCAACACAAAATGCCGGAATGCTGCAGTAACAGTAGTAAGAAACTAAATTTGAAAGAATGTTGGCAAGTAAATCCTGAGGAGCAAAGTAGTTAGTGTAAACTTGTGTTTAAAAATCGTCAACAGTTTTTGAGGAATCGCGACCGTTATGACAAAATTTATCGTCATTTTTAGCTAGACAAAGCCGGAATTATGGGCAATTAATTTGAATTTGAAATGAAGCTTTTATCCCCAGAATTTTAGATAAAAAGTGTAGAAAAAAGGTTTTATGAAATCTCTATATCAATATTATCAACACAATGGATAAAAATAAAATTAAAGAAAACAATGCGGCACTGGCCCAAATTTGAACAGCTGTCTCTTTAAGGGAAAAAAAATTACCAAACGTCAGAACGAAAATTCTCCCTGACGATGACGGTTGACGTCAACATCTGTATAAATGTGAGGTGGGAAATACGTAGACTTAAGACAACACAAAAAAAATAATTAATTTTTAATAATATTTTTTTAATTCATGATTCTTTTATAGACTCTAAAAGTAAAAGGCAATACTCTACAGCCATGGATTAAAAATAAAATCACACAGAATACGAACTTACAGTTTTATTTTTTGTTAATTTTATAATGACATTTTTAATTTAAACAATGTTAATAAACAAATCATAAACGTTAACAATATTCGTTATATTATAATTTATATACAAAATATAGAAATGGACTTATTTATATTTAATATTCGGTAAGTATTAATCATATTTATTTACAAAATCGTTATTGAGTTCTTAAAATTATAGAGTTATTTTTAACATTGAGTGATATGTACAGAATTTTGTAGAACATCCTCGAAAACATTATGAACATTTGGCAAAACTAACACCAACAACATATTTATCATTAGATACTTTTATAAATATGATGTTTTAAGTTTTTCTATACGGTCTAGGGGTTTTTCATTTTGTTTATTTGTTATACAAGAGTGGCAAATTTGGAGTATAGGTACTTATAGGATAGTACCATCGACATATTATTTACATATATTAACATTATAAGAAATGGAAAAGTCTAAAAAATGTACCTTTTATAACTTAAAGTGATAAAATTTAGTTTTTCTTATCAGTTGTTTAATTTGGTGTTTAAAATTAGTAAAGAGGAAAACTGAGAAAAATTAATGTTTTAGACCATTGCATTGCAATAATAAGAATTAGCTACTATCCATCTGGTTTTTACGGACAAATACAAATAAAAATAATATCTAATATAAAAATAAAAGTTGATCTTATAGAGAAAAGTGTAGGCGTTTACCCAGCAAACATGAATTTAAAAAATAGTACTTTTTAAGTACTTGGTTTTCGCGCTGCCAATAACGGCAAAGTACTAAGTAGGAAGTACTTAGTTAGATTTGGAACAACGACCTGCATCAGGCCAGCATGTATATATTAGTTACAAAAAAAGTTGTCCTTTTACTTTAATTTTTTTTTGTATTTTTTTAATAATGGTAAAAACATAACGGATAAGTACTAACTAGAAAGTATTTCAAAAAAAAATGAAAATTATATAAAAATAAAATAAACAACATACACTAATACCCTAATAGCACAGTACATCCCACTCATCCCAGGGATATCCCCGAAATGATCCTTTTAAGATGTTCAAAATATTCCTGCTGTTAAAAGGGATTCCTAAATGTCCCACAGAAGTCCCGTTTAGGTCAAATCACAACCCGCATAACTCCAGAAGATCATATTTCTTAATATTCTTGATAATAATTTTCAATTTCTAGTTCTCGCTGTCAACAAATATATCTAATAGTAGTATCTTCTGTGGAGTAAAAATATTGAAAGTAGCGCCATCTACTTACAATAGATGCAAGCTAACTATTTTGTAACAAGATGTGTTTTGTACAATACTCGCTGATTTTAACCTGTGTTGTACATGTTTGCTACTACTTATAATATGCTTGATTTTTTGTATTTTTTTTGTAAAAATTTTTACATGATCTATTTTTACTTCCGGAAGTTTACTTATTTTTTGTTTATACCTTTGTTTATAACTCTGGCTGTACTAAGATTTTTTTAAAAATAAATTTATTTATTAAAAACAAAATACTAAAATGTTGCTTTTTTTAAATATGTAAACTCTGCCGTATGAAAAGAATTAAAAAAATGCACTTCATTGCCGGTGCCAGCAGTTGCCAGCGGTCAAAGTAAAATATTAGTAAAGTACCAGCAGGTAGATATTTGCTGGGTATACTATAGCAGAAATAAAAATTATTTTATTTTTTATTTTAATGTAAAAACGGATTTGTGGGTGCCCAATTAACGCACATATAAATATTTTAGTCGGTACCTAAGTCTTTATTTTTTGCGGTGTGGCCACCTATACATACTGAAATAGCAAAAGCGTATATTTTGATGTCTTTTTAGTGTTTTGATCAACTATCAACTATCATATAGATCTTAAAAATGAATGTGTTAAATCCAAAGTTACGCATGGCAGGTATGTGTTAAAACTCTCTCTTTATTCATCTAGTCAAGTGTAAGATTTTGTAATCCAAACAAATTTTAAAGGTTACATGTCGATGGTTAGAATTGTGGACAACTTTTTTAAAATTTAAAATGTAGGTATAAGTGTAAGGAAATATTACGCTTATAGAACTATAATATATTATTTTCCCTAACTTTCCTTACAAATTATCTCTCTTTACAACTTTTTTACAACACTATTTTACAGTTTCATCTCTATTTTTTTTTATAAACCCAGAGCTTAAGATTGATTTGACATAAAAATGGCATCATTATTATTAGTATTCAGTTGGTGCCATATTAGGTATACAGATTATTATTATTTGGATACTTGGATCACACCATAGCTATCTTTTAATTTTTATTTTAATTTTAATGGCCTTCATTGGTCATGTTAAGATATAAAAATCCAAATAGGTAAAAAGTGCTGATATGCATGGTATTAATTTCAAATTCGTTTGAGTTGAAGAGATCAGTGTGTTTATTTCAGTACGTTTTATATGTTTTCAGTGAAAATAAAAATGGTTTGTAGCAAATAAATACATTATAATATGGTCTTCTTTCATTACTTTTTTCTAAAAGAAAAACACTGTTAAAGAAATGGAAAACTCGTCTTATCGGACGCAACTTACTGCAAGCAAATATTTTTCTTCTTTCAAAGAAATAATTTTTTGGCCATCTCCATTTTCTTTTGTCAGTCAAGTATGTATTTTAAAGCAAAAATAGATCATAGTGAAAACGGATTCAGTCTCTTATAAAAACGTAGTGAATGTCTTTTAAGCTCTGAGTCTATATCCCGCGTGAAGAGCGATAATAAAAGTAATAAAATTGCCACCCACACTTTTTGTGTTTCATTTTAATTTGGAAGTCTTTTTCCTAAGAGTAGTATCAGAAGCAAAAAACACGTGATCGTCTGGTAACGATACTATCTTTACACCATCTTTATTTAGCGATTTTTAGTAAGAAATACTCTGGAGCTTGATATAACGTCGTCACAAAAAGCGTGGTTTACATTTGGATTTACAAACGATATTTTTTTACAAAAACTTCTACCTGTATATTGAGCATAAAATGAAAATACAATAAAAAAGAGTCAAAATACCTGATTTGTTTGGAAATGAAGATATTTTGCTAATTTATAAATTGTTCTTTTAGAATATAAGAACTTCGAATGTAGTCATGAGTTATAGGAGTAAAATATAATTAAATAAATGTAATTTTTGTCATTTTATTATTATATTTTATAAATTTTCCAGTTATACCTTTCGATATCCCAATCTTTCTTTATTTGATTTTTGTTAACCCTTCGCTGTTTGTAACAACAATTTAATTCCTGTATTACGTTACAATCTTCTACTTGTTGGTATAAATATATTCTATATGGTCCAATGATTATTATACCTTTAAATTTACAACAAGATAATATAACACATGCACCAAAAAATATCTTCCCTGTATACCCAAGAAAAAATTTTTAACCACGAAGCTTCGTGACGTAGTTGTTTTAGATATTTTTGAAAAATAAACACTTTCTAACAGATTTTAAGGGCACCTAAAAATGGCCTCTTTTATGTTGGAAATTTTGTTGGTGTGTGTTATGTGTGAAATTCTACACTTTTAGAACATCTGCTAGTTTTTCCTCTAATGCAACTAAGAAATTCGGTGACTGTACAGGGTGATTCAAATTGGGCACTTTTATATGGGTGTGGGTTCATCTAGCGGAGATAGGGAAAAATCAACCCCCCCCCCTTTGCGAGGCTAAAAAACGCATTTTAATATGTCCACTCATCTTTATGATACGGGGGCTTTTTGAAAGGCTGCAGTTTGGGATAGGGCCTGTAACTTTTGTATTTATGAAAATTTATTTTTGGTGTAAGGCGTCTCTTTGTAGATCTTTTAAAGCAGAATCCAGATCTCAAATTGGGTTTTATCTGCCACTTTTAGTTTTCAAGATATAAGGCAAAGTTACCTTTTGTCTTATAGAACACCCTATTTTTTTATTTTATTTTTGTGCTCAAAATTAAATTCTGATCAAAATGATGTATCAAATATGATATTTTGGGGACCATTGCCGGATATGGATTGGATATGATAACAAAAATTGAGTTGGCTCTGCACCAAAGACACGATCTTAAAAGGTACTGTCAAATATGTCAAGGATTCTACCAATTTCAATTTAAAGTTTATATAAGTAAATTTTAATAACTATGTCTCTAGCTTTTCCTGGCTTTAGATTGAGTTTTAATATTTAAGGTGAACTAAATTTAGAAACAATAATACTTTTGTCAATATCTTTTATTTTAATCCAAACATGGAGATGTCATCTCCTGTACCTGGCCCCAGCGACAAAACTGTTCATTTAAATTAATTTTGCCCGCAATAACCAGTAATTTTTTAAGTTCATATTTTTTATTCATAATCCTCTATGTATTGACATAAAAAAAAAACAATATATTTGATAACAAAATTAAATATTTATGCAAATCAAGATATAAGTTTGTGCGTCCCCAGAGTACTTTGTCATGTCCTGTCCCCAAGGTTGTATTTTGTATTTGTATATTTGTATTTCAGCCAGCAAATGCTTTTCTGTGACTGGGTTGTGTTTTGTATGATAAAAGTAAAAAATCACCAAAAGGTATGTAATAAAATATTTTTATTATACCTTCATCAAAAACATGTCTTCAGTAACTCTTTGCAGATTACCGATGCAAAAAAATATTTCTGTCCGTTTTTTACCCAAAATTAAAGAGAAATAGCGGAAAATAGTAATATTGAAAAAATCTAATTATTCTTGCCTAAAAATCAAGCCATTTCCGCCATTTTTCATTTAGTATTTACGAAAAAATCATTTAAAAACATCGTCAAAATATCAAACTGTCAAAGATTAAAATGTCGCCACAATGAACGTCACCGAGTAAAATAGCACATCGCTATGAAAACGATCGCTATTTCATTTGGCGGCCACCTTGATTTATAGTGTAAAGATGGTGTGTTGCCAGAAGTGCTCTTCATTCGAGATCTTTAAAAGTATTTTTCAGTTTTTCCTGGATTTATTGATAAAGGTATTAAAAAAATAGTGTTAACAACCCGCGGCTAAACTGTGCTTTTTTTTACTCGCGTTTTTAAATACCTCGCTGCACTCATTATTTAAACCGACGCTTGTAAAAAAAGCAGTATTTTAGCCACTAGCTGTTAAAACTACTATTTTGTCATTACTGTCCCTTAGAAAAAACCTGCAAGATGTGTTCTTTAATGTTACTTTAATATTTTATTTATTTAAACGACAGGTTCTTATAAAAATGATGCAAAAGCTTTTTATAACCTCACTCTTCCAGAATATCAACTTAACTGGGTTTTCGTCATTCCTGTCCCTTTTGAATAATTATTGAAAAGGGACAGGAATGAGATCTGGGGACAGAAATGACTATTTTCCTACGACCACATCGGAAAATACATACATATAATCCATACTGCTTCAGAAACTTGCGTATACCACACACATATCATAGGTGAAGGTAAAGACAGAGATACAAAAATGACATTGTATAGTCTAGCTTAAATACTTTTCTCTCTAGAGACGAAAATGAGAAAATACATTTAAAAAAAAATATATTGAAATTGGGACAAAATATTCTGCGGTCATAGGAAAAATAGCGTACACAACTCGTTAGAAAGAGACCTTTCTACACTTGTGTGATTTTAGCCATTCGACTATTGCCTCGTACGAAAACTACACACTCGCGTTAAATCGGTCACTTTGCACACTTGTTGTGTAATATAACATTCTTATAGCTATATGGGAATGTTTTTCTTTTGTTTCAGACGGCTTCCACGAACAAAATAAAGAAGGTTATTTTATCATTCGGGTTTTTATTATAGATTTTAATATGCGCCTTTTAAGATTAGTTTGTTATTTTTCGTTTGACTAATAAACGTTTCGATATAAAATAATCACTTGTCGTTTCCGTCCCCAAAATGTCATTTCTGTCCCAAAACTTTTCTGTCTAAAAATACTGAATGAAACAAAGCTACTGGAACTTGTTGATAAATTTTTAAAAACTGTATTAGTTAAGCATGGTAATTTGCCCCTTAGGATGCAAGTTTTCTTTCTCTAAGAGGACTTAATTTTGCCTGACACCTCTTTGTCGAGGGCAGGGATCTTTAGACCGCGTAGCAAGTATACACATTGGACTGCCGGCTTTACACCCCCTCCGAAGGGTGGTCCTGCTATCTAACATCGCTACCGTTCCAGCAGAACTTGGTTGACGGTAGACTTTTCTCCCCAGCAGTCCGCCGTCATATAGGTTGACCCGACAATCGAGGTCCCGGTTTCGCTGGTCGAGGTCGCCTTCGGAGTCTTCAGATGCATCTTTTTGGAGTGGTCCTGCTACCCGAAGGTGGTACTGCTACCAAATCTGTCGGAGTCCAGCCGCGTCCCATGGAGTCCCGATCTCGAAGAAGTCCAGGTCGTCCTTTTTTGGGTCACCGGCTAGTCTCCTCTACCCAGTTTGGCGGGGTCCTCGGCCGTCCATCCTTGAGTCCATTTGTGTCGTGAAGTGTCAAACGTGCCGCCTACTTCTACCTCGTTTGTTGTTACTCTATGCACAACGTTAACTGCGGAGCTGCTGAGAAGTCATCGTCGTCGTCTCCAGTCGCATTCGGTGTTGTGTGAAGCAATGTGTACTTGCCGAGATCCGATTCTGCGATCTCTGTTCTGCAGGCTAAGACGCTGTTCACTGGTCTACAGCGGCCCCCTTAGGGTAATTTAAGTGAAAATACTAATTGAAAGGGTACAATAGATTTAGTTCGAAAAAAAAAACAGTGTAAAAATTATAAACATAGAGTTTTTTAAATAAGCTATAAAGCTTATTGTGTATAAATACTACATTTTTATTTAGGTAGGTCATCTCTTTAAAAAAAAATTCAAAATATTAAACACAAAAATAATATTTTCGAAATATTGGAAGAAATAGCAGAGAGACACGAATGACATTTTAAAAGTTAATAATATTTTGCCACTGACTTGCCAATATTAATAATTTGAAATTTATGATAAAACTGATTTCCCTTAAAAATACTATCTCTAAACCACTATTTCAATCTAGTTTGCAACCAAAAAAACAAAAAATTAAAAATCAGCCAAAATTAGCCATTTATTTATATTTTTCGACGATTAAACTTTATATTCTAATTAATAACACAACTAAATAGATGCAAAAATTCTTGACTCTAATTACTTTCAAAAATATAACTAATAACAAAAAGTACCCCTACCCTACTCTATTTGAAACAACTTAATCTCAAAAAAACTAATTAAAAAAGACTAAAAACCAGACTATAAAAGATGCTTAAGATGTCCGCCATTTTGCCCAATACTAAGCTACTTCATTTCTTAAAGCTCCATAAAATTATTTTCCTGGTCTTGTTTGTTGTTAGATCACCCATCTCTGAACGTTTTACCCGTTAATAGTTGCAGAGGGTCATGTCCGGATACCAACCTATCTATCTAACTAACTATGAGTCTTGAAGAATAATTTTCAAACCATTAAAGTTTCTTATGCAAAAGTCTCAATTTCCGCCTGCTCCCAATATTTAAAAAAATTAGTGCATCTTTACTTTATTTTTATTGTCAAAACCATATCCGGCCATGACCACCTTGTTGTGAATAGAAAATGTTGAATACCTCAAAAGCTACATAACTAAAATACCACGTATGATACATCATTTTGATTAGAATTTAATTCTTAACACAAAAATAAAATAAAAAACAGGGAGTTCCATAAAAAATCTTTAAATCTTGAAAACTAAAAGTAGCGGTTAAAACCCAGTTTGAGATCTGGATTTTGCTTTAAAAGATCTACAAAAAAGCGATTTACACCAAAAAGAAATTTTCATAAATAAAAAAGTTACAGGCCCTATCCAAAAATGCAGACTTTTCAAAAAGCCCTCGTACCTCAAAGATGGGGGGACATATCAAAATGCGGTTTTCATCAAAAATCTTCTCTTAAGATTTAAGCCTCGCATAGGAGTGTTATTTTTTCTCCATCTCCGGTAGAAGTACACGTACCCATATAAAAGTGCCCAATTTGAATCTCCCCATACAGGGTGGTCCAAATACGAGGGGCCTCTATAGCTTTGGGCTTTTGCAGCATAGTTAGCCCAAAACTAATATACATGTTACGGGCTCGATTTTCAAGAGAAGTCAAAAACTAAAAACCGCATTGCGATATGTCAAAGCGTTTGTGAGCTACAGGGTGATTCTCAAAAATGTGCGTTTCTAAAAACCCTCTACAATATTTTTTTTTGTAAAGATAGAGATTTTCCTTAATAACATTTTTTAAAGATTTTTTAAGGACAAATCTACCTGTTTCACCGATTTTCTCTTAAAGCCTTTAGTTCACGAGATATAATACAAAGTTACATTTTTTTAAATGGAATACCCCAATTTAAAAAAAAAAATTAGTTTTGCAATAAAATTTCCTGTTAAACGATGTGTCATACACCTATTTTTATTAAGTAGTTAAACAGATATCTGCAATTTTTAATAATTACCATAGTAGGCTGTGTTTAACTCTGACCTATGCAGTTTTAGGGTATCTATCTAACTAGCTATGATTAAATAAAAACAATTGCCATGATAAACGAGCGCAAGTGTCAAAAGTGGCATCTTCGTCAAGATATAATATATATATAATCCGGAAAGAAGGCAATCTAGCTAGAAATATTTTTGAAGTTAAAACGTCATCTACAAGAATACGGTTCCTTTACAAAACCGTGGCCTAGGACGTATAGAAGCCCAGCCAGAGATAGAAAGTTGGAAGAACTAACGGTTCTAGGAGAAATAGAAATTAACCCGAATACTTCCACCAGAGCTATGGAGAGAAACACTGGAATTCCACGCAGCAATGGAGTTCGGGTGCTTAAAAAACACAAGTTTAGGCCTTATCGACCCCGACGGGTGCACCAATTACGGCAACGAGATTTTGCTCCAAGACGTGCATTTTGCAGGTGGTACCTAAATAAAAGCCAAGAAACCCCCGATTTTGCCACAAATTACTGGAAACAGCAAAATCCCCATATTATGGTGTGTAATCAGGGAAGGTTCAGTTTTAAGGTATGGGTGGGCATCTACAGAGGACAAATTATTGGGCCATATATTTTTGATGGAAATTTAAATGCCGAAAGATACCAACAAATTTTAGAAGAGCGGGTGATTCCGTTTATCGACAATTTGCCACTTCAGCAAAATAATGAGCTATACTTTCAACATGACGGTGCACCTCCTCACAATGCACGAGATATCACTAATTTGCTAAATATTGTGTTTGCCGAAAACTCGATCGGAAATAAAGGTCCTATATATTGGCCCCCCAGATCTCCAGACCTGACCCCTTGCGACTTATTTTTGTGGGGGAGAGTCAAAGACTTTGTATTTCGAAATCGCCCAACTACTAGAAAAGAATTAGAAGAGGCACTTCGTACTGCATTCAGGCAGCTTCATGCGGTAGAACTTCTTAATGCAGAAAATAGCGTCAAGAGAAGATATATGATATGTTTACAAGAAAACGGCCGTCAATTTGAGCATTTATTTTAGAATTAAAGAAAATTGTTATATGTAGATTTTAGGTGTTACATAGTTTAATTAATAAAAATTTTAAATAAAAACTTTGAATAATTTTATTTTTGTTTATTATTTTAGGGTTGGTAATTATAGTAAAATAGAAGTTAAAATTCGAGGTTGCTGTGTCCCTTCGTGTCGTAGCCAACTTGATTTTGTATAAAAAAAAAACAATAAAATTTTATTTACACATTTAGGGCGCGCACAGCGCCTCCTATTGTAAATATCGAAATATGCATATATATTTTAGTTTTCGACTTCTCTTGAAAATCGAGCCCGTAACATGTATATTAGTTTTGGGCTAACTATGCTGCAAAAGCCCAAAGCTATAGAGGCCCTCGAATTTGGACCACCCTGTACATACATCCCAACTAGCAATTTTTTGACGACTCAACGTTATGCAACACGTGCCAACGTTGTGTCACAACGTTTACTTTTATATTTAAACACGACTTGAGTTGAGTCAACGATGCTATCGCGACTAGTCGGGAATCTGTTAAGTGTTAGTCAAGTGGGTTTTGGAAAGTAATTATTTGTTCAAAAATTATATTTATTGCCTACGCCAATACCCACAAACCAATGCCTAAATTTATGTAACACCTGCAGTTCACTGTAAAATATGCAGATAGTAGCCCTAAAAAATAATTTTATGAAATAGAAAAAAATGTAATGAATTACAAATTACTTCAATAAGGCTCTAGGAATGTTTTTTAATCTTCCTAAGGACAAAATACTAAGCTTTTACATGCAGAAAGTTCCGAATTAGGTGTAAATGTAAATTGTAAAATGATTTTTAAATTTTGTTTAATAATTACCGTGGATTGGTGTCTCATCTTGTAAGTCAATTCAATTGAACCCATCATAGCTGTAATAAACAGATCCCCGGCTAACAGATGCGAACGCGCCTCAGGGCAGTGCTCCGAAATTAGTTAGTTGCAAACATAACATAAAAATTGGTTAGATAAAAAGAGTTGTGGCCGCGTCTACAAAAACCTGTCCAGAAAATGTCGCCTACACTGAAACCACTTAAAAACTGGCTCGTAAAATAGATGGTCATAAATAGTTGTGACGGTAACTCTAGTTGCTATTAATGTTTTGTCGTCGTAAACTTGTTTCTAGAAAGTTTGAGACAATGATGTGTTCCATTGCCTATATTTTGTTTATTTGGAGTGCTGTTTACATAACTCTTATTTTCAGGTGAAATATATAGATTTTATGCTCAGGATGACGGTATGACAATGGGTTTATCGCTTTCGCCAGTGGTGGCCAATATTTACATTGAGAGGTTCGAATCTCACGCGGTTGATATCGCAACATATAAACCTGACCTCTGGCTGAGATATGTTGGTGAAACTTTTATTGTCTGGACCGGGAATGATCAACAACTTTCAGAATTTCTTTACCACCTAAATAATATAAGACCCAACATTAAATTTTTAATGGAGTTGGAGCAAATTTTTCAAATTCCTTTTCTTGATGTACTTGTCAAACGAGTAGAAAGCGACATCAGGATAGTCTATCGGAAAACCACTCACACAGGACAATATTTAAATCGAGGTTCAAATATTTCTGCTACAACCAAACGAGGCATAATAAGAACTTTGTATAACAGACACGTTCAAATTTTTAACAATTCTCATGACTTGGAAATCGAAATAAGAAACATTAGGAAGGATCGGCAGCAGAATGGTTACAGCCTTAAACTTATAACAGATGCTATTTGTAAATTTCAACAAACAGGACAGAGATTACAAGACCAACACCAGGCAAATGCATTCCTTACAATTGCATATATTAAAGAAGTGTCAAAGAAAATTCGACGAGTGTCGAACAACTTTAATATTAAAACAGCCTTTAAATCTAATAATACAATTCGAAGCATTCTTAGTAACAAAACCGGAGAACAAACAAAATAAGGAATGCATTTACCAAGTTCCTGGTGAGTGTGGTGAATCATACATAAGCGAAACAAAAAGACCACTCTCTGTTAGGCTTAAGGAACATTAGACGAATACCCAAAGCGGTAAAACAACGAAATCAGGAATCGCCGGACATGCATGGTCAAAACAACACCAAAAGAAGTGGACATAAGCAAAGGTTTTGCACCAAGTGTTGAAATTCCAAATATTTTGAAGCCAACTTCTTAAACTTCACGGTTGAGTGATTTCCCATAGTATATAAGTACGGATCCTTAGGAATAGATTGTATTTTGCACCTGAAGACGACCAGAGATTTTACTGACCGAAACGTCGTGTATAAATAAAATATAGACAATGGAAGTCCGAAACACAGAGTTAATTTTTAAAATTGGATTATTAGGAGAAAAGTGTGCTATTCTTGAAATCAGGGAAAAGAAAATAATTTCTCACAAATGCGCGGGTCTCATTTAAATAGAAATTTGTATCTCTTATTTCTCTCACTAAAGACCAGTAGGAAAAAGTTTCATCAAAAGTCATGTTATTAGTGTCATTTTTGGGGGAATCAGTGGCGTCGACCAATAGAACTTGTGCGTTTCTCTCTGATTTCAAAAATAGCTACATTGGGCAAAAATTATTCCTGGAAATAAATGGGGTAATGTAACCTATATGGGGTTTGGACCGTAGCAGATCAACTTTTAGTGGGCACATTTATAGTAGTTTTAACTATTTGCAAGAGAAGTATTGCAAGATATCAAGCTAAATACTAGAATTGTACAAAAAATATCTAATAAAAATAATAGTATAAATATAATGCTACACAAATTTAATTTATTAACTGCTACGTAGGAGGCCGTAGCAATAGTAACAAAGCTAAACTTATAAGTAAAGTGGCGTGGGAACGCCGTCCATGGGTACCATGACCGTGGTGCATCGCTGCCGGGTACTCGCCTAAAAAAATATCAAGTTAATAATAGGAAAGACAAATTAAAAATAGTGTAAAATTATTTAAAAAAATTATTTTGAATCAAAATTTCAGCTTAGAACTTTTGGGAATACCGTCTTAACGCCAAAATACCTACTTAACAGGGGTGTAATAAGACATTTAAAGCAAATAGTATCGGTATACCTAGGCTGAAATTTATAGTCGATCTTTAAGGTCTTTCTTCGGTGAGGATTCCTTGAGTCCGTTTCATAAAGTCTTCCTCGAGAAAGGCTTGCTGAAGACCACTCTGAGGTCGAGCACTATCTGGCAACGTGGCATTTTTGCTGTTTTTTTTTGTTGGCCGATGTCAGGTTTGAGCCAAAACAGGATTTTGTGTGGTGAACTGTAGTGGTTGTCAAGAATGTTAGTTTATTTTTTAGTTTGTCTGATTTTACTGATTTTGTTAAATTGCATTTTGTAGTTTTTAAAGCTATATAAGCCATGGAAAAACGAAAGGAGAACAGTACTTCTTTTTTCAATGAGGAAAAGGAGTACTTGTGTTGACTGGTGTATTGGAATAAAAAAAAAAACAGATGCATGCCACATCACTTGTGCATAGAGAAGAAATAACCAAATATTACAGTAGCAATTTTTCTGCATGACAGGCCTCTTCTATTATATTTTTTTAATTCATCATATACAATTGGGTGTATATAATCTTGAAAGACCACTCAGCCTTAAGGAGGCCTTGAGGATCGACTATAAATTCCAGCCCTAACGCGCTCAAAATAAAGACAAAAGATACTACAGTTTTCACTTGTTTCCGGCATATTTAGAACGAGGCCTGCTTTTATGGTGGATGCGATGGGAGAACAGCTGACTCCACTCGTTGCGTACGTTGGTAGGTCCGCGCAAATCCGTGCATCCCTCCGTACGCAACAAGAGGAGTCATTAGCTGTTCTCTCATCGCATCCAGCATAAAAGCAGGCCTCGTTCGAAATATGCCGTAAACAAGTGAAAAATAATATAGTGTCTTTTGGGTTTGTTTTGAACGCGTTAGGTATACCGATACCGATGCGTTGAAATATTTACTTTAAGTGCCTAATTTCAATTGACCGTAGCTACTTAATCCTGATTAGCTATGTAGCTAAACAAAAAGGGTTTATGAATTAGCGATTTTATTTAAAACTGTCCTTATATAAAACCGGTTTTAGGTGCGTAAAAACGTAGTAAACCAAAACTTTCAAAAACGAAGAAAATAGGGATATTTTGGAATGCTTATTTGACCCCTTGTAGTGGTTGTGGTAATTACTGCGTCTGCACAATAGCTAAACGTCATTCTGTATTAGTAATTAACCACTACCACTGCCGTAAGCTACGAATCCATTTCGTTGTGGTTGTGGTTATTTTTCTGGTTAGTTTTAGAGAATTTTTGGCGTAGTTAATTTTAAAAATAATAAAATATTTTTGGTTGCAACATATAAAACATTTATTTTGTAAAATTAAGCCAATTTTTTTATTTTTTCTCATCTCTAAATTTTTTTACAAGTGACAGTTTCTGATGTGTTCCAAAAACTGTGGTCAAATCTATGAGTGGTAGAGGTAGTGGTTATTAAACATATATAGAAAATATCGCTAATAATGTTAAAGTCATGGTAGGCCCTACGGCCCTACTCGAGCCTAGAAGAGTTTTTTTCAGGCAAATTTAATTGGGAGAATTACCCCCAGATGCCCCCAGAGAAAAAGAATGGATTAGATAGCTAATCGCGATTAAGTACCTACGGTGCATTTAGGGGTTATTATCGATAAGGCTTTTTTTTCGGTTACCTATAGTGTTTCTTAGTTATATGGTTTTGTCGTAGTTAGGTAACAAAAAGGTTGAGAAATCCGTACGTTTTTTTAATTGGTTTTGTTCTGTTTGGATGGATGCTAAAATTAATTTTGAGCAAGAAATTATTATGACTTTCTGAAACACAGAGGTACTGAAGGTTTAAAATTGTTTTTTTCTTTTACTTTCTTGTCTAGGTTTGGACGGCAAATCCACAATCTTTATATATGTAACTTATATTTATCTAGAGAATAAGTAAAAGAAAATTAATACATTTTGGTGGACTAGTGTTAAATGTCTGGCTTTTTGTCAGGACTTAGAGTCTGAGTTCTTTTTGACAATGATTTTTATTTTAAAACTTTTGTGACACTGTCCATGAAACTCAATCTAAAGACGTCTTTTGGCGACCGTTGATTTCGAAATCACTTTAAAAACATGCGTAATATGTTATTTTGGCAACGAAACGGTGACGTCGAGGTTCGAAACATTTCAAAGGATTTCGAAAGCGCCTCGGCCGTTGTTTCGAACACTTGCCAATTTTTAGCAAGAATAAAAATAGGCCAAGGTTATCTGGCGGTGACAAAAAAAAGGCTCTCTTGTGAATCTAGGACATCCATTTCGAAAAATCACAAAAAAAAACTTTCAAATCCAAAAGACGAGAAGCCACACACACATAGCTGATTAATGTCATTCAATAATTGTCATTTTCAAAATGTGCATTCGAAATCATCGGTCGCGAAAAGACCTCTCAAATAATCAAAAAATACCAAAATATTACAAAATTTAACAAACGACAAATTAAAAAGAAGGACACTTCGTTAATTAATAACATTTCTTTCCCCTTATTAAAACTAAAATAATAATTCTACGTTTTCTAGATTTCTATTCGGGCTAATTTACTGACGGTCGTGTTGAAATAGGACCAATAAAAGATTTTGCTGGTCTAGGGTTGAATGTCTGGGTTTTTGTCAGGATTTGAAGTTTGATGTCCGTGTGCACGGGTTCGGCTTGATATACAGACCGCTTCAAGCTACTGCGAACATAGGGGGAATCAAGTCCAACTTACTCTCCGTGCCGTACGACCGAGGTGGATTCGAAGCACGCTGCAGTGTTATCTTTTGGAAATTCATTTTGTTTTTATTATTTTGTTTTATTTCTGCCTTGCTCGAGAAACAGATGGGTAAGTTCTTAATTGAAATAATACATTTTTAAAACCAAAAATGGATGTCTACGAAGTTCCCGAAAAAGTGCAGATGGTCAAATGGTCAAATCGTCATAACCCAACACACGTTCGATATTGGTCGAGGGAAAATTTGCATTTGTATTTTGACGTAAGAACACAGTATCCCCAAAAACTAAATGTTTGGGGGGGGGTATTATAGGGGAACACGTAATTGGGCCATTTTTTATTAACGGCAATTGCAATTTGAATGGTCCTAGATACTTGGATCTACTGCAGCAGCACATTATTCCAACTGCTAGGCAGTTGTTAGGTGTAAGATTTGGTGAAACATGGTTTCAACAAGATGGTTGTTCCGCTCACAATGTTGGCCTTGTTAGGGAATATCTTGATAATGTATTTCCTAATCGGGTTATAAGTACACGGGGAACTATTTTATGGCCAGCACGATCTCCCAATCTTGCTCCTAATGACTTCTATCTGTTTTTGAAGAAACTTTTCAAATTATCACCCCTAACGTTAGAAGGGGTTTTTATAGTAGGCTCGGATATTGTCTAGCCGAGCAAGGAGGACTTTTCGAACATTTGCTTTAATTTTTTTTTGACTGGGAAAATCTTTTTGGTTTTTAGAATGTATTATTTTATTTTGAGAACTTGCTTTTATTTTGTTTCTCCTTATTATTTTCATTGTAACACGTCGTCACTGATAAATCTGAGCAGTTGACAATAAAACGCTCTTATTTATCAGTGACAAAAAATAAGAAAATTACGTTATAAAAATTTGCGTATTTATTGACCAAATTCCGGTTTTATTGAATACGCTCCACACAGCACCGTGGTTAGAGGCGTACTAAATACCAAAGGAAAGTCATGCAAGTGGTGATCGCAAGCCTGAGTATTGGTTGCTTCACTTATAGGCGTGCGGTGTCTCTGCATGTACGTACACTGGCAAATTAGACTTCTTCCGCCCTATGTTCGCAGTAGCTTGAAGCGGTCTGTATAAGCAGAGCTTAAGCTTTAGTTTTGGTGTGCAATGGTGTGAAATATCATGTAGGTGGCACTTAAGTTGCAGTTAACATAAGCCGTAGAATTACTTCGGCTTAAGGGCATTTTGAGGTTATGTGGGGTATTTTTTGATTATGTTTTTAAACAAAAGCCATTAATTTAATCAGATTATAAAACTGTTCCGTTGCCTTAAAATCTTTCTGTGATTATAATAGTGGTCTGTGCTTAAAATGGAACTTCTTTGGGATAATGAAGAAGACTTTGTAATTAATGTAATACCTACCAAGAAGGATTTTTCAAAGAATGAGATGAAGATAACCTTTATAAAAGGTTTAGAATGTCCAAAAAAAATCATGTTTTTTCGCTAAGCCAATAATTCCCCTTTTTTTGCAAATTCTTTGCAAAGAAACTGAAAAAAGTGTTGGGTTGGTCTGGTTGTGTAATAATTAGTACGTTTTCCATCGCATTCAATACGTATCGAAAATCAAGCATCTTGTTCTTCATATATCACGCTCTTTGTTGGAACAGAGAACATGCTCTATGAAAGAAAAAGATGACAATCTTTTTAATAGGTATTGAGTACGATGTGAAAACATACTAAATAAATAGACAGGTTTTATAGTTAACCAATTATAGTAGTTTTATTTGCCTTACCCTCCTTATAATAAAATCATAATAATTCATCAATAAAATTTGTTTTATTTAAAACAACCTCAAATTTTACGTAGTTTTTTGACAGCTGACAGGTAATAATCATGATCACCACACAAAAAATGCAGATAACTGCCACGTTGCCAATAATTTCCTTACTTTTTTGAAAGGGAACATATTCGGAACTTTTGCAAACCAAGTAAATCTCAAGGGTCACCCTCAGTTCAAGCGGCACTTGAACAAGTGGAAGAAGTAAGGGGAAGTGGTGCACACAGGCATGAGTTTTTTTTATTGATTTTTATTGGTTGGGCGAGTTTGTAATCTCATCGATCGGGTAATTGATGCATCAAATAAGTTCTTGAAACGTTCCGATGCCATCAAACGCGTTCTTTTGGATTTCCGATGCAACCGACTTGATGCCAACAATTGCAATCGGCTCCGAGGGCTGATGGCTATTGATGAATGGATTAATGAACAGTGGTGGCTAAAAGAATTTGATGTTCATTCAAATTTTGACATCGGTGCCAACGTTTAAATGAATTTTAGATGATTTTAAAAACTGGCACTTATTGCTTTTTATTTTTAAACTTTTTTTACACTGTCCATCAAACTCAATCCAAATAACCAAAAAATACCAAAATATTATATAAGTAAAAATATGACAAATTAAAAAGAAGGACACTTCATCAACTAATAACAAAAATAAAAAATACCTACATTGTTTACTTTGTCAGTTTTAAGCAAAAAATAAATAAAAACGCAAAAAATTGCTTGCTCTTGCTTTCTCCGTTAATTTAGAAAATCCCCCAGTCTAAAAATATATTTTTACCACTCCCCCTTCTAATATCCTTTTGGTTTTTTGTTTACTTTCTTTTTTCTTAAAATCCCACGCATTGGCAAACCTACCAATTTCTTTTAAAATGTTTTGGTATTTTTTAAATTGTTGCCTGAGATGCTACGGCTGCTATAAAAGTGGCGAATTTCCTTTGAAATATTTTGTTTCTTGTTTTACATATTCCTTGGCTTGTATCTATCTAAAACGTCAAAACAAATAAGGTTACTAATGTCCATTTGCTCTGCGATTTCTCTAAGGCTTCCTTGGCGCTAAGGATCTCTTAACGGTGCTAAGTAGCTGATTTGGTTTGCTCAGCTTTTCTTTGTACTCTAAGGAATACCTAAATTTAAGATGCCAGATATCGAGCCTTAAATCATCCTTAGGAGAGAATTCTAACCTCATTTTTTGTCAACTCGAAAACGGTAAAAAAAATAAAAATTGAATTTTTAAATGACGATTTGGATGTGCTGAATATAATTGAAAATGGTTTTGCCAGAAGGGTCTAGATTCAGATTTAGATTTTTTCAACATTTCTGGCTAACCACACCAACAGTTCGAAATAGTTTGCCACTCATACAGGAACAGTTGGAGTTAGATGGAGGACTTTTCGAGTAAGACTATATGACTTACAAATTAGGACCAGTCAACGCAGAGACAAGCCCACATTCAATTTAATTTCCATGATGCCCCAATGGATGATGATGGCTTCAAGTTTTTATGGTCACATATTTTTATGCAAGTTTTTTTGTTGTTCTATTAGTTTAATTAAAATAAATATCACTGTTTATTTTTTAGAAGCAATACAACTGTCTCTTCAATTATACTGAGAACCCTACAATTATGTGCACAGGGCATCTTTCTAGCATTGGGGATTTTAAGGCCAATATACATCCAAAAACACGTCAACTGAGATTTTTAATTTCCTTTAATCATGCTATCTTGGATTTTGTCTATGTTATTTAGTTTACGAGGTATGGCATTTTATTTTTAAACAGGACACCCTGTATATTTTGCAATTTTTGAAATCTGCAAACAATTCTCTCTTACGATAATCAAGATATTTTTATCTAAATCTGTATGGAAAACTTCAATATTCATTAAAATATCCCCTTTAAAACAGGGCATAGACAACAATTCCATGCAAGTTTAAATGCCTCTATCTTGGAAACCATAAGAGATAGAGTATTATTGTGTGGTATTGTCAAAAAGATAATTTTTTTTAGAATTCAAAAATCTCAGTTGACGTGTTTTTGGATTTTTTTATTAAACCAAATTCTTAGCCGCTAGAAGCACCGTTCCATTTAAAGAATCCACCCTGCATATGTTTAAATGACCCTTACTGAAGCTGAAAAAATTAATGTAAAAACTTACGCAAAGAATAATTAATAATAAATAATAATTATAATAATAATAAACACAAATAATGGTTTTATGAGAAGAAGCGCCATCTAGTGTTTGAACTTATAACAAGATTTAATTCCTAGCTATGGAAAACTTTTTTTTGGCCAGAGCAAACGAATAAAATTTACGGAATACTTAAAAATTATAGATTTCTTTACTACTCATTACTTAAGCAAATCGCAGAGCAAAATGCGTAATATGTAAATTTAGCGGGACTTATTTTTGGTTAGGTACTAAAATTGTATTGGATTTATTTACGTTTAATAAATATTTAGTGCCTTAAAAATGTAGAAAAATAATTTTTGCGTCAATTAGTGCTCTTTTAAAATAAGGTTTCGTCGCTTGTCACGCCATCTTGTGGTTTACATCTAAGCTTTATTATTATGAACGCCTATGGTTGATCCAACCAGGAATTTATCAGACCGTATTTAATAAAAACTTTCATCGTAAGAACGATTGACCATAAAAACTGCAATTTGTTAAACCAATTTCTTTTCCGAACTGTATTTTTTCAAACTCATTCAATAACAAATTCGAAATTTATAAGACTCGTTATCAAACTTGTAATTTCTAAAACCCGTTTTTAGTAAAACCCGGAATTTGTCAAACCGTTATTTTTCAAAACCGTAATTCGTAAAACCCGTTGTTTATCAGAAAATTTTTGCTACATTGATTGCGCATTCGCCAATAATATGTAAACCAAAGGCTTACACGTACATAGAATGACATCTATACCTAAGTATTGAACACTACCTGTGAACACTTTTAGCCAAGTGTACGCACATAGAACGACAAATACATCGAAACGCCGCGCCACCGCGCCACCTGTGTGTACTCCTCCGGTTCATGTATTATTGGCGAATTTTCTGATAAACAAAGGTTTTACGAATTCCGGTTTTGAAAATTAATGGTTTGACAAATTCTGGGATTTATTACAGTGGCGGTCCCAGGGGGGGGGGCAGAGAGAGCGATCGTCCCTCCCTTTGCTCCAGAAAAAAGGAAACACCACCACAGTTCCTTTAAAGACGTTCTAGAATTCCTCCACAGTATTTTGAGATAGTTTGAAACAGGCGAAAACCACGATACTAGAAATACAGAACAGTATTGCAGAGTTTCAATTTTTAAACTAGTTTTAGTCAAAATCATGTCGGACATAAAATCAAGGTTCAATAACGAGACTCTAAGTATTTTTGATCTGAACATATTCATTCCAAGTTTTATACAATGTGAAGGCAAGATCAGGGAAAAATTAACTAATGTCGTTTCCAAATCCTATAAACTGTTTGTTTAATACAAAACACAAATTATTGAACTTTTATTGGAAATCAGTATTTGGAAACAATATTGGTCAGAAGTAGGCAAAAGCTTAAATTAAAACATATGTGATAATTAACGTTTTCGAGGCAATGAACAAGTGTGGCGATATTTTTCCGTTGATTCTTCAGTTTCTCGTTGTCAGTAAGTAATACTTCGTCAGAAAGAAGCTTCTCCTGCCTCAGAAGATTGAAAACATAAGTACTTAAAAACACTATGAACGAAATTCTTCTGACGGGCTTTGCGTTGCTGCATATCAAGAGACATATTGAAATTGACATTGAGCGAATCATTGACCGGTTTGTCAACCGGAAACGAGTTTTTTTTTTGAAATAGGCATCTAATGTTTGAGACATGCAATATGAAAGGTAATTTTTCAACTTAAAAAGCTTTTTAGACCTCAAAAAAAGTATTTAGCTATTAGGTTTTATTTGTGGTTTGTTAGTTATCTATGTTTTTTATAATTGAAGAAATTATACGTATAATTACTCATGCACGGATTTCAGGGGAATAGGGGGGGTAGTTAACCCCCCTACTTTGGCTTTAAATTTTTTATGAAAACATTTAGAAAATCAAAAGTAGTAGTTTAAGTTTGTGTTAAAAATGGCATTTGTAGTCTCATTATCTTAGGAATTTTCGCCTGCTATTTACAATTTTAGTTTAATTTTAAATCAAAAATGCATTTTTTTAGTTACATTTTTCTTTTAATTTTCGCCTGCGGCGATATGATATCGTTGATATTTACGATTTTAGTGTAATTGGACTCAAAGTATCATTTTTAAAGTAATTTTGTCAAAAATTTTCGGCGTATTTTAACCTTTTTAAAAAAAAATTATGAGATAAACGTCATAAAACCTGAGTACCCCCCCCTAGATTTGACACCAAATCCGCGCTTGTAGTTACTAAGTTTTGTTTGCATATATTGATATATTCGTCATATAAGCTATGCATTTGTTCTATTTTTTTTTTCAGTATCAAAACCGCCCCCCCTTTTCAAATGGCTGGGACCGCCACTGTTTATTAAAAATGGGTTTTACTTTTAAATTATGACATTGTTATTGAATTTGTTATTGAATGGGTTTGAAGAAATAGGGTTCGGACAAAAAATTGGTTTAACGAATTGCAGTTTCTATATAGTGAACGATTTTAGGATTGAACTTTTCGTTATTTAACGGGTTTGATTTTGCACATTCTGATAAACCGTGGGCGTCCATTATTATCCTAGAACCGTAAATGAGCCAATAAAATCGTGTTGAGATGGTCGTAAAATTATTATTATTCGTTGGTCGTATTTATTATTACCATTTAGTATGTGAACTCTCACTGTTGCTGATTTGGCATTGGACGGAGTACAAGTGTAGAGACCGGAGTCTTTTTGAACTGCTTTTTGTATTAACAGCCTGCTTGTAGTGGTAAAGCCCTAAAATAAACAGATTTTTGTACTTGAGTTTACAGCTAGTTTTAATAAACATAGATACGGGCCTTAGGGTTGAAATTTCCAACTTTAAAATCCGTTACCTAAACCTTAAAAATATATAATTCGCACGGCCCAAGCGTCGGAATATTTTATTCATTCAGCCACATAGCGTTTTGTCATCCTTAGCGGGTGCATAGAATATCCCAAAGAAGGAAAAGGATGTGCTAAGGAGATTCCAAATTAGCACTAAAATAGTCGAAGCATATGCTAAGAATGGACACAGACATTTTTATCAGATACTTAACATGTACCCTACCAAGTATTTCAGTCAATTAATATAATTTTGGACCTAGTAGGGCCCTGCAGGCGAAAATTTTTTTAAAATCTATAAAAATTTTACTGTTTTTATGAGAAACCGGCGATTTTTTAGATAAATTGTTTTGGCATTTTATTTTTTCTTCTAGGATACATTTCTACGAGGATGAAAATTTATATAAAATAAAAAATAGGCTCATATTTTGAAAGTGAATATCTCGGAAACCAATCGCTACATTTTTTGAATTTTGACAGTTTTGTGAAGGCATTTAACGTACCTTCAAAATAAGGTATCACTTAATCCACCTTCCCTACTTAAATTCTGGTGGTAAAACCGATCCCTCCAAAGGGGTGTAACCTACGAAAATTCCAATCTAGTCAAAAAATGCGCCCCTTAAATAAAAAATTGACGTGTTCGAAGGTTTTTTCGAAATCGTACACTACATACTCGAAAATGCTTCTGTTTCGTTTTTGTTGGGATACCCTGTATAATGACCGAGTTTAATGATTTATGACTTTTAAGGCTTTTTACCGAGGGAGATTTCGATGCTTATTTTGTGCACACGAAATTAAACTTTGATTTGAAAAATTACACTCTTTCGAACAACAATAAAATAGTGGTTTTTACAACTAGTGGCAAAAATAGTGCTTTTTTACAAGCGTTGTCTTAAATAACGAGCGCAGCGAGGTATTTAAAAACGCGAGTAAAAGATAGCACAGTTTAGCCGCAAGTCGTTAATATTATTTTTTTTTAATACCCTTATCAAAAAATCCAAGAAAATCAGGAAAACCCTTTTAAAAATCTCGAACGAAGAGCACTTGCAACACACCATCTTTAGACTATAAGTCAAGGGGGCTGGTAAATGAAATAACAATGGTTTCCATAGCCATGTGCCTTTTTACTCGGTGACGTTCATTGTTGGGACATTTTAATCTTTGACAGTTTGATATTTTGGTGATATTTTAAATGATTTTTTCGTAAATACTTGGTGGAAATTGGCCGAAATGGCTTAATTTTTAGGAAAGAATAATTAGATTTTTTTAATATTACTATTTTCTGCTATTATTCTTGAATATTGGGTAAAAAACGGACAGAAATCTTTTTTTGCACCCGTGATCAAAAAAAAAAATCTTTGCATCGGTCTTTTGATGGAGGTATAAAAAAATTATTATAATGTTATTTTTTTTTTCTTCTTTGCCCCAACGAGTGTCCTTACTGAATCCATAATCGTACACTGTAAATTGGGGCCTGATAATTGAAATTAATTCATTCCTTGGGGATATGGTTTACGCAAGGACCATATTGTATCTCATTATGCAATGTTTGTTTGTTTGTGGGTTACCCAGTGTCTGTTTAATAGACAAAGCCAAACAGAACCAGCTACAATGTGTTTTTATGAGTACTGAATCAGGATTTAAAATCAAATCTGAATTCTTGAAAACTTTTTTAGGAATGTTTTCTTATTTTATCGAAATTTATACCATATATGACATGCTAAATAAAAGAAAGATTTCGAAACAGATTAAAAACATACTCAATAACCTAATTAAAACACAAAAGGAAAAAAATATTTTCTATCTCTATAGTAATCCAGTGCTCATGTAAACGCAGCAATATTATAATTGCATATGATAATTGGTTTTGCTCAGGGCAAGCGCAGTCTCAGTGGCAAAATGGTGTAGCTAAACGTTACAATCGTACCATTTTTGAAAAAGTTCGATCGATGCTTATTGATCGAAGAGTGAAAAACATATGTGGGCAGAAGCTGCAAACACTGCAGTATACTTAAGTAAACGATCACCAACTAAGAAGTTACGAGGCACAACTCCAGAAGAAAAATGGAATGGAACCAAAGTTGATCTCGGTCATTAGCGAGTATTTGTATGTCGAGCATATGTCCGTGTTCCAGAAACCAAACGAAAGAAACTCGAGTAGATCCAGCAATACATCAAGTTCAAATTGCCCGAGATGTTATATTCTGAGAAGAGAAATGGACAAGTGAATTCTCGGAGGCACTGAAAATCAGCATGTCATTTTCTCTAGAAGAAACAGAGCCTAAGACAGAGTCTGAGAAGGTATCCTCATCTATTTCCGAGTCTTTAGAATCTGAGTGGTACTTGCCCCACCCTGACCTTTGACTTAGGTACTCATTAATATTGAAGTTGAGTATAAATGGGTATAAAATTAAAATAGGTGACCTAATTAAAAAGTTTTAATTTAAAATTTATGAGTTATATAGTTAAAATGATTTTTTAATTAAGTTTTTTTAAAACATTTCTTAAGTGTTGTAACGAACTAATTTAACCTAAGCAGCAACTCATCTATGTCGTTCAGAATTCCAGTGGTCAGATTTTCTCGTTTTGTAGCAGCCAACCCTGACGACGATGCTGAAGATACCTGAGAAATAGGCGAAAGATCTTTATCGGATACTAATATTAAAGATTTTGGCACGAAATAGACATTTGTTTCCACTCCATCCTATTTTTTTAAAACAGTGCAGGTAGCCACACAAACCTCAAATAAAAAAATTGTTGCGTCAATTATTTCAACTGTAATATTTTGTGGAACATAGGGTCTAGGTGTTCTCGAAGACTTAATAAAACTCAAAAATTCAAGCTGGTGATCACATTTTAAAAGAATACTTGGAAAAGGGCACAACAAATTCAACATATATTTCACCACAGATTCAAAACGAAATCATTAGCTTATGTGGAGATGTTATAAGAGACGACATCATTACAGACGTTAAGAAGGGATGTAGTTATAGTATCTTGGCAGAGCAATGACATATCAGGAATGGAGCAACTATCTGTTGGTGTTAGATTTTTTGTTGAAGAAACTATGATATTTCGTGATAAATTTCTAGAATTTGTAGAACAACTTTATAGAAAACACAGGTCTTGATCCATAAAAGTTCGTCGGACAAGGCTGTGAAGGATGTTTTACTATGGCATGCAAGGATGGTTGTGTTCAGAAAATTCTTCGAGGAAAATATAGCCCTTAATTGAACTTACTTGTTTACTTGTGAACGATTTGAATCAAATAGTAGTAATACGACGTACAGTTTCAACAATAAAGGGAAATAATAGAATTCTTCAAAGAATCGCGTTGAAAATTCATACCAAACGTACCACTGTTCTGCGAAACTCGTTGGTCTCAGCAAGAATCTCCATATTTATCAAACATTATGTGGACATTATCAAGGCACTTGAAACACTGTCCGGCACACGGCAACACATCAACGATAATAGTTTTAAATTTATTTTTGGTGTTTGTATCATTGCTAAATAACTCGTACTTCTGCAACCAGTAGTGAATGTTCTCCAGTCGAAAAGTATTGACCTGCTACAATGTGCAAGTCATATAAATAAAATTATAAAAATCTTGAAAAGATATCGGGAAAATGCAAATTATGAGTGCGAAAGATTAATCACAGAGGCAGAAACAATTGTGGAGCAGGTTGGGGCAGATGTCAGAGAGAATATTGGAGGAGAATATTTATCATACCGTACCTAGATTAATTAATAGTGTCTCTGGAGTAGCGTTTTTCTGAAGAGAATTTACTCTCATACTCATTGCTTACGTTGCATTCACACGTAATGCTCACTATTACATATAAAGATTTCTTGAAAAAGTCTGAAACTTTTTGTAGCTTCTACGATTACAATGGATTTTTCGCTGAAGCTGTGGTACCATCACTGAGAAAAAATTCCCTTTGTAAACCGTTAGAGCCCCAACTAAATGAAATACGACTAGTTGTTGAAGTTAGTTGAAAAAGCGCGATTCTTCTACCCTGTCGTAAATACAGCGCTGCAGATTTTACTCGCGCAGTCATGCATAACGTGCACAATCGAACGATCCTTCAGCACTTTGCACAGACATAAACGACATAAAGTGTCATACATCTTAGGATATTACATAATAACCAATAGTACCTGTCAAAATTAAAAATTGAGGTTAAAAAGCTTTTATGTTGAGATCACGTTTTTGGTGTGGGAGTCTAATTGTGTTTTAAATGGCGAGAATTTATTGGGGGGAAAGATTTCTCATTCAGTCAAATCCCCACGATTTTTCCCACCGCGTGACTATCAGACAGGTTTTTCTTTTGACGCACTGATGCGCACTAATCTCTGTCTTTTTTTAGCTTGTACAAATAAAAAGGATAGATATAGATGCAATCAGTGAGCAGCACCTCTTAGTTACTAATAAACTAAAAAACTAATAAAGTTTGACGTTACCTGCGGGTGAATATCGTATCTCTTAGAATTGACCTGGTTGCCGACAGTAAAACGTTAAGTAGAAAAACAAAATATTTGAATTGATTTTTGAATGCAAATATGTTCTCTATTCTTTTTAATTGTAGAGATAGGTGTCAATTTTTTTTAAATAATTTTATTTGGCTAGAATTTCGTAAGAAATGTAAAACATTGACTAGCACTGGCAGCTGTGCTAAGTGATTCCGATCTGTTTATTATAACCTCCCTTTTCTCTGTTGTTTAAATGTGGTAGACAATGTTGAACTTGGGAGTAAACTAGCGTTTCGAACTTCCGTTGTCTTTATTTTTACTTTCTCACAACGTTTCGAATGTATCTGCAATAGTCATCAGGTGAATACTAACAGAACCTAAGACTACCTAAGCTTATATACTAGCATGTGTTCACTGAACCATAAAACTACGGGTTGGCTCCGCTTTTTCATAGTTCAAATCGGTTACCTCCGAAAAGTGTGGGTTTCCAATAATCCTTGCTAGTGACGCTTGTTTGAAAAAATACATTCTGGTTCTTTTCGCTTGAATAGGTTTTCCTCCTTGGCGACGATCTTTGCCTCTTTCCATGTAATGTTGATTTTCCCAGCATCGTTGAGCTATTTTCGATCCAGTTGTGTCCCCTTGTCGAGTTTTGCGTTTATTTTCGGTAATTCGAACTTCCGTAGGTCGGGCTGGTTTTTCCGATGTAGATATCTCAACATTCGCATGGTACCTAGTAGATGCAGCTCTTGGTGTCGTGGCGATGTGGTTTAGTTTTTGTCAATAGACTTCTTATTGTTGTGGTCGTTTTGAAGACAGTCCGAAGATGGTATTGGTTGCCTATTATTCTTATCTTTTTTGAGATGCCTTTGATATATGGAATTATAAGTGTCGCCTTTCTTTTAGTATTTACGTCTGTAGGCTTTGGTGTTAGTGTGGTCTGAAGAGTTTTATTGATCGTGTAGTTGGAGAAACTATTCCTTCGTAGATCGGGTCGAATTTTTGATTTTTCTTTGAATTACAGTTGTAGGTGGCTCGATCTATGAGAGATTTTGAAATTCACAGTTTGCGATTTGCGGAAGTGATTATGGTTTAATTATTTTTGGTGACTAGATCATTGAGAGAAGGGATCTGACAACTTTATTTTTTCCAGAGTGAATTTGATGCAGTTTCTTATAATATTGACATCATTGAAGAATTCTTCTAGTGTGTTGTGGTCCTTTTCCCAGATGATGAATATATCCTCCATGTATCTTAGAAATTGTTTGGGTTTCTGACATGATATCCGCAGAGCTTTTTCTTCAAAGGATTCCATAAAGATATTGGCCACTACCGGAGAAAGTGGAGATCCCATGGGTAGACCATCTTCCTGTCGAAAATATCTGTCCTTTTCCTGGAAATAATAATTCTGCAAACAGCACTTTAACAAATCCATAATGGTATTGATTGGTAGATTGTTTCTGTCAGAGAGGTGGCTGTCATTGAGTAGCTTCTGTTCAATGATTTGGAGTGTACGTTAGGGTACAAATTTTCGACGTCAAAACTAGCAAACTGGTCGTCAGGTTGTACGTTGAAAAGAAGGACCACCAAGTGCTTTGAATTTTTGACGAATGATAGTGACTTTCCTTGAAGAGGCTGAATGATTAATAAAAGATATTTAGCAAGAATATAAGTCGGAGAATTGCGGTGTGAGTTTGCTCCTTTCAATGTCGTTGAAGTATCTTCTGTATTGGTTGAGAGTTTGGTGGTACGGTCTTGACTTATTACTCTGTAATTTTCTTTTTGCAGAGCCTCTTCAATTTTCTAGTAGTAGGTGATGGTGTCCATTACAGTTGCATTTCTTTTGTCTGCAGGGAGAATTTTGATCGATTGGTATGATTTAAGATCTTTGAGGGCTGATCCTTCTTGCGGTGTTAAATTGTTCTTCAATTTGGATTTTTTGTCCAAAATTGTTCTCCCTTTTTTTGTTGTATTTTGGAGTTTTTAAATATTAATAATATTTAAAATTCACGATAAAAAACAAAAGAAAAATATATTTTGAATGAAAAATATTATTGGAAAATTTCCCTTTGTAAATCTTGTTAATAATAAATACCGTATAAAGTCGTCTATAAGCAAATCAAAAGCGGAGTGCAAAAACTAAAAATGCTGCCTTAAAAATAACGTGACGTTAGCTATGTCACAACGCGTTATTAAGCGAAGAAGTCACTTAACGGGGATTTTTCATAAGAGGTGCAAAAGGCCCCTATTAGTTTACCTTTTCCGTAACTAAACTGATCCCTCCTCTAGGCGAGTCGAAATTGATGTTGTGCGAATTGTGTGACCACGTGATGGAGGGGGGTGGTTCGGGGGCATACTGTACGACGCACGTGAGGTTTATGGTCGAGCCCATGTTGATAAAGAGTTCCGGACTGCCTAGTATTTCTGTGATTGGTTCTGAAAAGAAGTAAATGTATTAGTCCTATGAGTCCAGAAGTTAAACATAACAACAACGTAGTAGCAAGTCAGATTGTTGCGGAATATCTACACACTTTTCATGATTTTAATTGCCCAGTGAGGGGTGTCCAAGTAACATTGTTGCCACAGTAAAAACAATAAAAATAATGCTTTTGCTGTTTTCAATATTTAGTATGTTTGATACGTATGCAAAAGATTGTCTTTTTTTTCATTCATATAGAGCATGTTCTCTGTTCTGACAAAGAGCGTGATACATGAAAGAACAAGATGCTATTAGCATTTTGTACGATGTGAAAACATACTAATGTAAATTTGAAAGTAGCAATTACAACAAAATTGTGTAAAAAATAGAGACATAATAAAATAAATATTAATGATGACATTTAACTAAAGTGTTTACTGATAAAATATATTATGGTACCTTACTAAAATACAAGCGCCTTAAAAATTTGGGTTTTACACTGTTTTTATTTCTTTTTTTTTGAGGTTATATTCACTTTTTTGAAAAATTATTTTCCAAACAAATGTTAAAACACACATTTAATCTATCACCAATCAGTTTATGCCTATTCCATACTGTTTCAATTTTTATGTTCCAATACTACAATCATGGCCGCTAACAGTTTTTATCAGGAGCCTTTTCCATTTTTGATCAGGTTAACCAATATTATCAGATATTAACTGGTGGACAAATAGAGACATATAGCGTTTTCGATTATTACTCTAAAAGATTTGCGGGTTCGATGTAGCAACTGTCATTGCTCTCTATCAGATTTGCGTGTTCGATTATTGATCGCTGCTTCAAGCGGGATTGCTCGAACTTGATCTAAGAAATTCTACAGATCAAGCCAGAGCACAGAAATACCGCGTAAAATTGACATAACTTAATTCAAATTGTGTTTTGTTTTGGTTTTGTTGTTTTGCTGGAAAATGAGTATAAAAAGAAAAAATTATTGAAGTACTACGATTATATACATGTTATATACAGGGTGGATTCTTTAAATGGAACGGTGCTTCTAGGGGCTTTAGGGAAGAGGTTTTAAAATAGGCTAAAAGCGAATCTTTAATGATCAAGGAAATGGAACTGTGAGATGTAGCCGACTACGGCTGGGCTATTAGGAGAGATGCCCCAAAGGCTAATTGAGAAGGCTGCCTAAGAAACGCAAAATGAGTTTTTAAACTCTAGATTTATTAATACAAACTATTTAATTGCTTTTGTTAAATTAAAAATATATTGTATTTGTATATTGGATTCCTGTAAATTTTGTGAACCACTCCATGTAAATATTGGCCACTACTGACGAAAGCGATGAATCCATTGGCAGACCGTCATCCTGATCATAAAACCTATCTCTAACTTAAAAATATGTAGGCAGCACTCCAACAACTCCATCACACCCTCCAGCGGTAGGCTGGTACGTTCACAAAGGGATTCATTATCAACCAGTCTCTTTCTTATAATATCTAGCGATTCCTTTATGGGGACACTGGTGTATAGACTTTCGACATCAAAACTGACAAGTCTATCCTCGGGTCCTAAACCAAAAGATTTAAGAATATTAACAAAATGGTTGGATTTTTCTACAAATGAGACTTGCAGGCAGGACCGCCTGCAAGAGGTTGAATAATTTTCAAAAATAATTTAGACAGATTGCTTGTTAGAGAATTTCTGAAAGTTGTAATTGGGCGTAAGGGTATTGCATCTTTGTGAATTTTGGGAAGTCCGTATAGATGAGGAGCTTGCTACAATGTGGTGTAAGCTGAGACCTTGTATTGTCCGGAATATATCTATATATAAACCTTAGTTTTGATTGATTGCGTCGGATCTTTTGGGAGAAGTTTATAGTTTCCTTTAGCATGTACCTCTTCAACTTTCTGGTCATAGGTTTCCGTGTCCAAAATCACTGTTGCATTGCCCTTGTCTGCCAGTAAAATTGTAACTGATTTGTCCTTTTGAAGATTAATGGTGTTTGTTCAGGAAACAAAAAAACAGTTGGAATTTGGTCCCTAGTGTAATTAAATACAGACACTAAGTGGAACTGTCTTTTTCACTTCACAAAAGGGGTCCGACTAAATTTGGAATGAAAAACATTCTATTATATAGGACCCTGTTTTGGCGTTGTTTCTTATTTAAAATGCTTTTAAATAAAACATCTAAAACTACAGAATTTTGCCAAGCATTTTCCGACAACAAAAGTACAAACACCAGTACTGTTCTGCGATTTAAAATTTTAAAATTACACTTGGTTTGCGATTCAGCAACCGCATCTTGCTTAGAGCTTTTGCTGTCGACAAGAGTTGATCCTTTATTCATAAGACTTTGTCAACTATTTGCCAGAATTCAAGACACTAGAGAGAGAATTTATTAGAGAAATGCACGATACGCAAAACGTTGAAATATCCAGCACATACTGGTTGCCTGTGTAAAGGATTTTCTGATATACAGAAAAAACCTTTCCCATAATTTCAATAGGAAGGTAGCATTTGCTTTATAAACGTTTAGTATAGTCGTAGCTCCCTAAACTCACAGATATTTATTTACTTAACTACTGTATTTGCAATATGTCAATTAATCTACATTGCCAAAATGTGTGCAAAATTAATAGTTACGTATACGTATATACGTAACTGAACCATAACTTGACCTAACTTAACTATGACCTATAACCTATAACTTCTTGAAAAATAATTAATTCATCAAAATAACACATCGTTTAATCATTTCTCTTTTCGCTTTGGTCCTTTGTGCTTTCCTTGTGAGATGCTCATCCAAGTTTGAGTTTTCGTTATTTCCAGCCAAGATCTTTTGATCTTGTGTTTTAAAAGCACACCTTTTAAGGACATGCTGTGCAATAATTGTATGTAAATTAAAAAAAAATTGAGTCATTTATTGCAAACTAGTGTTGGGATAAAATCAGATAGCATTCTCTTGACTCCTTTTTCTTAAGAAAATGAATAAAGTCTTTGAATTTTATTTAATGTATTCAATACCATAACTGTATTTGCAACAATAAATGCTTTGGCATTAAGGGAAAATTCTGTATTATTTTTGTGTAACAAAAAATTATTCAGTCAATAGCAACCTTAATAAAACTGGCATATTAAGCCATCACGACCAGTTCTTCAAAATTTAATGGACAATACAGACATGATTCATCCTTATTATGTTATAGCGAAAAATGTTTTAAAGTAGTTTTTGGCAAAGAAGAGTTTCAGAAGGTAGATCAGTACTTAGGAAACCATTCTGGATTATTTCGTAATTAAGTAGGCCATGATCCCACAAACATTAAGTATTAAAAAGAAAGGTTCGTGGCATATCGGACACACAATTCATTACGACCAGGCCTCCCAGATCTAATGGATAGTCCAGAAACCTACAGGCCTATTTTATCCTCATCAGGGTAATATAGAACTGTACCTGGTGTATGAAGCATAACATAAACAACCACTCCCAGCGAATTTAAACTACTTTCGTTGTCAAACAATGCGGGATGTTGGATGGCAGCGCGTCACCTATCGGAATAAAGCGAAAAGCAAAACGTTAAAAGATGCAAATATCAATAAGAATGAAATTCGCGAGCAGGACAAAAAAAAGAAACCTGCGAAATGGTACCTGTTACTGAAAAAAAGACCGTTCAAAATACATCATTCGCAGCATTGATTCCTAACAAGGATGAAATAGGCGTATAGGTTTCTGGACTATCCATTAGATCTTGGAGGCCTGGTCGTAATGAATTGAAAAGCAAAATGTATGTCCGATATGCCACAAACCTTTCTTTTTATTTATTTTTCACGGACAACAAATTCATTTTTTTTTTAATTAAGTATTAAACCTATTAAAATCTTTTATGGTTTTGAAAAGTACATAATAAAAAAGCAACAAGCCTCTGGGCATGTCTTGTTTCAATATATAATGAAAAGAAAAGAAGTACTAAATTATGTGTCGATTATAAAAAACTTAAATATGTAAAAAAGGAAAACAGCTATCCATTGCCTGACATCGATGACTCTTTGACTTCACTAGCGGGATCAAAATAGGTTGTACCTGTTCAACATATTGACATCCGGCCGTTGCAATCTCCAGTCACATTTTAGGCATAGAGATTTATTCAATATTATTCAAAGTTATGTTCACTGTACATAAAATATGTTTCTGTATCTCGCCTTTCACTAATTTAAATTACTAATACTAATGCAACAGACCGACAAAATGCCTTTTTGTTCCAGTTTATTAAGTGCTTCATAGACACTCCGACAGCTCGCAAATTTAAAGTGACGTTTTGTATTCGTAGAAAACAATAAGGTTTTGAAGCTTTAGCAGGCTGTATTTAAATATTAAAAAAAGAGTTTTTACAACTCGTGGCTTAAAGAGTGTTTTCTTAAAATTGAGTAAAAAAATATAGTTAAGTGGCGAATTATAACTTATAATTATAATTATAATATAATTTAAATATTTGGAAAGATAAGAAACATTTACCATTACAATCATTTATGGATTACCTTAAAACGAATCAAGTTCAGAAGAAACAAAACCTTTTAAAAACAAATTACCTCACAAAGAAAGTTGAGACAAAAGTTTCTTAGGGAGATATCAGAGGAGCGATTCGTCTGGTATGTTCTGAAGATACCTTGGCTTTGAAAAATGATGAAACATACAACAAACTTTTAAAGAAACATCCACGCCAAGATGTCCCGAATGAGTACAACAGTTTTGATTTCATTTATTCAAATATTAAAAAATCAGTTTTTTCTTTTAAACCGGGTTCTGCGGCAGGTCTAGACGCACTGAGTCCGCAACATTTAAAACACCTTTTGAATGACGAAATAGGTACATTTTCTTCAAATTTTCAAAATTCATTGTCGCTATTTCTTATACATATTCTTAATGGCTTCGTGCCTGAAAGTATTTTACCCATTTTTTACGGAGCTTCTCTATGCGCTTTAAATAAAAAAGATGGAGGAATACGTCCCATTGCAGTCGGTTTATGCTTTCGTAGATTAGCAGCAAAATTAGTTTGTTTTTCAATTTATCAAACTTTAGGCAATTTGCTTCGTCAAACTCAGTTAGGTTTTGGTACCAAAAGCGGATGCGAAATAATTAGCCACTCGGTCCGACGATTTTTGTCCTTTCCCCATGTTACAGAAAAAATTATTTTGAAAATAGATTTTTATAACGCCTTTAATATGATCAATCGAGAAATTGTATTATCACAAGTTAACAAGCACATACCACAATTTTTCAGTTTCATTTCACAGTGTTACAGTAATCCTTCGTTTTTATCATTTGAAGAAAAAACCATTTTATCACAAAGAGGAGTCCAGCAAGGTGATCCTTTAGGTCCACCACTATTCTGTTTATCTTTACATTCTATAATTTCAAAATTAAAATCTGATATCAATTTATGGTATCTTGATGACGGAACTTTAGCTGGGGATCCTTATAGCGTACTCAAAGATTTTGAATTTTTGAGGACGGAATGTTTGAGTATTGGCTTAAAAATTAATTTAGCAAAGTGTGAATTTTCACATCTAAGTAAAGAACACAATTTAAATATTACAGACTATGACTCAAATATTGATAGTTTATCAAAATTTGATCTTGAAAATCTTACCCTTTTAGGAGTACCTTTCTTTGAAAAGGAAATTGGCAAAAATTTTTTCTTAAAGATTGAAGTTTTTACAAAATTTTCCGACAAACTTTTGTCTCTAAATTCTCATACTGGCTATTATTTATTAAAACATTCATTTTCGATTCCAAGAATCACTTATTTACTTCGGACAGCGCCATGTTGGAGGATGCTGGAATGTTTAGAAAAATTTCACGTCTACTACTACTACTGAAATTTAGTTTAGAAAATATTATAAACTGTAAAATTGATTCGAATGCTTGGTCACTGTGCATTCTTCCAATTAAATTAGGTGGTTTAGGAATCAGAATTAGCTCATCTCTTTGCTACTCAGCTTTTCTTGGTTCTTTGAATGATTCATCATATCTTTTTCCACAAATTCTTCCTGAGGAAATTATTTTGCATCCAGACTTTGCTTTGATCGAAGCATCAAATAAATATCAAAATTTAACAGGCATTTCGGATACTTCTAATTTAAAATCACAAAGAGATTTCGATACTGCAATGTGTGATGTATTCTTTCAGCAAATTTTTTCATCTTCAAAATCTCAACTTGATCAAGCACGTCTTCTAGCTCTTAATGAGCCCGAGAGTAATGCGTGGGTTAATGCTTTGCCCTCTTCTTCTTTAGGAAATTTATTGGATGAGTCATCCAATAAATTTCCTCTTTTCGTATTTCTGACACTCTTCGTCTTGGTCTTCCTGTTTGCGAGTCTCACACCTGCACTTGTGGCGAAATAGTGAGTAAATTGGGTCTTCATGGCCTTAGCTGCAAAGAAAATGCAGGTGTGATAGACTCGTCACAGTTTGATCAATGACATTATAAAGAGGTCTCTGGTTTCAGCAGAATTTCCAGCGAAACTAGAACCGTCCGGTATTTGTAGGAGTGACGGAAAACGGGCAGACGGGATCACTTTGATTCCTTGGAAGAAGGGAAAAACTTTAGTTTGGGATGTCACCTGCAGAGATACGCTTTGCAGCTCCTATCTTGGTAAATCTTCTCATAAATCGGGGGAAGCGGCTAAGATAGGAGAAATACAAAAAAGGACAAAATATAAAGAGCTAGAAGACAGAGGATTTTTGTTTTATATTTTTGCAGTGGAAACCCTAGGTCCATGGGGTGATCAAGCTAAAAAATTAATTTCCGAAATATCAAAAACAATTGAAACAAAAAATGCTAGAAGTTTCATCACCCAGCGGATCAATATCGCCATTCAAAGGGAGAATGCGGCCTCAGTGCTGGGGACTTTACCCAAAGAACAAGGATTGGAAGAAGTTTTTTATTTATAGTTTTTTTTTATGATTAATTTTAATTTTGATTTTTTTTTAGTTTTAAACCAATTTTTACAATTTTATAGTAAAAAAAAATAATAAAAACTTAATAGCTTAAAAAAAAATTATAAAAAAATCCTAAAAAACATGGAAAAAGCATATAAAATAAAACTCGAACACCACATCCACTAAGAGCTCGCCATTTTTATATTATTATTCAAGGGCAGCCATGAACGACACAACAACGGTTTCTATTATTACGTTTTCACGCGATTTGAGCCTTTGACATTTGCCGGATTTAATTTGAGGTTAGTTTTTGCCAATTTCAGTGCTTTGTTTGCTCTTTTAAAGCCAATAATTTGACAGTACAATAATAGAATTACAATAATAGTTATTTATATATCACGAGAGGAAAGTGCCACATTTTCTCCCGCGGTTTGTTTAATGACCGACGTTAGGAGGGCATTAAAAAACCAAGGAAGGCATGTATCTGATTTTATCTACCACCTAATAATAACCTAATAATAGGTGCACCAACAAAATAATACTTCCGGCCGATTTTTCAATTCCCGCTTGTCGGCAAGGATCACTACGCGGTACGGTGAGGTAAAGTATTGTTGTTTGACAACAATTAAAAAACACCATGCAAACATGCATTAAATAAAAAAATACAATCTAGTAGGCTTGTTGCTAGGACGCTAATGGGTGTTATTTGAAACAGAAGAGTGTTGTTTATTCGTCTGTGTTAGTTTGTCGATCTCTAAAAAATGAAATTTTCTGAAGAAAACCAAGCTATGGAACAAAAAGCAAAGCTTATCGTCCGGGATTTGCTATCCCAAAAATCAAGAGAAAGGTATGAAAAGGAATATGGCCTGTTTCAGAAATGGATGGGGGAAAATAACGTGAGAAAAGTTTCTGACAGTTCCGTTCTTCTGCATTTCTCCATGGTGGCAGAAAAACTGAAGCCGTCATCATTATGGAGCAAATACAGCATGCTAAGGTCCTGCATTAGCTTGAAGAAAAATTTTGACATAAAATATCCTAAGCTTATTGCCTGTTTGAAACGCCGATCTCATGGTCATTCAAAGGAAGCCTCTACTTTCACAAGGGACGAAATCAACGCATTCATAAGTCAGGCTTCAGATGAATATTTTCTGCACATGAAAGTAAGCTAGACTAATTCTTATTTTCGTAAAATTTTGGGCTATAAAATTTCATATTATCGGGAAACTAACTCAATGTTCTATTATTTTCAGGTGGCGTTAGTTTTTAGAATAGCGGGAGCCTGCCCTTTGCGATAAGTTGATCAGATTGATGATCGGCGTGACATATTGGTCGTCAGAAACCCGAATTCAAAAACCAAGACAAAAAGAACGTTCACGATCACGGATGACATGTTAGAAGGGGTTCCTGTGCTGGATCTGTATAGGAAATACGCATCACTAAGACCGAAAAATGTGAGTGACCAACGGTTTTTCCTTACCTATCAAGTTGGGAGGTGCTTGTTCCAGGTTATAGGGAAAAATACCATGGCGCAAATACCTAGTAAAAAGCAGAATTTTTGAAACTGTAGAACAAGGAGAGTTATACTGGTCATGCATTTCGCAGAATTTCTGCCACCCTTTTAGTGAATGCGGGTAGAGAGTTACTTACACTCAAGCAATACGGAGGCTGAAATTCTTCTGCAGTGGCCGAAGGATACATAAGCGATTCCCTATCGACAAAATGCGAGGTTGCCAGCCGTAGAATATCAGAGAAAATTCCTACCAATCCCACCTGCAGTGAGACATGGGAGAATGATACAAATGAATAACAAAGTTCTAAATATTTATTCTCCGGCAGCATTGAACAGTGGCAAAAGGAATGCTGGTTCAAAATTATCCTTCACTAATTTACCTGTTACATTACTTTCAATAATAATAAATAAGTACTGGGAGGTAAAGCTGTCACTTTACCTCCCTCCGGGAAACAAAATATGTAAAACTCCCTAGGGAGGAAAAGTGACAATTTTTTCCCTCATTTGCGAGTCGAAAATATCATTTTTTGACAAGGTAGTAGGTAAAGATAATTTTTGTAGGAATAGTGGGAGTGCTAACAACGTTAAAAAAAGCAGTATTGGACAAGTGCACGGCCAGCGAAAAAAAAGTTTGATTCGCCGCGTTTTCGTGAAAGGTTTAAAAGTAGATAGTATTGAAAACGTATCCAGTTTCACGTGAAAACGTAGTTTATGAAAAAACGTTCAATGCTTAAGGAACTAAACTGGATCACGTGCTTTAAGATGGACATGCTCGCGGCCTCAATTGGCCTTATTGTGCCTAGGAAACTACTGTGATTTTGATGATAGTAATGAAAACACATACGATCTAGGAAAATAAATTTCCTGTAGCGAACAAACTTGATTTAGGCTTGATAATTTGTGTTTAAAGACAAATTTAAGCGTCAGTACAAAAAAAGATAAAGAAGCCATAACCTTTTGTTAACTATCTAAATTCAATTAAATAAACAAAAATCACTTTATTTAAAATATCTCACTATTTGTACACCTCTTTGTCATTTTCAAAACAATTAATTCATTTAAAGTTTGACCACTAAAAACAAAATATAATTAAAACTTGCTCTGTTTTAGACAAAGCCGGTCACAGATTAAGAGTTTCAGCAGTTTTTCACTGACCCAAAAAGATCGTTTGGCAATAGAAAAACAGTATTTATAACAAAAGATTCTAAAAAAATTATGGATCAGTGACATGTCTAACAGGAATCAAATACACTTCATTGGGATTTTCACAAAAATTAATTTACCACCAAAAACATAAGATTTAATTAAAATTTATTTTTATTTTCAACGAAGTTTTCCCATAGATTAAAATTTTAAACATTTGTTTAGTAAACCAGAACATTGTTACGTGTTTTTAAAAGCGAATATGAAGTTTGAGACGCGAGCCGCAGGCGAGCGATCTGAGCGTGTAATGACCATAACATGCGAGTTAGTGTACTTTATCTATGCTATGCTTTACCTACGACCAATGAAAATGTCATTATAAATATCAGAAATTATTAAAAATATCAAACGCGAAGACTGTTAAGTCAGCAACCTTCATAACCCGAAGTTTTAGTGACGTTCTATCTAAATTTCATATATCTTTTAAAAAAAAAAAAATTCTTAAAAATGCTTAGTATATCAATTTAACGGGACTTATTTTTGGTTAGGTACTAAAAGCAAATTGGCTTTATTATCGTTTAAAAATAAAAATAATGAAATATAGAAATATAATTCACATTTTTGTGTCAATTAGTGCTCTTATAAAACAAAGTTTCATCGCTTGTCACGCCATCTTCTGGTTTACGTCTAAGCTTTATTATTGTCCAAGGAGCGTAAATGGTCGATTACAGTCGTGTTGGGATGCTCGGTAAATTATTATTATGGGTTAGTCGTAAGTAAATATATTTTTTAAGCTAAAGATGCTTTAAAAATAGTGGTTTAGTGGCATGCAGGACACAGATTTTTGATTGGTTTGCAATTTTATAAGTAAGTATAAGTTGCTGCTGACGGACTACATTTTGTATGTGTCATTGTTTTCCTTCTGTCTTACTTTAATCAGTGTAATAGTTATTTCGTCGCGTCGTATAATTTATCGTTTAGAATTGTCACAAATGAAAATTCTAATGAATTTCCAATTGTGCCCTCGGACGGAAATCTCAAGAAGTTTCGAGTTAAGATTTCATAGACAATGAAAAAACGAAGTAAGACAATATAGCTTGGAAAAATAACTCTGCAAGGGCGTTCTCCTATTACTCTTTAAACAATAGAAATAACGGAATTATGTTTACTTTAATTCAGCGAAAAAAAATGAGATAAAAATAATATAATAACAAATAATAATAAATTAACAAACCCCTTTGCAAAACCTGGGCATAATGAATAGAAAGCCCCCCCCCCATAAAAAACTTTTTGGTGACCCAGTGGCGCACGCAGGAATTTACTTCAGGGCGGGAACGGGGTTAGGGATAAGTAATAATCAAATAATTAAAAAAACTTTAAATTTATTTGAACGAAAAATTAAAATACAATCTCGTAAATAACGACGTTTTATTAGTGCAGCATTAAATAAGAATTTCGTCTACACTAACTGGAATCTCTGAAAGAAAAGACAATCCGTTTACTCTATCTTCAGTAGTTGTGTTTCTAAGCTAGTTTTGCAAAGAAAAAGAAAATTACACTGAAAAAGCCATTTTAATTACACTATAAATACGATTTTTGACACAGAACTAAAGTAACATTGTAAGGGTTAATGGTGTTATAACGCCGCAGGCGAAAATTTTTTCATTTTGTGCAGAAAGCTCTATTATATTTTAAATTTTATAAATGTTTAAAAAAAATAACCACAAAGGGGGTAACTACTTCTTCACCCCTCATGTCCCTCGAAATTCGCGCTTATTACACATATCTGATGCTCCCAATGCATTGAATGTCTTTTTTATTTGTTTTGAACAGAACCGAACCATAGGTATATTTATTGTGATTGGTCCACCGACTGATTCCGCCAGCAATAGACTAACCGCGTGTGACGCGTTGCGCAAGCGCCAAGAATGTTCTAATCTTCAAAGGAAGCGAGAAAGGGTATTTTCGAAGCAGAAAGATTTTGCTATGCTTCTTATTTTATTTCTGCCGTTATTTTGTTGTGCCGATTATAACCCAACTGCCTCTCGGGGGCAAAAGATTTACCGTCAACCCCCCCCCCTTCCCTTGGAGCATACTGTAAAAAGGTAAGGTTTGGTCATTTGCGGATCGCTGTACTAAAATCATATATTATAATTATGAGAATTTGGCAAATTAATAACTTTATATAGAGTAGAAGTTGGGGTCGTAAAGCAAACTCTAGTTAATTTTTTCAGATTTTAGTCTGCTGTGTATATATTTTAATTAAATATTTGTTTATAGGTCATTTTTACCGGAGTATAGCATAAACACCTTAGACGCCAGATCAAAAAAAAATGATAGAGAGGTATAAAATATTGTGTTTAATTATGGCTGAGATGTTAATTTCATCTCCGACAGTTTTTGCGTAGTGGTTAATTGGAAAGAACACTACAAAAACCTGGTTTTTGAAGGGCAATCAAGGTCATACATCAACTAAACTTTTTTTTTATAGTAAGCGGCGATAAGTCAACAATAATTGATGGCCACCTGGTCATTTTTGTTTGTTTACGAAATTGGATAACATAAAATGTGGTTGTAGCTCGCCATTTTGATATATATATATCATTTGATATATATATCATATATAATATTATTTTTTTTAACAATGTTACTGGACTCGACCTTCTTATATTTCCTACCAAATTTAATCCTCTTCACTTTAATAGTTGATTAATAGCTTTCTTTAGTATGTTATTTTTGCAATATGTTAATTTTACTGGGGTATTTTTCAAGGTCATAAAGCTTCAAACTGTATCAAACTCGAAGAATCGAATTTAGCATATATGCCTAATAGTTTGAGGCACATTTAAAGTTAGTGTGACAAAACGTCGAATTATTAAAATTTTTTGAAAAGAAAATAGCAAAAATCTTGTTTTTTGGGATTTTCAAAATCATTTGACCTTAAAAAGTTAATTTTTCGAAATCCTCGTCATCGGCTTGTATGGCATCGAGTATAAGCATGCCCCGGTTGCGAAAGTCGTATTTTTTATGATTTTTGGCCGCCATCTTGAAAGATGACGTCATATCAACCCCTTCTACACGGATGCAAACAAAACACCTGATAACACTTGATTGTGTGACTAAAGAGCTATCAATCCCACATAGTCACAAAACTCCTTCGTTCAAAATCCCACGGGATAGAAATTATCGACATATGCCCCTACACTAAACGTCCGAGAAAAGCAGGACAGCTAAAAGTCGTGGACTAGACATTTGGGGCTGGTTTCATTTTTGTGGGCTATTTCGGCTATTTTATTAAATAACTGCAACCAATTTATATACAGGGTTTCTAAGCAAATCCTTAGGGGGCCAAGCAGCCGTATATAAGACGCAGACAAACGGAAAAGCACATTAGGCAGAAAAGGATGGGCATGGGGTGGGTAAGTGACAACATACTACATCTTACACGTAGTAAATCCATTCCAGGTTGTTGTTTTCTAATGTTTTCCATTTTCATAAATTTAGGACTGGAATAAAAATTGTTTTTGCTCGACTTTAATACCAAACTGATGAAAGATATCGTAAAAAAAATATTTTTCGGCTTTTCATTTTGTAACCATTGTCCTTACGCACTGTTTACAGACTGGGGACTAAGATACATCCAAATGCCTAACCTAAAGCGTTCATACACGGCCGGAGAAATCGACTGAGATATTTCCGTAGAAACTTTATCACGCAAATTGGACGGGTTGACGCCTTCGAACGTCCAACCCGGGTTTTGCACTTTGATTCGAAATCAAAAAGGAGGGACAGTCAGATGTGGGGCCGTACACAAATTACGTAACGGTGATTTTACCAATTTTTGACCCCCTCCCTATGTAATGTTTTGTAACGGTTTGGCACGCCACTCCCCTAATATTACGTAACGATTTCAAGACCACTACCCCCCCCCCCCCAAAAAAAAAAACTTTTTACTTATTTTCATTCCAAATTTTCTTAGTTTCACACAAATATAAACGCTGTCGAAAACCCCCCTCCCCCCTACGTAACGTTTTGTAACCCCCCTCCCCCCTATGACCATTACGTAATTTGTGCACAGCCCCTGTAGTCCCAGTGGAGAAGGGCGAGAAAATTGATATTTTTTTCTTAAAAATTATACTCTTTAGACCGATTTCTTTGCGTTCCCGAAATTACGTAATTTTTGAAAAAAATTGTAAGCGGCGCCATTTTTATTACGGGCTTGGTTTTTCTAACATTTTTGCCTTCGGCTAATTTAATTGAAAAATTTTTGCCTGCGGCGACCATTTATCTTCCCACTTGAAACCAAGATCCCCCGTTTTAGGAAAACTGATCCCGTCTCTGTTTCTAAATTTTTTCGAATAAAAGTAGAGTATGACCATGGGGGAAATAATTTTTTTCTACGGTATGACGAAAATTTCGAGAAAGTTGGAGAAAAAAATAAAAAAAGTGGCAGAGCTCAAGTTTTTCGTAAAAAAAAACGTTTTTTGTAAAGAAACAGAGCAAAATAAATCTTTTCACCCCTTTTTGGGTGTTACAAATATTGGTAGCCCCTTATTTTTCGCTTTTACCCTCCCGCTAGTTTTGAAGAATTGGTTCGCTACATGTTTCGAGATCATGTCATAAAACACCTCGAAAATATCAAATGTAGTGTAGGGCCAGCTTTATTTAAAATCAATAATATCGCAAGTAAAGAGCTCTGCAGGAAAAACAGCGCCGTTTATTGATTTCTTTGGCTGCTAGTGCTAGCTGCATGGTTTGCCCGTTTCCGGATAGATGTCACTAGTAGAAGATAATGGAAAGAAATTTAATTAAAAGCGAAGATATTTCTTTCTAATGTTAACAACCTCACGAGTTTATCGCTCAGTATCGTAAATAATGGACCCTGCCGCCTCCTTTAAGCAAGAAAAAGCTGTGGTTTGGACCTGAAAACATCTAATTTTTAATTAGATTAGATGGTGTGGCCGCCATCTAGCGGAATTTGCAGACATCTTGTCAACGGTTATTATTGCAACTATGATTTATGCTCACAATGAAAGAGTGGCGACAATTTTTTCTCATGAAAGCAGTCCGGAGATAATAACAAACTGGCACCATTGCTCAATATACCTGTTTCTTTTGTGCGCGCAGAACTTTCTATGCCATTTCTGTTTGATCTATTGAAATCCTATGTCTAAGGAAAATCTTGGGAACCCTGTATATGCAATCAATCAATCTTAGTATCGAATGCTGGTCTTTAAATTTGGCTTTTAATAGGGTCATTGCATTTAGTAACCTCAATAAGCATTTGGACTTTAAGATACGATATGGTCATGGTGGGGAATCAAAATTCTAATCGTTTCGACGTTGGGTGCTGCACAGAGGTCAAATATTACGTCAAATTACGTAAATCCGCGACCCAAAGTTTTACTGCGCACACCAAATTTAAACTTATTAGGTAAACATTTTTTAAATGTCTAAGCAAACACACCCCAATATAATGTAGATGACAATAATCTTAGTTGGTTGTGGGTAACTGAAATAATTTACGGATTCAAAACCCTATTAATAAAACAACTCATCCTAGCAACCATACAAGATGTGATGTTGCCAGCGTGTACCGCCAGAAAGTGAGAAATCGAGTCGCTATAAAAAAAAGCGGCCACTTGGGTCGCCCTCCTGAGCTTTTTCATCAAGGTTACGTTAACAGCATGTTTATCAGACCAGACGTTAGCTTACGTTGTATAGCGCCTACTCGACGTTGCTAAGGTTGCGAGTTTTACCGAAGAGATTCCAAAAATCAGTAGATTGTTAATACGAACGGCCGAAACCAAGATAGCAAGATAGAAATACATGGTAATTAAATGTTCCGATCCAATAAACTTTACGTCTACGCCTACGTACCTCATTCGCGCGTCAATTTAAACTGACTAATAATAAAAATACAGAATGTAATGCAGATATTTTTCTAAAGGCTTTTCATGAAAGCATTTTCAAAACTAAGAACAGCTATGGTTTTTGTGTTTTAGTGCTTTTAGAAAGTTTTTAAATTTGATTAAAAATATTGTCGTTTCGAAAGCTTTTTAAGGCACAAAAGTTAATTATTATATACTACGTTTATACGAGCCCTAAACCGGTTTTAAATAAAATCGTTTTCTTCGAGGGTTTATACGTCCCTCGTTAAATGGTATTTAATGTCGGTTTAAAAAACAAAAACAAGTAAAACAACAAAGTTAACAACAGATTTTTGGGTAGACTAGGTTTGAGTATTTCTTTAAGTTGGAAACTACTCTTTAAGATCGCTTTAAAATAAAGTAGATTTAGTGCTTTAAACGGATTTAGTGGTGTTCATACGAGAACATTTTTAAACCGTCTTTAAAGCGCTTCAAAAAATCCGTATAAACAAAGTAATTTTTTTCCTTCAAAAGGAGATTACTAAAATTTAAATTTTTTTGTGAGGTTCGGATCTGTGGTAAGGGGAAGGGCTAAAAGAGGACGAGGCAAAGAAAAAACGTTTTAACACTATTTAAAAGTAACGTAAGAACGAAATTTAACTAGAACATTTTCGCATACACTGAACCAAAAAAGTCATCGTTTTTTTTTTTAAATATGTTGATCCATCCAATGTATTTCGTATATGATTTTTGGTCCGATGTAAAGTTTTATTAATATCATAATCAAGTTTACATACATTTTTTTAGCCAAAACGAGTTACTGATTTTACTGCTACAAGACGCAGTTTCAAAAAACAATTGTTACAATATAAAGGGTCTTTAAGAATGATTTTTATGAAGGCTGTTATGGAAACAAAGATTAAGATACATGTTTTCATAGCTTTTAGTTACACCTAAGAATGCATTTAGTAAAATATTGTTACGTACATACATTTCATAACCTTGTGTATGCCCGATTCATAATTTTCATAAACTTTTAAACGACAGTCGATGATCGCAATATATTAAATTTATTTAGGGCATTGTCTCCATAGTCTGTACATACTATTAATAACAACTCTCTATAAAATGTCAAGTAACATTTTTCATTGATTTCGTAACTTCCGTTTATTAAGTTCATTACTGTATACGACACTTTTTATACCTTTTCTCCGATTTTTGTCACAGTTACGTGTTATTGATGTACAAATATCTACAGGGTTCCTAAGATTTTCCTTAGGGATAGGATTTCAATAAATCAAACAGAAATGGCATAGAAAGTTCTGCGCGCACAAAAGAAACAGGTATATTGAGCAATGGTGCCAGTTTGTTATTATCTCCGGACTGCTTTCATGAGAAAAAATTGTCGCCACTCTTTCATTGTGAGCATAAATCATAGTTGCAATAATAACCGTTGACAAGATGTCTGCAAATTCCGCTAGATGGCGGCCACACCATGAGATGATCGAGGAAAAAATTAGATTTTTGCAGGTCCAAACCACAGCTTTTTCTTGCTTAAAGGAGGCGGCAGGGTCCATTATTTACGATACTGAGCGATAAACTCGTGAGGTTGTTAACATTAGAAAGAAATAACTTCGCTTTTAATTAAATTTCTTTCCATTCTGTTCTACTAGTGACATCTATCCGGAAACGGCCAAACCATGCAGCTTGCACTAGCAGCCAAAGAAATCAATAAGCGGCGCTGTTTTGCCTGCAGAGCTTTTTGCTTCCGATATTATTGATTTTAAATAAAGCTGGCCCTACACTACATTTGATATTTTCGAGGTGTTTTATGACATGAGAATTGGTTCGCTACATGTTTCGACATGTAGCGAACCAATTCTTCAAAACTAGCGGGAGGGTAAAAGCGAAAAATAAGGGGCTGCCAATATTTGTAACACCCAAAAAGGGGTAAAAAGATTTATTTTGCTCTGTCTTTACAAAAAACTTTTTTTTTACGAAAAACTTGTGCTCTGCCACTTTTTTCATTTTTTTCTTCAACTTTCTCGAAATTTTCGTCATACCGTAGAAAAAAATTATTTCCCCCATGGTCATACTCTACTTTTATTCGAAAACATTTAGAAACAGAGACGGGATCAGTTTTCCTAAAACGGGGGATCTTGGTTTCGAGTGAGAAGATAAAAGGCGCCGCAGGCAAAAATTTTTCAATTAAATTAGCCGAACGCAAAAATGTTAGAAAAACAAAGCACGAAATAAAAATGGCGCCGCTTACAATTTTTTTTCAAAAATTACGTAATTTCGGGAACGCAAAAAAATTGGTCTAAAGAGTATAATTTTTAAGAAAAAAATATCAATTTTCTCGCCCTTCTCCACTGGGACTACAGGGGCTGTGCACAAATTACGTAATGGTCATAGGGGGGAGGGGGGTTACAAAATGTTACGTAGGGGGGAGTGGGGTTTTCGACAGCGTTTGCATTTGTGTGAAACTAAGAAAATTTAGAATGAAAATAAGTGAAAAGTTTTTTTTTTGGGGGGGGGGGGGTAGTGGTCTTGAAATCATTACGTAATATTAGGGGAGTGGCGTGCCAAACCGTTACAAAACATTACATAGGGAGGGGGTCAAAAATTGGTAAAATCACCGTTACGTAATTTGTGCACGGCCCCACATCTCACTGTTCCTCCTTTTTGATTTCGAATCAAAGTGCAAAACCCGGGTTGGACGTTCGAAGGCGTCAACCCGTCCTATTTGCTTGACAAAGTTTCTACGGAAATATCTCAATCGATTTCTCCGGCTGTGTATGAACTCTTTAGGTTAGGCATTTGCATGTATCTCAGTCCCCAGCCTGTAAACAGTACGTAAGGACAATGGTTACAAAATGAAAAGCCGAAAAATATTTTTTTTACGATATCTTTGATCAGTTTGGTATTAAAGTCGAACAAAAACTATTTTTATTCCAGTCCTAAAGGTATGAAAATGGAAAACATTAGAAAGCAACAACATGGAATGGATTTACTACGTGTAAGATGTAGTGACAACATCGCCCCATGCCCATCCTTTTCTGCCTAATGTGCTTTTCCGTTTGTCTGCGTCCTATACACGGCTGCTTGGCCCCCTAAGGATTTGCTTAGGAACCCTGTATAAGAAATTAATAAACGCCTGTTATAAATACTATGTATGATATTTTTTTCATAGTGTATTATAAGAAAAATATATAAATCTTCTGCTGCTAGATTCAGAGTGTCCCAAAAATCCGAGTCCACCCTATCCAAGACCAATAAAGGCAGAGAAGTAAACTTTCACATAATTATGTTAATAAAAGAGTATATTTTTGGATGCTAATCGTCCCGTCAGTCATTAAGGGGAAATTTAAATAGAGCTTTTAAATTTAAATAAGACCAATAAGTTAAACAATAAAAAGGAAAACGGTGGTTCTTTGTCTAACTCGTTGCTTTTACTTAAAATTTTTTGTCACTTTATTTAAACACCGTTTTTGAAAACACAAGGAAAAGCTCTATTGAAATTTTTCAAAAATATACAGGGTATCTCACAAAAAATTAAAATAAACTGGAAGGTGCACATCATAATTTAGAGGCAAAATCTCCAAATCACTAACCAAATCTAAGGAAATTTCAGCAACATTTAAAATGTTGGGGTTTAAGGCGATGTGTTGTTTACCCGTGAGAAGATAGTTCCGGTGACTTTTTAGCACTTTTTTCAACTAATACACACTTTTTGTTAATTTTAGTAAGTCTTAAAAAAAATAACAATAATAGCAAAAACACAAAAACTAACAAAATTCCCTCCCTACCTTAAATCGCAAAACCTGCCACGACAAATCAATAACATTTTTGGCCTGGTTGTCAGATTGTAGGCATTAAATTTCCTAATTGATTTAAAAAAAGAAAAACATAATCTTCTTAAATGTAATTTTTGAAATAGGAAACAATTATTTTAGATTGTACAGGGTGGGCTAAATTCGCTGGGATTTAGAGGTTATGGGTACTTCTAGGCAAGATAGCCAAAAAATAGTATATAAATGTCCTGGGTTCAATTTTTGAGACAAGCTTAAATACGAAAACTGCATCTCGATATGTTAAGAGGTTTTTGAGATACTGGGACTTTTTGAAAAGTCTGCATTTTGTTATTTATGGGAAATTGTTTTCATGGAAAAAGCTTTTTTACAGACATTTTGACAAAGAACTCAACTGTTAAACTGAAATTTTCCTATCGCATTTAGTTTGGTATTTTTCTTATGGAATGACCTTTTTCTTTCTTTGATTTTTAAATCAGCATAAAATTCCCTTTAAAATGCTATATCACACTTTATGTTTTATTTTTTTATTTTTTTTAATACTTTTATTTTTTCGATATTATTTATTTTTTTAATTATTATCTTTTAAACTTTTTTAACGTAAATTTTACTATAAAGTAAAATTAGAAAGAAGAAGAAAAAATACATAAAAATAAAAAAATACAAAAAATAAAACACAAAGTGTGATACATCATTTTAAAGGAAATTTTATACCGATTTTAAAAATCAAATAAATAAAGAGTCATATGTAAGAAAAATACTATGACTTTGGGTTGTATCTCAAAAACTGGATGTGAAAAATCCAGTTAGAAAGTTAAGTTCTTTGTTAAATTGTCTTTAAAAAAGCTATTTACATCAAATCAATATTCCTATAAATAACAAAGTTATAGACCCCATACCAAAAAGCATTCTTTTCAAAATGCCCCCGTAGCTCGGAAATGGTAAGACATATCAAGATGCAGTTTTCACACTTAAGTTTGTCTCAAAATTATAGCCCAGGACCTGCATACTATTTTTTGCTCGTCTTGCCTAGAAGTACCCAACATCCCCAAATCCCAGCGAATTTAGCCCACCCTGTATTACAAGTGCAAAAAATTAATTTAAATATCAAGCCCATAACAAATGCGGCCTTGAACCAAACCGAGTCAGAGCAGAAAGTTTGCCCGCGTATCGTGTGCGCACGGCTTGTCACTACTCCAGAAAAATCCAATAGAAGCTATCCCCACTGCTAGGTTCTCTGTGGCGTGCAGATCTAATACACCGGCAGCAGCAGTATGCTTGCTTTAGTGTGCGTCAAGAGGTCGTTGAACCTAAAATGCATCGCGGATGGTCGCGTGTTTAAACGGCTATCAGTGGGTACGTGCGTCGTGTGATATGGAAAGCAACACGGACTTGGACATGCAAAGAGATACTTTTTTGTAACATCTGGTTATGCGAAATTTTTCCAATCCCTCGTTTGGTTATGGAGATATTAGTGTGCAAAGTTTGTTTGTTGTTTTTTTTTAGTAAACTATAATGGGTGTCATCAATAAACTTTTATTTTTTAGTCTTAAACAATTTTTTTGTTTTTTGATAGTAAAGGTATTTATTTTTTTCAATTTATAAACAAGATATATTAGGTGGCACAAAACACATTCCTTGCATTTTATTCGGAGACAATTTTTTACAATATCATTCCTAACAGATCTACATATCTCATCCCATCTCATCTGCGGATTAATATTCAACCATATTTTTGTGCTTTACATTCTTTTTGGATCGCATAATTTGACACTAGGCTTAGGGCCACGTAACGATATAAAAACCTATTTGCGGATTGGTTTAACGATTCCATTTTTATTTTTTTTATAGGTCTAGATTTATGGATTGAGGAATCTTTTCAATATTTTATTTGCTTCTTCAGGGCTATTCAAGACGTTGGCATTTCAAAAAAAGGACCTTTCATTAATAAGATCCCTCAACCCATAAACCAACACCTTAAAAAAAATAAAAAACTATTTTTTAAAACATGTAGAAAAGTTTTAAGAGTCCGGTCTTTACAAAATTCGACGTGCGGGGAATCCGCCCATACAAAGCAAAGATTTCGGCCATCCTCTTCTTTTCTCGGCACCGGTGTGATTTAGTCAAAAGGATATAATTACAGCGGCGTGCGCTGAAATTTCAAGTAAGGAAAGCAATTTTTAAAAACTTACCCTATTTGTAATGCAATTCGACTTTTCGATCATTTTTTGCAAGTTAGAAATGAAGTCATCCTAAAAATGTGGATACTCTGAAAAGTGTTGGAGAAGTTTAGTTTCAATAGACAAAAGCGATATTAGCGAAAGTATCTCACCTCTTGAATGTCTCACAAATTTAAACGTTTAAGCGTTGAAAATCTCTATATTATTAAGACACACACCACTTACTTACACACAATCTTCTTACTTCACTGTCCAACATTTTTAGCATTATTCCCATCAGCTGAAGTTGACGGTATTTGCATGTCCAAGTTCATATTGTCTTCCATATCGCACGACACACGTACACTGCACACACCGATGCCTTCACATAACTGTTTTTTATAGCGACGAGAAATCTTCATAACTGGCCTCTGGTGGTCTGCCGAATGTGCACGATTCATCCTCTCTTGAGGACGCCTACGGAATAAAACCATACGCTGTAGATTTGGTCGAAATAAAGGAACCATTCTCCGGAATATAACGTCACTAATTCGCCGTTCATTATTTTGGTCTCTTAGGTACGTTCGTCTTCGTGTTTAATTTTTAGATTCGTTCTTATCATATCATGTCCCTGGTTCCATTTATCTACGTGTTGTATCATTTCTTTGAAGAGGTTCCGTATGGTCATATTCTCTATCTGTAGATCGTGTCTTGTTGTTTGTATGTTCTTCCTCATCTATTCTTTGACAGTACCGACATATGTCGTCCGTCTTCTCTGTTCGCTTTGTGTATGTCCTAAAACATCCATGGCCCGTTATATAGTAATCTATTTTTTTATGTTTGCAGTCTATCCATGTTTTAATGTCCGGAATAATTCTTTTCGTCCTCACCTTTCGGTATTTCGGTTCCATCTTGCTTGCCAGAATGCCAGTGTTTTCTCTTTTCCAGTTACTTTGTTTTCTTCACTAAGGCCATTTTTATCTTTATAAACAATTTCTTTGACAATTAGGTCTATAGGCGGGATTCCAGTTATAAACTAAATAGCTTCCGTTAATATCGTTTAGTAGTCGCAGGCTATTCTTAGTTTTCCGTTGTATTCTTATCAGCATGTTTTTGGACTTCTTTGTGCGGAGTACTGGACTCCATATCACTGCATCATATTGAATGGATTACACTGTAGTTGAGAGATTCTCTCTCTTCTGTTATTTGTCTTTTTAGGGGTTCCTTCTATATGCTCTCCGAATTTCTGGTTTTCACCGATGTGGATTCTAAGATATCCTACGCTCTTTTTCGGTTTCATGAGGACTCCATTTAGTTGAAATCCAATGTTTTTCCGGTCTCTTTTCCCGCTTAATATAACGGCTTCGTTTTTTTCTTGTGCTAAGTGTAGGTGCTTGTTTGTCATCCATTCGTTAAAAAGTCTTGTTGCCTCGTATCCTACTATGTCCACGCCCCTAGGGAGTTTTAGTCTAAGTATGGGGTCATAGTATATATTCCAGATTAGGGCACTTGGGGGCTGCCTGCTGATGTTTTAACTTCATTTTATTCGTTATTAGTATGCCTCGTTCTTTAAAATAGCTAATTACTGTATTTATAAGATATTGGAGTATACGAGGGTCTGTGAGCGCTTCTACTACTTTCAGTCATGAGTCCGAGTTAGAAGTATTTCTAACATCCAGCGCTATTAGGACTACCCACTCACTCCTATTCTTGTTAGGATTTTTTCCGTTTGCTATTTCTAATACCTTTTTTACTGCGTTCATAGTAGCTTTGCCTTTACTAAACACGTATTGTAGGGGAGACAAACCTCCATTTGTCTCCATTTCGTAATCTATTCTGTTTTTATATCAAGTGTTCATATCGTGAGAAAAAAAGAAAAAAGCAAAAGTCCAGAATAAGCTTCATAAAATGTATTATTTCACAAGACGCGTTTCGATTTTAAAAAAATCATTTTCAAGTATGGCACAGCAAACAAAAATCCATAATTCTAAGGTAAAATCTTCGAGACACAAGTCATAAAAAGAAAACATACTAAACAAACAATGTAAACTAACGCACCCTAACAATGAATTATAATAAATGATGAATTATAAAAAAATTATGATTTCCTCACGATGTTTGAACAGCTTCGCCCCGGAGAAACTTACCATTCTATAAGTGTTCATATGTGCAATCGTGTTAATTAGGCAGAGCGGCCTATATGAGTTTGCAGCATCGTATGGTTTTTCGTTTTTGTGCAAATAACCCACTTCAATGATAGCATCCACGCCCGCCTAATGCCCGTGTGCACAGGTTTGACTTGACATGTAAGCCGAGCTTAAGCTTTAGTTTTGGTGTGCAATGGTGTGGAATATCATGTAAGTGGCACTTAAGCTGCAGTTAAGATAAGCCGTAGAATTACTTCGGCTTAATCGCATTTTGAGGTTATGTGAGCTATTTTTTGATTATGTTTTTAAACAAAAGTCATTAATCAGATTATAACTGTTCCGTTTCCTTAATAGTGGTCTGTGCTTAAAATGGAACTTCTTTGGGATGACAAAGAAGATGAAGAATTAGACTTTGTAATTAATGGAATACCTACCAAGAACGATGTTTCAAAGAATGAGATGAAGATACCTTTTACAAAAGGTTTAAAGTGTCAAAAAAAATGATGTTTTTTTCGCTAAGCGAATATTTCACCTTTTTTTTCGCAAATTCGTTGCAAAGAAACTGAAAAATCCGTTGGGTTGGTCTGGTGGTGTAATAATTAGTACGTTTTTACATCGTATTCAATACGTACTGAAAATCAAGCATCTTGTTCTTCATATATCACGCTTTTTGTCGGAACAGAGAATATGCTCTAGGAAAGAAAAGGAAGACAATCTTTAGGTTTTATAGTTAACCAATTATAGTAGTTTTATTTGCCTTTTCCTCCATACATTCTACAAAAATGCAGATAACTGCCACGTTGCCAATAATTTTCTTACTTTTTCCAAGTGGAACATATTCGGAAATTTTGCAAACCAAGTAAATCTCAAGGGTCACCCTCAGTTCAAGCGGCACTTGAAAAAGTGGAAGAAGTAAGGGGATGTGCTGCACACGGGCATAAAGCGCGCGACCGCGACTCGATGCTCGATTCAGTCAGCAGGTTCAGTGACCTCTTGGAGCACACGAAAGCAGGCTTAGTTGAGAACGGGGTTGAGCGGGCATACTGCTGCTGCCGGCGTATTATAGCTGCATGTAGACTTTTTAATACATACTAAAGTAATTGTTTCCTATTTCAAAAACTGCATTTCAGAAGATGATGTTTTTCTAAAGGAAGCCCTCATTCTCTTGCTCCCATGGACTGCAAGCGGCTGTCCCCAGCCCATTAAACATTGGTTTTATAGCCCCACAAAGTTGGATATGGAACAGTGAGTTGGGGTAATTCCAAAAAATTAGTTGTGCAGTGATTCCATCTCGGGTCTGTTCTTATATGTAACCACGGCTCTGGGTTGGAAGGGGGAGAATCAAAGATGTGTTACGAAGTAGTCAGGTTCCTTTTTTAGATGAAAAAAATCTTTGACAAATAACAAAATATATAATAATTTTTATAGATGTGATAGACAAGTTTTGTAATCAGATTTGGCTTTAGCGTTAGCGCTTTATCCAGGATAAAATGCTCTAGTTTCACTCGCGAACTAAAACTGTTTTTTTTTGGGTAGTGTAATCTTACACCCTTCCTATATGTTTTATAAAGTGAATTTTTACACTGTAAAACAATTATTACCTCAGGATGGATTTCCTGAAATCTAAAAAGGCGTTTTTTGTTTTTTTCTGGTAAAATACTTGCCAAAATGTTTTTTATCATTTACTTAACCTTCTTTCTTCGTCATTATAGGTCATTCTTTCTTTCTCCCCAAGAGCATGCAAAATATTCATATATAGCTACATAGCTACTATACGGAGCAATAACGCAGCTATAACAAGCGAATATAGCTCTTGTCTGATCTTATGTGTTCGAAATAAATATACAAAGAACGAAGTCTCTTGGGACATGCTTCTTTGTGTATGGAGGCTATCTGAAATCCGCTACATTATTTATACTAGAAAAGTCCAAAAATTAAAACAAAAAACTAGCAAGCGCACAGCCCTTATTTTTTTTATCATTCCTTGTCCCCTTAAAATCTTGTTTATTTTAAAGAAACGAATAAAATTAAATGTGTTTATTTGAAAAGAAAATTACCTTTTTTGATGCTAATTTTAAAAGAATTGAGTTGAAACAGTTAAAAGAAACAATTGAAAATAAATAAACTTTTTGAAAAATAAAATTGTTTACTGCTATTTAACTCCAAAACAATATATTGGGTGATTTTAAAGTTTTTTTTATTCGCTGATGAACTTGTCTTCGCCGGACGTTAGGGCGCCATCAGAAAGATATTTAGGTAGTATATTTAAAAGCCCACAATTTTAATATATCCACCAAGTTGTAACGATTTTTTTACTTTTCTTTGTTTTAGTGGGTATAAAAATTAAATAATTAATGAGATTGGGTTGCTTCACTTCGAGAGCGCCAGAGGGAGCTATAGTCACCCCAACTTTTTTACCCTTTCTCCAGTTTGTGACGTGTGATTTGGTGTGATGTCTTAAATTTCTAAAATTTTACCTGCACCGCTATGACTTCATTATTTGTTAGAATATTAGTGTAATTTTAAGCATTTTTTTATCAATATTCAAAATCTGCATTTTTAGTATAGATTTAAACTTTTCCCATAAATTTCTCTTCTACCCCTTATGCTTAATAATTTTATCTTCTGCCGTTTATTTATTAGTCTACAATTAAGTTTAGTTTTGTCAATAAGAATTGTTAATCTTGGACAATAAAGCAAGTCTACCACTACTATAGTCCAATGTTTTGATGAACGGGTTGACGTCATTTTTGTTGTGTCAATTTGAAGTAACAGTTGACACAATCAACGACATGATTTTTTACATATTTATTATCGCTGTCTAAAACAATGTATCAAATAAAGATCCAAAAAAATGATGTCAGTACGCTCATCAAAAAATTGGACTTTACTCTTATAATTTTCTTAAAATTTTCGTTTGCTTCACGATTATGATATGGTTTTGGCAAACAATCTATATACACCATCCCTTTTTCGTATCTAACCCAATCTACTTTTCCAAAAATATTTTACAAAATTTTTAAAGAATTTTTTATTTTTTGCCAAAATTTTGGCCTGCGGCGCTATAACATTTTCAGTGCAATTTTTACTACAAGTTGCTACAATTTTGCCCAGTTTTAATAATTTTTTCGTCAACAACATTTCAAACGCGTAAAAAATGCGTAACAGCCTAATTTTTTTCAAAATGTTTGCCTGCGGCGCATTTAAGACTTAATTTTTTAAAAAAATTTGCATTACGACTAGATCCGCCCTTTCTTTTCAAAATAAGTATTTTTGTTTCGTACACCTTCAGTTCAAAAGCTCATACCCTCCACTTTGGGTTGGAGTTGGTTGATTTTTATTATTTATTTTTATTAAATGACGAAACCTCCCCCCTTCCAGAGCCGATTTCTGGCTACGCCAATGCGTACCGTAAGCGTCCAATCAGATTAGATTTCATAACGTTTCTTGTTCAAAACTTCTTTAATAAAAAGTTACCGTGATTCAAAATTTAAAACTTTATTTTGCTGTCATAATGTAGCGTTTTGTTAGAAGTAAAAAATGAGTAGAGAGTAGAGTAGAGTATCTTTATTGACTACGTTTTGTATATAAACACACAATTGCAGCAGGTCAGAAAAAAAAAGAACAAACAAAGATTTGTAAAACATAGATACACAGGGCATAAAATATAAAATTACACTAAAAAATTCGAACAAAAAACCGTCAAAAGAACACGCGCCGATTAACAAAAAAACAATTTTAACGGAATTCTTCCAAAAACTCTTTGATATTGTATATACCTTTTTCAGTTAAAATTTGCTTAATTGCATATTTGAATTTATTATTGGACATACTTTTAATATTGCTTGGGAGTTTATTATATATATCGACACGTGGAGAGTTTTTGAATGATTTTTTCAATCTTAAAAAACTTGGTCTAATTAAATTTGCTGATCTTGTATCATAGTTGTGAAAATTTGAATTTGTTTCGTAAGTATGTTTTTGTTGATGTACTTCTATAAGTGGGTAAAGAATATACAGTGAAGGTAGTGTTAAACTTTTAAGTTTAATAAAATAAGGTTTACAATGTTTCCGATAGCCGATATTGCAAATAGCTCTTACAGCTTTTTTCTGTAACCTGAAGACTTCAATTGCATTTGTAGAGTTTCCCCACAAAGCCACACCGTATGAAATATGCGAATGAAACATAGCATAATAAGAATTTATTAAAGTTTTTGCGTCAATAATACTCTTCAACCTACGAATTAAATACACGACTGACGATAGTCTGCCCTTAAGTGTCTCAATGTGCGGAGTCCAGGTAAGAGTACTATCCAATGTGATACCTAACAGCATGGCACTACTAGGTTCTATCTCAGTAGATGTTCTAGTTGAAAAGAAAATATTTTGTGTTTTATCTCTATTTAATTTTAGACAGTTTTGGGTAAACCACATCTGTGCTTTTTCCATCAGCTGACTGCTTTTATTCCTTAAGACGTTCAATGTTGTTATGTTTACAAGACATGGAATTATCATCCGCAAAAGTTCTACATTTATCTAGGGAAAGAAATGGGAATAGGTCGTTGATGTAGATGATGAAGAGTAGAGGACCCAACACCGATCCTTGGGGAACTCCACTCTCAATGAAACTTTTTATAAAAATACGACGAATCGCGATCATTATTTTGATTCAAAAGGAGGTCAAAATTAAAAAACGTGATATATATAGTCGACTAAACTCTAATAAATCGCATTTTTCACATTAATTCAAAAGTATTTTTCTATTTTCCTTTTTATTTTAAATGTGATCTTGCAATGCAATTTAGCACGTTAAAAAGGAGCAGAAAAAACCAATTATACGCACAGAGAAAGAAAAACTGGATCTTAGTGGGCTGAGATTTTATCTCGTGGGATCAGGTGCTGATGTATACAGGGTGAGCCAATAATACCTTTCAATGGGTTCGAATCACACGCGGTTGATACCGCAACATATAAACCTAAGTTCTAGCTAAGATATGTTGATTATACTTTTATTGTCTTGACCGGGAATGGCCAACAACTTCCAGAATTTCCTCACCACCTAAATAACATAAGACCCACGATTAAATTCACAATGAAGTTGGAGTAAAATTGTCAAGTTCCTTTTCTTGATGTACTTGTTAAACGAGTAGAAAGTGACATCAGAACAACAGTCTATCGTAAACCCACTCACACAAGACAATATTTAAATCAAGTTCCAAATCATTCTGCTAGAACGAAAGGAAGCATAAATTAGTAAAAATTCTAATAACTTGGAAATCTAAATAAGAAACATTAAGAAGAATCTGCAGCAAAATGGTTACAAGCTTAAACTTATAACCGGTACTATTTCTATATTTTAGCAAACAGGACAGAGATTACAACAAAGCGGAGAACCAACAAATAAGAAATGCATTTACCAAGTTCCTTGACATAGGCGAAACAAAAAGACCGCTATCTGTTAGGCTTAAGGAACATTAGACGAATACCCAAAGAGCTGAAACAACCAAATCAGGAATCGCCAAACATACCTGGTCAAAACAACACCGAATAAAGTGGACAGAAGCAAAGGGCAAAGGTTTTGCCCAAGGAGTGCCTGTCATTGAAAGGAGCGAAAATTCCTTGAAGCTGCCTTTATTGGGCAGAATCAGGGTATTTTCAGTAAATCAAGTGTTGAAATTTAAAATATTTGGAAGCCCCTTTTTCCACAGAGCCAACTTCTTAAACTTCATGGTTGAGTGATTTCCCATAGTATATAAGAATACGCTCATTGATTGTACTGATCGAAACATCGCATATAAATAAATTATAGAAAATGTCCGAAATACAGAGTTAACTTCAATAACTTTAAAATTTTGGAATGAGCTTATTTTATGATGCTTATGATGAACAAAAAAAATGTTAATTCTTACTAAAATGATTACGCTAAATTTAAAAATGTTTTGACGTCTGTCAAAATGGCGATCAAGTAATTTGTGAATTTTCACTTTTTGTTAAACTAATACTGGGTTTTTACTATGTTGAGGATATCGAATTGAAAACCGTAAGAAGGTGACAGTTTTTTAAACTTCTATTTAATACCATGAAGAAAACTTCTGGTGAGTTGACATATATTTACGATTGAGGACTTAAAATATACTAAACCAAGGTAGCTAAATTCAAAAATATCATTTATTTTGACACCTGTCAAACCCCTCTTCTCTAAAAACCCAAAATTCATCAATTGTTTATTAACCATTTGGCATGGTTTGACAGGGCGCAAAATAAATGATATTTTTGTATTCAAAAACCTCGATTTACTAAAGTTCAAATCCCCACCCGTAAATATACAGACCGCTTCAAGCTACTACGAACATAGGGGGAATCAAGTCCAATTTACTCTCCGTGCCGTACGACCGAGGTGGATTCGAAGCACGCTTCAGTGTTATCTTTTGGAAATTCATTTTGTTTTTATTATTTTGTTTTATTTCTGCCTTGCTCGAGAAACAGATGGGTAAGTTTCTAATTGAAATAATACATTTTTAAAACTAAAAATGGATGTCTACGAAGTTGCCGAAAAAGTGCAGATGGTCAAATGGTCAAATCGTCATAACCCAACACACGTTCGATATTGGTCGAGGGAAAATTTGCATTTGTATTTTGACGTAAGAACACAGTATCCCCAAAAACTAAATGTTTGGGGGGGGGTATTGTAGGGGAACACGTAATTGGGCCATTTTTTATTAACGGCAATTGCAATTTGAATGGTCCTAGATACTTGGATCTACTGCAGCAGCACATTATTCCAACTGCTAGGCAGTTGTTAGGTGTAAGATTTGGTGAAACATGGTTTCAACAAGATGGTTGTTCCGCTCACAATGTCTGCCTTATTAGGGAATATCTTGATAATGTATTTCCTAATCGGGTTATAAGTACACGGGGAACTATTTTATGGCCAGCTCGATCTCCCGATCTTGCTCCTAATGACTTCTATCTGTTTTTGAAGAAGCTTTTCAAATTATCACCCCTAACATGCTTGGAAACCTTAGAAGGGGTTTTTATAGTAGGCTCGGATATTGTCTAGCCGAGCAAGGAGGACTTTTCGAACATTTGCTTTAATTTTTTTTTGACTGGGAGAATCTTTTTGGTTTTTAGAATGTATTATTTTATTTTGAGAACTTGCTTTTATTTTGTTTCTCCTTATTATTTTCATTGTAACACGTCGTCACTGATAAATCTGAGCAGTTTACAATAAAACGCTCTTATTTATCAGTGACAAAAAATAAGAAAATTACGTTATAAAAATTTGCGTATTTATTGACCAAATTCCGGTTTCATTGACTACGCTCCACACAGCACCGTGGTTAGAGGCGTACTAAATACAAGGCGAAAGGCGGCGAACGGCAGCGAATGGCGATCGGAAACCTGAGTGTTGGTTGCTTCACTGATAGGCGTGCGGTGTCTCTGCATGTACGTACACTGGCAAATTAGACTTCTTCCGCCCTATGTTCGCAGTAGCTTGAAGCGGTCTGTATGCCATCTAGTAGTTTCCCCATGACAGTAAATGACAATTAAAACAACTGAAGCTTTTGGTTATGGTATTCAATTTCAATTGTAGTAATTTGATATCGTAGTAATTAAAGTTAATCAATGTAAAAACAAAATATTGTTTTTTTTTAAAGTCAACATTTACAACTGATTTATTTGCCATTTTGACAGGATTTGACAAATGTTAAGATAAATATAATTTTTAAATTCAGCGTGATCATTTAAACAAGAAATAATGCTTGTGTTGTTTATGTCGGTGATCATAAATGTGATATTAGGTTATTATTAAGATACGGCCGTACTGGCTAGTGCCTACTTAGCGCCGCTCTAAAATGTGCAAAATATAGAATTATTGAACTAGCAAAACTATGACGAAACAGCTTTATTTATAACCTACAAATAGATGCTGGCTGTTTTCGAAGTTCTGTGACTTTTTTTCACAAGCAGTGGTCTTGGTGGAGGGTGGGGATGAGGACCTGGAGAGACCCGGTAAATCTTTAGTTATTGTAAGGTTATAAACAAAAAAATTACATTTTGTTTCCCTAAACTAAAACCACAGAGTACCGAAACAGGCGAATTGTGGTGAAAGACTGAAGCCAAGAAGCTTTTATCATGTAAACTGTTATCAAAATAAACAATGCGACTTGGAAATCACCATGCATTAAATAAATAGTTCTGAAGGAGCTTAATGACAAATATATATTTAAAATATAACATAGTTGAGCAATGTAAAGTTTGCTATCCATTAAAAGCAAAATAGCTCCCTCAACACCGCTTACGAATTGACCTGCTTGAAACACGTAGTCCAGAATTTTGGTATTATTTGTAGACCACTGAGGCGCGTGAGCGGGAAAAACAAATGGTTTTATTTTACAGATATTAGGGACTTTTTGAAGGTTTATACTAGACACTTACAGTCGGATATACTAAGATCTAAAATAGTACCCCGCACAGGTTTAAATATTTACACTGCCCAGAAAAGACACAAAGTTATTGATTATTTCGTGTTGTTAATTTAAAATATCACTGAAAAACTGCCTTTTTTCTCAAAATATACTATATTTTAGGAGAAAATGCCCTAAAACTAATTTTTTTTGACAGGTTTTAAAATGGCACATGGTGAATACGCCAAAAATTGAGGTTATAAAGGTAGTAAGAGGTAATAAGTTCATTTATAATTTCCCTAAGTAACCGTTTTTACAACAATTAATTTTACCTTACCCCAAGTTGTTCATTAATCAATAAAACACCTCCAATTTTGACCAGAAAAACACCATATTTTGAATCTGTTTTTAGCACAAAAAATATATTTATGAGGGCACTACGAGGCAAAACAAACATAAGTGAAGGTCACTGATTATGCATGAAAACCTGCTACCTATTTATTTATTTAAAAACTGAAATTAAAACATTGAGTTTATCTAAAAGCTTCATTAAACAAAGCTTTCCACTGAAAGCTCACACTCAAAGTTGCAGTTTTTATCGGTACTTCGCTAATGGCCATTTTGTCATGTTCTACCAGAGAACCGGACACCGTCCAGAACGCATCAGTGAATGATCGTTGGATTCAGGTCTGTTTTTAGCCGCATTTGTTTACATGATCTCCTGTGATGAAATATTTTTGTTTGTGGTTTCCGATTGCGATGGGTTTGTGGTTGTAAAATATAATAACGCCAACTCAACAGAGTGTTTGCTGTTTAGATCCCCCCTAGGGTTAAAAAAAAACTCTTTTAAATTGAAATTTTCTTCTTAAATCCAATAAAATGTTATGTTAAGAGAGTCTTCTCTAAAAAAAATAATTAAAATAATTCTTATAAATCAAACTATATCGAAAACTGAAGGAAGTTAGCAGAAAATGCCTAAAATCAACAATTTCACTTTAACTCAGAGCCTGACTAGAATAGGTTAAACCCTTTTAGTAAATCCCACTGTTAAAGTTGCACAAATAAAGCTTAATCGACAAGGAAGGAAATAGAAGTGGTTACGTTGTACGTTGTAAGTACAACCTTAACTCTTTTTTTTAGGGCTCTACGATAACAACAAGCAAAAATAGCGTACCAACTTCAAGTATCTAATATCGCTTATTTACGCTTTACAATATCGATAAATTACGGAAACGAAAATTTTAGTTTTTAACACGGATTGCGCAATTGCGTTTGTGACGTAGGCGCTCGCTAGAAAAGGATTTTTGAAAATTTTGCTTCTAACCCACAAATAGAGGTTGAAATTTTAAAGTGTCTCAGAAACGAAAACGCGCAGAAGTCTGAAAATTGATATGTAGATTCTACTAATAAAATAAGTAAACACGTGTTTTGACATTTTTGAAGTTTAAACTGGAGGTGGAGAAATAGGGGTAATTCCATTTCGAAGGGGGTAAAGGGATCTTCTGTATCTCAGAAGAAAAAATTCACAGAGGTTTAGAATTTGGTATTATAGACTCTATATAATAAAATAGATGGACACATGTTTCAGCGTTTTTCTACCAACCCCCTATTAATACAGGGGGATTATCCCTCATATTTGATAAAAATTTTGATCGGTTAAAACATGGATTTTGGGTATCAAACTGAAAGAAATGAAATAATGCTGAAATCAAAAAAAGTTATTTTCTATTAACTCTTGCAATTTTTTATTACCTGTGTCCCCCTTCCCGATCCCATATTTAATGAAAATATTGACCGACAAAACTAAGGGTTGTGTGGTATCAAACAAAAGGAAATAAAGTCCGGAATTACGAGAAGTGTTTCTTCTATTATTTTTGCGATTTTCTGTTACCCCTCTCCTCCGCCCTCCCCCGACTATGTTCGATAAAAACAATGAACTGTTGGTCTTTTTGTTTCGAATTTTGATGCGATATTCACTGCTGAATTTTTTGGAGTCTTGTGTAGGACATAAGCTTCATCAAAAGCGGTTTACGGGAATAAAAGTTATAATCATTTAAGGTAAGAAAAACGGGCAAAAAAGGGATAAAAGCTAGTTTTAAATTAAAAAAAACAAACATATTTAATCAATAAAATAAGGTGAGGGAAGAAGGAAAAAAAATCAATGAGTAAGATATTTTTAATTGAGTAGATGAGGAAACATTGCAAAGAAAACAGCTTTGCAACATCGACAAGCATAAAATTGTGATTTAATCGATGTGATTCGGAGATTTTTTTTATATAAAATTTTTATAAAACAACAAAGTGAATCTCGTGTCCGCAAATAAAAATTAAAGTAACACTCTGGCATATCGGACAAAGCGTTTTTGTTTCTCACTTCATTACGACCAGGCCTCCAATGTCTAATGAATAATTCAGCCACTTACAAACCTGTTTCTTCCTTATTAGGAATCATCAGGGAGTCATAGGATTTTACCTGGCAGTTGAAGCTACACAGCACACCTCTCGAATTTAAAACAAAAAGTTTGTTTATTTCGAATAAACCGAGAAACAAAAACATCAAAATTGAAAAGTGCAGAAGACCGTAAATACAGAATCCTGTACCTTTCAGCAGGTTATAAAGAAGAAACGTGTAAAAGTATAAGGTCACTGTAACATGACTCTTAAAAAGAGCTAACGTTCGCAGCAGCACCACCCACAATTGGAGCATCATACCACGTGTCCTTAACTTTAAGGCCTCAGCAAGCAATCGCTCCGGAGGAGGCTTGTTGCGCAAAGCGAATCTCGTGTCTGCAAATAAAAATTAAAGTAACACTCGCGGCATATCGAAAGTCATGTTATAGTGACCTTATACTTTTACAGGTTTCTTCTTTATAACCTGCTGAAACGTACAGGATTCTGTATTTACGGTCGTCTGCACTTTTCAATTTTGATGTTTTTGTTTCTCGGTTTATTCGACAGGTGGCGCACCCAGGTAGTTCGTCTCCTCGGATTAAAAACTTTTTGTTTTAAATTCGAGAGGTGTGCATGGTGCCTGTGTAGTTTCAACTGCCAGGTACAATCCTATGTCCCCCTGATGAGAAACAAAAACGCTTTGTCCGATATGCCACGAGTGTTACTTTAAAATTTTTATATCAAAAGTGAATTGTAATCATAAAAACAGTTCGTTTACTTTAACAGATAAACCGCAAATCAAAGATTAACAAAATTTAGCACAGCGGAGGCTTCTGGTATTCCCCACAGACCATTCGCGTAGTTTTCGATAATTTTTACCGTGAATAAAAAATTTTTAGGATACATGAAATTATGTAAAAACACTTAAAATTATGCAAAATCTGTGAAACGGTTCCGGGATAATGCATTAAACTTTCACCGTACAAATTTTGATACAAATTTGATTAACAGTTGTTTAGATTAAGTAATTGGAGGAAGTGCATTTTTTATTCAAATTCACCCTTAATCAGGACATTTTTTTGTGTATAATGTAACAATAAAAACTTTGAAAAACAATGAAAATAATGTTATAATCAGGTTTGGTCCTGGGCGAGACTCGCGTCCAGGAGAGTTTTTGCTTATTACTATAATGGGTCAAAATATGTAATACAATAATAACTTTTAAAAACAAAAAAAATCATGGTTGGCCGTCGAATACCACAGGCGAAAAGTCTGCTCACAAGAGTTATTGGCTCTGCGTTTTTTCCAGGCTAACTTGATTGCGAGATTTATTATCGCTAGGGCCCGTATTCTTCAATTTCGGGGAAGGGAATGCTCCCCCACTATTCTGTCTGTTTTAGCCATATAACTATGAGATACTATAAAGGCCCAGCTCGTGTATTTCCCTATGATAAAAAGCGTCGCGGAAACCCCTGTGAAATACCAAGTTGGCCATTGCCAATGGATTAAATACGGGCTGCAATGCGACTGCGTCAGCTGGAAGTGCGCTGAACGAGAAATGAGGTGATTCGACGTTACAAACTCGCACAGGCTCAGATCGAGCCGTCTTTAGCCCATTGGCCATTAGCACTAATGACTTTGTTCGTGAGCGTTTTTGCCGTCAGTTTGTTCTCCTCAGGAGAGCAAAATCGCTCACAACTAATGCCATTAGTGCCAAAACTGACAAACAGGTGACAAAAAAATGAGAATTCGGCGAATCAGTTGCGTTTCTAATTGCCGGGAGCACTGCATTCCTCGAAATAAAAGAACACGGACCTAGGACTTTGTTTTGTAAAATTCAAGGGCAGGGCTTTTACAGTGTCTTAAGCTAGGAACACACGATGCAACTTTTCGATGCATCAAATTTATTTATCACAAGATAAAAAAAGATGCAAGCAGATTGTGTCTCTTTTTAACTTGTTATTATAAAATTTGATGCATGAAAAAGATACATCGTCTGTTCCTAGCTTTATAGGCTTTTCCCCATTGAAATCAAGTTGAGATCAATGGTTAATCTTCTCGGGGATGCGAGCTTCGACCGGACATGATGTGTACCCGCATTTGAAGGCTCTTCAAGTTAGCAAATTACTTCGTTTACCTTTGGCTGGTTAACCGCCCTTAATTGGGCCATTAAGGAAATTTCGTGGAGGATGTAGCGAGTTCACTCAAGCTTTGATGCCGTCCCGGGATATACGCATATTTATTTTCTGTGTGTTTAATCGGCTATTAGGGGGTTTAAGCAGGTATTCAAGGGTCTCACACGAAGCGAATTTCACTTATAGCGCTTTCGATTATACCCCTTGCAAATCGCTCGGAGATTGCCCGGGATCAGAGCAATGACGTCATAGATTAGTTTTAGAGCTGTCACGAGTGCTCAACGATTTCAACGAGGTCAACGATTAGTTCAAATACATGTTCGATTTGTTTTCTGGTCCATATTAAAAATGTTGCAATTGTTTAGAAGTGATTTTTTTGTCAAGTATATTTTTGAAGGAAAATGAGTGGAAGCGGAACCACTTCGGAGTTATTTCAAGTTAGTAGGGTGGGATATTTTAGTATTTTTTCCGTAATGATCAACATTTTGAACGATGTGGTGGGGTTTGATGATGATCTCTGGTTGTAGTTGAGGGGCATATGGACTTCCGTGTACTTTTTGGTGATCATTTTACGAAACCTGTTTTAACCGGTTAGCAATAGGCCACTTAACATCACCCTGCCTGTGAACAGCCTCAAAAGTGCTGCAGTCAAAAAGTGAGGTTAGGACGACCAAATATTTTTTTAAATCTTAACGGTTGGACCTACGATAAAACTGCACCAGTTAAAAAAAACTTACCCACTATGGTAAGAAATACAGGGTGTCCCACTGGTGGCGTAGTGCTAATCTGACACTCGTAAATTCCCGAATCTTTCTTCTGAGGGTATCGTATCCTCAGCGTCCACTCCTCAGTGTGAGGCGTGTGTAGGGCCTCAAATCTCTGGTCTGAGGTGTAGGTGTAGCGCCCTACTGTGAGGAGGTGGATGTCTCTGTGACGGACCCAAGACACCTGGAACAAGAAGAAAACGTGAGTTAGATTTTAAGTTTTTTTTTTATTTTTTTTTTCTGCTTATTTTGTAAAACTCTAAGTACCTTTCCAAAACGTTTTATTTTAACACGCTAACTAAGGGCCAGTTGCACTGTATTGTTAAACCTGGTTTAAATTTAATTAACGTTCAGGATATGGCCTTGGTATTTTAAGTTTAATGTAAAAACAGGAAACACATTCTAAACACCGGTTAAATTTAAACTAGGTTTCGGCACAAAAAAATTAATGCGTGTTTTTTCTTTTTGCAGAAAAATGCATTAAACATTAACGGTGGGATTTACTAAAAAGGTTTAGTCTATTTTAGAACGGTCCTAAGTTTAATTAAAATTTTTGATTTTATGCATTTTAAACCAACTCCCCTTGAGTTTTTGACATAGTTTAATTTATAAGAAGAATTTTAATAAATTTATTTATTAAATAATCATCTTGAAACATTTTTTTTGTTGGATTTAAGAGGATATTTTCAATTTACATGAAAAGAAAACTAAAAAATTTAAACCCATGTGGGGTTTAAATGGAAAACACACAACATTGGGACTATATCACTCTAATTAAAACTTACCCTTGTTAATTAATTTTTCCAATTAATACTTGACACATACATACAACGATTTAGATGAGTAATAATAAAATAAGAAGTAGATTAATTTTTTATTTATTTAAAAGGTGCCCTTATTTATGAAATGTATTAAAAAACTGTTGTGTGTCTTTTACATTTATGTCACTGTCGAAATGTCAGTTTAAAAATATTAGCGCTGCGTTCAATCACAAACAGCGAGTTCGGATCTTTTACCTCTGCTTGCACCTTGGCTTGCACCAACCTCTACTGATGAAAGCTACAGCTTTAAAATAAGTAGGCTTTGAGTAAGGAAAGTTTTTTTGACTGAGTTTTTAGCTAACCTCAATGTTTTACTTTCAGTTTGTAAATAAATTAATATAGTGGTTTTCGGTTTTTTGATTGGTATATTTTTCGTGCATAATCAGTGACCTTCACTTATGTTTGTTTTGTCTTGTAGTGCCCTCATAAATATATTTTATGTGATGAAAACGGGTTCAAAATATGGCGTTTTTTTTTGACAAAATAGGAGGTGTTTTATTGGGTAACGAACAACTTGGGATATTAAATAAGGTAAATTAATCCTTGTAAAAACGATTACTTAGGGAAATTATAAACGAACTTATTACTAAATGCCACAAAACAATCCTTTCTGGGGGCTATAAATTAATCGACCCTCCTGAGGTGGTCTAAAAAATCACCAACTTTATAACCTCAAACACAGATAATGAAGCTATTATGTGCCAAATTTTTGGCGTATTCACCATTTGCCATTTTGAAACCTGTCAAAAAAAAAATAGTTTTTGAGCATTTTCTTCTAAAATATAATGATATTTTGCAATAACAATACAAAATAAATAATAACTTTGTGTCTTTTCTGTATGGGTAAGTTTTTTTTTTAATTGGTTTTGAAATTTAGTACTCCCCATACATGTAAATATGACACGTGGGGGGTATTATTTTAGATCTTAGTAAATCTCACTGTAAAAGACTTGTTTTGGATAGGCCAAACATGTAAGAATATATGATTTCTAGTCGAGCCACGATAGTAATTTAAGGCTTAAAACATTTTATCATAAATTAAGGGGTAACGTTTTTGTTTAAGCATTTTTTACTATGTTTTTTACATTTTTATGTTAAGATTTTGCTCATATTTTAAAGCTCTTTTTTCCAAACTTTCGTTTTCTGAAATAAAACACTCACTTTTTTCAAGTTTTCACTGTTTTTTAGCGTTCAAAAAAAATACTGCCAAAAATCGTTTTTTTTTTTCTGTTAAAATGAAAGATATTTAGACAGAGAGGGCAGAATATTAGAGGTAGATGGGGAGATAACTTAGTGAGGTGCAAAAATATTTAACGTTGTTGAAGAGAGACAGCGGGCTATAAAAAAGTATTTCAGAGAAAGATGAAAATAATTTAAGGCAATTGATTGATAAAAATTTCTGGTATGTCATCTGTCTGCCATGCATTTGCTTTTTATTTTGCTATTTTTATACAAAAAACATAAAAAATTGTAATTTTTTAAAGCACAAAGTGTGTGAGACCTAAGGTGGTATTAATTTCTTTTAATCAAAGTTCTTTATAGTCTTTAAATTTATCAAAAAAAGTATTCTACTACAAGTGTAATTAAGCCTATCTAACTATCATTTAACAGGTATTTAACTAAATTATTTTAAGGGTCATCATGGCTTTACCATTATGACTTCACGTTTGATTTGGCCAGCCGACTATCCAACGCCTGCTAGATCTAGGGACTGGCCAATTTTTATGTTGTTTTCGTTTACTTGCGATCGAATTCAAAATGGTTTAATTTTAGTGTTTTGTCAAGACTAATTTTAGTGACCTACGGTCCTACGCAGACGAAGGCTTAGGGGCTCAAACCTCCCTGTTCCTGAGTCATTAAAAATCGAATAATTTTTTGCAAAAATCATGAAAAAATGGTTATTTCAGAATATGCTTCTACTCTCAAGCCCTTCCCACCCTCAAGAACCTAAAATCACCCCCTCCCCAGGAAATTTTTTTGCGTACGTCACTGGTGCCTCCATAATAATTCCTGAGGGTTTTTAGTTACTCAACCAAATAGTACTTAAAAATATTGATTTTTTAATCTTTATTATTATTACTATTACCCCCACCCCGAAGCCCGAACTTGTTTACAGCAAATAAAATAAGAATTGACCGGATGCTCATAAACCAATATGACGGTTTTTACGGTTGGTCCGTGTTTAGCCAACCGACCACCCGGGGTATTCGGTCGGTCAAGCCCCCCCGAAAGATATTCGAGTTTTTATATGCTTATAATTTTGAACTAATTTCTAACTAATTTTGAACCACTTTTAAAAATTATGAACCACACTACTTTGTGTTTTTTTTTTTAATATTCAAAATGGGAGGTGCAGCCGGACGTCAAGCAAAAAAAAACAGGAAAGAGTGTGAATTAGTTAAAAATTATAAGCATATCAAAACTCGAATATCTTTCGGGGGGAGAGGGGTAATATTAAAAAAACCAGGAAGGAGTGTGGTTCAAAATGTTTAAAAGTGGTTCAAAATTAGTTCAAAATTGGTTCGAAATTATAAGCATATCAAACCTCAAATATCTTTCGGGGGGGGGGGGGCTGGATTGATTGACCTGGGGTATTGCAATTTATATCAACCGCTTACTTTATATTTGTAGGGGGAGGTGTAGGAATCAACCTCAGATCAAAACTTAAAACTGCTTTTAGAGTAATATTTGAACCCCAACAATCGAATAAGAAGAAAAAATTACGTACTTTTATATTCGAAAAATCTCCATTGTAAAAATTTTGTAGATTTATTACACAATTTTGTATAAAATATACACACCTGTGGGTAATACATCAAATAAAATGTAATTTTGTTACAAAATGACCCGTGCACATACAGTTTGTGTAAAAAAGTTCCGAAAATTTTTTTCCGTCTAGCATAAGACTCTAATTTCTTTACGTGCATATCTTATATAAACGTAAGAAAGAACACAAAATTCATAATCTCAGATTTTTATACATATTGCCAATATAAAAGCAATCACAGTTTTCAGTTTGTTTTTTAAAATTCAGAAAAATTGAAGCCTTTGTTTGTTTAATTTTATATAGAGCCGTTTGTATTGTTTAGTTCCAAACCAACGAGTATTTTAGACGAATAAAACTATAAAAATACCACACAGTGTAACAAATTTTGCTTTTCGGACCATTTATTCTCTTGATTTTGTCTATTTTTCGTTGGCCGGACAAGCGCGCGCTCTGTGACTAACACAACCTGCTTACCGCTGCAAAATTCACATTTTTATTTTATTTTATTCTATTTTATTTTAAAAGGCTCGTTGTTTTCCACATTCTGTTTAAATAAATGCTTTTGCAGTGGCGTAAGCAGAGAGAGCGACTTAAGAGCTCCAGCCCCCCTTCTCCAGGGTCGTTGAATGTTGTAGCAGCGGATACAGTCTATTTTAAGGAAGGAGGGCGGTTTGGCCTGACCAAGTTCAACCTAACCTTTTTACGTGTATTTTATAGATTGGCTTAAGTTAGGATAGCTGCCCCTATCCTCTATCGGTCACTGAGTGTTGCCCTCTAAAGATCAAGAATAAAATTCAGCTCTTATTGTGGGTTGGATCATTTAAGGTGTGCCAAACAAAGTCTTTCGCTTTTTTTCGGATACGGTTTTGCTGCCGTAAGCTTCTAAAAATCGGACAAGAAGTATTAAAGCTCAACGGCAACGAATTAGGTGGTGTTTTAACCCTTTGTAAAACGTAAATGTAAAACCTCCAGTTTTTATTCTACTAGGGATTTGTTAAGTTACGTCTGATTCTTTAGGTTTTGAGCTCTGCGGGAAGCTAAGGCTCTGGCCTATTTACTCTATCTGTCAAATTTGATATTTTATGAAAATCCGAAATGGAGCATGCTTGTGAAACTGATATTTTCCACTCCTTCCTGCCATACTTCTTGGTAAACCAATGTACCTGATTTTAGTTATAATTATCGGACAAGAAGCTTTGCTTAACGAAAGAACATGCAGAAAATCTTTATTTTTTTTAACTTTTTCAAAGTTCAGAAAACTAAAATGACATGACAACGTAGTTTTGACAAAACAGCAATGGCGTGCTAGATTGGATTTAATAAAATAGTGTTTTTAGGTACACTGTTTACAGGGTTAAAAATAGCACCTCTTTCGTTAACCAAAGCTTTTTTAGTTCTTGTCCGATTTTTAGGCATGATACCTTTTTGTACACTGAAAAGATGTGGCTTTGCGGACAAATCGGATTACAAAAAAGATTGGCAGGAAGGAGTTAAAAATAAATAAAATCTATATGTTTGTGGCGAAACTACTTTTTTACTTTTTATAGGATCCCGGTCCAAAAAAAGTACGGAAATGTTCCCTCGCCAATAAAGATGCCGGTCCAAGACCCCGGCATCAATATCCCAATCCGTCAGACCATCAATGAAACTATAATAGATCATCGTTATAAAAAAAAGTGACAGCCTAATGCAAGCCCAGCATTAGGCTACAAATGGACTTGTGACAATAAGTATATGGGACCTCGGTTCAAAAAAAGTACGGAAATGTCCCCTCGGGCCAATAAAGATGCCGGCCCGGGACCCTGGCATTTTCTACCGGCATGCTTGACATAGACCTTCAATATCTCAATAAGTGAGGCCGTCAATGCAACTATAATAAGCCATCGTTATAAAAAAAAGTGACAGCCTAGTGCAAGCCCAGCATTGGGCTAGAAATGGCCTTTTGACATTATGTATAAGGGACCTCGGTCCAAAAAACCTACGCCGGTCCGGGACCCCGCCGGCATTTTCTGCCAGCATGCTTGACATAGACCATATCCGAATCCGTGAGACCATCCATTTATGCCAAACAATTGATGGTGCACACACTCCATCTTGCATGATGAATTAACATTGTACAGGTAAATCGTGCGACAAGCATGCATATGTATGTCCGGTTTAAGTGTGGCAGTTCTTCAATGGAGCATGAAAACTAAAAAACTGGAAAGGGTAAAGAAGCAAAATAGTACCTAGTCCTTTTAGAAACAGATAATAAAATATATGAAGAAAATCCTCCTTTCTAAAAATAAAAGTACGGCAACAAAAAACTTCGATTTTACCTCTTTTAAGAGCTCAACAATTGTTACCTATAATTTTGAGTTGTGTTATATAGTTTTGATTGTCCAATAGCAATTTTAAATAAAAAGTAATAACAGCTGGGAAACTAACGTCGGGCCAGCATATGCCCTTGGTCTTTAAGTTGCCACATAAATATCTGTCAGAAATTGGTTACAGGCCTTTTGTCTACTGCCCGGTCAAAAAAATGTCCAAATCTTACTCAGTGGGACAACAATAGGCTTTCTACAAACTTCGGGGAAGTGACTGCGGGTCATTATACGGCCTTTGCTTAAAAAATGTGCCGGGGTATCACCGGGTATCAACCAAAACGCTTTTACTAGCAAAGTGTGGCCCAACCATCCCCCGGAGTGTCCTTCACTGGGCCGGACTTTTCCCGTAGCAAGCATGTTTACTGGATCGCCACTAAGTTAAGGAAATTTTTTCAAAAATGTGTTAAAACCCACTGTGTAAATTCGTAAATAAAAAAAATTTGTTCGTTTGTCAGTGGTTTTTAAATAAGACAAAAAATTTGCCTATACACACGCAAATCCTAACTAAAATTGTCCTAACTAGAAGTACATATCTGACGTTTCGGCAGAAATTCTACTGTCGTTATCAAAGGAGTTTATTCTTTTCAAAATTTTTGCGATTCTGTCTATTGTCATACAATTGACTGACTTTGACAGATGTATATTTCAAATATTAACTTGACAGTTTGGTGCGTCGATAGTAGCCAACAAGAGATTGGGTGAATTTAGTTTCGTTTTCGATTTTAGATTACATTATAAAAACACAAAATTTAAAGTGAAATCAAAAATAAAGTTTAATATTTTGTTTTTTATTTTAAAATATCAAGTATAAAGATTATCCTTTCACTGACTTTGAGAAAAAATACATTAGAAAACCAAAAAACATCAATGCTATTTTTTAATTTATTTTAAAAAATCCTTTTTGAAAATTTTGTTTTAAAATTGGAAGCCAAACTATTTATATCAACTGATATGCTAGCTATGCATTCATCTTCATTAAGATAGATGCAACTGTAACATGACTCTTAAAAAGAGGTAACGTTCACAGCAGCACTTATACTGTTACAGGTTTCTCCTTTATAACATGCTGAAAGATACAGGGTTCTGTATTTACGGTCTTCTGCAATTTTCGATTGTGATGTTTCTGTTTCTCAGTTCGACAGGTGGCACACACAGGTACTACGTCTCCGCGGATTACAAAGTTTTTGTTTTAAATTCGAGAAGTGTGCATAGTTGCCTGTGTAGCTTCAACCGCCAGTTACAATCCTATGACTCCCTGATGATTCCTAATAAGGATCGAACAGGTCTGTAGTTGTCTGGATTCTCCATTAGACATTGGAGGCCTAGTCGTAATGAAGTGAGAAACAAAAACGCTTTGTCCGATATACCACGAGTGTTACTTTAATTTTTATTTGCGACCACGAGATTCACTTTGTTGTTTATTAAAGTCAACAGCAAAACAAGTAAGGTTAGGTTGCTGGTTGTGACTTAGGTACCATTTAAAATAGCGGCATAACAAACCTCATTTCCAATATCGATAGTTTTGGGTCATTATTACATCCGTTTAATTTTATACAAATTTTCGGTTTTATTAACCGGGGAAACAAAATTTCAAACTATTTAAAATCACTCATATCACGTGCATCGGTTTAAAATATGTGTATGTATTGCTATAACGTGTGTAGGATTAGCAGTATAGGTAACTGCAAATCTGGGTTTCGTCACGTACAGTTGTCCCAATTGAGCATCGAAATTAATGTGTTGTTACAAAGTGTTGTTTGTTATCCCGAATTCGTGAAAAGTTTGTGTTGGTTTAAATTAAATCTCATTTAAATCGTTCAATATGCAGTCGACAAAAAATACGTAAAAAAGGAGAAAAATTTAAAAAAATATATATTTTAATAGTTATTTACATACCAAGGGTGGAAAGTGCCACATTTCCTCCTGAGCTTTGTTTGATGCCCGACGTTAGTTGCCTAATGGGTATTTTTCTCTGTAAATCTGGTAATATGTTTCTCCGAGGTCCTATTATTTTACATTTAAATACCTACACTAAAAAGCTGTATGTATGCTCCAAACAGGAAAAATTTTATTTGAATTTTTAAACTGTAATTTTCCCCACAAACAAAAATTGCCTTGCCTTTCACCAAGACGCAGAAATGTCTTTTTATATCTTAAATCTGAGATTACCTCATTTCTGCCATATATTTGCAACCCATTCATTAAGGTCACTGGATGAAAATGTTTCCACGTCAAACCCATTCTTTGCAATGGTACTTTTGCAAGCTGTAATGTCCAGTGTTAATTATATATTATATACAATGAGCTTCAGGCTACTGCGAACATAGAAGGAATCAAGTCCAATTTACTCTCCGTACCGTACGACCGAGGTGCATGGGGTCGAAGCACGCTGCAGTGTTATCTTTTGGAAATTTATTTTGTTTTTATTATTCTGTTTTATTTCTGCCTTGCTCGAGAAACGGATTGGTAAGTTATTAAGTGAAATAATACATTTTTGTAACTAAAAATGCATGTTGCCGAAAAAGTGCATATGGTCGAATGGTACTATCAAGGCAGACCATTGAGACTTATTCAAGAACTTTTTTTGGAGAATTTTGTAAATCGCCCAGAACCTAGTTTATCAACGATTTATAGGTTTGTGCAGAATTTTGAAAAGTTTGATTGTGTGGCGCCAAAAAACCATACAAAAACCCACTATTTTGTTACGTTAACTAGCCACCAAATTGCCGAAACAGTTGATACATCTTCAGCCACTGTCTTACGTGTTCTCAAGAAGAATGGTTATCATTCTTACAAAGCGTCAGAAACGCATCAAATTTTTCCGGAGGACAACTATCGTCGTATGGAATTTTGCGAAACAATGATGGAAATGGCTAATCGTAATGAAAACTTTCTGAGATATATTATTTTCTCACATGAAAGCACTTTTCCATTATTGAATCGTCATAACCCAACATACGTACGATATTTTTCGAGGGAAAATTTGCATTTGTATTTTGACGTAAGAACACAGTATTCCCAAAAACTAAATGTTTGGGGGAGGGGGGGTATTGTAGGGAAACACGTAATTGGGCCATTGTTTATTGACGGCAATTTGAATGGTCCCAGATACTTGGATCTACTGCAGCAGCATATTATTCCAACGGCTAGGCAGTTGTTAGGTGTTCCCGCTCACAATGTTGGCCTTATTAGGGAATATTTTGATAATGTATTTCCTAATCGGGTTATAAGTACACGGGAAAATATTTTATGGCCAGCTCGATCACCCGATCTTGCTCCTAATGACTTCTATCTGTGGAGTTATATCAAAAATAAAGTTTACGGGCATGAAAGGGCTAATAATTTGGAAAACCTTCGGATTAAAATTGAAGAAGCTTTTTAAACTATCACCCTTAACGTGCTTGGAAACGTTAAAAGGGGTTTTTATAATAGGCTCGGATATTGTCTAGCCCAGCAAGGAGGACTCTTCGAAAATTGACTCTAATTTTTTTTTTACTGGGAGAATCTTTTTGGTTTTTAGAATATATTATTTTATTTCGAGAACTTGCTTTTATTTTGTTTCACCTTATTATTTTCATTGTAAGTGATAAATTTGAGCAGTTGAAAATAAAACGTTCTAATTTATCAATAACAAAAAACCAGAAAATTACTTTATCAAAATTTGCATGTTTATTGACCAAATTCCGGTTTCATGGACTACACATCACATTGCACCGTGGTTAGAGGCGTACTAAACGCAAGCTGCGAACGGTGGTCGCAAGCCTGAGTGTAAGTTGCTCCACTGATAGATGTGCGGTATCCCTGCGTGTACGTACACTGGCAAATTGGACTTCTTCCCGCCTATGTTCGCAGTAGCCTGAAGCGCTCTGTATACGCCTTTCCCAAGCTAGACTTGTAAGCAACATGATACAATAGAAACTTTAAGTTGGTCATGACACGTACGAGGTGTCCAGCGGTATACGTGAATATATTGCTTTCTTTGGTTTGGCCGCTCGTCTATTGATTTTTGGCTCCCGTCGGCAAAACTCGCTGCGTATTTGATGACATCTTCACGTTAGCAACGTTATGCTACGAGAAAAAACGTTTTTAGGCAGCACTTTTTTTGAACGCCTAAAAAACAATGAAAACTTGAAAAATTTGAGTGTTTTATTCTAGATGTCGAAATTTTTTTAAATAGACCTTTACAATGCGAGCAAAATCATGGCATAAAAATGTGAAAAACATAGTAAAAATTGCTTAAACAAAAGCGTTATCCCTTAAATTATGCGAAAATATTTTAAGCCTTAAAGTACCATCATGGTTTTACCGTTACACGGTCAAAGATTAAAACGTCCCAACAATGAACGTCACCGAGTAAAAAGGCACATCGCTACGGAAACCATTGTTATTTCGTTTACCTCTCGCCTTGACTTATAGTGTAAAGATGGTGTGTTGCCAAATCCAGGAGCCTATAAAAAATTTTGAAATTTCAGATGGTCGATGGAATATGAATGTCACATTTCAGGTTGTTTACTTTTCAAAAATCAAGCATTTTTCTTTTTTTTTTTTGCTTGACAGAAGGGTTAACGAGTTCGTGTTTTTTATCCGAGGGGCTAGTTGTCAAATCTTTAAAAATAATCATACTGCTTTACAAGATTCCTTAATTTTCTTTATATTAGTGCCCTTTTTGACTCTCACCGTTATTTTATGTTGCTTGGCACAAAACGCTTTATCTCTACATCTTTTCATAAAAATTTCAGCGTATCCACGAAAATTTTCACATGAAAACCCCATCTTCTATGCATGGTTTATTATAAGGCTCCGAGCTTGGGCTGCTTTATATACTTACACAACCCCAATTTTTACATTCTGCGACTTTATAAAAATATAAATATACTTAATAGAGGGTCCAAAATATGAGAGAACATGAAATTCAAATTGAAATATCGACGCCAAGTTAAAACTCAATTTAAAGTTCTGAAAAGTCATACGTACTGAGCCATCTTAAAAAGAAACGTCACTTTTACTACTGGGTTCTTATTGGTCCAATATTTAAAAAACTTCTTTGTCTTTTATAAAAACCAATACATGTCTACGAGTCTTTTTAACAGACTGTTACAATGAAAGATAGAAAGAAGCATCTATTTAATTAAAGTGTTTTATCCCATTTCTATCTTAAAAACGGTTTAAGATATAAGTGTGTGACGTTCTTTTAGTTATCATACCACCTCTGGCAGATCAAAGATTTTATAATTGGTTTATTAAGTGCTAATTAAGTACCAAAGTCCCGACATAATTGCTCCAGTGGTTTTGGAGATAATAATAATTGATCTGCTAGCTTTAAAAAAAGTTGTCATACCAAACATTAAAAAACATACCTAGTGTTAAAGAAAAGGGTGCCAATGGATTTACTAATTAAGTGCTCATTAAGTACCCAATTCCCGATTTAATTGTTCCAGTGGTTTTTAAGATATTGATTGATCCGCTAGCTTAAAAAAAGTTGGCAGACCAATTGTTAAAAAACGTGGCTGATAATAAAAAAACAGGTGCAAATGGATTTATTAATTAAGTGCTATTTAAGTGCACTCTGGATCCCCTCCTCTTAGAAAAAATGGTATTTATCCTATTTTGCGCATAACAAATTTGGGAAATGGTTTTAGTGAGTTAAAAATTTCCTTTTTTGTTTTTCGACATTTCGATTTAATTGGTTTTTGAGATATTTATTGATCTGCTAGCTTAAAAAAAGTTGGCAGTACAATTTTTAAAAAACATGGATGGTGATAAAAAAACAGTTGTATATGGATTTACTAATTAAGTGCTATTTAAGTGCACCATGTTTACCATCGGAAACAAATCAGACCAAATGTCGGAAATGGCTTTAGTGAGTTTTTTTTTGGAAATGTAAGTGCTAGCTTAAAAAAACAAGGTGTCAGACCCATTGTTAAAAAATATGGCTGGTGATAAGAAAAAGAGGTGCAAATGAATTTACTAATTAAGTGCTTTTTACATGCTCCTAGTGTAGCATCGAAAAAACACTCTAAAAACGGTACTAATGCTATCAAACAAAGAAAAACGTCAATTTTTAACTCACTTAAGCCATTTCCGACATTTGTTCTGACCAAGATAGCAATAATACCGTTTTTTCTAAGAAAGGGGGGGGGCGGTGTCTAATGTGCTTTTCCGATGGTAAACATGGAGCACTTTAATAGCACTTAATTAGTAAATATATTTACACGGTTTTTTTATCACCAGCCATGTTTTTTAACAATTGGTCCGTCAACTTTTTTTAAGCTAGTAAAAAATTAAGTGGTACTTAAATAGCACTTACATTCACACAAATATCGATAAAAAAATGCAATTTTTAACTACTAAAGCCATTTCCCACATTTGTTTTCCCCAAGATAGCATTAATACCATTTTTTTTAAGGGGGGAGGGGGTGCAGAGTGCGTTTTCGATGCTAAATGTAGAGCACTTAAATAGCATTTAGTTAGTAAATCCACTTGCACCCCTTTCTTTGACACTAGGTATGTTTTTTAATGTGTGGTCTGCGAACTTTTTTTTAAGCTAGTAGATCAATTAAAATCTTTGATCTGCCACAGGTGGTCTGCTAACTTCAGGCGACAATGAAGGCATAGATTTGACGACATTATTTTTTTGAAAGATCAACAGTAGGTGGCATCACTAATACCATTTCGAGTGAAATCGTGCAGTGTTCAGAACGCGGTGCGAACACCATATGTGAGGAAAAGTATAACTTATTAGGAACGTAACCATTCACTAATGGTTCTTTTAAAGGTTTTGATGCTCGGCTTCATGCTTCATGGATTGCAATGTCTCGAAATGAAATAGAATCAAGAGAAAAATCATTATTCAGCACACAAATTTCCGTATTATTTTTATCACTTGACATGGATCAATTTATTCGCTGAATGTTACATTAGACAAATGGCCGGTGGCTGTGCGGAACCTGAATTCCAATACTCCAATCGAACTCACTTCAGTTTCTTTGGGCCTACTAAATTACGTGACCTTGGCGTTTCAGAATTCCGGCAGAATATAGCTTACAAAGAAAAAACCCATAACTTTTTTGTTATCACATAATAGAATTTACAAAAATCTACAACCGCATCCAAAGGATTTTTCAAAATTTGGTGTATTTTTTTCAAAAAATTCAAAAATTGCTGTTACGGATTTCGGCATTTTCGGCGAGGCTAAAGAAAAAGCCAGCTAAGAAAAACTGTCTGGATACGGTTGTGAGAAATTAAAAAATAAACATTCCAGCCAAATTGCAACAGATTCCGTTTTCTCGTTTCCGATATTTTGCCCGGTCTTGTGGCCTTAAAGGACGTAAGTGACGTGTAAGTAAATTAATAGACACTTAAAGAAAATATTTCAACGCATCGGTATTGGTATACGTATCTCGTTCGAAATAAAGCCAAAATACACTACATTTTTGACTTGCTGATGCCATGTTTCGAACGATGCCCGCTTTTTTGACGGGTGCGATGACACAAAAGCTGACAGCAATCGATGCGTAAGGAATGATGAACGTCTCGTTATGTCCATTTCAACGCACGCATCGATTGCTGTGTTCAGTTCTGTCATCGCACCTTTCAAAAAAGCGGGCATTGTTCGGAACATCGAATAAACAAGGCAAAAATGTAGTGTATTTTGGCTTTATTTCGAACGCGATACGTAGACCGATACCGATGCGTTGAAATATTTAATTTAAGTGTCTAATAAAGTCATTCCAGAAAGATTATAAATTGCGTCCATTATTAAGTTGTAAAAGAATTTAATAAACGACTTACCTTTCATGGGATACCCTTGCTAATAAAGTCATATTTCTGGCTGTACATTTTTTATTGTGACAGCTGTCAAAAAATTTTTAAAGAAGAATTATTTATTGTGTTTTTACAAAACACAGAAACTTTTTGAACAATACGGGTGGAGATACTAAAAGTGGCACTGAGTATAAATTTAAAAAAAAATCGTTTTAACCCAATGAAGTTTTTAATAATGCTGCTGAAATTCAGTCCCATACAGAATATTTTAAAACTCAAATCCAATAAAGGGGAGATTTTTTTTCATTTCCCTTTCGGGTTATTAAATTCTTCAAAAACAAACGAAAAAAAAAACATCCGCAGTAATAAAAGTCAAAACTTTGTGGTGTTTCTAAAAGAAAAATTTAATTTACTTTTTTGATTTTTTTTTAAATTACCTACTCATATTTTTCTGTAAAAGAAGAAAATAAAATCAAACGTTCTCGTGGGCAAAATTTATACTTTGCAGTTATTAGTAATGAGTAGCAAAATTTTTATCAAAAGAGATGTCAATGCAAATACATTTCTTTTAACAGGAACATAAAAGATAAAATACACAGAAAATAATTCTATATAAAAAAAGCTTTCGAAACATAAGTTTTTATGTAATATAAAGTTCATTAAAAACTAGACAATAATTTTTAGCATTCTGATATCATATTAATAAAAGAGATGGGCGCATTTTAGGAAGTTTGGGTATGTTGACTATAATTTTATGATATTGATTATATTATGATGTTCTCAAGAATCTGAATTCACCATAAAGCAAAGAAATGCAAGGGTAATACCCAACCCAACCCGACCCAACCTACCATAACATTTCTCTGATATACAGACCGCTTCAAGCTACTGCGAACATAGGGGGAATCAAGTCCAATTTACTCTCCGTGCCGTACGACCGAGGTGGATTCGAAGCACGCTACAGTGTTATCTTTTGGAAATTCATTTTGTTTTTATTATTTTGTTTTATTTCTGCCTTGCTCGAGAAACAGATGGGTAAGCTCTTAATTGAAATAATACATTTTTAAAACTAAAAATAGATGTCTACGAAGTTGCCGAAAAAGTGCAGATGGTCAAATGGTCAAATCGTCATAACCCAACACACGTTCGATATTGGTCGAGGGAAAATTTGCATTTATATTTTGACGTAAGAACACAGTATCCCCAAAAACTAAATGTTTGGGGGGGGGGTATTGTAGGGGAACACGTAATTGGGCCATTTTTTATTAACGGCAATTGCAATTTGAATGGTCCTAGATACTTGGATCTACTGCAGCAGCACATTATTCCAACTGCTAGGCAGTTGTTAGGTGTAAGATTTGGTGAAACATGGTTTCAACAAGATGGTTGTTCCGCTCACAGTGTTGGCCTTGTTAGGGAATATCTTGATAATTTATTTCCTAATCGGGTTATAAGTACACGGGGAACTATTTTATGGCCAGCTCGATCTCCCGATCTTGCTCCTAATGACTTCTATCTGTTTTTGAAGAAGCTTTTCAAATTATCACCCCTAACATGCTTGGAAACGTTAGAAGGGGTTTTTATAGTAGGCTCGGATATTGTCTAGCCGAGCAAGGAGGACTTTTCGAACATTTGCTTTAATTTTTTTTTGACTGGGAGAATCTTTTTGGTTTTTAGAATGTATTATTTTATTTCGAGAACGTCGTCACTGATAAATCTGAGCAGTTGAAAATAAAACGCTCTTATTTATCAGTGACAAAAAATAAGAAAATTACGTTATAAAAATTTGCGTATTTATTCACCAAATTCCGGTTTCATTGACTACGATCCACACAGCACCGTGGTTAGAGGCGTACTAAATACAAGGCGAACGGCGGCGAACGGCAGCGAATGGCGATCGGAAGCCTGAGTGTTGGTTGCTTCACTGATAGGCGTGCGATGTCTCTGCATGTACGTACACTGGCAAATTAGACTTCTTCCGCCCTATGTTCGCAGTAGCTTGAAGCGGTCTGTATGGTTGGACATTGTTAGTTTTAATTTGCGCCATCGCTTTTTTTTACTTTCTACTTTTTAGTGCAAAATTATTTTATAATTTTTAGATTTGCTCAAGTCTATGCTTTTCAGCTAGCGCATCAGTAGGTAGCAAGAAAAATTGATACGCAAAACCTGACCCTAAATCGTCCATCTTGAAACTGCCATATTGAAATTATCAAATACGTTCAAAGATTCATGATCCCGCCTTCCGCAAAAACCCCTGTGTGCCAATTTTCATTAAAATCGAACAAACTAAATCTTTTTCTCCCTCCCCTTACCTAATAATACTGTATTGTCATCGGAATCTATAAACGCATTCCAAATTTGAAGACAATCGAATGTGTATAAGTCAGTTAAAATTGTTTAGAAAAACATGATTTAAAACCGTCGCTCATAAATCTGCCATATTGAATTTTCAAAACCTGACCAAAAATTCATATTCCCTATCCCCAAAAACCCCTGTATACCAATTTTGAGTGAAATCGGACAAACTAAGGCGTTTCCCCCTCCACCCCTCTCTTAGGGAGGGAGAGGTGTGCCTAATAATACCATATAACTATAATCGCATACCAAATATGAATTTAATCGGATATCTAGAAGTTAGTCAAAATTGAGTGGCAAGATTTGGCCCGAACATACAAACATACATTCATAGAGGTAAAGTTAAATAAAGATTTGTAAAAACGTAACTAATTTAAGAGAATATGTAGTTCATTTAAGTAAAATAGTTGTTGATATAGAGCAATTACACATTTTGTTGACTATCATCTATGTGCAGGGTGTCCCAAATGGGGTTTAAGGTACTTCCAGGCGAGATAGGACAAAACTGACCCCCACTTGCGATGCTCGATTTCCAAGAGATGATCGAAAGTGAAAACTGTATCTTCATGTGTCAAGCCATTTACAAGCCACGAGAGGATTTTGAAAAGTCTGCACTTTGGGAGAAGGTCTGTAACTTCGTTAATACTGAAAATTTTATTCTGATATAAAGAGCTTTTTTATAGACTGTTTTTTTAGAATTTAACTGTCTTCTCTGATATTTTCCACCGTCTTTAGTTTTCAAGATTTAAGCCAAAGTTAGTATTATTCTTTTGGGACACCCCATATTTTATTTAATTTTTTATTTTTCAATAAATATGTTATAGTTTGGTTGGGCCGTTTTTAAAATATTTAATATTTTCCAATTCTGTCTAGTGTGCTGTGAATTTACTTTGATAGCCTCACAATGTGTTAGACATTTATGTCATCAAATTTCTGCAGGTAGGCCATAATATGAGAAAAGTCATGGTCATGATCTGCTTTTTAAAACAAACTACAAACATTTCATTTGAATGTTACGTTACTATTATTTATTATAGAAGCACGTTTGAAGTGATAGACAGTAACTAAGTAGATATTTAGTTTATCACCTTTATAAGAAATAGATCATTAAACCATTTATACGTATTGAGTACGATATGAAAACATACTAATTATTACAGTAGGCCATGGCAGCAATGCAAAAAGTCATTGTCAGAATGGTTTGACTATGCCATGGCATACTAGACCAAAATGCAAAATATTAAATATCTCAAAAACGGCTCTACCAAACTATCATATATCCTATATTGGTTAAAAGGAAATTTCATCAAAAATTCAAAAATGAAATAAAGTATGGGGTGTTCCATAAGAAAAATACTAACTTTGGCTTATATCTTGGACACTAAAAACGGTGGAAAAAACCTGGAAAGGTAGTTACATTCTTTGTCAAAAAGTCTATAAAAAAGCTCTTTACATCAAAACTAAATTTTCAGTAATAACGAAGTTATAGACCCTCTCCCAAAATGCACACTTTTCAAAACTCCCCCGTAGCTTGTAAACGGCTTGACATATCAAAATAAGGTTTTCACCTTCGAACTTCTCTTGAAAGTATAGTCTCGCAAGTGGGAGTCAGATTTTTTCTATCTCGCCTGGAAGTAGCTTAAACCCCACAAAATTGCCCAATTTAGGACTCCCTGTACTTAATACAAACGATTCAGCGAAAAACTAAGGAATATTTAGTAACAAAATCATTACTTCGTTTAAGAATATATAAAGTAAGTGTGCTTGTAATTTAAGATAATGGCAACTGCTGGTACCCGAAATTATGTTTTTATTATGATTATTTTTACATGGTAGGGTTTGGATATTTTAAAAAAGTGCCAAAACAGCAACAACTTTGTTTTTAATGAAGCATGCATCTATTGTAAGCAGATAACGCCACTTTTAATATTTTTTCTCTGATGAAGATACTATTATTAGATATATTTATATAGACAGTGAGAACTGTGAACTTGAAAATTATTATCAAGAAGTTTAGAAAAATGATGGTGATAGATCTGGAAATCATTATCCTGTAAATGGGACTTCTGTGGGATATTTAGGCATTTCCTAAGATAGTTAGAACATCCCGAATGGATCACTCCGGGGATATACTGTGCCCTTAGGGTGTGAGATTATGTTGTTTGTTTTATTGTTACCATTATTAAAACAGTATAAAAAGATATTAAAGTAAAAGTGCAACTTCTTTTGTACTAAATATATACATGTTGGCATGATGCAGGCAACTCGGAAAGTAAGTGCTTAGAAAGTGCTATTTTTTTAATTCGCGTTTGCTGGGAAGTGGCCACTTAGTTAAATGGGGGGTTAGAATGTGACTTGTAACATCTCACCAAAGTTCGGCAAATCACATTCTAACCGCCGACTTAGCTGAGAAGCCATTTACGTCGCTGGTGCAAATGGCCACGAGGCTTTCATTATAAAGCTCTTCATTCCTGGTCTACCCCTCAGAAACGAGTTGCTGACGAAGAATGTACAGGGTGTCCTAAAAATCCGAGTCATCCTAATATCTCCACAACCAAAAGAGACACAAAAGTAAAATATCACATAATTAGATGGTTTACAAAAAGGCATCTTTTCAAAAAATACCTAATATAATACCTTTTTCTCTCTTCTCCTTCTAAAGAAAAAAAGTCTATAATTAAAAATCCCAGTGCGAAAAAGTCTCGGGAAAACATTTATTGTCGCACTTAGGTTGGAAAAGGGCCACTTTTCATACCCCCATGAGTGTCAAAAGTGAGTTATTTCCACACTAGAGTAGGAAAAACGCTTTAGACTAGAAAAAAAATGTGTCGAAGGAAAGTCATTGTTTTTTTTTATCCATTACATCCATTACAGGATTAATGCCCAGTGTTACGAGGTTTTTACAAAGTTCAAGACATACACAAACTATCCATGTACCTAGCCGGGATTCGAACCCGGGACCTTTCGTTCGGCAGGCAGATACGCTGCTACGGCGGCTGGCATGAGACAAAGCAAAGTCATACAAATGAGGACAAACATGGGCGGATTAAAAAAAAGGCAAAGCTGTTGAAAAACTAACATTGCCGTAAATATCTATTTGAGAAAGACCGCAATTTGATAAATAATTTGCTTTGTCTCTGTTTTTCTAGAGTTAATCCTTAAGATTTACCAATTTGTTTTTAATTTTTTATTCCAAAACATGCTTTTTGGGTTTGCAAAAAAAAACAATAGTCTCAATAAGAAGCCTTACTAGGTCAAATATATTAACAATATAAAGTAACAATGGTCTTCTTGGATAAAATAACAAGACGCCTTAAAAATAAAGAGGTAAACAGCTTTTCTAAATAAACATAAAGGCTCTCAGTGGGTAGCCCCTTAGGGCGCTTTCTCGGCCCCACAACACGTCTTAAGCAAATAGTTAGAAACTTCACTTAATTAGCTTAAGGAGAAATTAGACAGATGAACATTCTTGTGAAAAAGCTGGCGGAAATACTTTAGCCAACGTGAGGATTCCAATTAGTCTCGTCATCCTCTGGGTAAGAAGTTTGGCATCCCCCACTATAAAAAAAGTAGATAGACAAAAATTTTATACATATTTTTTATTTAGAAATAAAGCAAAACAGCGCCGCCACGTGACACCAATAGTGAGGGGCTGAGCTCGGAGTGTTTTTATGTGTGTATGTGTTTGTTTGTCAACAACGCAAAAACGGCTTAACCGATTTGAATGAAATTTGGAAGATAGGTTTTGACCTGGATTGAAACATAGACTACTTTCTCTTTGACATTTCTATCAATGACAGCTGTCAAATGACATTATTTTTGGATTTCACGGACAAAGTCGCGAGTCGACCGCTAGTATTTTAATAAAAAGAAAATCACATATTTTAGGTAATGTCTTGCTTTTTAAATTGTCTGAACAGTTTGTTTATCAAACAAAATTTACACGATTAGGAGTGTTTAAAATCTGCGCATTTTATCTAATCTGTGACCAAAGCTTTTTAGCCAATTTAAAGGAAAACTGCTTTACAAAACACCCTTTCTGACTCTCTCTGGACAGAAGTAGAGCTGCGCTGGTAAATAAAGGCAAATAATATAATATAATATGCACACACTGCATAAATTGAATAGTTTAAACGTTGGTCAAGCGCGGATAATGGAGAAAATGTTGCTCCAGGGGTACGGAGCAGAAGCAACAAAGTTATATTAGAAACGAAAATATAGAACAAAATAAAATTTGAGTAAATAAAGGTTGTGTTTTTTTTTGCATCCATCCGAAGAATTTAGATAAAATAGAAGTTATTATTTGGTCGTAATGAGGTGAGAAACAAAAACGCTTTGTCCGATATGCCACGAGTGTTATTTTAATTTTTATTTGCGGACACGAGATTCATTTTTTTGTTGTTATTGTGTGCTGCAAAAGAAAATTCTAAAAATGATTTCCTCGCGTATTCAAGAAAACTCATTACACTGAAAAAAATATCGTACATAGTATTTATAACAGATGTTTATTAATTTTTTTATAGATATTTGTATATCAATAATACGTAATTGTTACAAAAATCGGAGGAAAGTTATAAAAACTGTCATACACAGTAATGAAATTAATAAATGGAAGTTACGAAATCAATGAAAAATGTTTCCTGAGATTTTATAGAGGGTTGTTATTAACAGTATGTACAGGTTATGGAGATAATAAAACATGTTAACGATTTTAATCAATGCCCTGAATAAATTTAATAAATCTCGATCATTGACGTCGTTTAAAAGTTGTTATGGAATGTATGGACAAGTATGAAAATTATGAACTTGGCATACAAAATACATGAACAAGGTTATGAAATATATGTACTTGACAGTCTTTTAGTAAATTCATTCTTAGGTGTAACTAAAAGCTATAAAAACATGTCTCTTGTTCCTTGATTTCATAACAGCCTTCAGAAAAATCATTCTTAAAGACTCTTTATATTGTAACAACTTTTTTCTACAACTGCGTCTTGCAGCAGTAAAATCAATAACTCGTTTTGGCTATAAAATTTAGGAAAACTTAATTATGATATTAATAAAACCCTACATCGGAGAAAAAATCATGTACAAAATATATTGGCTCTGTTTTTTTTTAATAAATTAGGCCAATTTCGGTTTTGAGTACGTTTTCAAAAGTTATTGAAAATGGATGGATTTAGAAAAGACCAGTCATCAGAAACTGCCTGCATTGATTATATTCAGTTTGTAAATGAGAAAATGGATCAGAATAACTCTGTTATATCAATATTTTTCGACCTCACTCGTGAATTTGACAGAATTAACATTAACTTTAATTCAAAAAAGATTGAAAAATTAGGCATAAAGGTATCCCAAACAATCTAACCATGTCATTTCTGACAGGAAGACAGTTCAAATTTAAAATCGATAAATACTTTTCCGAAATCTATGATGTTGACATAGGAACTCCGCAGGGAAGTGTGTTGGGTCCCTTAATAGTTCTATTATACATTAATGATCTACCAGAACATATTAGGGAACAAATATTCATTTTTGCTGACGATACTTGTATTATCAATAATGCAGAAAATCCGCAGGAGGCCTATGCAATAGCAAATCGTGTTTTGTTGGACTTCTATAGATGGTGCGAAAGGAACAACCTGATCATTAATTACAGCAAGACAATATGTGCAGAATCTTTTAATACGCATCGCTCATCCCACAACTTTAAGTTTGACCTAAATCAAACCGAAATAGAAACAAAAAATGTCACAAAATTTCTAGGTGTCTATATTGACCAAAACTTATCTTTTAATTATCATATTAATCACGTGTGTAATAAATGGGGCAAAGCATACTACGCCATCTCAGTTTTAAAAAATACTCTGGATCAAAAATCTCTTGTAACTACTTATTATGCCTTAGCACATAGCCATTTGTCTTACAATATTGCAGTCTGGGGCCAGGCTTGCGAAGTAAATAGAGTGTTTTTATTACAAAAAAGAATAGTTAGATTGTTATTTGATTTGCCGTACCTACATACCTGCAGAGAAACCTTCAAACAAAAAAAAATACTAACCCTTACATCCATTTATCTCTTAAAGCTATTCATAAAAATAGAAAGAATCTGCAAAAAGAACACCATTAGTACAATACCCGAAAAAAACATAATCTTTATCTGCAGAAACACAGGTATACCTTTTACAAAAAATCACCTATATAGGCTGGATGTCACCTGTATAACATTATGCCTGAATCCTTTAAGAATATCCAGTCAAATAAAAAATTTAAAAAAACTTTAAAAGCTTACCTAATATTTCATGATTTTTATGATATAAATGAATTCATAAATTACTCTAATAATTCAGACTGAAAAACTTAATTAAATTTGTTTAAAATAGTGTGTATGTTGTAATATTCCCTTTTAGGAACAAGTTTGTCCAAGGTTATATACTACAAATAAATATAAGTACCCAATAATTAATAACATATGCTTGCCCTGTATTTTAAAATAGTCTAGTAATGTCTCTTTGTACTTATGTAAATAATTAATTTTATTGTCATATTATCTATCTAATTTATATATGCATATTTATTAAAAAATTTAACTTAGGTTAAAGCCTATATGTATAGATTTTTAGGAAGTAATTTAATTTACCTTACCTTATTTACTCATGTTTACTTTTGTAATAGTTTATTTTTGACATGTCTTATCTACTGTACGGTAGCAAAAAGATAAAAATAAATACAATACAATACAATAAATGTTTTTCCTGTTGATTAAAGGAAATAGGCGAAATCAAAAAGCGTTAGACATAAGCAGGCTGACGGTCATTTATTGTAACTTTAGTTATAGGGGCTTCTGCGAAGGATAAATTATGTTTATTATAAAGCTTGCAGCATTTAACCAAAATAGTCACAGCAGTCAATAATTTATATCGATCAAAATAGTATATATAGAAGCCTTTGTCTCTCCGATATCCAAGACACAGGATTAAAGGAACATCAAACCCCAAAAACTTTAGAGACAACCAGTTAATACATTAGGGGTTCAAAATAATCCCCGTGAAAGCCCATAGTCTTCTAGAATTGCTTTGCCAACTAAGATGGGATTAGAGGAGGGTTTGTTTCCGCGCCCTTGTATTAAAGTAACGAATACTTAAGGTGTTTGTGTAAAGTGTCTTCGAGGTGTCATTCAATTTTAGGGTAATAGGGAATTATAAGAACACTTAAGTCTATGCCTATGCCAGATACTTGAAGTCGGCGCTATTTTTGACACTAATGACAAGCGCAGTATACACAGCAGAGCTACCGCTCTGGGTAAAAGTGTTTTAAGTTCTTTTTGAAGTTAAGAACACGTCTAACCTTATTTGTACTCCGCAAAAAAAGTATCTAATTACTCAAAAGTATTGACATGATTTTGATTGAGGTAGACTGGCCCTAATTTTTTATACACCTTGTAAATTATAAATCTATTCTGCAAAGTAAGCTAATAAAGAATTAATTTCTTTTGTTTTTTTTCGTTACCATTCACAAAAAAGTAAAAGTATGCAAAATCCTTTTATCAATTTATTGTCGTATCATTCCTTATTTGAGAAAATTTCGTTGAATTCATTCAGTTTATCTATATATTTTTAAAAATTATGAACTTAAATAGAAAACAAGTTGCACAAATTGTTGCGTTGGTTCAAGATGGCTGGTCACAACGACACGTAGCGAATCTGCTAAACATAAACGAATCGACGGTTTCTCGGGCAATGGTGCGATTCAGCGAACCAGAGATACGTAGCCACATGTTATAGGCCAAGGCGTACAAATGCAGCTGTAGATGGAGTTTTGAGACTGCAGGATATTCGTATTAGACATTTGGCGGCAAAAAGCTCCAAGTTGAATTTGCAACTATGCGTAACACCCGAATTTCCACACAAACTGTTGGAAACAGGCTCAAAGAGGCTGGAGTCAGAGCAAGAGTTGCAGCACGAGCGCCTCCTTTGACCCCATCTCAACGTAGAAATCGGCTAAGATTTGAACAAGAACATGCTAATTGGGATGTCGACGACTGGGCGAATATTCTCTTTACTGATAAATCCAGATATTGTCTTTATAGCTTAGACAGACGAATACCTGTTTGCTTGCTTTAGGCCTCGTCACAGTTTTGAAGAAGGATCTGTTGTGCTCCGGAGTGGTATTCATTTGAGGGTCGTACGGACTTGCCAGTGGTAGATAAAGGAACAATGGCTGCTCAGAGGTATGTAAGAGACATTTTGGAATTACATATTATACCTATTGCGCCTTAGATTGGGGACAATTTTGTTTTAATGCATGATAATGCCCGCCATCATATTGCGCGAGTGGTAACAGACTACTTTGATGTGGCTGGTATCAATGTTATGGATTGGCCATCTAGAAGTCCTGACATGAATCTAATGTTTGGATGATATTGCTAGACGTTTGGGACAGCGGGAAAACCTTCCAGTTAAGTTGGATCAATTTTCTCAAGCTGTATATGAAGAACGGTTTAACTTAGTCTAGGAATACATTCAGGGGAAAATTCAAAGCATGCCGGTGCCTATGCAGGCAGTCATTAGAGCTAGGGGGGTAACACAAGGTTTTGGAACATTCAAAAAATTTATTTTTGTTGTTTCCTTTATTTCAGAATTATTGCTAATTTTCTTTCTTTTTTCAATAAATTGATCTTGACTTACTCCGTGCTTGTTTTAAAGGAAAAAACTGTTAATAGTGTGTTTTTTTTTACACTTTCCTAAACAAAACATTCTATAAAAATGTGAACATATTTAAATTTTTCAGACTGTATTTTGGGTGTGATGCGATACTTTTTGCGGAGTGTAATTTGTAATGCAAAGAGCGGTAAGGGTCCGTGGTAAGAGCAAGATATTTGTTTTAATTTTATTTATCTCTTTTTTGTTCATCTGTTTCGCCTTTCATTATAACAAGATCACTGGTCGAAATTTTCCTAAAAATAAAATAAAATGAATCTGGTTTTGAATTCTAAGCTTTTGCTGGCTCCTAATTGGCAGAGCTGTCTTTATTCTTTCATTCTTCTTTTACACACGCCACACATAAACACTGCTGTTGTCTATAAAATCATTGTCGTGTCCAAATTTTTCGTGACCTATATTGTCCATAAAAATAATTTTAATAATAATGAAACCTTATTCTAACAGTCTTGTGGTGGTTCAGTACTGTCTGCGCTCAATTGTTACTGGTATAACTAGCATTTTACTCCCTGCGTTGCTTGTGGCGGAAATAATAAAAAATTGAAACCACCTATATTTTAGCGGGTCAATATTTTTTATCAAATATATGAGTGGGGAAGGGGGTTTGATTCTGGGCGCCATTTTCTTCGATTTGATACCCCACAGCCCATATTTTGGTAGGTCAGTATTTTTATCGAATATAAAGGGGGGGGGGATGATAAAAAAATTGCAAATGTTAATAGAAAAAACACTTTTTTTTTCCATCAGTTTGATACTCCACAACCCATATCATTTTAATAGATCAACATTTTTATCAAATATGGGCGTAGTCCCCCCTATAATAGGGGGTTGGTAGAAAAACCCTAAAAGTCGTATCCATTTATTTTATTAGTAAGGTCTGTAATACCAATTTCTAATCCTCTGTGGCTTTTTTCTTCCGCGATACAGAAGATCTCTTTACCCCCTTTGAAATTGCCGCTATTTCTCCACCGCCAGTTAAAATTTTGAAAAACGACAAAATTTATGGTTACTTGTTCTATTAGTGGAATCTTCACACCAATTTTCACACCTCTGCGGCTTTTATTCTCCGAAATATAGAAAACCTCTTTAAAATTTCAACCCCTATTTTAACCTTTTAGGGGTAAAATTTTCAAAAATTCTTTCACGGCGAGTGCCTACGTCACAAACGCAATATGTCCTTAAATTTTCATAGCTGTGGGTCAAGTGGTTCGACCTGTACGTTTATAGTTGATGTTGACTCCGTTCTTTTATTAGTAGTATAGAATGAAGTCAACACATGGAAAAATTGTTAAATAAAATTATATGCTACCATATTAGTGTTCTGCTATATGATCAGTGTCACTCAATTTTAAAACATTTCAAATCACGCCATCTTTTTCGAAAATCAAGTATTTTTTACACCTACTTACGACACTCGAAAATAACTTAAGCACTTATTTTGAATAAGGAATGGTATTTTTACGATACCCAACCAGCGCCAATTACCTAAAATTTAACTTGAATTCTCCCCAATTTTACCCTCATGGTTATCAATTTTTAGCCGCTAAAAACCCCATGAAAAATGTCCGATCCATAGCTTCATTTCTTCGTTCACTCACTTCACTGATTGACGCAATTTTGCTGTCGACATTTTTTTTTATCATCATTGACTGTTCAACTGATTTTTGTTTATATAAACAAAACCAAATTTAAGGTTAATATAAATTTATTATTCTTTTTTTTTTCGCAAAAGTAGTCCTCTCTATGGAAAACGTACTGAAAATGAGAAAACGACCACCACCACATTATAGGGGAAGGAGGGGCAAATCCGGAAAGCTAAGTTAAAAACAATTTGTATTACTAAATAAATTTGATTTATAATCGACAGTTTGGGAACTAAGCACTACAAGCACTTATTTAGTGTTTAAAAAGGGCCTCAACAAAAAATAATGCTAAATACGGTTTTGCCCCCACCCCAGGGTCAAAACCGGATATTGAGTTTTGTTGCAACTTTCGCAGTACCTACAACTTTGTACCCAGTTTTCACACGGTTTTGCCCCACTACCCGGTTTTGCCTCACTACTCGGTTTTTTCCCACTTTCCCCTATGCCTTTTTATAATTACTTATTTGCTTTAATAGTACAAGTAAAATTATCATCTGAGGACGAAAGAAATCAGTGGAGGCTAAGTTTTTGGTATGTTCTTTCGGGAGGTCTGAAAGTAAACATCCCAAATTTGTGTTTCCCCCACTCCTCGGGAACCATCTGCCATTTTAAAAAATCTCTATAACCGACTTTTCTCTATTACTATTGGTCGGAGGCGAAAACGTCTGAGAACAAAAATATTCGGAAAAAAAACTGGCAACATTTTTGTACATTCTGTAGTTAGTTTCCAAAAAGATTGAGGGCGTCAAAGTTACATAAAATCAGTTTCAACTATTTTGGCCAACAAAACGGGGTTTTTTTTTAAACTTTAAATAAGAAGGTTGTAGATCTCTAAAAAATTTATATTATTTAAAATTAATTAAACAGTCCTGAACTACAGCGACTGAAAGTCGGTAAAATTCTTTGAGAACCGCTTTCTGGGCACGCATGAATTCGCATGTTGTGGGTTATATACCGGAGAACAAAAAAAATGCAACACCAGAATTAGATGCTCTTAGTAATTGATTACATTTCCCAGAAGATTCTTCCATGATAATCATAAAAAAATTAATAATGAGTTACCATGATTATTTATGCACTCGTTTGTTCCATTGGGCATTGACAAAATAAGATGGTCTATATCATATTGAGGAACACTCATCCAAATCCTCCTTACAGCATGCCAGATTTCATCTAAGTTTCCAGCGGGACGTGGTAATCGACTAAGATTGCGCCCTATCATACCCCATACGTATTCGATAGGCGACAAGTCAGGCGATCTTGCTGGCCATTCTAAAGTCTCTATGCCAAGTTTATGTAAGAAGTCCATTATTTCACGAGCAATATGCGGTCTGGCATTATCTTGTTGAAAGATCGCATTTCGGATAGTTTGTAGGTAGGGATGTAAAACTGCCTGCAGCACTTCATCGATATATTGCCGAGCAGTCAAATTGCCGCTGATGATAACTATAGGTGATCTGCTTCCTAAACATATAGCACCTCATACAATGATACTTTGCTGTCTTGCCGTATCACGTTCAACAACAAAGTCTACATTTCACCTCTCACCTCGAAATCGCCTAAACAAAACCTGAATTTGTCGCTGAAGCTTACGGTATTCCATTCGTCATTCCAGTTTTGCCGGGCTTTGCACCACTCCAAGCGGCGAACCTTATGTTGTGGGGTCAAAGGTAGCACCAAAAGCGGATGGTAAGCCCTCAGCCCCATACTAAGCAATCTTCGATTAACTGTCATCCTTGAAAACACTCGTCTTGTAGCTGCAACTAGAACATCTCTTACTTGGCGTATACTGTCCCGTCGATTTCTGAGATGCCGTAAATCACGACCTTGTAATAATCTACGGCGTCCAGAACCTGCACGACGTCTACAAGTCTCATCCTTGGACCACCTTCTCCAAACCCTTAACACTATTGATGGATTGACGATGCGTCCTTTCTCGAAGTCGTTTAAATGATGAAATTGTTGGCGACCACGAATTCTTGGTATTTTTGTTTTTTAAGCAAACTGTTAGCAATCCAAAAAGACCAAAAATTTTCAGAAAAGGTCTTTTGTGTGTTGGTGGTTTTTGAAAATACATAGAAAAAATCTGTGAAAAAGGGAAAGATAAAAAATGTATCAAATATTTCTTTTGAGATAAGGTATACACACAAATTATTTTCATTCAAATAAATATCCATATACATGGTGTTGCATTTTTTTGTTCTCCAGTATATATCATTATAGTAAGAGCGGTTTAAAAAGATAGAGGGCGTTGAAGTTACGAAAAATCAGTTTTAACGTATTTACCTGACTAAATATCAGTCGTCAGATACCTTCGGCAATTTTCATGCCAATTGAAGGTTTCAAGATTCTAGATGAGTTTGTGTAAATAGTTTTGTCTATCGTTTATAGATAATAAACTATGAGAAAATTATTAAAATCTTTTCGAGAACTAAGCAGTTCAATGTTTGTATGTTATTATCTGGCAGCTGTTTAACTGTTTCAAAAGATTTTTGGAGAAATGTTGACTTTACTGAGAGGATTTAGACGCTTTTTTGTTGCATTAAATGAGTTTTTTAATAATTTAAAACTTTTTCAAGTTTTTGAATCCTTAAAAAAAAATTTTAAAATTATTTCATCATGAATAAGTGATTATTAATACGTTCCCTTTTGAGAATCGGAAGTTTACTAATATATTTGGAAAGTTGTGAGAACTTTAGGTTGAAATATGGTACGTGTTTAGTAAATAAGGAACATGATGCCAAAAATACATAACGAACTGCTTTTATATATATATATATATATATATATTACAATCACATGAAGATACTCCAAAATAAATCTCATAAGTTACTTTTTTTGCAACATGCAGCAGCAGTCTTTTGCCTAAATTTGTATTATGTTCAGTAAATGTTCTATACGTTACAATTAAAGTTATCAAAAGAAAGTTATTTTTTCAAGTATTAATTTTTAGCAGCTCAGATTGAAATTTAAAAGTTGTTTAACTCCATAGATTTATTCAGTTAAAATACGAATCGGTGAAACGCAATCAACCAATGTGTCCTATTATTAATTTCTACTGCTACTTCATCTTATTTATGAAAAGGCTTTCATAAAATGCAGCGTAATGAAAGGAAAAGTTTTCTGAGGCAACTGCAACTTTTAAAATTTTAAGACCAACATTTATTATTTATTAATTAGAATGTGCAAAAATGTCAAGAATAACAAACACGTTATTGCATTTTCATGGCGAGGAGAACGACGCGATTACTTGAATTATATTAAACACCATATATTTGTTACTAGCAACGTGTCAAATTCATTTTAGATGCCATAACAGATATCCATTTATGAGCTAGCACTTGCCAGAAAGAGGTAGTGCGGTCACTCATGTCACATTAAATATGCCTCATGTACACCATCCCATAATGCAGACGATACATGCTAAATATAGGTTCATACAGAGGTTCATATTTCTGCGACGCCATGAGGACCTATAATTTATCGGAACTCCACGGTATTTACGAGGCACATACATCCGATTGCCTTCATCATCTTTATAGCGTTTTTTTAACCATGTTACTTTTGTTTTTCTTGGTTCAGTTAAGCTGGCTAATATATGCTAAGTATTAGATTTGATTGTGGTTAAAAAATCATCTCTATGTGCACAAAATCCTGACCCCTCACTGCAAAACGAACTCAAAAGATCTTTACGAAGCGACAGTTCAAAAATCTACATTTGCCTTCTGTCTTTTAGTTTTTAAAGATAAATAAATAAAATCGTTATTATTATATATAGTACACTGAAAAAAACAGTTAAAAAATTTCTCTAATAAATATTTATTTATTTTTTTTCTTTACATTAAACAAAAATTATTTGAAACAAAAAAATGTATTTTGAAATTAACGAATCCATTTGGCATATAACGAACATATAGCAAATAAACGTTTACTTGCTCTAAATACAAAATAACTAAATTAATAATTTGTTCAAATTAAACAATGCCGTCTTTAACTCAAAGTCCGATACCGAAAATTAAAGAAGTGAACTCCAGATATCAAGTCTTTCATCTCCCCACTCCATTTTCTTCTATGATGTCTTCGTTTCACAATCAGTTGAATCGTTCCAGTGGTAGTTTGCGTATTTGCTACTCAATCCGTAATCTGCTGAAAAAACAGCTCATCAAATGGGGGATTGGTCATTTATGGCCAACTTTTCTAGGTAAGTTAAAGCTTTAAATATGAAGACGTGGGGACACACTATAAGCCACTTTTTCGGTCGTTTGGTAAAAGTGGCATGCTTGTCTCGATGCATGTGCTTATAATTTTGGTAGGCCACACCATAAATTCATGGGAGGCACCAAAATTTCAATCACAGCAGGCATGCAAATTTTACGAGTTGCACGAAAAAGTTGCATAGCCGGAAGGGAAAAAAAATTTGTTCTCATCAGCGCGTTAGAATTTCAGTTAGGAAAATATAGTTTATTTCACAATCGCGGTGTGGTCATCTTGGTCATGGCGGCCAGCGCCCTTTGCAGGTTTCGATTTATATAAATTAAATAAATGTGTGTTTGACAATAGTCACTCTTTACTTCTTTTAAATAAAATGGTATTTGATTCAAACAAATAAAGACTTAGAGTTACTACCAAACAAAATAATATTTATGTGAAACTAATAATTTTTTTTAACTGGAGACTTAAAAACAAATCATAAAAATTAAAAAAAATTATACTTACTGTTAGCTATTAAGATAGCATAACAATTTTTGCGCAGTTAGGGTACCTCATTAATGAATGTGTTAACCCTCATTCAAAAGACTACTTGTACAATGGTGGTCATAATCTTAGAGGGAAAAACTACGTTGGTGTAGGGGATGGCTGAGAGGGTAAGAGGGGGTTGTTATCTAAAAAATGATATATTTTTAACCAAAACTGCTACGATATGCAGGTTTCAGATTGAGTTTAACCAAACATTTATTTTCTAATTTTAGAGCCGAAAGTTACATATCTGGGGGTGGTTGTGGGGAAATGTGGGGGCGAGAGGGGGCGTATCTATTTAAAAATTCAAATATTTTGATCTAAAGCTACTACGAATATATATAAAAAATTTACTTTATTGATTTTCGATCCTGCAAAAGGGAGTTTGCCACCTTACATTAGCCAAGCGAAATGGAGATGACTTACTCTTAAAAAAATTATTTGTTACACATTCTAATAAAGATTTTTCTGCCTAGTTGCTTTAGTTTTAAACGATTTTATTTAATTTTACTGGATCTGTCTATCAGTCTGTCGTCTACCAAATCTTGTAATGAGTTTTTAGTAGACTTGCCATTGACAAATTTTGGTGAAATTTGGTACACTTGTGTAAGTCCGGTAACAAAGCAATATTTTTTAAAAAATAGCAATGGTGGGAGGTGGCTAAGGGGGTGACTGCATTTAAAAATTAAAAAATCATAACTTTTGAATCAAAATTGCTATATACGGATATGCAGTTTTTCGCGTTAAGTTATTCTTAATATTTTCCAATTTTGGGGTAAAAAATTAATTTGGTGGATGGTGGATTAGAGGGTGATGAGGGTGATATTTTCTAATTTTAAATATAAAAACTAACTTGGTGGGGGTTAAGGATAATAATTGGAGATGCCCATTGATATACCAAAGATTTAAATTAACAAAATATTATTTTACTTCAAATATATATATATTTAAATTTAAAAAAAAATTATTTTACCTTAAATATATATTTATTTCAATTGAATATTTTGGGTGAGCAATCAAACAGAAATTATTTAAATTTAATAAATAATAGATTTAAATTTAATAAATAATACATTTAGATTTAGTATATTGGAGATTTAAATTTGGTTTCTGAACGATGATACGCTGTTTTCTAAATAAATATTTAATTAATTTGAATATTTGAGACAAATTTTATTTAAATAAATACGCATATTTTTTCTAATAAATATGTGTTTGGCCATTACCAAATAAATATTTATTTGAAGAAAACGTATATTTTTTTGATTCAAAGATACTTTTTTTTCAATGTAGAGCGGTTGTTTTATAAAAGTAATATATAGATGCAATTTGTCTAGCTGCTACAGCTACTCATATTCAACCACGAAAGGCATCGAAAGAATAAGAGCAAAAGAGTTATAAATTTAGTAGGTATATATATATATATATGTCACAAAATAGGTATAAGAATTATTTATAATTATTGAATTAAAAAATAATCACGGAACTATTCCTATTTAGGTACATATCTATAAGTTCAATTTTAATAAAATTTGGTAACAAAACAATAACAAAAACATAATAAAACAAAAAGGACTTAAAAAACCTCCGAATCAGTTACTTGAACCGAAAAGAATCTTAAAACAAAATATCAAAAGATCTTGGGTGGAAAAAACGAAAATTCAAACCTGGATGAGTATCCCACAAGGAACACATAAAGGACTTTTCGTCAGTTTTCACCAAGTATTTACGAAAAAATCATTTAAAAATATCGTCAAAATATCAAATTGTCAAAGATTAAAATGTCGCAACAATGAACGTCACCGAGAAAAAGACACATCGCTATGGAAACGATTGTTATTTCATTTACCAGCCGCCTTGATTTATAGTGTAAATATGGTGTGTTTTTTCCTTTATTTTTATGACTAAAAAATATATCTTGTTTCTCCATAAATGACAGGGGGTTTAAAACAAAACTACATTAAAAAATAGCCTTTAAATGGCTGCATTTATTGTGTTGGCCTGGTAGTCCAATAAAATGGAACTCGTAAAAAGACTCAAGAATTTTAAGTCTTGGAATTATTCCTCAGTCAGGAGATTAAACATCTCCATCAGTACGCTAAAAAAATTTTGCATTGATTAAAAATGGGGTGTGCCCATGTTCCTTAGTACAAGAAGACAGACACATATATAGTATAAACCGTTTGAAAGCATGTTAACGTCCAAACCATTTGAGGCAAACGGTCAGCGCACGATAGGTACGTGTTTGTGACAATGGGGATGCAAATTTTGTGTATTGTAGTGCGCAATAACGACTGGTTTAATGTTAGTTAAATCCTTGTCATTACTTCTCGTCCCTATAACTATCAGATAATATAACCGCCCTGCCCTTGCATTTTTCGAAAAAAAAGCCGTAGCGATAATAACTCTGTTACGCTGGAAAAAATGCAGAGCCAACATTATTTTCTTTAAAAAACAACAAAGTGAATCTCGTGTCCGCAAACAAAAATTAAAGTTTCTCGTGGCATATCGGACAAAGCGTTTTTGTTTCTCACTTCATTACGACAAGGCCCCCAATGTCTAATGGAGAATCCAGACAGCTACAGACCTGTTTCATCCTTGTTAAGAATCATCAGGGAGTCATAGGATTGTACCTGACAGTTGAAGCTACACAGGCACCATGCACACCTCTCGAATTTAAAAACCTGTGTGCGCCACCTGTCGAATAAATCGAGAAACAAAAACATCAAAATTGAAAAGCGCAGAAGATCTTAAATACAGAATTCTGTACCTTTCAGTAGGTTATAAAGAAGACACCTGTAACAGTATAAGGTCACTGTAAATTGGAGTTTCATACTACGTGTCCTTACTTTTAAGAACAACAAAGTGAATCTCGTTTCCGCAAATAAAAATTAAAGCAACACTCGTGGTATATCGGACAAAGCGTTTTTGTTTCTCACTTCATTACGACCAGGCCTCCAATGTCTAATGGAAAATCCAGACACCTACAGACCTGTTTCATCCTTATTAGGAATCATCAGAGAGTCATAGGATTGTACCTGGGAGAGTGCCTGTGTAGCTTCACGTAGTCACGGTGCTGCTGCGAACGTTACCTCTTTTTAAGAGTCATGTTACAGTGACCTTATACTTTTACAGGTTTATTCTTATAACCTGCTGAAAAATACAGGATTCTGTATTTACGGTCTTCTGCACTTTTCAATTTTAACGTTTTTGTTTCTCGGTTTATTCGACAGGTGGCGCACACAGGTACTACGTCTACGCGGATTATAAACTTTTTGTTTTAAATTCGAGAGGTGTGCCAGGTACAATCCTATGACTCCCTGATGATTGCTAATAAGGATGAAACAGGTCTGTAGGTGTCTGGATTCTCCATTAGACATTGGAGGCCTGGTCGTAATGAAAGGAAAAACAAAAACGCTTTGTTCGATATGCCACGAGTGTTACTTTAATTATTTTCTTTGTTTTTGAAAGTTGTTAATGTTTTACATTTTGCGACATTTGTCATTCTAGAAAATGTTAAAAATTGTTGAATTGGGGTTTTTGAGGACGGATCTCGGGACGAACATTACAAATTTTTGACAAGATTTTGACAAAATTAAAATTAACTGACTTTTACATATCCAGGCCCGGTTGTTCAATGAAGGTTCAACTAAGGGTTCAAGTAAACTTGGCTCAAGGATAAACCTGGTTCATCTTTAGTCTCTGGTTCTTCAATCAAAATTTGAATTGAGTTCAGTTGACTGCAGTTTAACTATCGACTTACTTTATTGAAAGCAATAATGAACTGGTCAACTGTAATATTTTTTATTATTTTATTTTATTTTGTATTGTTTAAATAAATGAACGTTATCTACTGCCTTTCTGAAAAGAGTCATAGTACACTGAAAAAAATGGTATTCCGTATTTAAGAATAGCCCTTAAATATACTTAATGGAAGAATATTATTCTCCTGTAAAGATTATTAAATATCTAGAAAAACTATTTGCTTAAGAAACAAAAAAGAAGTTAAAAAACCTAAAATAACGAAAATTCAAACCTGGATGAATGAGTATCCCACAAGGAACACACAAAGGACCAAAGCGAAAGAGAAATAATTAAACGATGTTTCGCCTTCCAAACTTGAGTCACTCACAAATAGGCATCGTTCCGTACTGGTACTTATACAAGTTACCTGATACGGATTCATCCTGGCATGTTAATATTTCCAATAGGATTATGCTCCTAAGGCAATTGAAAACAAAAAAGAAGTTAAAAAAACCTCCAAATCAGTTACATCAACCGAAAAGAATCTAAAAACAAAAGATGAAAAGATCTTGGGTGAAAATAACGAAAATTCAAACCTGGATGAGCATCCCACAAGGAACACACAAAGAACGAAAGCGAAAAGAGAAATGATCAAACGATGTTTTGCCTTGGGCAACCAGCGTAGTCTCGTCAGTGGTTCCACTGGTCATCCTCACCATACATCATTAAACACCATCATACACTTTGATTTCTAACCTTAAATCACTCACGTTATTTCTAAGATCCAAGATTTTTTGATCTTTTGTTTTTAAACTATTTGCTGATTAGTAAATATCTAGAATAAGTGTTTTTAAATTAGTAGTTAATAAACTAACTTACAAATAACTAAAAAAAGCCTATCCAAATCTTAATCTTAAATTTCTTTGTTTTGCAACAACGAATCTTTGCGTTTTTAACCTAGCTTAATTATTACGCAAATAAGTTTTAGTAACATCTTTCCCACAGTCTTGGGCGACAACCATTTTCTATTAGATATGTATAGCTTGGGCGAGATTTAAAGGTATTATTATATTAGTGGTTATGTTAGGTTATAGTTTCGATCGATTTGTTGGTTTAAGAGCAAAAAATATGTCTGAATCAAAGATGGGAGTACTTGATTAAACGGATTCTTATTCTTAGTTTGATCAATTTATTGTTCTCAGCAGGCAATCTGGTCGTATAAAAGATACAATTTCTTTAATTTAAGTCATTCTTTTTCATGGCTCGAGTCCTCATGTTGGATTAAGTTTAACAGTAAAGTTATTGGTTTAAATAATATCTTTACTTTCCCATAAGTATTACTTGAAATTGCTTTAAATAACTTATGTTTGCTTTGAGAACAGCCTCAATATTCACACAAGCCGTTGTGTATACTTACGTTCCAACGACTTACTTAGGACTTAATATTTAGGACTATCAATACCAAGTTATCAATTATCAATATATATTTTTTTCCGTTTAATTGAGCCAATTAGGTATTTGTTTCCCATGGTACAAACGAGTATTTGTTCGAATCATATAAATATTTACTTCTGTCAAGCAAGATTTATTTGACAAAAGGAAATTTATTTTCACCTAAATAAATATTTGTTGGGACCATGGGATAAAGTTATGATTGTTTTCCACAAACCGAAACTACACTTTTTTGCACTCGACGTGCAATAAACAATTATTTATCGTCTCCTGATGATGCTAACGTTGTTAGCGAAACGCGCGTCGAGTGCAAAAAAGTGTAGTTTTGGTTTGTGGAAAACAATCATAACTTTGTTTTAGTGCAACCAAAGGTTCCAAATTCCCAACATGTGGACCACGGGAAACACACGGGATTTTTACCATGATATTCGTGTGCGGCACGGACCTCTTCTATCTTCAATTATTTCCAGCTTCAATAAAATAAGCAATTTACGATACCTGCTGAAGATTCAAAAATATTCTGCTTTAACCTATTTTTTATGCTCCATAATTATCTCCTCTTTTACGTAATGGCGTTGCCATTGCCAATATCAAAGGAAGCATCAGAAAAGGGGAACAAATGTTGCCCGGATAAAGTTTATTTATTGGAAGTATAAGATAAGACACTAGTTGGATTGAACCGAAACCTTGAGGCTAAGTTTTACTAGTTTCACTTGTTAAGATAAAAAAGGTTTTATTCTAAGCTTAAAGCAGCCTTACTGACACAGGTGTAATGTCAGTTAATCTAATAATTCCTAAATATGTCACAAAAATGTTTGTTAATGCCGCCAAAAAAGTTTAAACTTTATTACTACTAAGCATCTTTGAGTTCAAAAGCAAATTCTAAATAAAATTATACATTTAAGTCTCTTAGTTTATAACTATGGTCAGAATTAAACTGGTTTTTTTTATGAGAAAGACGTAAAGCAGTATTTTCATAACTGTAGGTCAAACCACTTGACCTACAGTTATGAAAATTTAAGGACATATTTTGTTTGTGACGTAGGCGCTCGCTAAGAAAGGATTTTTAAAAATATTTCCCCTAAAGGGCTAAAAATAGGGGTTGAAATTTTAAGGAAAATTGGTATATAGATTTCACTAATAAAATAAGTAAACGTTTTGGCGTTTTTCGAAATTTCAACTAGGAATGCAGAAATAGGGGTAATTCGATTTCGAAGGGGTAAAGAGAACTTCTGTATCTCAGAAAAAAGTCACAGAGGTTTAGAAATTGGTATTATGGAATCTATTAATAAAATAGATGGACACGTGTTTCAGCGTCTTTCTACCAACCTTCTATTAATAGGGGGAATTAACCCCCATATTTGATAGAAATTTTCATCTGTTAAAATATGGGTTGTTGGGTATCCAACTAAAGGAAATAAAGCCCGGAATCGAAAAAAGTGTTTTTCTATTAATTTTCGCAATTTTTTGTTACCCGACCCCCCCCCCCTCCCAACCCCATATTTAATGAAAATATTGAATGACTAAAATATGAGTTGTGTGGTGTCAAAGTAATGAAAATAAAGTACGGAATCGAGAAAAGTGCTTCTTCTATTATTTTTGCCATTTTATATTACCCTTGTCCTCCCCCCCATGCTTGATAAAAAAAATGAATTGTTAAAGAATAAGTTACCTAAAAAACCGGAAATAAAGAAACTGTTTTTTTTTGCAAAAAAAATGGTGCAAGAATTTTGCTGCATTATTTGGATTTCTTTCGAGTTACGACAAAAAAAAACGGGAAAAAAGCTTTAGGCAAAGCGGATACTCAAGTAGATGGAAGAGATTGAGGGGTTAAAAGTCTGGGGACATGAAAGTGTGGTAATTTGGAGAAGGAGGAGGAATCTGCAATTTTAAACGCGCGAACAAAGTCGCGGGCGGTCAAATAGTTTAAAATAATTATCACTTATCCGCTTGCGAACACGATCCCTGCCAAAAAAACCACTTCAAAACTCTTAAAAACTGATCAAGTCTTGATGAGATTGTTGGAGATTTTATTGGTTTGAAGAGACTTGACCTGGCAAAAATGTATGCCGCATAAAAACTAACAAATTCTTATGATGTTTCATGAGAATCATTTTCAAATAATTTCTGACTATTGAAAACTCACAAGATTTCAAAAGATCCTAAAGGCAATAAAATTTCATGTTTCAATGTTTTACAAGATTTCATTATGTTACATTAGACACATGAGATTTCATGAGGTTTAGCAAACAAGATTTTTATGAGATTTTACAAGATTTCATGAAAAATAGGGTAAAGGGATGTGAAGATTTGACAATACCTATAAAAATAAATTAAAGAGAATATATAATATATATATAATAATTATAAAGATTTACAGTTAACAACATTTTACTATAGCAAGAAATTTTTCGAAATTTCGTAAGTTTATATCAGACACAGATTTCATGAGGTTTAGCAAGCAAGATTTTTATGAGATGTTATCAGATTTCACTTCTAAAAGAAGGGACGTTTTTACAAGAGTTGACAAGATTATATAGTATTAAAGCGAAGAAAATAAGACAGATTTGACAAGCTAAATGAGAATTTAAAAGATTTTATGAGTACCTATAAACATAAATTAAAAAGAATATGTAATAAAAATTTAACTATCAAGCTATTTTAACAGATTTCGTAAGTTTATATCAGACACAGGAGATTTAATGAGATTTCGCAAGCAGGATTTTGATAAGATTTTAAAAGTACAAACGAAGGAATGTTTCTAAAAGATTTCATGAGAACTAAAGTGAAGAATTGTGTCAGGTGTAGAAAATAGACACGAACCTCACTTTTTTGACAAGCAAGTTTTTCAACGAGAATAGAAAAGATTTTATGAGTATCTATATAAAAGTAAATTAAACAAAACATATTATACATTAAGGCAGATTTAACTAGTAAGAAATTTTAAGAGATTTGACAAGTTGTAAAAGAAAGAATAGAAAGAAACAATTTTACCAAAACTTGTCAAAACCAGTGAAATCTTATCAACTTGTTTCACTTAAAATCTGCATAAAACTGCTAAGAAATGTAGATTTTCCAGGATTTTCTCATGTAACCTTGTGAAATCTTATGGAGAGTGGGTCTTTTAAAAACTGCTGAAAACATGGACAATCTCATGAAATCTTGTGAAATCGTATAAACTTTATTTTATATTTTTGTTAAAATCTTCTCAAAACTGCTGAAAGCATGTAAACTTGTCAAAACCATTGAAACCTTATCAACTTGTTTATCTTAAAATCTGATCAAATCTGCTAAAAACCTGTGGAGTTCTCATGTAATCTTATGAAATCTGATAGAGGGTGGGACTTTTAAAAACTGCTGAAAACCTGTGGCTTTTCAAAAAACCTTGTGAAATCTTATTAACTTTGATTTAAATTTTTGTTAAAATCTGCTTAAAACTTAACAAGGCCAGTAGAAGCAGAGCCTTTAAAAAACTGGTGAAATTTTATCAACTCTTATAATAAATTCTTTTAAAAACTTTTCAAAACTTCTAAAAACGGATGACACCTATGCAAAATTCGTGATGTTTGACGAGTTTTGAATCTCTTTCCAAATTGGAAGTTCTCGTGATCATTAAATAGTTTTTTTTTTACAAGTTTTGGCGCAGTATTTTTGGCAGGAATTCGTTTGCTTCGATAAGTTACGCAAAACTTATCGATTCGGGACACGTATCGTATCGCAATCCGTGACGTTTCCAAACCAATTTTTGATCTATGGTATTATTTAAAATATTTGGTCGGTTGAATAAAGTTTGGCGAAATGCGTACGTGAAGATCCCTATATAAAAATGTCGAAAATGCACTTTTTTGTAATTTCAAGTTGCAATGTAATGTTTTTGCATCTTGAGCGGCCCACAATACTGTAAAAACATGCCCACTTCCTTCAGGCAATCGGTTGTAAAAATATTAATTTTCAAAATTTGGCGAAATGAGTTTATGGAGATCCCTATACAAAAATGTCGAAAATGCTCTTTTCTTTCATTTCAGTTGAAATATAATGTTTTCGCATCTTGAGGGGTCCACGATACTGTAAAAACATGCCGACTCTCCGTAGACAATCGGTTTTAAAAATATGAATTTTCAAAATTTGGCGAAATGGGTTCATGCAGATCCCTATACAACAATGTCGAAAATGCACTTTTTTGAATTTCAAGGTGCAATGTAATGTTTTCGCATCTTGAGGGGCCCACGATACTGTAAAAACGTGCCTACTCTCCGCAGACAATCGGTTGTAAAAATATGAATTTACAAAATTTGGCGAAATGGGTTCATGCAGATCCCTATACAAAAATGTCGAAAATGCACTTTTTTTGAATTTCAAGGTGCAATGTGATGTTTTCGCATCTTGAGGGGCCCACGATACTATAAAAACATGCCTACTCTCCGCAGAAAATCGGTTGTAAAAATATGAATTTACAAAATTTGGCGAAATGGGTTCATGCAGATCCCTATACAAAAATGTCGAAAATGCACTTTTTTAAATTTCAAGGTGCAATGTAATGTTTTCGCATTCTGAGGGGCCCACGATACTGTAAAAACGTGCCTACTCTCCGCAGACAATCGGTTGTAAAAATATGAATTTTCAAAATTTGAGAAATGGGTTTATGCAGATCCCTATACAAAATGTCGAAAATGCACTTTTTTTGAATTTCAAGGTGCAATGTAATGTTTTCGCATCTTGAGGGACCCACGATACTGTAAAAACGTGCCTACTCTCCGCAGACAATCGGTTGTAAAAATATGAATTTACAAAATTTGGCGAAATGGGTTCATGCAGATCCCTATACAAAAATGTCGAAAATGCACTTTTTTTGAATTTCAAGGTGCAATGTGATGTTTTTGCATCTTGAGGGGCCCACGATACTATAAAAACATGCCTACTCTCCGCAGACAATCGGTTGTAAAAGTATGAATTTACAAAATTTGGCGAAATGGGTTCATGCAGATCCCTATACAAAAATGTCGAAAATGCACTTTTTTTGAATTTCAAGGTGCAATGTGATGTTTTTGCATCTTGAGGGGCCCACGATACTATAAAAACATGCCGACTCTCCGTAGACAAACGGTTTTAAAAATATGAATTTTCAAAATTTGGCGAAATGGGTTCATGCAGATCCCTATACAACAATGTCGAAAATGCACTTTTTTTGAATTTCAAGGTGCAATGTAATTTTTTCGCATCTTGAGGGGCCCACGATACTGTAAAAACGTGCCTACTCTCCGCAGACAATCGGTTGTAAAAATATGAATTTACAAAATTTGGCGAAATGGGTTCATGCAGATCCCTATACAAAAATGTCGAAAATGCACTTTTTTAAATTTCAAGGTGCAATGTAATGTTTTCGCATCTTGAGGGGCCCACGATACTGTAAAAACGTGCCTACTCTCCGCAGACAATCGGTTGTAAAAATATGAATTTTCAAAATTTGAGAAATGGGTTCATGCAGATCCCTATACAAAAATGTCGAAAATGCACTTTTTTTGAATTTCAAGCTGCAATGTGATGTTTTCGCATCTTGAGGGGCCCACGATACTATAAAAACATGCCTACTCTCCGCAGACAATCGGTTGTAAAAATATGAATTTACAAAATTTGGCGAAATGGGTTCATGCAGATCCCTATACAAAAATGTCGAAAATGCACTTTTTTGAATTTTAAGGTGCAATGTAATGTTTTCGAATCTTGAGGGGCCCACGATACTGTAAAAACGTGCCTACTCTCCGCAGACAATCGGTTGTAAAAATATGAATTTACAAAATTTGGCGAAATGGGTTCATGCAGATCCCTATACAAAAATGTCGAAAATGCACTTTTTTTTTATTTCAAGGTGCAATGTAATGTTTTCGCATCTTGAGGGGCCCACGATCCCTATACAAAAATGCCGAAAATGCAGTTTTTTCGAATTTAGGAGTGCAGCAGTGGCTCTGACCTACATGGCAACATTGCAAGAGATAGGTAACTACCCTGCACGTTATTTAAAAGGTTTTTATGGCGTAGGTAACGCTGCAGTGTGTGGAATGAGGTAGGTAATTGATTTTCAATTTAATTTTTTTCGCTTATTACAATAGTTTTTAAAATATAATAGGCAATTTCATATTTTTTATGTGCACGTGAAGCGGTACGTATGTACCTAGGTATATTAATAAACGAATTACTATCTTAAAATCAAATTCTAGAATGGCCCATGCTAGGTTTTTTATTCTTTTAATGTGGCCTGTACCTACTTATATACCTACCAAGGAAATAAAATTGATAGTAAAGTAAAATCTTCAAATATTCTGTCAATCACCATATTTGTTCTTTTTCTTTATTTCAAAGTAGATAAAATCTTGAAATATTTGGTCATTCACAATATTTTTTCATTGTTTTAATTTAAATAGGCATTTATATCCCTCGCTAAATTATGAATTTTCATGTCGGAGTTAATAGTTGCTAAAAATCAATCGTTTTATTCGCGATTAGTACGATTGCACCGAGGATTGCACATAAACCTAAATTATGTCTTATTTTAATTTTTATTTGCCGGTATAAACCCAGCATAAATCTAGAGTTTATTTCACTTGATGACGACTAATTACTCTGTAAAAAAATTAGAGTGAAGTTTCACTCTAAAATTACTCCAAAAGGATCTAATACTGGTCCAAACCAATTTACTCAATTCTGAGTAAAAATTGTATCTTATTCGAGTAACATTTACTCCAAAACAGATTTATTCTTCTTAATTTAGAGTGAAAAGGGGGTGCAATATACTTCCAAAATTAGTTAAATACCAACAAAAAGGGTCCATTTACTCAATTCCGAGTGAAAAAATTTGTAAACCAGCTAACTCCAAAAAAAGATAATTTACTCAAATATGGGTCAAAGTTACCCAATTTTGTTTGGTCCAAATTCGAGGGGCCTCTATAGCTTTGGGCTTTTGCAGCATAGTTAGCCCAAAACTAATATACATGTTACGGGCTCGATTTTCAAGAGAAGTCGAAAACTAAAAACCGCATTGCGATATGTCAAAGCGTTTCTGAGCTACAGGGTGATACTCAAAAATGTGCGTTTCTAAAAACCCTGTACAACGTTTTTATTTGTAAAGATAGAGATTTTCATTAAAAACATTTTTTGAAGATTTTTTAACGACAAATCTACCTGTTTCACCGATTTTGTCTTAAAGCCTTTAGTTCACGAGATATAGCACAAAGTTACATTTTCTTAAATGGAATACCCCATTTTTTTTAAAAATTAGTTTTATAATAAAATTTCCTGTTAAATGATGTGTTATACACCTATTTTTATTAAGTAGTTAAAGAGATATCGGCAATTTTTAATAATTACCATAGTAGGCTGTATTTAACTCTAACCTATGCAGTTTTAGGGTATCTATCTAGGTAGCTATGATAAAAAAAAAACAATTGCCATGATAAACGAGCCCAAGTGTCAAAAGTGACGTCTTCGTCAAGATACAAAAATGTTTGGAAACTTTGAAAAGTACGACATGATAAAATGTTATATTGAAAGTAACGAAAATCGACAGACGGCGTTAAATCTCTATTTCCAGAGATATCCGGAAAGAAGGCAAACTAGCTCAAAAATATTTTTGAAGTTAAAACGTCATCTACAAGAATACGGATCCTTTAGAAAACCGCGACCTAGGACGTATAAAAGCCTAGCCAGAGATAGAGAGTTGGAAGAACTAACGGTTCTAGGAGAAATAGAAATTAACCCGAATACTTCCACAGGGCTATCGAGAAAAACACTGGAGACCACGCAGCAATGCCCTTCGGGTACTTAAAAAACACAAGTTTAGGCCCTATCGACCCCGACGGGTGAACCAATTACGGCAACGAGATTTTGCTCCAAGACGTGCATTTTGCAGGTGGTACCTAAATAAAAGGGATGAGGCAACGATTTCTAGTGATGGAATATTCACCAGATATAACTGCTATTACTGGAAACAGAAAAATCCGCATATTATGGTGGAACAAGCGAATTAGGGAAGGTTCAGTTTTAAGGTAAGGGTAGGCATCTACAGGGGACAAATTACTGGGCCATATATTTTTGATGGAAATTTAAATGCCGAAAGGTACCAACAAATTTTAGGAGAGAAGGTGATTCCGTTTATCGACAATTTGCCACTTCAGCAAAATACTAAGCTATACTTTCAACATGACCGTGCCCCTCCTCACAATGCACGAGACATTACTAAATTGCTAAATATTGTGTTTGCCGAAAACTGGATCGGATCGGACTTCTTTTTGTGGGGGAGAGTCAAAGACCTTGTATTTCGAAATCGCCCAAGTAGTAGAAGGGAATTGGAAGAGGCACTTCGTATTGCATTCAGGCAGCTTCGTGCGGTAGAACTTCTTAATGCAGAAAATAGCGTCAAGACAAGATGTAGGATATGTTTACAAGAAAACGGCCGTCAATTTGAGCATTTGTTTTAGAATTAAAGAAAATTCCCAAGTAGCAATTTAACGTTCTGGCGACGTAGTCCTAGAAGTTACTCAACTATCTCTAGTTGCGGCGCTGACTCATGCTACAACGTTTAAAAGACTCGATTCTGCACCGATTTGGTCAATCATTTTAGGGTTTTTACAACGTTATGCTTTTAACTATAGGTTCTAGCAGCACGTTCTTTTAACGTTGCCAGTTTAACTCAAGGGCAACTAGAGGGCGCCGTTTGGAAATTATCTTGGTGTGGACAAGAAGCGAAACATTAACCATTTATTTAACTATAGTATAAAATGGACACTTAACAAAGACTAATTTCATTCCCAAGAAATATTCGGAACAATGACGATGTAAAATAGCTTTGCAAATGCGTATAAAATCAAATGTTCCAGTCAAAAATCAAAAAGGCAACCAAGTTTATTGTTAATTATTTAGTGACATATGGCTAAAAAACGCGGGCGGCACGAATCCGTTGCGATTTTCATTAATTGAAGAAATTTTACAACAAAACCTTATTATTCAAAATTAAAAAATTGCATGCAAAATTGATAAAACAATAAAAGTTAATCATGTAAGTATATTTATTTGCAACCAAAAGCTAATATTAAGCTTAAAATAAGAATTTTTCTTTATGTTTACATTTCAATTGCAACAATGGCGGATTACGGGCAGCCAGGTTGAGGTATTCAAAATGGCGTGGTCGTCAACCAGTTGATTCGGTTCACTCGCGTTGTGGAGTGTAAAAGATTGACCAATATGTCTACTTCGGTTGTTCTATCAAGCCAAGCCATTACCCACTCCCAACGGAAAGAGCTTTGGCAACTACAAACTGAACGCATCCCAACCGCATGTTTGCTTTCCCACATTCAAACTTTTCCGCTGACTTTAATTTCTCTCTTTGTCGCATTGAGCAAGAAATAATGTATTTTTTATTGCCTCTCACTTTTTTGAACAAAGATGCTGCAAAATGCTGAAATTTAATGTGGTGTCTAATGACTCGCCGCGGAAACGTTAAGCAAACGTTTTAATAATAACTATTAGACAACGGTTACCCGGTTCTCCATTTAGCGTTTAGATCATCTGCATTAAAACGTCTTGGATCATCTGCACTAAAACGTCTTGGGTCAACTAAGGTTATGGTTTCAACGTTTTCCTGACGTCACTATAAAGTGGACATTGCAACGTGGAGCTATAACCGAAGTCGCGTTTAACGTTAAATGACCGTTGTTTCGTGGTTAGATAATATTCGTTTCAAAAATGACTGATATTTGCACGAACCGTAACGTTAATTTTGGTGTAGAACGTGGTTCAGGTTGACAAATTACTGCTTGGGTTGTTAGATGTAGATTTTAGGTGTTACATAGTTTAATTAATAAAAATTTTAAATAAAAACTTTTAATAATTTTATTTTTTTAAATTATTTTAGGGTTGGTAATTATAGTAAACTAGAAGATAAATTTCGAGGTTGCTGTGTGTCTCCTCTTGTCGTAGCCAACTTGATTTTATATTTAGGGCGCGCACAGCGCCTACTATGGTAAATATCAAAATATGCAAATATATTTTAAACTGTTTAATAAAAATAGGTGTATGGCACATCGTTCGACAGGAAACTTTATTAGAAAACCGATTTTGTGTGATATCTCGAGAACTAAAGGCTTTAAGAGAAAATCAGTGAAACAGGTAGATTTGTCTTTAAAAAATCTTCAAAAAATATTTGTAATGAAAATCTCTATCTTTACAAATAAAAAAGTTGTAGAAGGCCTTTAAAATCGCACAGTTTTGAAAATCACCCTGTAGCTCAGAAACGCTTTGACATATCGAAATGCGGTTTTTAGTTTTCGACTTCTCTTGAAAATCGAGCCCGTAGCATGTATATTAGTTTTGGGCTAACTAAGATGAAAAAGCCCAAAGCTATAGAGGCCCCTCCAATTTGGACCACCCTTTACAGAGTTAATTTAATTAATTTTGAGCTTTTTTACAGAGCAGGAAAATATTCTGACAAGTTTCTAAATTCCATACTCTGCGTCTACAAAATATACACTCAACTCAACTTTATGATTAACCAATTTATTTATAGATTTTATTTGCTTATTAATAATATTATGAACTGGTACAAAAAGGGATTCAAATATATTTATATATTTAATCATTTACTGTTAGGTTATCCAATTTAACAAACAAAAACATTATTTTAAAATTCCCTAATTTTATTTTGCAATATATCAATTATATTGTAAATATTTTCGTAATATTTTTAATTTAATTAAAGCAAAAATATGAAAAATATATTTTTTATTAGAGCTCATATGCTAAGGTCCCTTAATAATTTGTAATGTTTGCATAATTAACTAAATAACAGACAATAAAAACCTTCGTTAATAAAAAAACCTTGTACTTGATAGTTCTTGTCAAAAATAAAATTATACTCTTTTCTTAAAACTTTTAAAAGGGGTGAGGACCAGGTCTACCATATACACTACTTTTTTTGTAGTAGGGTCCAAACTTCCTTTTTCTCGCAATTTATTTTTTTGGCAACCAATCAATCAGGAAAACTAATATTCCGCAAACTATGCTACTTTTTCTTTGCTAATGTACAGGGTGATTCACTATTTAAACTTTTTTTCTATCATTAATAATAAAGGAGCTAACCAGGGGTTCAAAATATAATGAATTACCCTGTACAAATGATGTTAAAATAGTAGTTTTCACAACTAGTGGCTAAAATAGTGCTTTTTTACAAGCGCTGGCTTAAATAACGAGTGCAGAGAGGTATTTAAAAACGCGAGTAAAAAAAAAGCACAGTTTAGCCGCGAGTTGTTAACACTATTTTTTTAATACCTTTAGCAAAAAATCCAAGAAAAACAGGGAAATACTTTTAAAAATCTCGAACGAAGAGCACCTTAAGCAACACACCATCTTTACACTATAAATAAAGACGGCTGGTAAATGAAATAACAATGGTTTCCAGAACGATATATCTTTCTACTCGGTGACGTTCATTGTTGCGACATTTTAGTTTTTGACAGTTTGATATCTTGACGATGTTTTTAAATTATTTTTTCGTAAATACGTAAATGTCTTAATTTTTAGGCAATAATAATCAGATTTTTTCAGTATTAGTATTTTCCGCCATGTCTCTTTAATTTTGGGTAAAAAACGGCAGAAATCTTTTTTTGCACACGTGATAAAAAAAAATTGCATCGGTAGCCAAAAAAGCCATGCTTTGGTTATCTACAGACAGTTACTAAAATCATGTTTTTGATGAAGGTATAAAAAAAATGTTTTTTGATTTAATTTTGCAGAGATTTAGCTTAAATCATATGAGCTGCATTACCTCGTAACGTAAGTTAGCTAATTTTTTTTTAACAAATCTGCAATCTGGTTTATTAGTATTAGTATTGGACATTGGAGGCCTGGTCGTAATGAAGTGAGAAACAAAAACGCTTTGGCCGATATGCCACGAGTGTTACTTTAATTTTTATTTGCGGACACGATATTTATTTTGTTGTTTTATAAAAAATAGTACTTAGTTTTCACAACTAGTGGCTAAAATAGTGCTTTTTTTACAAGCGTTAGTTTAAATAACGAGCACAGTTTAGCCGCGAGTTGTTATCACTATTTTTTAATACCTTTATCAAAAAATCCAAGGAAGACAGGGAAATAGTTTTAAAAATCTCAAACGAAGAGCACTTTAAGAAACACACCATCTTTACACTATAAATAAAGACGGCCGGTAAATGAAATAACAATCGCTTTCAGAACGACATGTCTTTTTACTCGGTGACGTTCATTGTTGCGAAATTTTACTTTTTGACAGTTTGATATTTTGACGATGTTTTTAAATGACTTTTTCGTAAATACGTGGAGAAAACTGGCGAAAATGCCTCAATTTTTAGGCAAGAATAAATTTTTTTAATATTACTATTTTCCGCTTTTTCTCTTTAATCTTGGGTAAAAAACGGATATAAATCTTTTTTTACACCCGTGATCAAAAATAGTAGTTTTCAAAACTAGTCGCTAAAATAGTGCTTTTTTTACAAGCGTTGGTTTAAATAACGAGCGCAGCGAGGTATTTAAAAACGCGACTAAAAAAGAGCACAGTTTAGGCGATTTTTTTTAATATCTTTATCAAAAAATCTAAGAAAAACAGGCAAATACTTTTAAAAATCTCGAACGAAGAGCATTTCTCACAACGCCCCATCTTTACACTCTAAATCAAGGCGGCTGGTAAATGAAATAACAATGGTTTCCATAGCGATGTGCCTTTTTTTTCGGTGACGTTCATTGTTGCGACATTTTAATTTTTGAGAGTTTGATATTTTGACAATGCTTTTAGATGATTTTTTCATAAATACGTACTGAAAACTGGCCTAAATGGCTTAATTTTTAGGCAATAATAATTAGACTTTTTCATTATTACTTTTTTCCGCTATTTCTCTTTAATTTTGGGTAAAAAACGGTCAGAAATCTTTTCTTGCACTCGTGATCAAAAAAAAATTTTTTTTTGCAACGGTAATCAAAAAAGCTATGTTTTAGTTATCTCCGGACAGTTACTAAAATCATGTTTTTGATGAAGGTATAAAAAAATACTCTTTATACCAAAAAGCCTTTTTGTCGCTTGGAATGGTTAAAATCATTAATAATGTCTCTCAAACTCTGCCAGACCTATTTTTGCTCTAAGCAGTGACAAAAACGAATATCATTAATATTGAAATAAATATCATCAAAGCAATATCTAAGAATATCAGGCAAGACCATTTTAAAAGAAATAAAAAAGAAAAAGGAAACAATAATAATGATTTATCGTCCAATTATTAATATTAGGAAAATGTATTTATGTTGTCCGCCAAAAAAAATATAGGGTTCTTTGCAGCTGATTTAAAATAAACTTAATTTTTTAGCGTGCTGTCGACTCCTCGTCTTTCATTTCTGCGTTTGTAGAAAACCTTTAAAAAAAACAAGTTCACACAGAAAAAAATATTTTTTTTACAAATCAATAGAGAATATTTTTTTGTTCCAAACTTTCCAAAATTGACTTTTTTGGGACAAACAAATCAAAATTTGTGCAAAGTTGATGCAATTGAGCCTAAAAACATCATATTCTTCTACAACAAATAAATATTTGTTTAGCGACATCCTGCATCATGATGCACGCAAATTATTCCTGGGAAGGAGGCTTGAGTAAAACAAATAAAGATAACCACTTTATTCTTGATATTTGAGGAAAATTCGGACTTTGGGAACAGCTATTTGTTGACTCTGAGGTGGACTTCAGGCCCCAAGCCCCCTCCCCCCTGCGTACGCCGATGTTACTTTTGAACCCCCGACGGAATTGCGAACAAAAATGCTGTTAGAAGTTTCACATCCTAGATATGTGTATGTTTCTGCGCATGTAGCTCTTAAACAAGTGATCCAATTCCGACGGAATCTTTCCTGTTTAGAGCCTATCCTTTCAAACGTGCTTTTGGCTATGTTTCACGAAGGCAAAGGAGGTGAAAAATTGGACAAAGAAAGTAAATGTGCCAACTATAGACAAAGCAGAAAACTCAGAGCAAATAGCTACGAGTGCCCTATAGTGATACAAAAAAATGAGCCTTACACAGTAAAAAATACCATTGGGAGTGGACCTGTTTTGGGAGAATTTTGAGTAAACTTCAACTCATTGGATCTCTTTTGGGAGAATTTTAAGTAAATCTTAATTCATTCTGAGTAAATTTTCACTCATCACCTCGAATTATCCCAAAATTTACTCAGAATGAGTTGAAATTTACTCAAAATTGTCCCAAAATAGGTCCACTCCCAATGGTATTTTTTACTGTGTAGGAGGAGGGCTGTAGAATACTATAAAATAAAGATTTTACAAATTAACGGTTATTGTGACAGAGACGAAGCCAAAGGCCTAATAATATCTAGCGAACCAAACAAAATATATGTCAAATAAAGGATGGATCACAGATACAAACGTAGACGTATGTATATATTTTCTAAACAAAAACATAAAGGTAAACAAGATAATCAAAAGAAGTGGCATTGCAGGAATAAACATTTTTGAAAGATACGTAGAAGATCTCATCGCCATAGCTAGAAACGGCACTAAAGACTCGGTAATTCTAGCCGACTTTAACTCAAAAGTAGTGGAATGGGGATCACCAGTGACTGACACAAGGGGACAGATGTTAGTTGAAGCTTGTGGAGAGTTGGGACTCGTTGTTCAAAACAAAGGAGGTAAACCAACTTTTGTTTTAAGACAACAAAATTCATATATAGTCATAAATTTTGCTACACCCAGTCTCTCATCAAAAATTACGGAATGAAATTACTTGACGATGAACCACTGACACTACACAGGCACACTGTATTTGAAACAACAGATAAAATCCAAAAAATTAAAAAATTGAAATACAAAAATAAAAACCTAATGAAAAAGTTTCAACGAGAACAACAACAGAACTTACGGCAAATGAAATGGATAAAATCCTTAAAGAAATATATAAAGCCTCTAAAGGTTACGAACCCTCTCGTAACTCCGCTCCTTATTGGTGAAATGAAGACATTGAAAGAGCTAGAGAAGAATGCGTCGAAGCTCGGTGAAAATACACACGAAAAGCCGCAAATAAAGCAATAGAGGGAGAAGCGGCACGTATATGGAAGGAATATAAACAAAAGAAAAAAGTCTTAAGGGACAAAATACGAGATGAGAAGAAACTGTGCCGGAAGAAGGTATGTAAAGAGTTGGACGAAGATGTATGGGGACAAGGCTACCAAATAGTCAAAAAACAATTTAAAAATACTGACCCACCTTTTAAACTTACCAAAGAAAAAACTAAAGAGGTAATAACAATACTATTCCCTAAGAAAAAACAAACACTACCAGCAGCAATATCCACCGACGCAGTGCCACTATTTACAATAGAAAAAAAACCATACCATGCTGCAAACGCATATAGGCCGCTTTGCCTAATTAACACGATTGCTAAAATAAACACTTGATAAAAAACATGGAGACAAATGGAGGTTTGTCCCTCCTATAATACGGGTTTAGAAAAGCCAAATCAATTATGAACCCAGTGAAAAAGCAAACGGAACAAATCCTAACAAGAATAGAAGTAAGTGGGTAGTGCTAATAGCGCTGGATTTTAGAAATGTTTTTAACTCTGCCTCTGGCTGAAAATAGTAGAAAGGCTATCAAATACTCAACATCCCAATATCTTATAAATACCGTAATTAGCTACTTCAAAGAACCATACCTACTTAACGAACAAAATAAAGTTAAAACATTAGCAGGCATCCCCCAAGGATCGGTATCAGGGCCTCTAATCTGGAATATACACTATGACCCCATACTTAGACTAAAACTTCCTAGGGGCGTGGGCATAGTAGGATACGCGAATGATCTAATGGTAATAGTCAGGGCTGACACAGCGATATATCTCATGCAAAGATCAAACGAGGCAACAAGATTTATTAACGAACGGATGACAAACGAGCACCTAGAAGTAGCACCAGAAAAAAAACGGAGCCGTTATACTAAGCAGGAAAAGAGATCGGCAAAACATTGAGTTTTGACTAAATGGAGTCCTCATAAAACCGCAAAAAAGTGTACGATATCTTGGAATCCAGATCGGTGAAAACCATAAATTCGGAAAGCATATAGAACAAACCACTAAAAAGGCAACTAAAAGACTCTCTGCACTACAAAGACTTATGCCCAACATAAACAAGCAACAGGAAGTTACTATACAGTGTAATCCATTCAATCGTGACATATGGTGCAGTGCACAAAAAAAGTACACAAACATGCTGATAAGGATACAACGGACAGCCTTCCTAAGAGTAACCTGCGGCTACCGAACGGAACAGGTTTTCACAGGAATCCCACCCATAGACCTAATTGTCAAAGAAATTGTATATGAAGATAAAAGTAGCCATAGTGAAGAAACTAAATAAAACAAAGAAACTGCAAAGATAACGAACGCACTGGAATCCTGGCAAGCGAGGTGGGACCGAAATACCGAAAAAGGACAATGGACGAAAATAATTATTTCCGACATTAAAACATGGATAGACTGCAAACACAAAAAAATGGGTTACTATATGACACAAGATCTAACGTGACATGTATCTTTTAGGACACAGACAAAGCGAATAGGGAAAACAGACGACATATGTCGGTACTATCAAAGATAAGATGATATACTGTCCAAGATTTGAGAACTACCGCCAAACAGCAAGAAACGATCTACAGATAGAGAGTATGACCATGGGCAACCTCTTCAAAGAAATGATACAATACCACGTAGATAAATGGAACCAGGGACATGACAAGAACGATTCTAAAAATTAAACACGAAGACGAACGCACCTAAGAGCCAAAATAATGAAACGGCGAAATAGTGACGTTATATTCCTGAGAATGGTTCCGCTATTTCGACCAAATCTACAGCGGAGGGGTTCTTAAGAGAGGATGAATCGGGCACATTCGGTAGACCACCAGAGGCCGGTGTCGAAGATTTCTCGTCGTTTAAAAAAAAGCCATGTTTCACAAAAATTGACTTAGTAGTTCCAGAGATATTTGAGATATGATATCAAATATAATCTGGTGTAACTTCTATACTGGTGTGCGGAGTTTGGACGAAGATTAGGCACTAGTTTATTTTAGTTTCGTCAGGTAAAAAAGTCAATTTAGTGGTGGATAAAACTAAAAAATATACTATTCTCGTATGTTTTCCGATAAAACCAAGTGTGCCATTATAATTCTTTCTTTTTTCTTTACAAGTAAAACTTAAGAGCCAGGTGTTGGCGGAAACTTCCTGGAAAGTTAATTTTACACAAGTAAAACATGAAGCATTCGTCTTTTCAACAAGAAAATTTCATGTTCAACGAGCTCGATGAATTATGCGTTTATTCTGACAAGAATTTCTATAAAGTTTTGTAGGTACAGTGTGGTCGGTTTTTGACCCCTATGTGTGCTTGTTTAGCTTAAGCCAATATTCAGGGAGTGTTTTTATTAGTTTAATAAAAATAGGCTAAGTAGTTCTAGAAAATATGCTTCCTACACACAGGCAGGTGTCAAGAAACTTGAGATATAATTATAATAAATAATCATAACACAAGACAACAAATTCCAACTTTTTTTGTTTTCTGAACAAAACCTATTTTTTCGGGTTTAACTACACCCAAGTAACGAAAAAATGGTTGGCTTGCAAAAAGGACCTATATTATATGTTACAAAATTTATAGGCATACAAGGAATATAGAAAATATATATTAGTGACGGAGCATGTGTAAGTTCGTGGAATTTCAAATGAAGGAGTTTTGTGACTATGTGGGATTGATAGCTCTTTATTCACACAATCGAGTATTACCGGGTGTTTTGTTCGCATCCATGTAGAAGGAGTTGATATGACGTCATCTTTCAAGGTGGAGGCCAAAAATCATAAAAAATAAAACTTTTGCAACCGGAGCATGATTATCCTCGATTCCATATAACTCGAAGTCGAGGATTGGAAGAAATTTACTTTCAAGATCATCCTTAAATGACGATGAAAATCGCAAAACACAATATTTTTGCCATTTTTTCTTTAAAAAATCATAATAATTCGAGGTTTTGTAAGTACAACTTTAAAACGAAAAAATATCCCAGTAAAATACAATTGCAAAAATAACATACTAAAAAGAAAATCAAATTTGGTAAGAAAGATAAGAAGGTGAAGTCCAATAATAGTATTAAACAATATTGGTTCAGCCATGACTCGTTTCATTATGGCGGCTGACATATCAAAATGGCGACCTATAACCGCATTTTATTTTATCCAACTTCGTAAAAAAGCAAAAACGACAATTAATTCTTATTGACTTATCGCCGCTTACTATATGAAAAAAAATTTAGTTGATACATGACCTTGATTGACCTTTAACGTTAACATGTACAAGTAAAAAACCAGCTGTTTGTAAAGCGCCGGAGATGAAATTAACATCTTAGCCATAAACAAACACTTTATTTTAAACCTCCCCACTATTTTTTTTCATATGGCCTCTCAGATGTTTATGCTGTACCCCCCAGTAAAAATGACCTATATGCTGTTGAGATATCAGTGTTGGTTAGAGACAGACGTCACAACAAAAAATGTTCAAAATTGTCAGAAACGCAAAGATATACAGTATATAATTTATACGTGTGAGCTCGGTGTGAGAATAAAACTTACTGCATGGTCTGCGGGATGTTCCAACTCTTGTCGAATTTCCTCGTAAAAAATTTCGCATGTTTCTTTAGATAAATTATAAACCTCTTCTTAAAATCTACATCGTCGTATTCCCCCAAACGATTTGTTTTAGGACGAATCATTTTTCGTTTTATTGGTGCTGAAATACTTACAGTTTTTTGTACCAAAAATAAATATTTTTATTAACTATTCTAAGGTTAGAATCTTTCGGTTACTATTAAACTGAAGTTTAACCCACACCCGGTCCGCCGGGGACGGCTAAAACAAATTTTGTTGGTAAACTGCACCTATAAAACGTAAACATCATCCGTGGTTTAAACTGAGCTTTGACGTTTAACTAAAAAAAATTACGCCTAAGATAGTATTTTTTTTAATAACTCTACACAACCTTTGAGTTACTAAAAGTGGTAAAAAACTTTTTTACCTTTAAGAAAAAGGAGGTTGCAAAAGAATCCGAAAAACATCATAATTATGTAAGTAAAATGTATCCAAATATAGTTTATAAAAAATTAACATCTACTTTTCTTTAATTGCATTTTTGCGAATTGTAAACACGTTTCAATAAATAATTTGAAACTAACTTTAAGTAAGAAAAAAAATTCCCCTGATTACGTCAAAAAATGTCCGATTTAATTCGCTGTTTACCTACCCTAGCGAAAAAAATTAACAAAAAATACATGTGGTGCCAAGATGGCCTGTCTCAGTTTAACTGGTTAAAAAATACTGTAGTGTAATTTTCTATTAAAAACGCTCTAGTAAAAACTAATTCTGATATATTTAATTAAGGAGTCCCTATACTCCTTAATTAAATATAATTTTTTTGAAATTTATTTTGCAATCCTCTTTTTGGAATTTGACTTGCTTTGTTTTGCGCAACAAGCCTCCTCTGAAGTGATTGTAGCTGAGCCTTAATATAAGGAGACGTTATATAAACTCCAATTGGGGTGGATTTGCTGAGAACATTGTATTTTGAACGGTCTTCTTTCGGTAACTTTTTATGTCCTGCTCGCAAGTTTCATCTTTCGCTTTATTCCGACAGGCGGCGCGCTGGGTATAGCCCTTAAAACATCCTGCGTTATTTGAACAACGAAATTTGTTTAAATTCGCTAGGTGTCCTTGCTTATGTTATGCTTCATACCCAGGTACAGTCCTAATAACAAGGATGAAAGAGGCCAGTAGTTTTATTGACTTTCAATTAGATCTTAGACGCCTGGTCGTAATTAGTTGAAAATCAAAATGTGTGCCCGATATGCCACGAACCTTTCTTTTTATAAATTTTAATGTTTGTATAGTTTGAACACGGTTTAGCTTAATTGAGCATGATGTCTAGCTACATGTGCAGCAAACAATTTCACTTTGGGGCAAAGTTCAAGAATTTCGCCAGTGTCACACACAGAGGCAGTTTGTGTTTTACGTTATGGCACAAGTTTCCGTTTTGCATAGATGTCATGTAATATTTAATTTAGGGAAATATATAGGACAAATTTTCCCCAAGTTTCTGGCTATAAATTTATGGACCATACTGAGTAAAAGGTTATGCTAAATCAAGGTCTTATGATCTCTTGAGAAACGTTTTTCAAGGACTCAAGAGGCCTGTTTTTTCTTTCGGCAAGAGATCCTTTTTAGAAGCTTTTATTTAAGTTGTAATGTATCTATGTAACGAACTAGATATGTTTGTTCGGGTGGAATCTTGCAAATTAATTTTGACCAAATTCCCGACATCCAATTGGCTTCAAATTTAGCATGCTTATATAGTTGCGGTGAAAACACAAGAATATAGTGTGACGAAATTGACAGCTCCCCCCTACTCGAAGGGGGGATACAGTTAAAGTACACCCGATTTCGTTGAAATTTTATGTGTGGGGCACTTGGGGATGGAGATAACGAATTTCGAATCAGATTTTAAAAAATTAATATGGCGGCAACAACATGGATGATTTTTTGTCACTTTTTGCTAACCAATTTTAACTAACTTATGCACATCCGATTGCCTTCAAATTTAGCGTGCATTTATAGTTTTTGTGACAATACAATAATATGTCATTATTAGGCACCCCTTCCTCGTACGAGAGGAGTGGAGGGGGAAAACACCTAAGTTTGTCCGATATCAGCCAAAATTGGTATAAGGGCGCTTTTGGGGATAAGGAATACGAATTTTTGAAAATGCAATATGGCGGAATCAAGATGAACGATTTTCGGTCATGTTTTTCTAACCAATTTTAACTGACTTATCCACATCCGTTTGTGTTCAAATTTGGTATGCGTTTATAGTTCCGGTGAAAATACAATAATATCTCTCTGTGATACCCACCTCCCTCTAGCGAAAGAAGTTTAAGGAGAAAAAGATTTATTTAGTTTGTTCGATTTCAATCAAAGTTAGCATACAGGGGTTTTTAAGGAGAGGAATTATGATTTTTTGAAAATTTCAATATTGCGGATTCAAAATGGACGATTAAGGGTACAAGCCTAAAAATAAGTAAAGTGTGTGTTCAAATTTGTTATCCGTATATAGTTCCAGCCACAATACAATAATATGGTATTCTTAGGTACTCACTTCCCTCTAACGAGGCAAGTGAAGGTGGGAAAAAAGTTTGTTCGATTTAAATCAAAATTGGCATACAGGGGATATGGTGATAAAGATAGAACTACAAAAGAAGAACTAGATTCATCCTCTATTTGAATGATAAACATAATGCTTTGATCTAAAGAAGCTGAGAACGAGTGAGATTGCCGTGTTTGCCAAGCCTTTGAAAGTTTCTTTAGGTTATAGAGTAATATAACTATTTCTTAGGTGAATCATCGATGTGGCCGATATACGATACCTAAAGTTAAGATTTTTAATTGCGCCCATCGCTTTTATTATGGTTTAAGAAAGATAAAAAATTATCTTCTATTTTTGAGTGCATTTAATAAAAGCTAGTTCTTTAAAAGTTTTTTTTAATAAAACTTTTTTCAGTGTAAAAAACTAAAAAGCCTAATACTCACACAGTTCGCTTAAGATACATATTCAAGGAAAAAAATATATAAACTTTACTCTATATAATTTATAAGCTAAAAATTTTGATCTTTTTCATTTTTTTTTAAAAATAATTAACAAAAGGCGAGTTGGCTCAGCTGTCGGGTCAGCTACAATGAAGAATCGACCAACTCTCCCCCAAACCTTTTGTAGACAACGCATATTAGACACTCTCGTATTTATTTTTTTCTTCCTCAAATTCATTTATTAAACAAAAACGGTTTAACACTGGTGGGAAAACAGTTTATGCTCGAAAATCTGCTGCCACCTGCGCCAGGGAAATTTGATTTTCGTAATATATATATATATATTAGTAGTAAGTAAAGAGCGTTTGTGTTTAGCAAAGCGTAGCGAAATTGTGCGTTATATCTGCATATTGTGAGAGCTTTACTACAAGCAGCTGGTGCACATAGAGGTTGGGCCTCTATGTGCAATAAAATAAATTATAAATTAATTATGCCTGTACAAAATGATCGCTGGCATGGGGCTAAAATAAAATAATTATTATCTAAAATGATTTTATTATAAATTAAATAAATCTTGCACAAAATTGTGAAAAAATACAGTCTATTTTAAATTGGTCAATAATAGTAGTGTACATAACAAGCATGTTGTGATCGTAACTAAACGCGAAGATGAAGATTAGGACGCGAACCGCAGGCGAGTGCCTTAATTTATCTGAGTGTGCAATGACAATTTTACCTATGACTAGAGGCCCTGTATACGATTTTTAACATTTATTGTTTTACCAGAGGTGATCAACTGGATTTGACAGTTGTTAGGGAAATGTTTGAAATTGTGTGTTGGCAATGATAGTTGGTAACCCCTGACAATAAATGCTTTGTCACTGTCAAATTTTTGAATAAGAAACGTTACTGTTCGTAGCAGCAATTTATACTGCCGTCACGTCGGCGCGTTGTTTAAACCTCGAAAACATCGTTTTTGTTGATATTTTCTCGAGTATTAGTTCTTCATACAGCTCACTCAGGTGGCTTTCTTCTGTATAACTCGTTTTAAAAATTAAAAAATTAAAAATTTAGTTCATTAAAAGAAAACAATCAAAATAAGTTGGGTAAGTTAGGTTAGAATTCACCACTTAACATGCTTTTCTATTGGCCGGACTACGCGTGGCTACGGTCGACAAACGGAAAAAGATAAACTTGACTCATTTCGGGCGGCAGCCAGCGGCTGCGGGTCGACGCAACGACGGCAGGTATAAATAGAAGTAAAGGGTTCCCATTTATTGATGTTTCCCAGCGCCGACGCGAACGCAGACGCAGACGGCGGGCGGCCAGTATAAATCAAAAAGGAATTTTGCTGTACGAAAAACGGTAAAAATACGTGCCTCGACGAATTTGTATGGTTCCTTTGTCCAACGGAGAAAGAAACTCAGGAAAAGTGAAGAGAAAACGTGCATTTACCAAGCTGGACAATTAATAAAAATAGCCGAATTTGCGAGGTAAGTAAACTGCAAGCAGTAGGTACAAACATACGCGTTTAGCATCTACTTCGTTAATACATAACACATTATGTTTCCATTTTTTCTTGTGAGAAAAGAAAAAGAGTACCAAAAATATAGATTATAGGATTCTTTAATTTTACCTTTTATTTACCAGAGACAACTTAATAGCTTACGGAGACTGACAGAAAGATAGGGCCGCGCAGGAACTACGTTCCTGTAGCGCATTGCGGCGGAGAGTGAAAGTATTGTTTGTATTAAGTAAACACCTACCTTTCCCCGTACATCTCTTTCTATATGATCATAAAAGAAAGACAGAACATTTTTCAATGTCAAAATATACTTCACACAATTTAATTTTGTACCTGCCGGTTTTTGCCACCGCTTGTCAAAGTCTGTCAACCTTGGCAAGCGGTTTTTTTATATTTTCAAAAGTGAGTTATTTTAATCAGTTGTGGTTGGAAATCGCGCTAGAGTATAGGATTAGTTATATAGTGGATTAACAACTTGTTTTAAAGTCTAAGGTGCCATTCAAATCAGGCTGGATCACTACCATTAAAGCGAGGGAGCATGGGACTATTTGGAGAGTGCCGAATAAACTTTATAGGTTTTTTCGTATAGTTTTCTTGATTTGGCCGGCAAAAGATTCATCTTCGCCTCTTCAGCGGCCTCCAGTATATCTCTAGGGATTACTTTTTCTTCAAATTCCATAATATTTTACAAGAAAATTGGTAAAAATAGGGAGTAAAACCGTGACCTTCGGTCACTAATTATAGCCTACCAACTCGGTTGTCAGAATAGATCAGCTGTGGGTAGAAGTTTCTAACCTGTATGTACGACGCTATCACCATAACCGTCGAAAAAATAAAAAATAACAAAATTCTATTTCATTTTTCAAAGTTACTGTCAAGTCCATCTTTTCTTAAAATTTGTTTAAAAAATGCCGAACGTTTGCTGTATTATTAATTGCAATTATAGGTACTGACCAAAAGTTTCAGTGTTTGCTTTCCAAATGATCCCGATATTTGTGGAAAATGGATCAATGCCATAGAGCGACCACATTTTGTGCCGAGCAAAAATTCTAGGGTAAGTTTTTATTTTTATATGATGCTTATTATATATAGATAATTCTTTTTTAGCAATGAAAATTAAAACATTACGACAAAATTGTAAAAATAATTTATAAACACTACACACTAGAACAAAAAATTAATAATATAATTTTAACATTTACCTACATTATTAACTACTTATTTTATTATTTTATATGACAATATATAGGTAGAAGAAATCCTGATCAACCTCTTATGAACAACAAGAATTCTAGTCTCTATTTTCATAAGTCTGTGAGTTGCATTTCAAAGCAAGCGACTTCATAACATCTATGAAGAGTTTTGATGAGAAATCGGGAAAGTTTTATCAGTACCATTAAGAAGAATCAGACAGAAAAATTAGTTGTTTATTATAATTAGCTATGTAATTACTTTATAACTACCAAATAGACTAAGAGAATAAAATTTTAAAAATCCCTACTTAAATTGTTTTTTTATAATAATACATAGGTATACCTATAGGTAAAAAGTATTACTTACTTTATAACTAGATTGAAAATGAAAGATTTTGAAAATACCTACACTGTTTTTTTATAATAATACATAGGTAAAAAGTAAAGAATAAATATTGTAAAAACGATTAGCACACTTATAAGCAAATGTTTAGTGTCCTTAATTATATGACTGAGTTCTTATTTTTCATGAAACGCCAATGAACATGTCAATAATATTGGATAACCTAAAAGAGATAATTTGACTGACATTGACTGGAGAAACCACTATCAACAGCTGATTGATAGGCTATGATTAGTGACCGAAGGTCACGAAAAAACGCAACATTATTTGTAATGATGACTTTGTTGATAAGGTTACTAAGACAAGCAACTGTTTGGGTCTCAGATTGCTTGATTGAGAATGACAGAAATAACCATACAACAGGTCACTCTCGAATAATTAACTATTTGTCAACTGCTAATTTATCTATTGTCAAAATATAAGAGAAATTTTGACAACAAAAAAAAAATTTAAAATGCATTAAACATTGTATGTATCTTAGTCATAAAATGCGTTTAACACCGTACTCAACTAAAAAGCCAGTTAACTCATTTTCGTTTTAGTATCCTTTGGCCTATGATCGGTGCCATATTGACACCAAACTGACAGAAAATCCATGTTTTACTTGTCAATTTGGTTATAAAAGTGGCAGCCACAATAGGCTAAAGGGCACTGAGGCGGTAGGAGTTAACAAGCTTTTTAGTTGAGAATGGTGTTACCTCAGCGTGTAAAAATCTTCGCCTGGCGGCTAGTGGTTTTATCTCCACGCCGCGGGCGTTAAACGCCTCCTTTATAACCTAAGTACATAAATAGCTAATAAACACCGGGGACTAAAATTATTTTTAATTCCTCGGCAAATTGTAGCCCTCCCTATGAGCGGGCGAAACACTTTCCGCCTCGTGATTACCTTGGTTTATAATGTACTATTCTGTAAATCCGTTTGAATAAAAAAATGTTGACGTAAAAATCAACTAAATTAAGCCTAAAATACGCTCGAATTAATTATTCATGTTTTATTTAAATTCTGAAGTATTCTAAATGATGAGATTTAAAAGAAAATAATTCCTAGAGAAATAAAATTGATCATTATGCAAAAGACGATAGTAAGATGATGGTTTTATTTCGGCAATAAACCCTTTTATTGCTTTTAGTCATAAGCCTTAATTGGATCAACGCTTTAACATTTTTAATATAAAGGGGGGCCCATAAAAAACCGCAAAGGTAGAGTTTTAAGCTATAGGATTCTGTCGATTGGCGGACGCTTTTAAAAAATGCCAACTTTTCGCCACCCCCACGCCAATATTTTATGTGTGCCAATGTCTTCAATAACTAACTAATGTCAGTTAAAAAGCCACATCCTTGACGTGTTCAAAAAGGTATCAGTTGTTAAAATTGGTCAAGAAATACGAAAGATGGAATAAAATTAACAGAGTGAGTTTTTGGCCTCTTATTAAATGTTCATAGGTATTTTGACATTAAATTGATAATAGATCCAAATCCACATTTTAGCAAAATCAAATAACTACTCCCTTGACTATTGGCGCGACAGGTATCTACTGATTCACAAACATATCTTCGTTAATTTTTCCATAGTATGGTAGAACCGTATGCTTAAACACAAAATAAATTTTTTAGTGAGCAAAAACTTAATTTCATTACATCTTTCGTATTTCATGACCAATTTTAACAAGTGATACTTTTTTAAACACGTCAAGGGTGTGGCTTTTTAACTGAAGTTATTCAGGAAAGACAGTGGCGCACACAAAAAATTGAACGGGGGCAAAAAATTGGCATTTTTCAAAAGCGTTCGCCATCTTGAATTTTAGCGAAATGTGAATCCGGGTGACAAGATCCTATTGTCTGAAGTTTTCGCTTTCCTGTAAAATATAAATTCAGCCTATAGCTCATTTAAAAGCATGTATATAAAGCTTCCATTTAAAAAAAAGTATGTTTTTATTTATTTATAAGTTTATATAAGTTTTTACGCCAATTCACAAGCACACGGTTTCCACATATGCATTTCCCATGCTCGGCCACCATGACTCAAAAAACTTATCACATTAAAATCGCATAGATAGGGACCGGGCTTAAAACAATCCATCTAGAGCTTATTCTTCTGTGATTATTTTAAGCAAGGGCGAAGTTATCCTTCATTCTGGGAAGGAGTAATAGTATTTTATGCACCTCAGGGAATCAAAAGGTACTTTAATCCCTCATATTTTCATTTATTCATGGATTGAGGAAACGTTTTAATTTTCGACGTTTTGTAAATGTAATTGTTATTTTTTCCTATCCTAAAGTGTGAGGTTACAAACTTTTCGTCTCGGGATATAAGTTGCAACTTAATTCCCTCTAGTTTTATAATGCACTATTGTATTATTAAGGATAAACCAAGGGATATAAGTGCCACTTTTTATCCTGAGGAAAAAAGTTGGCCTAGCTCAGCGAGGTCTAAATTTTGTCGCGAGATAAAAAGGCACTCTAATCATGAGTTTTATAAGCTACTTTCGCAACTTTTTTTTAACCGTTTTTTAAAAAAATTATAAGAAGTTGTTTTACATGCCGTTCAGTCAAGGTATAGGTAGGTACCTAGGTTTATTATGAGTGGGGCGCTCAGGCCCTTCCACTGAGACCTGCTTAAAGGTCTATTGTGGCTCATCCCTACTTAGATGTCACCCAGTCCGATCTCCCTGATAAAAGAGATCAGTCTCTTCGGTGAGACTGTTTTCCAGTCTTGAGTGTCAGTTAAGCCTGGGCCGAGTATCTTTATTCTTGCCCTTTGCAGCGCTACGCACTGATCTATGATGTATTCTGGAGTTTCCTCCTCCCAGCCACAGAACCTACACCCCTGCACTGCGCCGTGTATACTCCCGTGATTATTCTCAGGCTATTCCTATTGAGGTCTAAGAGCTGATCTATTCTGCGTCTATTTGGCTTGTTTAGGAACTTCTTGGAGTGTCGTTGCCCAGGCGTTGAGAGCCAGTGCTGCAACGCTTTCATAGCTATCCACTCTTTGATGTCTTTGTCAATGGTGGCCCTTGGTATACCGAAGCAGGGCTCAGGTCCCTGGAGCGATGTCTCAGCCCCCGCTCTGGTCAGGGAGTCTGCTTCTTCATTGCCCTATATCCCTGTATGACCTGGAACCCACATAAGTGTTATCCTGTTGGTTCTGCTCACTTGAAGTAGAGCACTTAGGCAGTTCCAGACTAGACTGGACTCAATTCTGGGAGCGCTTAATGCTTTCAAAGCAGCTAAGCTATCCGACATTATCTTAATGCTCTTGTTGGAGAGACCCCTGTTTGCAATCTTTCTAGCACATAGTTCTATGGCATGCATTTCGGCCTGAAATATGGTTGCTAGCTTTCCAAGTCCTACTGTGATCTTAGTCCGTGGACCTGCTACTCCTGCTCCCACGCCGTCTTTTGTTTTGAATCCATCAGTGTACCAAGCGAGGTCAGCCTTTATGAGTTGGTTCGATTTGTCCTGCCATTCTTCCCTTGTCGGTACCTGAACCTTATATGGTGTTTCAAAGTTGTACTTAGGCAGCATACGGTCTGTCGGCATATTAAGAATTCGGTTGGTTTGAAAGACTTCAGCCAGTCCTGCATAGTTGCCCATGGCTTGCCCAGGGTGTTCCAAGTTTAGATTCATAAACTTTGACAAGGTATAATACCCTAGAAGAAAAATGTCACAAAACTTTTAAATTATTTTAACTCATCAAACAGAACACTACTTGGCCATTCTTATTTCAAATTTAAAGTCCTTTTACCCAGACTACCTAAAATATGTTAAGCTTTCCGCGCGTTTTTCCAGTTTAGTGTCTTTTTATCTTTCTTCAAGACGTCAGTTTTGTTTTTATTTTTCTTTCGTCTATAATCTTAACTCAATGCGCTCCTGAAAGGCGTATTTCAATTCAAAACTAGTTTATAAGGTCACTTAGAAAATACGGTAATCAAAACTGAATACTGAAAACACGCAAACAATTGTTTAATTGACCCTTTCAGCCCCATTGGGACATATAGATCCCAACGTATGTTTCGAAACGTCTACTGAGCACTGAGATGAAGTTGGCACCCCCACATTAAAATTTTGGAACCAAACTAAGGTCAATCGTTTGGTGGTCGTTTGGTAGCGTTTGGTAGTCACTTATTTTTGTTTGGTGGTATCCGCTTTATTTATAAAAAATTAGTGTGAAATTGGCACTCCACTTTCGAATTGAATTACAAAAATTGGTAACATACTGGACAATAACGTAAAAATGTTTGTTAGTTGGGTTTTTTTGTTTAGTGGTATCATTTTTGCCATATTTAAAAAAAAAAACTTTTTCCTGGCCTGCAGATTATCATTTTCCGGCCTGGGCTAAGAAAAGTGAAATTTTGGAACCAAACTATTGTAGAGGTTCAATCGTTTGAGGTTATTTTGTAGTGTTTGGTGGTTACTTCTTCTCGTTTGGTAGGTTTTTTCACTTAACTTGGCTCTTTACCAGGCCAGAAAGAAAATAGTTTTTTTGCCAAAATGACAACTACCAAACGTTTTTACGTTATTGTCCACCATGTTACCAATTTTCACAGTAATTTTTTACCCTTTTTTTTGTAAATAAAGCGGGTACCACCAAACGAAAATAAGTGACTACCAAACTCTACCAAACGACCACCAAACGATTGAACGTAGTTTGGTTCCGAAATTTTAATGTGGGGGTGCCAACTTCTTGTCAGTCTATTGAGCAAATTTGTCCCGTTTTATGATTTTAACACAGAATACCGAACAGATGATCCGTGATTTTAACTTGGTTTTGCAGGAAATGGCAGAAATCTGAAAAAATATCATCCTCGCGTGTTTTTCTAATAGATACTCAATTTACCTCGAAAGATTTTGTTAAAAAATCCACTTAAATAGTGAAAAATGCGTCCAAAACGGGACTCAACTCTGCTTGCCAACATCACCATATTGATTTAATCACATTTCGTTTTTCGTTGACTTCTTTATCTATAACAGCTCCAAAGCGATTCATATTACGGAATAAAAAAAAAACAGAAACTCTAAGAATATTGACACAAACAATTTAATGAAAAACCAATGTGAACTTAGTTTTTGTTATAACAAGTTACCACGTTTAACAAACCCATACCATTTGTTTGTATACATAATAATATAGTAACCACGAAAAAAAATTTTCGGAGGTAATATAGAGCATTAAAATTATACCGATAACTTCTAACAAAGAAAACACGCAGGAGTGAAAAATCATTTGGTTAACTAATAAAATACAAAAAAAACCTAAACTTAACAATAAATTTACCAAAAAGTTTTCATTTAATCACGTTTCGTTGATTTATTTATCTGTATCACTCACATTTTTTTTATATACCAAATTATATAGGAAACTGTATCAGGTAACTTGGATAAGTACCAGTGCGGAACGATGCCTATTTGTGAGTGATTCAAAGTTGGAAATCAAAGTGTATGATGGTGTTTAATGATGTATGGGGAGGGTGACCAGTGGAACCACTGACGAGCTCACGCTGGTTACCCAGAGCGAAACATCGTTTAATCATTTCTCTTTTCGCTTTGGTTCTTTGTGTTCCCTATAGGATGCTCATCCAGGTCTGAATTTTCGTTATTTCCATCCAAGATCTTTTGACCTTTTGTTTTTAGGAACCACTGAACAAAATTTTCGGGGGTAATGACAGTAGAGCATTAAAATTACCGATAATTTTTCACGATTCCATGTTTCCTATAACGACGTATTAAAATGTATGAGGTAAATAATCGGTATAATTCTTATTACTTGACGGAAGTCAAAAGACTTATCGTGCTATTTCTCCAAAATCACACCTGACTTTTATTTTGGTTCCGAAAATATTATAAAATAATTTTATATTACTCCTCTGCTTTGAATTCATGTCTAATGTGATTTTGTTTGCCTATATTTTGGCTAGTGGCTTTTATTTAATCATTTCTGAAAAAGTTATTGCGTTATAATGGGTGGGCAAACAGTTTTGGTTGTGATAGTTTTTTTTTTTATACAAAAATCGAAAAAATGCCAAATACCTCCTTTATGCGTAAATTGTAATAGTAGTTTTAAAAAGTGAATTTATTATTTAGTGACCTTATAACTTAGTTGAAAATTTATGTAATTTCAGTTCATTGTGCAATTTTCCGCTCGTCTGCAATTGTGCAATTGTTTGTCGGTGTTTTGTTTAGTCCCTAATTGAGTTTTCATGGGATAAAATGGGGCAAAAATTGACCTGTGAATTGATTTTTTGCCCCTATTATCTCAAAAGTAGATTTTAAACCAATTTATGTCGAGCTTTTATTACCGTTCAGTTCGATGGCTACTACGAGGACCAAAAATAGTGAAAACTGAAAAAGAGGATTGCAGATCCACGATATTTTTTTTTAAGAGATGAAAAAATTGTAAAATTGTTTTCTGATCTCCTAAATAGACTTCCTGATTTTTGAAAGTTTAGATAAAACAAAAAGTAGAAAAAACAATCAATTATTATTGCGTGCTTATGTGTTTTGATTACAGGGTTCAGGAAAATCTATCCTCGTTCCCTCTTTGACAAGACAATAAGAAAAGGTTTGATTATTAATTATTTTTTTTTATTGTATGACATTATGTTTATGAAAATCTTGATGTAATAGGTCGTTTAAGATTAAAATTATAAATGGGGTCATGCAGATGATTTTCTTTTAGTCCTCCACCCTTTTGCATAGCTGTCACCGATTCTCCCTGCTTGTTAATAACTTCACGGTTTTAAAGTATTATTTTATTGTTTGCTAAATTACTTATTTTAATTAGCTAATATCAAAATCATTCATTTACGCTATCTCCTCTACTAAGCAAAATTGTATTGTGATTTGTGGTCATCGTTCTTAAATATCAAAAGAGATATTTATAGAGGAAATTGATAAAATGAAGTGAAAAACTGCGAAATAAGTTGATTTAAAAAAAAAACTAGTAGCAAAATAGTAACCCTGTCTACCAAAATATATACTGGGTGGACTCTTTAAATGGAACGGTGCTTCTAGCGGCTTTAGGGAAGAGGTTTTTAAAAAAGCTAGAAGCGAATCTTCAATGATTTTTTATGGACTTTCTGCCCATGATAAAAAAAGTTTTTGGGTCCCCAACTGGAGGTCCATGGCCTACCAAGTATTTCTTTTTAAAAAAGAAGGTACCACTTGTGGCACCTTTTTGGAAAATTTGTTAAAAAGGAAATTCGATTAAATACATTTTTTTGACATCAGTCGACCCATGTGTCCAAAATTTTAAAAAACCTATTTTTTTTTCAATTGGTTTTAGCTTTATAAACTACATATTTCTTTATTTACTAAGGCTGGTATTACACTATAAAATTTATTTGTTAAAGATCTTTTGTAAAAATTTACGAAAGATTTTAGTGTATTATAGCATGTTTTATAAAATAAAAGAAATATTTTATAAAATATGGTATATTACACTGTAAAATGTTTCATCAAATATCTTTTATAGAAGATCTTTGACAAATACATTTTAAAGGCTAATACCGGCTTAGTGGAATAAAGAATCTATCACACAAGGATATAATTGGCGTAAAATTTTGGGTAAAACACATGCATTGAAAAAAAAAATCGATTTAATTATTAACAAATATCTGTTAAACCAGATTTTTGTTGTACTCATTAAACTATATTAAGGATAACTATCAGTTAATATTGATAACAAACATTTTTCAAATTGTTTGGTGATAAAAATTATTTAATTTGTTTCTTCAATAATTTAACTTTTTTTTAATATTAATTGACTGATAGTAGGTATAACCAAAACATTCTTATATCCAAGGTAATAGCAGGTCTTCGTAATTAATATCTAAAATCTTCTAATTATAGGTATACTCTGAATGCTTGCAGTTATTTCTTTGTAAAAATTAATATTAAAAATATTGATTTTAACAAAAGTTTTTTGTATAAGGTATGATGGGATTTTTGAATTATAATGGTCTGAATTGTTTTTTTGTTTTGTTTAGTGAGTCGTTGGGTCGCGGTCAATGGAAGAGTCCCTTTTGAAGTTTTTTCCAATTCTTGGCATTGTTGGGTAGATTAAAAATTGTTCTTTCCCGAGAATAACGAATTTCAGACGAAGTGTCAGTGTTCTTGATGGCATGCTGGATGAATCCACATTGTCTAGTCTCAAAGGTAAGCAAATGATTGTTACCTGAAAAAAATAACTAATAAGCCAAATATAAATAACGCCTTTGGTTACTGTTACTAACTGTTCGTTATTGTAACAAAATTCATCTTTCAGTATGGGTTGACAGATGTTAAAAAAATTATATTTTAACAAGCTTTCGAAAAAGGGGCCATAAATGGTACCACTTCATGAAAAAAATGTTGGCAGGCCCCGGGCCTTCTGTGACGGCTCCCAAATGGATCGCCAATAATGTTCTTGTGTAGCATTTTCTTGATTCCGCTTAGTAAATAAAGCAATATGTAGTTTATTTTGAAGCTAAAACAATTCACAAAGAAATTAGTTTTTTATTAAATTTTTGACACATTGGTTGACAGATTATTTAACAAGCTTTCCAAACAAGTGGTACCTTCTCATTAAAAAAAAATAATTGGTAGGCCCTGGGCCTCCAATTGGGGAACCCAATTTTTTTTTTATCATGGACGCAAATTCCGTAAAAATTCGCTTTTAACTTCTTTAACACCTCTTCCCTAAAGCGGCTAAAAGTACCGTTCTATTTAAAGAATCCGCCTTGTATATGATTCAATCCTAAAGTCAATTCTAAGAAAAAAAAATCGGTGCTAGAAAGCACGGAGACTCCACGATACAATTAATTATTTAATGTTATAATAAAATGAAAATATCTCGAAAAATGTAGCTTTGAAAGATTTGAAAGTTATAACAAAATTTTTGGGTAATATTTATGAAAACCAAGATCTGAAAACCGCATATCAATAGCTACTTTACTTCCAAAGTTATGATTTTTTTTATATATTTTAACATTTTTTTAAATATCTCGAAAAATAAAGCTCCCACGAATTTGGATCTTATAACAAGATTTGTTTGTATTATTAGAAACTTACAGTATATCTCTACTGGCTTTTGTTTCAAAGTCACAATTTTTTGAAATATTTTATCCATCTTTTCTCTCCCCCCCTTCAAGCCTCCACCACTCTACCCCAAAAAAATCATAACATCGGTTTATGGTCAGTTTTTTCGTCGATTAAGGTGTTTGGAAACATTACTTACTCATTTTTGATAAAATTAAAAAATTCGAAATTTTATGATTTTAATAGTCCCCCATATCACATTGGTATGGATCTAACCAATGAGAGCGCTGGATTTCAGACCTACATTACGTTAACGCGGTGGTTTGGCTTTTAGTCCCTAATGTTTGCTTAGAGTGTCTAATATTCTCAGGAAGCCCTTAAATATATGTTCATCCGCAAAATCTTTTTATCGTAAAATGTATGCAAAAACATTAAATCTTTGTATCTATTCTACCTGGAAGCGCTTTCCAGGCTTTTCGCTGCTTGTACGCTCACAATAATTTACCGTATAATGCCACTAAGGCGCTAAATTTTATTCAGCAATTTGTTACGGGTTTTTGCCCTTTTTCCTGTTAAACCTAATTTTTAAATTGTTGTGTGATAATCTGTGGAGTCTGACGACTGCTCAGGTGCATACCCAAGTAACATTTTAGGTTGCTATATGGTTTTATTATTTTTGAATTTTTTTATAAGGGGTTTATAGGGTCGTGAATATTTATAACAATATTTAAAAGAAAACTTTAACATGTTAATGTTTATAAAGGTAATGGAAAAACCAGACGAGCATTATTCTTCCAAAATTAGCAATCAGAATATTCTTATTACTATATTTATAAAACTTTTGTCATAGGTTTTATAATATAGCAAACAAAACATTTTAAAAAGCCTCCCTATAAAACTTTTGGTTTTTGGGTTTTATAATTTAGCAATCAAAACCTTTTGACGACATTTCTTATAAAACTTTTAGTGTAAAGTTGACAAGTTTTATAAGATCGTACTTAAAAGCTTTTAAAAACTATTCTAATAAAAGTTTTACCTTAAAGTGGTTCAAGTTTTATAAAATAGTTAGCAAATGATTTTAAAAACTCTTCTTTTAAAACTTTTGGTTTAAATTAATTTAAGTTTTATAAGATAGAAACAAAAATTTTTAAAGATAATCACTACAAAACTGTTGGTGTCCATAGCTGCACAAGCTTTTATAAGATAGCCAGGAAAACTTTCTGAAGATTTACCTTAAGCTTTCCATGTAAGAGTTTTTTAAGTTGTTAGATAGTAACCAAAAACTTTTCAATAATTTTGATATAAAACCTTCGCTTTAAAGAGAAAGCCAAAATCATGTAACTAGGTAAATTAGCCATGCAGCAGACGCGCAAAAGGCCAAGTGCCTAATACATAAGAGGCCTGAATATTTTTATGTTGTTCGCGCGTGTGCATGATTTTAAAGCCATACATTTTATGGATTATATTTTTAAAAAACAAATTTTTCTGGCGAAATTATCCGCGTGCACTGGCAATGACGAAAGATGCTGTCAAATATCAAAGAAAACATTTTGGTTAGTTAAAATGTTTAAGTGGCCGCTAGGACTACAGTTTACCAAATAATTAATCACTATCGAGGGAGACCAGTATACTGGTAATTACAACTTCTTGGGATTTTATAAGGGTTTTGATAACCCTTATAAAACTTGACGTAAAATATTTGACTGGCAGCCATTTTCCTAAACTGTTTCATAATTTTGTATTTTTGACTTTAAATTCCAAACAGTATAATAAGTCATGTAATAATAGTTGATTTATTAATCGTTTGACCTGCATTTTGCTATTTGTTCACTATTGTTTGAATTACAGGAACTTTAAGAAAACTAACCTTACTTTTTTCTCAATAAATTTGGTTAAAAATTCTTTAAATTACGGTTTTTTTCAAGCGCCCATGTTTTTAGAAGGCAGAAATGAATTCTACACGATAAAGACGACGTGGCTTATAGGATTTCTCGTAGAGAATCGATATAAACATCAATAAAATATTATAATAATATAACCTATAAATATTTATCGAAACTAATATTCATCAAAAGTTTCGTCATTTCTGTAAATATTTTACTTGATGCATTTACACAAAGATGAAATTATAAAAAAACGCATGCATTGTAACTTTAAAGAAGGAAAGCAAATACCATATATATTATATGGTTAAATCAATAGAGGGCGGGGTCAGATTGTACGCGTTAAATAAAACCCTCTGACAACCATTTGAAAACTACTTATAGTTGGCTTGAGATTTTATAAAGGGGTAGAGAATGATTTTAAAGATATTTTTTTAAACTAAAACTCATGGGAAAGTAGTAATGTATTCCTTTATAAGAACTGACACTTAAGACGTATAAGGGGTTTTTAAGAGTCCTAAAAAGGTTTTAAAGAGAACCTAATACAACTTTTTGTTTTATTAAGTAGTTGCCAGAAGGTATTGATGGCCATTATAAAAAAACAAATATTACTTGGGTAGTGTCGCAATTAGCCATATTTTTGAAGAACAATCATAAATCTAACTTTGCGCTTACCATTAAATTCATTATATGAAAGAGTTTTAACTTGATTAATCGATTGTTTTATTTAGAAATTAGTAAATTATTAAATTATTTTGAATGTTGCAAGTGCCCCTGTTTGCATACGTCAATGCACACTTGTGGTAGTTATCAGTGCTGCTCAATTAAGTAGAAAAAGAAATGATGATGGAAACGTCTGAAAAACTAATAATGAAATGTGGATATATGTAGAAGACAATCAACTCTCATTTTGCATTAGCGGCAGATGTAGGTGCTTGGTGGTTCATTATAAATGGCCCCCCCTTGTTATAACTATTAATAAGTGAGCTAGAAAAATGTTTTAAATACAAAAGTTATTTGATTTATAAAGATCTTCAAAAATATTAAAGTAAAAAAATCAAATGTGAATCAAAGTGTCAAATATTGATAGCAACTTTCTTATTCCAAATACAACATGCGGTATTTTTTTGCATTTTTAAATTCTAGGTTTCTTCCTGATTTCAGAAATGTATAACTCATATCCACAGGGTTCAATAGTTTGTGAGATATTGGACTTTTAAATTTTTTCACTTAGGAGGCTATGACATAATGCAGGATATTTACCATTTCTTAATACGCAAAACACTTCAATATCGACTATTATGATTTAGCAATTTTTTAAAGGCAGCTAAAAATATCATTGCCTAGTACACACAAATCTATTCTATATTTAAGAATAGCTCTATTCTTGAAAAATTACATTTACTTTAAGTATACTATTCTTAGTATAAGAATAGGGATTATTAGAATTAAGAAATTACCTATTCTTAATCTACGAAGGCTCTTATACTTCAATAAAAACCAAATATATTTTGAATAAGAAGAGGCGGTAATTTAAATCAAAACCAAAGCTATTATTAAATCAAATAACTTCTAGAGGTAAACCGATAAGAGTTTATTATTCTTTTAAAAAACAGGTAGTTTACTTGGACTAAAACCAGAAATTTTTCTTTGAAAGCGAAAACATATTAAAACCAAGTCAAAAAAAAAGCTTGTCTCAAGAAAAAGATAAATCTTGACCTAAAATATGTTATACAAAGGTTTAATTTGGATAAGTCCTTTTATTATTGCTATAAAGCCTTAGTTATTTCTAAAATAAGAAGAGATGTACTAAAAACAAGAAATATCCCAATATCGAATCGTACCGTAAGACCGCTTGGCTAATCCATTCTCCCTCTTTGTTGTTTGGTATGGGGGAAACAAAGACTTAATGGCCTTTAGTTTCAGGTTTTTATCTCAACATTTAATATAGGTGAAACTATACTCCTATATCTTTAGTTTAAAAGTTGAATACTTTACTTATATTAATAGGAGATACCGAGTATCATTATGTATACCCACGGTTGTTCGCTTTTGTCCGCAATCTTGAGTTTACAAATTGCGACAAATTTTAATAGTGGTCTTTAAAGTTCAATGGATCTTTATCATAATGCTTTTTATTAAATTAAAATCGGTTTAGTAATTACGAATTTATGAGGAAATGAATGCAGACGGAATTGAGAAGGCAATCATATAACCTAGAAAATAGTGATGGAATTTTTTTTTTTTTAAGAATCACTAAACCGGTTTTAATGATTTATACCTCGTTGTGCGTGGCGAAAGCAGAACTTTTTACGAATAAAAAAAAAATAATATTTATAGACGAGCCTCTTTGAAGGGTCAAATTTGATTCCGTCCGCCATCTTGGATTTCAAGATGGCGGCAAATTTCGATAGCAGTGTTTAAAAAACAATCGATTGTCGCCATGACGCTTTTTATTTCATCAAAATCGGTTTAGTAATAATGAATTTATGAGAAAATATATGCAGACAGAATTGAGACAACAATCGCGTAATCCTTTAACCGATTTTAATGGTTCGCACCTCGTTCTGCGTGGAAAAAACAGAGCTTTTTTGTGAATTCTTAAAAAAATCTAAAAATCTTTCCTAACATAAGAATAAACGTGGCTCTTTGAAGGGTAAAGTTTGTTTCTGTCCGCCATCTTAGATTTTAATGTGGCGGACAAACAAATATTTTTACCCAAAGTCTTGCTCAATTCCCTGCAAAAAGCAGTTTGTTGCATTAAAATAGATGGTATGGTTCGAAAGTTATAACGAAAAATATTTTGTCCTGTTTTTCATGGCCCACCCGGTAATTTAAGAAAAATTTTTAAATGAAATTAAATCATAAAATAACAAAACCTTAATTTTTTAAGTAAGAGGAGGGTTAGCAAAGAGCCCTTTTGGGTAAAATATTTTCATTTAAGTGAAAAAAAGGGAACGAACGCAAGTTGTCTCCGTCAAATTGAGCGTAGTAATTTTATCAGAAACTTTCTGCTTAAAAATGCCGCGAAAAATCTTTGGCTTAATGTAAAGAATTTTTATTTTTCGCTAGAGCACCCTCTTGAATCATGACACCGTATGTAGAAACAAACCGTAAGTAAAGTTACAGAGGTTGGTTCAAAGTCAAAAAATACAATAATAAAGATGAGCAAGCGTCATTACAGTAGGTTAAAGTCATAAAACAGAAGAGAGTTATTTAATTGCCCACGTTGAGTTGGTACAGGCATGTCCCCAATTTATGTCACTAATGACAGCTACGCAAGCGTACTATATTTCGGCAGTGTTGCCGGTCTGCACACAAAGAGCTGCGAAAGAATTTTAGTTAGTTGCTGATGTCAGAAGTAAAATCTCATGTTTATATGACCTACGGAAGCTTTTTACAAAGAAAGTAAAGAACTAGACACTCGTCAAGTTTTTTATAAGCAGCTGGCTATTTGGATGTATAAAAGAAAGAATCCTGTAGTTCTAGATAATAACACGAGACAAAGCAATCTGGTAAGAGTTCCTAGAATGCAAAAAACCATTGGACAACATTGCTATATCTTTATCGGGCCCAGGGTATACAATCATTTGCCACAAAAGGTTAAAGAAAGTAATTCTCTAAAAAATTTTTGAAAAATCTATATCTACAAATGAAATACATTTGATGATTGATTTAAAAATGACTGAAGAAAACTAAAAGAAAGATATAGAAATTTGCTGTTTTGATTTAAACTGTCCATTTCATATTATCTTGGAAACCAATAACAAATTAAGTGTATAATTGATAATATGTGTTAATTTGTTGAGCTATTTTTTAAAAAATCTGCACATTTATTCTATTTTTTTGGTGTTGAATTTTTTTTAAATTTTTTTGTTCCCTTAGTTATCAATTTTTTTTTTCTAAATTGTTGTTAATGTCACTTATTCCAGTACATTTTAACTTAGTATATTACTTAGTTAATTTTAAAATCTTTGTAGCATTCACAAAAATAAACTATTATTATTATATTATTATTATTGTTTAGTGTCTGAGATGGGCTGGACATGTCCAAAGAGCACCTGACGACCGACTGATCAAGAAGTATGGGAAGGAAACACATCAAGAAAGAGACCACTGGGGCGGCCGAGACTCAGATGGAGAGAAAACATTTTAAAAGATCTCCAGACTGGGCAGTTATATGACTGGGAGGAGGCCATGATGGACCGGGACCGATGGAGGCAAATCGTTAACGCAGCCAAGACCCACCAAGGGTTGTAGTGCTACCCCCAGAAGAAGAAGAAGAAGAAGTCTATAATAGAATTATGAGATACTATAATGGCCCAAGGATCGCAAAATATGTAACTTTGAATAACAAAGAAAATAATGTCAAAATTAGGGTTAGCCCTGGTCAAACCCAAAGCCAAAAAATCCACTGCGCATGCCTAACGCATTCTGTTCGCGCCTAGAAGAGGACTTTTTGTCTCTGCATTTTCTCCACGATAAGTTGAGTTATTATCGCTACGGCTTCTTTTCGGAAAATTGAAGGGTAGGGCCCTTATAGTATATCATAGTTTTATGGCGTCTTTTTTATCAGTTTAAGTGATGACAAAGCAAAAAAAAGTTGTTAAAAATAAATTATTGTATTACTCATTTTTAAGGATTGCTGTTTGATCAGTGTTGTGTGTGTTGCAAATTCCTTTAACTTAAGACGTCCCCCTTCCCTAAACCAAAGCAAACATTTTGCTAAGTATATACTATGGCAATGTGCCCCACCTCCTGTTAGGCGGTGTATGCACGCTTGTATAACTGTCAATATATTAGCTAAAGGAGGTAGTTGTTTAGTAGTTGTGTATATCTGTTTATTTTATTAAAACGATGTGACATCTTTGTGAATTTACTTAACGCAGTCGAGTCATTAGGGATATTTTGGAACACTTATTTGACACTTCGTAGTGGTGGTGGTAATTACTGCGTCTGCACAATAGCTAAACGTCATTCCGTTGTGGTAATTAACCACTACCACTGCCGTAAACTACGAATCTATTTCGTTGTGGTAGTGGTTATTTTTCTGGTTAATTTTAGAGAATTTTGGAGCAATTAATTTTGAAAATAATAAAATATTACCAGGTATCAACATATAAAACATTTATTTTGTAAAATTATTCCAAATTTTAATTTGTTCCAAAAACTCTGGTAAAATCGATGACTGGTGGTGGTAGTGTTTGTTAACCACTACCACAGCAGCTGTCAAAGTTGTCAAAATTTTAAGCGTTCCAAAATATCTCTATTGCGTCAGAATTTATACAGGAAATGCTGCTGAACTCAGAATTCATTAAAAAATCTCTAAATTTATGCAATCTAGCATACAACTATGATTTTTTTTATACGTTTGGATTGTAAGCAACACATTTTTTATGGGTTATAAATAAGTAAAGTTCAAGTTCAATAAAGTTCAAAATTGTTTATAGTTAAATTTTTTCCCCAGGTGTCTTTGTAAAAAAAAGTGACACTCTAATATGTACACAAAGCTTTTTAATTTTAACGTGCTCAGTTACTTTATACCCTGCCTGTTTTTTTGTATTTTTTCATGTTGGCGCTTGGTATATATATATATATATATAAACTTCGCCCTTTTTTGCAGTTTATTACGCGCTAATACACTTATATCTTTTAAATTATAATAAATTTGATTAAAATGCAAATGGTGGACAATTTTTCTTTAAAGGCAAAGAATATCGTATATTATAAACCTAGGGAATAAAGTGTCACATTTAATCCCGCGGCGAAAGGTTTGTCGCCCGACCGTAGGGAGGGCTACAATTCGCTAAGGGATTAAACGACACTTTAGTCCCGAGGTTTATATACTATTTTATGCACTTTAGAAAAAGATCTTTGTGAAAATTACGTTATTTCTACGCCAAATGATTCGTCAACTACAAGAAAGGTCCTAAGAATGAAATCTTGGCCAAGAGCAAGCGCTGTTTGGATTTACTTGCCATAAATTTACTTATAATTTTCCAGGGATTAGTTTTTTTTAATCCCTGAGGGATTAAATTTTATTCTAATCCCCAAGCTGAGGGAATAAATTTATTTTTAATCCCTTAGTGATTAAATTTTATTTGAATCCCTTAGAAATTAAAAGTGTCACTTTGGTGCATAAACATTTTTTTTTACTATCAGAGAAAGATCCGATTACATTAAACACTATAAGGCCGGTTTTGTATCTAGAATAAAATATTATTTAAAAAAAAGCATTTTTTTAATATACCATGCTTTTAAAACCGCTGAAAATGTAGAAAATTATTTTTCGTAGCCACATATAGATTTATACCCGCATACAGATTAATAACCACATACTGATTACACTGCATGACACGATTTTGTCTATATTAGTAAACCAGCTCACTTTGATCGTGTGTTTCAAATTATTCCTTTCCCCTCCATCTCACGCCCCCTCCCTTTTACCCACACCTTCTGCTCTTCAAATACTGTGTAAGTACTGTAAGTGATACTGAACAAACAAACAGCCAAACAAATTGAGAGAGATAAAATTTAAAGATATCTTAAATTAATTAATTTAAATTATCTTAAATCTTAGGAAAATATTAATAATAGCCATCCAAAAAGTGATAGATCTGTGAGATTAAGAACAAATATTTGTCGTTATATTAGGTTAAATTAAAAAGTAAGAAGCTTTATGTAGAGGGCCCCAATTCATGAAGTTTTTTGAAAAAACAACATTAAATATTACTTAAAGTATAACGATAGAATCATGGAGTTTTTAATGTAAACAAATTTTTAGTCACTTAGTAAGCTATTAATGCATCATTCATGCGTACACGGAGAAAATACTTGTGTATTTTTTTAACTTGAGTTGCGTAACTAAAAATTGTGTAGACCTATTATAAAATTGTGTATAAAATATACAGAACTATGGGTAAAATATACAATAAAATGTAACTTTGTTACACAATTTTGTGACCAGTTAAAATTTGTGTAAAAAAAAATCGGATAAATTTTTCCGGGTAAGCTTTTAATTCATTCATCTTGATAAGATTTTGACATCAGAGAGTTTATTTCAGATTCTCATTCTTCGATTAAATCTGAAGTAAAAAGTTATTAACTTGTTTTTCTGACTAGTTGTAACTCTTTTATCCCTTAACGGGAAAGTATTTAATAGAACTTAATTCTAAAAACTGTATTGACCTCGTGAACAATGTGGTTCATTTTTATATTCTGAAGTGTATGGAAAAATGGCACATTATGAAAGCCGGAACACGAGTTTTAACTCTTGCAAAAGATCAAAAAAAAATTAAATGGAAAAGTTTTAGAGTAATTTAAGTGCCTTTGGATTTATCTGCCCAAAAAATCGATTTAGCACTGCAAATGTCAAATTTAGATATCAAGTTTGTACTTTTAAATAAAACATCCTATATATTATTCTTCTTCTTCTAGTCCCGTATGCTTCGCGCACATTCGGATCATTTGCTCCATTTCCTTTCATATATTATAGCGTTTTTAAATTGACCTTTCCTTTCTGATTTTATAATTACAAAACACGTAACTTTTGTTTATAGCGTCCTTGGCATAAGCGCAATGCGTTAGAGAGAGACTAAAGCTAAAATTGTTCTCTGTTTCGCACATAATACTTATGGTACACCACTATTGACGATTTGAGGCTTATTAAAATATTTTTATAAAATAACTGCTATTTTATTTTTCATGATGGATTTTTTTAGTGCAAACCAAATCATCTTTTTGTAAGGTGTTTACCTAGGTCTACCAAACTTCATCAACATAAGACGATTAGTTTAAATTTTGTAAGTAAATGACAAATGACCACCCACTGTAGCTTTAAGTCGAAAGGCGACACCAACAAAAAAAACATTTTAGTCGAAAATTCCCACGAGAAGGTGGCGGAACAAAAGGTGCACACTTTTAGAGAAAGAATCAAAGATCCGACGCGGACTAGTCCAGTTACAATAGAAGTATTACATACGGTTCAATTAACACGTGGCAAGTACAATCTTAAAGTAGAGAATAATATCCACGCAGAATAACGATAAGCGAATTAGGAAAAAACAAAACGGTTGAAAAACCCCTTACAAAACCGTGGTAGAAACATATACCCGATGTCGTTATGCCATCAATACCTTTAGCGCATATTAGGTAAATAAAAGAAAAAAAATATAGGTCACTTTTTCTCTTCCGATCTTTAGTTGCGACTACCTGTACGTGGCCCTGCTTACTGCGTTTGGAGTGCTCTCCTTTTAATTTTTTTTCTGAGCATTTTGAGGTGTTTATTTTGCTTTATAAATGCTATAAAGCAAAATAAAAATTTCCCCATCATCAATTTGAAAAATAAAAAACACTGTTTAAAAAAAATATATTATGTACAGGTTGTCCCAAATTGGGCACTTTTGGAGGGTTTAAGGTACTTCCAGGCAAGATAGAAAAAAACTGATTTTCACTTGCGAGGTTTAATTCTTAAGAGAAGCTTAAATGAGGAAACTGGGGGCTTTTTGAAAAGTCTGCATTTTGTGTTAGGGTTTATACCTTTTTTAAAAAAATGGGTCATTCCATAAGAAAAATACCAACTTTGTCTTTTATGTCAAAAAATAAAAGTTATTTGGCTTTGCAAAATCTACTTTTACACCAAACAGAAATTTTTACCAATAAAAAAGTCCCCATCTCAAAATGCAGACTTTTTGAAAAGCCCCCGTAGCTCGTTATAAACCTTTGAATACCTTTCACTTTATAAAAATTACAATAGGTAAGCAATAAAAAGTAACGACTTATTCTTCTTCTACATACCACAAAACAGACAAAAGAAAACAAAAATTAAACCAACAGTATAACCCGATTTCCCACAGATTTTTATAGTCTTGTAGTTTGATGGCAATGTACACTGAAACTTTTTACATAAGAAAATTCTAAATACCTAGCGTATTTTTTGAGAGCCCTTAAGATTGATTTCGTGGGAAAAATATTAGCCACCTAAATAGTCTTTTCTTTCAATCGGAAAAAATTTTGGGAAGTTACGTTGGGATTTTAGGCAGTTTAAAGAAATCTAAAATAGCGCCCTGCTACCGACAACTTTCTCAAGTAATAAGTTTTCCAATTAAACTTCTGGACAAAAAGAACACATATACCTATAAAAAATCTTCAGTGAGGTACCTAATTATAAATTATTTTGGGCCTGAGTCTGAAGACCACTACTTGTAGACCCGGCATGGGAAAAAACGAATCGATACGATGCAAAAATCTTTTTGAATAACAAATTATTTTAATTACAATCGAGCATTTATCACATACTAAAAAAATAATGCACGAATGAGTGAAGGAATGCACTAATAAAAAAAACTGAAGTAAAACAAGTTCCAAAACATTTTCTCGATTTGTATCAGGTAATTCACAGATAAAAAAGGGAAATCGCGTAAAATTTACACTATCGCCAATAGAAGCAATGGTCATCTGTTACCAACCGCAGAACAGTAGCGCAAGGTGTACGTAGTAAGAAACTCGAGTGCATGACCTCTGTTACATGTTAAACAAATAACATTTAATTTTAAAACTTTTTTAAAACGAATTTCACCGACCTCTAAAAACATTTACTGAAACTTGATTAAGTCACTTATAGGGTGGACCAATGAGACTGGCTACCGGATTTATCTGGAAAACTATGATCCCTACAAACTTGGGGAAAAGGTCTTGGGGCTTGCTTTCCCATTAAAAATAGTTTTGTGGAGCTCAGCTTTACCAAAGCCTGGTTTCCAAAACTTATATTGGATAACTTCGGTGGCTAGTTTTATTGGACTATCCTGTATAAAAACGTAGTAATAGTAAAGAAATTGAGGCCAAGAGACAATTTAAACTTTAACAGCAACTACTACTTTTTAATCAAAAATACCCCCTCGTCGGCATCGCCTTTCAAACTTCCTCTTCTCTCGTTGCGTTAAAAATTCTAAATTGCCCCCAATAACGTAGTTAGTCCTCGTAGCAAGGACTTAAGGTTTGACAGTGTTGCAAGACTTACGAGACACGAAAATGAGGTCTTTTAATGAAGAAAGTTGCAAAATTTTCTAGCCTCATTTAGGGCCAAAGGCGAACAGTTCTAGCTCAAAAGGTTTAAATTGCGAGCAAAAAGGAAGCTTAAACGCAAGTTAAAATAAATAACCATAACGGTCTGCAATGTGTATATACAGGGTGTCCATTTGAAAACTTCCCAACCCAAGATTTACGTATTTAGAGTGTGATTTTTTTGTTCGAGGGGGACACAATTTGGTTATTTTGAAATTTTTTTAACACGCACCCTCTGTAAAGGGATAAACTTTAACCTAAATTTTGAATGGGGAGAGTGGGTCGAGTGATACCTTGTTTTGAAGGCCCTTAAATGTATTTACAAATTTTGAAAATCTATCAATTTGTTTTTGAGATTTTCGTTTTCAACAAAAACTTAAATTGAACAGGTAAATTTCCCTCCTCGTAGGAATGTACCATAGAAGAAAAAATGCAATGATAAAGTGCATTCGTTGTAAGAAGTCCGCTAAGCAATAAAACCTCTTGAGCAGACAAGTCGGTGGTAACTTATATTTTTTTTGGAACAAAAAAAATAATTTTTTCCGTGTGTTCAATGCATTTTCGCAATTCTTCTTTGCCCACTTTGGTAAGTGCCCCCTCCCATAACTTTAACCCATTACGCTAGGCTCACCGATATTTTTACAGGCATGTTTGTCATAATAATTTTTGCTAATACCCCATATCAATTCAATTGCATTGTAATGGCAATGGTATGGTGATAATCTCAAAAATTGATGTCCATATTTAAGAGATAATTCGTCTTACACTTACACTTGCTTAAAAGATCACTTTTTAAAAATAAATTTTCATGGTTTAAGTTTTTCTTTGACAACCACTCTCTTATTTCCTCTTTTTTTCAGCTGCTTGTAGGAAATTTCTTTTCGAGTCTCGTATGGTAAGATGCATTTTCCAAAACAATTACGGAAGAGTTTTCTAAACTTTTTAAAAGTTTTTCCTCAAACTAATGCTCAAAAATTTTAACATCCATATTGCTGTGATAATCGTCAGTTTTTTTTGTTGATGAAAATGCAGGCAATGAAAACTCTTGCATATATTATTATATATCTTTTTCCATTACTTGCACGGGCACTGAAATTTGTGTTTCGATTCATCGTCCAAGATGATTTTGTTGAAGTTCCGTGCGTAAATACCCATGTTTCTTCAAGAAAAAAAACTTGCCTTGGCAATTCCGATTTTTTTTTAATGTAATCTCTTAAAAATCTCTCGCAAAGCACTTTTCTGTTGTTCGTTTTTTTATATTTAAAGACCATCTCTTTTAAAATTTTGGAAAAACTGATAATTCCAATATCGCAAAGTTGTTTTTTACTTATATTTTCTGGAATAGCTTTGAGGGTAACATATTCCATTGACTTATACATATCTTAAACAATATTTCTAATCGATATTTAATCCCTTGGGATAGATCAAATCTTTTTGAATGCTGTCGAACCCTTTTATATGGTCTGTCCAATTCCTCTTTACTCTTTTTTCGAAGTCTTCTTAAGGTCTTAACAGAAATCCCGCAAGCATCAGACGTTCGTTTTTGCACTGCCCAAAACAGACACTAACAGGCCCGAGTTATTTTTTTCTAACGTAAAATAACGTTCCACTTGTAATCCCAAACGGCGTTTACCTGGAGATAAACACCTTCTAGGCGTTGTGTGAGGAATACAAATCCGGGTTGTACCGACGTCGTCATACGTGGGTTCCATAGAAGGAAGTAGCTATAGCTCAACCCCTGTACAACAAATTAAGTTAATATTTTTGTAACTTGTGCAAGCTTGAAAACCAGGCTGAACACCAAAACATACGAACGCACTTTACTTTACTGACACACATGACCAATGCAGGACAGAAAATACACGATCGCCGCGAATATTCTCACTTTTTCAATAAAAATAAGATTTTATTCAAAAAAATACTTTACCATTCTTTTCAAACCTGTGTTCTATTTAGACATTTCAAAAATATTTTAAACTTGCCCAATTTCTACTGAAACTCCAGTTTTATTTTTCAAATCTGACTGGTCCTGACCCCTAGTGAATTTTTGTTTACTTAATCGGTCGCCCGTTCTGGCGAAACGTTAGTTTCATCTGCAATATCGCCACTGCAAGATCCTAGAGGTCGTCAGCCGTATAAGTTTGACTCGATCTGATGGGTCTGACCTCTGGTGGTGTTTGGCTAATTTAGTCTGTTTAGTGATTTTGCGTTTAAATGCCCCCGGAATACCTCAAAATAATGCTTCAAATTGCCCCAAATTGTTTTAGCATGCCATCGGCGTGTACACCACTGCATTTTGAATGGTTTTTTGTTCTGTATTATTCAACTCCAATTCCACGTGTGTTGATGTTGGATCTTCTCTGGATGTTGATGGAATTGCCAATGATTGTTATATTTCCTTTTTGTTGGATACCCTCTCGGTTTTATCGGAATGGCAAAAATTCTAACCTGCAAAATTTTGTGTAAATTTTTTTGCCTTTTCCAACTGCTTTTCGTTTTATGTTTTGCAATCACGTTTATATATAAGTCATCAACCTAAGTGATACACAACACACAACGGTTTGTGGTAGACTGCTTTAAGGCCTAGTTAAGGTAAGTCTAAAGTTGAGCTTCTATCCAAATTAATCATAAATCTTGATCTATACCTTCTGGTCACTATTTAAATTGGTTTTTCCCACACACAAAACAATAACACAAATATGTACCGCACGCACGAAAAAAAAGTCCAAGTTTTCTACTTTGGGTTGGATTCCAAACCCTTACGTTGAAAAACCGTCAGTTGTAGGTCAAATATCATCCCGTCGCATCCCGGATGTGGGACGGACGTCTTAGTTTTTACTGATTGCAACGTTGGCAGCAACAGACATTAGACCGTCTTCAGAAAATTTTACTAACTCAAATACTATAAGTTCAGACGTCGAGCTAACGTCTTACTCTGTACTACATGCCAACGTTCCCCTTAACGACATCAAAGCGTTGTCGGGAATCTGCACTAGACTACACACAACGGCTCCAAACGTTATCTCGACGATTTACGTCCGTCTATAGAAGCTAAGACGTCGGAACAACGAAAGATAAATTATAATACTTGACTATATTTTATACTCCCTCTGACGTTGGATAGCCTACAAAACTAGTCGGAAGACGGAAAAATTTTATTTGGGATACGTAAATAGGGGCAAAATTTACCCCTCGAAGGCAGTGCGTGTAACACAAATTCCAGGATAGACAAAATGTATCCCCTTTAAATAAAATCAGAGTCTACATATGTGAATAATGGGTGTCCTGAACCAAAAAAGGCACCGTTTAAAAAAAAAATACATTGAGCCAATGTATTTTGTAATATCATAATCAAGTTTGCATAAATTTTATAGCCAAAACGAGTTATTGATTTTACTGCTGCAAGACACAGTTTCAGAAAAAAGTTGTTACAATATAAAGAGTCTTTAAGAATGATTTTTATGAAGGGTGTTATGAAATCAAGCTTTTAGTTATACCTACGGATGGATTTAATAAAAGACTGTCAAGTACATAAATTTCATAACCATGTTTAAGTATTTTGTTTGCCCAGTTCATCAACTTGTCCATACATTACATAACAACTTTTAAACGACAGTCAACGATCGCTATCTATTAAATTTATTCAGGGCATTGATTAAAATCGTTAACATGTTTTATTTATTTCATATGCTCTTTTATTATCTCCATAACCTGTATATACTATTAATAACAACCCTCTATAAAATGTCAAGAAACATTTTTCATTAATGTCGTAACTTCCATTTATTAATTTCATTACTGTGTATGAGTTTTTATAACTTTCCTCCGATGTGTTGCTTGGCAGAGATAAATCAATTTAACACAAATTATGATTTATTTGTCCAAAATTGATGCAATTTAAAGCAAAACAATATTATTTTTTTGAAGTTTTGCCAGAGCAGCAAAAAATATACCAAAAGTGCCCTAATGCTGTGTCGTTAAATAATATTCTTTTGTCAATTAACAACTGACCAGCATGTTGTGTAAATGCCAAAAAGTCACTTAAAGATCGATAAACGAGGTAAATTTAGACAAATTTAGACAACATCCAGATTCTTTTTTTCAGGTTGACGCGAAACAAAAAGCTTCAACAGCAAATCCTTATCAATCAAACGCCTTGATATTATTTTTACACCTTTTTATCTCTTAGTCTGGAGTAATTGTCTTGCGTCTTTTTTGTCTCAGACTGCCAGAATGTAATCTAATATGTTTTCTCTTTTATCACAGAAGACTTAAGTGTCAAAAGACCAAAAGGTCTACTGCTATTTTAGAAATAAAATTCGATTTATATTTGAAATATTTTGCAAGTCCATTTTTTGTTTAAATAGTGCTAAAACTATTATAAAAATGTGTGTTTTTTTTCTAAAGGAGCAGAAAACCTAAACTCAAATAATTCTCCCAGGCAACAAAGGTCGAGTTATCTAGGTGAGTTTTAAATATTATAGCTTCGTTATTTTACTTTAATGAGGATCAGTCGAAGTCTGAAAAATTTTATAAATTGTGCTAAAAGAGTTATGCGGTTTAAGAATTGACCAAAAGTATACAAAAATTAAAGTAATCGAGTTCTATTTATACTATTTTTTTTTATATCGCACTTAAAAGTAGGTAAAGCAAGCAACGTTGACACAATAAAATGGAACAAAACGAATCCAATTGTTTATTCCTTTACCAGTTTACCATTTAATAACTGTTTATAAGATAGCGTTTCCAATAGAACCATATTTATTAATGGAATTTAAGCCAGTGCCAGGTCTATGAGTAGATGTCATTAAAAAAATAATAATTGCCCACTTTAGTTCCCCCTGTTTATATTCATACACATCACTATTTCTCTCTGTCAAATACTGTTTTTTAGGTACGGTCCTAGGTAAAAAAAATTAAAAAAGAAACGTGCATACAAATAGATTTATTTAAAGACTTATCGTGGGTAATATCATAAGTGCTTTGAGAATTCTGAAAAAAAATGTTTTTTGAAAACTGCACGAGTTTATTTTTTCCTAGAATTAATTCTCCAAGCACAAATGGTTTTCGTTAAAAAAATTGAAGAATATAGAAATTCCATTTATTTTAATTAATTGTACAATTATTATAGGTAATATAGACACATTTTTTTTTTCTTCATAACTAAAGTTACACTGCTTCGACCTGCCATGCATTCGTTTGTATCTTCACTTATCAAAATTTCCCCTGAAGTGGTGTGGCTCTGACATTCTCGCATTTTATCGACTATCGCCTGATGATGCTCTTCGTCCATCTGCATATAGCTCGTGATGGACTTGAATCTAGCATGACCTGTCATCTTTATAAGTTTCTGTTCAGCAACTCTGCTTTTGCGAGATGAGAAACAGCAGTTGCCCTCAGTGAGGGATTTGTAATCTTTTTTTTCTTCACGTCTAGTCCCACCAGACCTCTGCAGCCTGCGTCTTAGCCCACTTCGCCATCTTGTTCTTAACAAAGTTATGATTATTTGCCACAAACCAAAACTAAACTTTTTTGTACTCGACGCGTGTTTCGCTAACAACGTTAGCATCATCAGGAAATGATAAACAATAAACTAAATTAACCTACACTCTATCTTATATAATATCTTTTAGTAGGCGGAGATAACACTAATAATTTGTGATTGGTCACGCTTTATAATCCTATCTCCATTCAACTAAAGAATGAAGTGTACTAAACGGAATGGGGCCTCTATCTTTATTTACACTATTTCTGGATTTAATGATTTCCATACATTCATATGCATTTAAAAGTCTTTTCTTTAGTACACTTTATTCTTTAGTTGAGGGGAGATAGGATTATAAATCGTGATCAATCACAAATTATTAGTCTTATCTCCGCCCACTAAAAGATTGTATATAAGATAGAGCGTAGGATAATTTAGTTTATTGTTTATCATCTCCTGATGATGTTAACGTTGTTAGCGAAACGCGCGTCGAGTCCAAAAAAGTCTAGTTTTGGTTTGTGGAAAACAATCATAACTTTGTTTTAGTGCAACCAAAGGTTCCAAATTCCCAACATAGTTCTCTGATATGTTTGTCTGTATGTACTTTTCAATTTCAGCCTCGGATAAAGACCCGAAATAAATCATTTTGTATTAAAACTCAAGAAACTCGAAAAATCAGCACGTCAGCGAAGTTGTTTACTCCAGGTACGTGTTGCTAAGGCCGTTCTGTCGTTCTGTTTATTCTATAGCAATCGGAATATACATATAAAGCTTTGCGGGAGGTGACCTGCACCGCTTCATATATTAATGAGATCGAGTCAGAGCAGTGGAGTTATCACCTACTGGGTAATTATCACCTCCTGGGGAATTATTACCAACTGGGGAATTATCACTTATTAATTCAGCAATAATTCGACACCTCTCATGGACCGTTTTACATATATAAACTGCCAACTAAGCTTCTTATCAATATATTTGCCCGTATTTAAATAAAAAATATGACAAAAGGTTTATATTATACCAAAGTTTTTCTTTTGTGGTGAAAAGTGTCTTCTCTATGGAAACTATGGACAAAACTTCAAACTTACCTACATAGTTGAGCTAATACCCTACCATTATGCTTTTGAATTAAAGCGTTAATATTTAAACACCATAATTTTTTTTTAAAGAATCATTGGAAGAATCAAAATAAAGTAAGCATTTGTTTAATAAAATAAAACATGTATGAAATAAATTGATGAAGCTAATAAAATAAAATAAAATTAGTTAAATAAGATAAACAAAAAAATAATAAAATAAATAAGAAAAAGTAAAAATAAATAATAAAAAATAAAATAAAAACAAAAAGTATAAACAAAATAAAAACAAATATCAATACAGACACATACAGAACACATTAAAATGTCTGTCAAAAAGACGTTTACTTAATTAAGACAGTTACAATTACTGATAAAAACAACTATTGTTTTTTGTGAGTAGAAACCAATTTTACGCTACGTCTTTGTCCTATGTCTGCGCTTTGGAATTAAGACCCAGATTCGTGTAATTGCCACCAATAATGGAGGAACAAAATCGATTTCTCGTATGATAGATGAGAACAGGGATCACGGGGCCGCTTCAGACAATAATTTTTTCAAAAGAAAATTAAGAGGTGGAGACGAAAAAATGATATATTTGGTCGAATGACGATAATCTTTATCAAAAGAAAGGTTGGTAAATTATATATATACAGGACTAAAAAAATAGAAGGCATAACTGAAATGGAAAAGAGTAAAGGAATAATTTTATATATTTTTTTAATTTTCGTTATTATTTCATCGAATATTTATCCATATCATGCAGCAATAGGTAGTCGTTTACGCTGTAAAGGAGTTAAATGACCCTTACAAGAACCAACCAGGGTGATGTTTAGCGTCTGAGTTTATGCAACGGCTGACAAAACTAGTTAGCAGGGTAGTAGATTTATTATATTTTATCTATATCTATTATGACTTTTGTTTAGAATTAAAGTTTCCTACTTTTAAACAGTTTTTTGCACTTTAGTGCAAAATGAACTATCTGATTTTTGATCACTTACACAGAGGGTGAAGCCTAGGACGAAGCCATTATGTTCTTAATATGCACTCATTAGCTAGGTGTACCACGTAGACAGACAAACCTAACCGCGCTTATAAGCCAAATAACACGGATAAAGCGAGAGAGATCTCTATCCAGGCACCCTGTGTTTAATGACTAATGAAACAATTTATCTAGTTTTAAGAGGAAACAATTTTATTTTGATATTCTTGAATGAAGAATATAATGATAATAGTGTTCTCTTGCTTGGAGTAAATTAAAAAAATTATTCTCCAAGGAAGCACATAGCATATGTTTGAAACAAGAAATTTATATTGTTAAGTCAAGTGTTTCTTATTTTGATGCAAAATTACATATTTTAGTTAAATCAAGAAGTTAGTATTCTCTACCAAAAAATTCGATCTCTATGATTTATTCTTAATTTAAGTAAATATATTAAGAATATGAATTTATATTGCTAGGAAGATTTTTATTTTATTTGGAGAATATATTCATGATCCAAGGATAATAATCTTGGCCGAACCATATTTTTCTGAGGAATTTCGTTTGCATATTATACTGACTGACTGAAGTTGCACTTTATATCCCGAGACGAAAAGTTTGCAGCTCGATCGAAAAGGGTGGGTTACAATTTGCCCAAAGCTAAAAAGACACTTAAGTTCTGCAGTTTATACGCTAATATATGTACTTTAGGAGGTGTGATGATAAGTGGCTGTTTGTAAATGCACAACTTCTTTAAAATTAATATGGTACCTACGAAATCGCAGTCCAATAAGTTGCAAAACTAACATTGACAATGTACAAATTGACGTTATTATCAAACTGCCGTACATCTGATTTAAATAAATCAAACCAACAAATTGAATGCAGACAGCAAAAAAAAACCAAGGGTACGATCGTCGTCTAGTTCCCCCTTAAAGACGTATCTCGCAATATTAGCAAACGTCCTTGAAACATTCTAGAGCTATCCCGGGGTATTAATACCAGTACTTCCTTGCAATGTTCCAGGGACGTCTCGGCAACGTTTCTTTGATAATGAAGGCTCTAAAGCTGCACGAAACAATGATCCGTCTTGGAGTAGTACAAAGAATATGGTCTGGTTGGTGGTTACGTAACGGCACGTTTTTCGACTGTTTTGGTACGTTTTAAAAACCCAGAAGACGTCCTGGGGCGGTCGAAAAAGTATACTTTTACCAAAAAAAAAGTCCCCGACGGCACCGTACGTTCCCGGCACGCCCACAAAGTCCCGTTGGAACGTTCCAGGGACGTTTTAAAAACGTATTTGTGCTATTAGGGCTTTCGTGCCTTGATGAGCTGTTTATGTTATCTTTGGGTGAGTGGACCGTAGATTTAAACATGATGAACTTTTCATGAATTTCTGTATTCCATACACCAACAGGAACATTGTAAGACTTACTTATTTCAGATATTCCGACACGTTACAAAGGGTCACGACCATTGCATTTTCCGAAAAAAAAAGCCATAGTGATAATAACCAATTCCAATCAAGTAAGCCTGGAAAAAACGCAAATCAAAAAAGTCCTCTGGGGTGCGTTCAGATTGAACGTCGGGTGACGCCCGAGCGCGCCCTGGCCGTTCAGATTGCTCTGGTTAAAATTTACCTGACTGTTCAGATTGTCGGTAGATTTTTACCGGACGCTACCCAAACGCGCACTTTCGCACCCCACGAAATAGGTTGATAAAATTTGTCCCGCATGCGCAAATCAAATGCACAACCATTTCTAACATTATTTCAAAGACAATGTTTTTTAAATTTGAAGTCTAGTGTTTGGCAATGGAAAGAATCAGTACACATTTCCATTATTTGGTTTTGGACGAGGAAGGCAATTTTGTTCTGGATGGAACAATCAAGAGTGGTGAAGTGAGTGAAAAAGTGGTGAAGGTGAATCATCCTCAACGAGTAGTTCTTCATTTATAAACGCATTTACTATTACTTCTTCCATAATTACAAAAAAATTTAAAATCTTAAGCGTTAGGTCATGTTAATGCATCTTGTTCGTTCATATTGGACGAATCGTCGGGCACACTCGGAGTGCACTCTCTATCGGGTAACGGTCTGCGCCGGACTTCACCCCGACTCTTCATTCTGAATGCACCCCTGGGCTCGAGTAGAATGCGTCAGGTATGCGCAGTCGATTTTTAACCTTTGGCCTTGCCCATGCCCCAGCCTGATTTTTACATTATTTTCTTTGGTTTTCAGTACAATACAATACAATACAATACAATAAAATTTTTATTTTCTATAGACCGCAAAAATACAGTGTAGAAATTGTCAGTTTACAAATACCTAATAATAATATCTAAAAATTAAAAATAAAAAATAATTACATAAAAAAAAAACAATTAAAACTGAGTTATAAGAAGGCTTTTAAAAAAAAAAAATAACAAAATTAAAAATTATCACAGTCAAAAAAATTCATTTATGTCATAAAAAGCATGGCTGAGTAAGCTATTTTTTAATGTTGATTTAAATTTATTTAAACTTTGTATCTCTTTCGTTTTGTTTGGTAATGGGTTGTGTAATTTTACTGCTAATATTAGAGGGCTCCTAGCTACTAAAGCCGTCCTGTGCCGAGGTATCCGAATGTTATTGTGATATCTTAAGTTATATGTTGTTTTGAGCGTCAAATCACAATCGGATGGATTATTTTTAATAACATTATATTGTTAAAGATAAAGAGGCTAGGAAAGGTGAAAATCTTCAGTTTTGGAAACTGCGTACGACAAGAGAAGAAACTCTTTGGTTTAAACATCAAAGTTATTATTAAAAAATGGCGGACCGATTGATGCGAATCGCGATACTATTTTAACGGGTTTTTAATTTTAACTAATAGACCATACTGAAGAATAAAACAAAAAAAGATAAAATATTTCCAGTGTAGTTGTTCCTAAGAAAAAAAAACACCACGGTTATTATTTTGGTTGACAATTTTGACAGTAAGTGTGACAATTAAGAATCATTCCAGGCTGAAAATCGCCTACGGTTAGTACCAAAACATAATAGACACTTAAAGTAAATATTTCAACGCATCGGTATCGGTATACGTAACGCGTTCGAAATAAACTCAAAATACACTACATTTTTGACTTTTTTATGCGATGTTTCGAACGATGCCCGCTTCTTGAAGGTTGCGATGACAGAACTGCTGACTGAAATCGTTGCGTATGTTCGTGGGTCTGTAACGATACGTACATCCTTCCGTACGCAACAAAATTCTGTCATCACACCCGTCAAAGAAGCAGGCACCGTTTGAAACATGGCATGAACAAGTCAAAAATGTAGTGTATTTTGACTTTGTTTCGAACGCGTTACGTGTACGGATACTGATGCGTTGACATATTTACTTTAAGTGTCTATTTACTTTAAGTGTCTAATTATGTAGATAACTAAAGTGTCCTCAAAAAATTATGGAGGATTTTAAAAAATAAACTAAAAAAATTTCAAGAAAAGAGTGCACCGCAACAACAAAAAAAAAACCACTCACACACACACCCACACCCACACATACACACACAAAATTTCCAAGGCGCCAAAGTTATGTAACTCACAAAGTTCGGGGTAGCCGGTCCCAATGAACGCCTTACACTAGTTTTGGGACATCTCAAAACTTGATTTACGTTGGTATCCATTAAAGCCTAATTCATTAGGTCAGACTCTTAATTTAATAAAACTCTCTCCTGGGAGAGTAGCTGGCCCTCAAGCTTGTTAGTCTTAATGAAAGTCAAGTCATTTGCCTCTGGGGGTAAATTCCTCTTTCTGTGTGCGTCTCGCTCGAAATAAGTATTTTAGGCAAATAGGGAATTATATTGTCTCTCACAGTGGCTAAAATAACATTCTTTCGTAGAAGCCGTAATAAGCTGCAGATTAACCTTGAGTGTCCTTTGCTTAAGGCGGCGAATTTATCGTTTCTTATGCCTTTGGCAAGGACTACTTCAAAGGAGAAGTTACAACACCACAAACGCATCTTGTGCAGAATTCCGCACTTTTTCGTTGGGGACTCTGGCGAATTACCTTAAGACAGTGGTTTCCAAACTTTTTCAGTTGCGACGTACTTACAGTTTTAGTATTATTTCAGGGGCCCCTACTCGAAATATCCATATATAGTTATCTCCAACAAAGTGTTGCATATGTATAATGTATAAAATATGTGCTTTGCAACTTGCCTACTGTATAGTAGCAAAGCGCAAGCGTTGTACAACACTTTATTTAACACCATTGTAAATATATTGGCACCAGTTACAAAACACATGAATGAAAACAACTCCAATCTAATGCTCATATAGGTTTATTATGAAACTAACACACAATAAAACATTATTATTGAAGGAAAAAAAAATCGGTGTGATGGGTGAGCTTGGTGGTCTGCACACATTTTTTCAAAGCGGGGAATAAGGATTGACACTGTCACTCTCATTTCTTGCTCCACGTTGATCTTTGAACGATATTTGCCCTTTATCACAGCTACAGCTGAAAATCCAGCTTCGGATAAATGTTGCAAAGGGGATTGGAATCCTCAAAGCTTTTAAACTTAGAGCCGGATATTCATTTTTGACGGATACCCAAAACTCCACCAAATCAGAAGAAGCGAATTTTGATTTTAGGCTGTTGTCGCAAGAGAGTTCCATAACTTCAATAAGAATTCTGGTGGGGATTGTGCATGGAAAGGATCTTGAATACATGCAAATTTTTCGACATTTTCTTCTGTAAAGTATTTTGCAAACCATTCCGAGAGTTCCGAAAGGTGTTCGGTGAAAAGGGACAGCAAGTCTTGAGAGATAATTTATGCAATTCTGGAAAACAATCTTGACAACCATATTCATTAATTTTTCTTATCCACAACTGCAGTTTTGTCCTAAATGCTGCAATTTTCTCTGATAGTTTCAAGATATGCATGTTATTGCCTTGGAGAGACAGATTTAACGCATTCAGTTTGTCAAATGAATCGCACAAATATGCCAGTTTTAGCAAAAAGTCGGGATCTTTAAGGTATCTGGAGCTTGCGTGAACTTCCTCTTCCAGAAAAATGTGGATTTCTTGATGTAGTTCGAATGTACGGAATAAGACGTTTACACGTGAAAGCCATCGAGCAACCAAATTTTATTCACAGCCCAACGACTTCAATGCAAGTGCTTCCCTATGAATGATGCAAGGGGTCCACATGGCATACGGTGCTTTACTGTGAATAAGTGCTTGCAATACACCATAACGGCCAGACATTGATCGAGCGCTATCAGTACAAACTCCAATACACTTCTCCCAATCTAAGTTATTCTCTGTTATAAACTTGTCAAGAATTTGAAACAGATCTTGAGCCTTTCCACTTTTATCGATACTTTTGCAGAAAAGAATGTCTTCAACAATAATATTATCATCCAGGAAGCGTACGTAACAAATAAGGTGTGCATCTTTATTACTGTCAGTAGCCTCATCAAGTTCCTCAGCTATGTGATGGATTCTTCGACTAATAGTGTTGTTAGATAAAGGTACCTTCAAAATTAGTTTTCCCGCCGATGCTCCTATCATAATGTTAACCATGTCGACAGCAGCCGGTAAACCAAGTTCTTCTGCGATGGTGTGAGGTTTCTTACACTTCGCCAGCCTGTATGCCACTTTGACAGCAGTGCGTTGCTAGGTACTGAAGCCTGTTGAGTAAACACGTTCTTTTGTTTTTGTACATTCTGCAACTTTCTTGTGAAAAATTTGCGTGACTTTCCAACCATCGTAGGACTGCGGTCTTTCCTTATGATTTACTTCTACTGAAGTAAAACCAAAGTTTAAATAGCTATCATCGTATTTGCGATCTTTCCTTCTTTTTACTCCCCCGTCACTTGTCGATGCTTGATCACTCTGTCTTGATCTATCAATTTCCTTATTTAATAAAAATCTTTCCATCTTGTGACTAACTTTTTCCGAACAAACGAAGCAACCGATCTGATATTGGAACGTTTATGTGTCCTGAGTTCGTAAATCACAACACTTTGTATCACTACTAAAATTTTCTATTACTACTTGCTTTGCTCTCTCGGTCTCGAGGCTCGATTAATAGAGGATGCGGCGCCGGCGTTGCCAAACGTAACTCAAATTCTACCTTATCAGGAGCGCCTGGCGACGCCCCTGGTTTCTTCTCGCGGCGCCGCGCACACTTTGGGAACCATTGCCTTAAGACACGCCGATCCAACGAAAATTCCTACTGTTTATTCACAAAATTTGTTAATACTCTACAATACCAAAACAATCAGTTGGAAAACTTTAGGACGTGATTCGATCGTAGTAATAGACACTTAAAGTTGCACAAATAGAGAGTGATTAATCGTATTTATATTTTCTATTCTATTGACTCCTCACTTTTTTCGGCAAGGAAGGAAATAGAACTGAGCGTTATAAAGTAAACCTGTGCATTAAGCACTGAACAAGACCTGGTTTGGTTATGTCAGCATTCACGACGTTGTAAGCACGACTTTAACTCTTTTTTTTAAGGACGCTTTCACAAACGCATCAAAGATACGCTAACAACAAGGAATCAGAAATAGCTTTCCAACTTTAAGTGTCTAATAGCCAATTGCACCAATGTACATAAGGCCTCCTTAGCGTTATGCAGACCTTAGGTTAAGAATTTTATTTGCACTAACTTTAAAGAAACCTTAAGCACTCCTTAAGGTTTTCTCCAGTCCAGCCCCGCGACCACTTATTCTCTCCTTAACAGAAAATATTTATTTTTTACCCTTTTTTATTGCATTTATAGACTTCTCCAGGTAAAGTCCTGGACATAGGCTTGATTGATTTAAAACAAAACGCATACATGCAGTCACAAAATTGACCTTTCTAAAAGTGTATAATATATACGGACTACCAGCTAAAATACCTAAAAACTTCAAAAGTACGACAATTTGTCATATTGTTTAAAAAAGGAGTCTAAAACTGAAAATATTTTTTTACTTAAATTAAAGGCAACCTTATTTTTATATTAAATTTTGCATAATACTAAAAAATCAGCAAAAATAATGTTTTAGTAAAGTCTTTATTGAACAATATCAAATTATCACTCGAGTAACGGACAAAGGCTGTTCTATAAAGAGGGCGGTAACCCATTTTGGAGTTGATAAAATAACAATAATAAGTCGTGCTTACAACTCTAACTCTTCAGCACTTCGTGGTCTCCAATTCCTTTAGTATATTATTTTAACGATTCGACCCCATATATTTCCCATTGGGTTAAGGTCAGGGCTGTTGGCTGGCCAAGAAAGTGTTTCTATATTATTATTCTGAAACCATTGACGAACAACATTAGCCATGTATACTGGACAGTTGTCCTGCTGATAAACGAAGTCATTATTTACATGTAAAGCCTGTACAGATGGCAGCATAACGTTTTCAAGGATTTCAATATATCGTTCATCAATCTTCCTTCGATTCCCTAAAAAAACCCAAACCTCTAGCACTAAACCAGCCCCACATGTTTACAGAAATATGTCCAGCTTTTTTAATTCGGTTTGTATATTCGGGTTCAAATCTAGAATTTGGTGGATGATAAACTAAAATTCTCCTGCTGCTTGAAGTTGATTGAAAATTTTTTTCGTCAGTGAAAATCACCTTCTCCTAGAAGTCATTATCATGAAGAACGTTGTTCAGTGCAAAAATTACTCTGGCCTGTTTTTGTTTTTCTGCTAGAAAAGGCTTCTTTGCAACAACTCGCAAAAGAGACTTCTGATTTCGTTACTCTTCTATTTACTATTGCTAAAGAACACGGAAATAATGTTAAATTAGCTGCTTCAACCGTCGTTGAAAAAGGGTTTTGTCTGAGATGGTCAATAAGTCTCTCATCTTGCACTTCAGAACTTACTTTTGGTCGTCCTGATCCATCTTTCCTATCCGTAGAATTATTTTCAATCCAGCGCTTTTTCCGTCGCATTATCGTCATTTTATCAACTCCAAAATTGGTGGCTGCTCTTCTTGTAGACCAGCCGTCTTCTATAACTCGAGTGATAATTTGAACTTTTATAAATGTTGATATCTGTGGCATTTTTAAGGATGTCATATTGAATTTTAAGCTGTCGGGCATACTAAGCTGGTAGTGCCTTATAATAGTTTATACTAATGGAAAGCTAAATTTTGTGGCATGGGAAAAAATGCATGTATGAGTTTTTTTTTTTAAATCAAGTGTACGTCGAAAGTATTTCTTATCATTAACAATTAAATGCAAATAGCTGACATTTTATGTGTTGTCAGAATTTTATGTTACTATCATTTGACTCATGTTAAAAAAAGAAAACCCAAACGTGACAAAACTGCAGCTCCCTATGTCCTGGACTTTATACATGGATTATCTGGATTATGGGGGACGATCTGCATTGGAATCGGGAACGATCCCGCCTCGCCTGCTCGACCTGATGAAGGGCGGTGGAGACATCCCGTCACCTGGTTGCAGAGTGTGACGCATGCGCAAGGACGAGGCACCAGATACTCGGACGCCCCAATCTGGAATTTATGAAGAGATTAGGGAGACCTGCAGAGCCAGCCGCCAGCGCCGTACAGGAAGTGCAGGTGTTGGGGGGCCCCTTTCGAAGTAGGGAAATAAAGAGCTACTCAGGGCGCCCCCTTTCTCTACGACTATTTGGGGGACAATACTAAACTTATTGAGGGTGATGTTGAATTGCTTGAACCCTCGTTGAGTTTGGATTGCCGATAAAAATGTAACAGAAGTAATTCTCAGCAGTCCTGTGAGTGATCTCTTCACTTGATGAATTAAAGGCACTGATTATTGTCTGTTTCAAGTCGCTTAACATAGCTATGAGAAAACTGGTCTCTTCTGGGCCCATATTCTTTAATTTTGGTGAAGGGAATACTCCCGGGAATCAGAAGAGCTCCTTATTGGTCGAAATCTCAGTTTTCTGTCACTATCTGTCGCGATTCTTCAGAAACGACAGAAAATCTTGCGCGTCACATTTCTGGAAAGTGGCGATTTTTACTTATCGCCTCATTTAAAATAAAAACACAGAGTCCGTCATATTTATCGTGACGTTGTAAGACTAACTGCGTCATTTTTTTAATAACATTTTGTAAATTTAATATTTTGGAGATTTTCTGCAGGGCTAGCTAATGTTGTTACTACGCGTACCACTAAATGTCAAAAAGTGTCGAAAATTCTCACCATGTAAAAGGAAAGACCGTAATTTGTGTGACTTTACTGAACAGTGATAGCGACATATTCTATGGGTATCTATGGTTTTGTATGTTAAAAGTTTGAAATATTTGTTTACACAAAAACATAATTTTTAAATAAAAAACAGGGTTTTTCAGAAAAACAGCCCACATAAATTAAAACTGACATATTGTTTATTTACTGGAACAGTATTAAGAAACTAAATTTTAAGGAATATTAACCAATAGTCCTGACAAAAAAGCATTAAGTGTAAACTTGTGTTTAAAAATCGTCAGATTTTTTGTAAGGGCGAGATTTTCTGACGGTTTTTGAAAAATTGCGACCTATTCTGCCTGATTTGACACTAATGACTTTGTTTGTGAGCGGTTTTGCCATCAGTTTGTTCTCCTCGTATAAGGCAGGACAGCAAAATCGCTCCCAACTGCCATTGCTGCAAAAACTGACTGAAATGTGACAAGAAAATGAGAATTTCGCCAATCAGGTGCGTCTCTAATTCCTGGGAGCATTCCCTTCCCCAAAATTGAAGAATGCAGGCCCAGGAGTGAAATTGGCACGCCCTTTTTTCAATTATATTTATAAATTATAGTTTTTGAATTCAAAGTAAAACAAATTGAGTTACAGAAAGGAAACACACAACGTAAATTGATTGACATATTCATCAGTGTTCTTAAAACAACTTCCAGACAAACGAAAGTTACCAGCAAACTTAGCAAACCTCAGAAACGAATGATGCAAACCAAAATCAGTTTCTAGGATTTCTTACATTTAAGTAAAAAGAAAGCTTCGTGGCTATCGGACACAAATTTTGCTTTTCAATTCATTACGACCAGGCCTCCAAGATCTAATGAATAGTCCAGAAACCTACAAACCTGTTTCATCCTTGTTAGGAATCATCAGGGTAACATAGGACTGTACCTGGCGTATGAAGCATAACATAAGCAACCACACTCAATTACCCTGATGATTCCTAACAAGGATGAAACAGACCTGTAGGTTTCTGGACTATCCATTAGATCTTGGAGGCCCCGTCGTAATGAATTGAAAAGCAAAATTTGTGTCCAATAGCCACGAACCTTTCTTTTTATTTATTTTTCACGGAGAAGAAATCTACCTTTTTAAATTTCTTACATTTAAGATTCCTTAATTTTACTTTCCTTAAGTGAATGTTGGTGCAATTGGCTATAAATAATACAACTAAAGTCTCCTTATAAACATCGCTTATCGATTAAACAATCTAAGGATGGCAACTAAAAAGAGAGTAGAAGGTTTTTGTTTTGTTAATTTTCTTTATCATTCAGAAATTTCGGGCCTCATCGACTTCGGTTTTGTGCACAAAATTTACCTGTAAAATTTGAGCTTACCTTGAAAGTGAATATTTCAAAAAGAAATTAATAGATTTTAAAAAATTTGAAAGATATTCAAGAGACCTTCAAACCAAGGTATCATAGAGGCCTTCGCCCTGCAACATGGGCAAATCCGGGCTATATAGTACAAGTCCTAGATACAAGCAAATAGCCACCGCCATCTTAGGAATAATTAAGCTACGTTCTTTTTTAAGAAACAAATAGGTAAACAGGTATAAAAAAAATAGCTGAATTATTAATTAGGTTTATTAACTAGCATAGCATTCTTTACTATCTGCTATTAATTTTAGTTTTTTTTTCTAACGCTATAAAAATTTCTAGGCTCAGAACAATATTGTATAAAAATGTAAATTTATAGAAACAATAAAGTACAGTTACAGTTACAGGTATCACATGACCCACTTGTTTCATTCAAAATATAGATAGTAGTAAAGTTTACCCTTTGAAACAGGGGCGTGCTAAAAAAATACAGGTGGTCCCTTTTGGCCAACCTTGTAGAGCAAGAGTTCAAGGTATAAATTATAGTGAATCTTTAGATTGGTGTGCCTAGTTCTTATCAACAATTTTGAGGTACAGGATTATCCACTTTGTATTCAGGACGAGAAAATGCACATCTTATCAAAAAATGGCGAGAGTTATCTCTCCATCATAATTTTTACTTTGAACGCTTTCACTATTGTGGAAACCTCAAACGCGATTAAAAGATTTATTTTTTACTGTTACCACCCTTCTAGCATAAAGAAAATCTGGTTTTCTTACGACAAAACGAAAACTAGACTTTCAGGAAAAAAAGAATAGCTTACGGTGAAGTCTTTTAAAATTTTCTTAGAGAGAGCACAAATAAAGGACAAGAAAAGGGCTTCGTGACAACTGTTTAAAGACGCTCTCGCCTGAACGGCAAAATAAATTTTCTTTTCTTGCGAAAACGCTGACGCGGATCTATCTACCACTGATTTATATATATATATATATATATATATATATATATAAACTACAATTTTCCAAATTTCCGACATCCGCAAGGAAAAACATTTTCGTAATTTTTTACATAAATTGTAACTGTATGTGTATTGCGTATAGTGCTCCCAATGTCAGTTGGAACGGTATATCGAAGGATATTTAGTTATGCAGAATAATACAGAATGCTTTAAATACATAATAAACTGGTGATTTAAAAGACGCCCAGCTCAAAAGATATTTAAAAAGCGGCTGTGTCACGTACAAGCCTTGTCAAATTAAAGTAAATATTATAAAGATGAGAAGGATTCATATTATATATCATAAAAATGTAAAGTAATTTAGGACGTGGTGATTTTTAATAAATATTATCATTATCCGAGTTTTCAGAACTTGAATCATTATTAAATAAAATATTTATTGGACTAATCGGTGGTGGAGCGTGATAGTTATCGATTTTCCTTTTCAATAACATGGTTTGAACAGTTTTTTCATAGGTCTATTTCGCCTATTTGGTCAATCACATTTCTAATAGTAATTAAAAGCGACTCACTAATTTGTAGTATATTATTGTTTCTTCGTATTTGTTTCTTCATTGTGGCACAAACCATTTAGAGCGTATTAAAAATGCAATGGCGTAAAACGGTGTAACCGTGTTGCTCTAAGAGATTATCAAGGACATAGACTTTTTCAAAATTTTGCTTTTTAATCAGCTCTAATAATATTTTCTTGGAAGCTTTCTAACCCTTTGGTTTCGAAGAATTTAATCATGTCGTCTTTTATTGTGTTCCTGTTTGGTATTTTTGTATTTCGGAGCGAATCCTACGATGCATTGTCTAGTACAATAACCGAATTTTGCGGAATATTTGATATAAGTTGTTCATTAACATGAATATTGGTTTATATTTTTTGCAGATAGCAGCAGTGCATTTGCAACAAAACCCAATTCACTTACTTTTTCCTCGAGAACACGAACCACTTAACATACACTTTTTGTTGTCATCATCCCAACCGTACTGCACAACATCCAGATATATAATATTTCTTTTTTCTTGTAGATATTTTTTAATAGTTTGCAAATAGCGCTGTGAAACAATTCTTGGCAACTCCATTATTACCATCCTTTTGTCCGGTTTCTTATAATGAAAACTGCACTGAATTAACGTTTAGCGTAATTTTTGTAAAGTTTTGTATATTATATATAATCTGGATATTCCTTTTTTTGGCATACTATTTTTCGCTTTACAGAATGATCGATTACATTTTCTGCTCCAATAATCCTGTAAACACTGGTCCGACTAAGTTCACAAATTCTTCACAAATTACAATTTTCTTCTCTTAAACATTTGTAAGTGTTCAAAATAAGTCTTTTACTAAAATTTATTTCAATTCACCAGAAACTTGTCACGCCAGTGACTAAGAATATACGTAAAGAAACGTACTACTTCATTAGCATAGGGATTAAGTAGCTACCTATCGCCCACCCAATCAGAACCCTGTACACCCTTTCGGTGACCAATAAGCCTTTTTCTTCGACGTGAATGTGTTTGACGTGAGATGTCTAATCAACGTGGGGTGACATAAAAAGCCATAGAAGCACTACAACAAAATTATATTTTGTTGTATATTTTACACACACCCGTGTATATTTTGTAAACAACTGTGTAATAAATCTACACAACTTTTATTTACACAAATCAGTTTAAAAAAATTGACAGGTAAAACTAACTGAAATATACCTACTATAGTGCCTAGTCTACCAAATTTCATCTTTTTTCATTCTCTTTTTATTCTGATGCAACACCCGATTATATTTATCATAATAGACACTTTAAGTCAATTTTCGGTTTTATCAGCATTCGTATTCTTATCTCTATCGATTCGACCTATCGAGCACTTATAAACTAATCAAATACGTGAAAACATCGTTTCGTACGCAGGGATGGTGGTAACCTTATGACTCCCTTATCGTACCTAACGAGGTTTCCGTGCATTTGATCAGCTGGAGCTGTCACGCATTCACCATGATTTTAAAAGTTCACCTGCTTGATTGGTCGACTCGATAGAGATAAGGATACGAATGCTGATACAACTAAAAAATTTACCTTAAGTGTCTATTATCTCAAACTCCTTCCTAAGAACACTTCCTGAGGAATAGGCTCCAAACAAACAGAAAAAACTGAATCAAAATCGGTTTAATAACATAGGGGTCATTATTTAAATTAAAATATTGACTTCAATTTATTGGTGTCTATTTTTTTAAAAGTCTGCTCTTTATAGTCCTATGTCAATCTATTGGCGTAACAACCCAATCTAAAATAAATAACTTTATTATGCAAGGGCGTCAAGTTGAGGACGTCAAGGGAAGCTATAGCCCTTCCACTTTTTTTGGCCTTTCACTCCTGCTTGTAATATGTGATTCGGTTTCAAATTTCAAAAATTTTGCCTGCGAAGCTTTGACGTTATAACAGTGACTATTGCCAGTAACAAATAAAAACACATATAATTAAATATTTATTATAAAAAGTAGCTTAACATAAATTCATACTCATATTAGTCACTACCACCTACAAATTTTCTTTTATACGACTTTCTAGCATGAAGTTTCCTGGTGTAGTCTCGCTGAAGGCTCCAACAGTAGTCGGTCATCATGTGGTTATCCCATCGTCCTTGATATCGATCTTTCGTAGTTTTAATATCCTAATGGAATCTTTCTCCATGGAAAGCGATCTAGGTGGCTGTGGAGGAAGTGAACTTTTATACTCATGCTACAACCGGGAATACGAAAATCTGAAAGCATAGTTTCCACTAATTCTATGTAATTGTCTGCTTTGTGATTTCCAAGAAAATTTTTAACTACTTGAACAAATGAACCCCAAGCGTTAGATTCACTCTCATTCATGGATTTGGTGAAATGTGGATCTTTAATAAGTTGTCTTATTTGAGGACCATCAAATATACCAGCTTTTAGTTTCTCCGTGCTAATTCCAGGAAACTTACGTGACAAGTACCCAAAACAATTTCCATCTCGATTCAACGCTTTCACAAACTTCTTCATAAGCCCCAACTTGATATGCAAGGGTGATAGTAAGATTTTTTCTCTCGTAACCAAAGGTTCATTCACTAAGTTTTGTTTTCCTTGAACCATAGTATCTCTTAAAGGCCAATGTCTCTTAACCCAGTGCTGATCTTTAGCTCTGCTGTCCCAAAGACATAAAAAACAGGGGTATTTTGTATAACCACTTTACTGTCCAAGGAGAAAATTCACAAATCAACACAAATTGCCCACTGATGTTCTTCGTATTTAATTTGATTCAAAACTTGTGCTATTGTTTTATACTCCTCTTTCATGGTAGTAGAATTTCCAATAGGAATTGAGGCATATTTGTTACCGTTATGTAAAAGGACACATTTTAATGAAAAGGCGCCAATCGTCTGAAGTGTATTCTGGCAAACCAATTTTTTCTAGGAGTCTTTTTATATCGTTACAGAATACCAGCTTATTTTCCTGAGTGAAAAAAGGCAGCAGATCCTTTTCTCTCTTACGATAAAATGTTACATTAGTGCCTGGATAAAGAAGGTTCTTTTCTTTTAATCTGGATGCAAGTAATTCAGCACACTCCTTTAGGAGCGATAGGTCTCTCACTTCTTGTTCATTAAAACAGTGAGAAGTTGTTAAATCTGGTTCAAATTCACTGTCCAAAATTCATACATGACAAAGTAATTAGCGAAAACAAACAATGTCATCAAATTTATTAGTTTGGTTATGGCTAGTATGTTTTATATAAGTATGCGATGCAAAAGTGTGAAGTTTTACAAGTAGAGAGTCAAAATTCAACGGCAAAGGAAATTTTAATGTGAAATATAGGTCAGGTTTACTGCAAAAAACAAGCACGCCCACACAGTTCTGGTATTTCCTTGTAGCTGATAAAATTTTTTCGTTGTGGTTTTTGGGGTTATGTTTTTACAACCAACAGCTGGGCCTCTCAAAATGTATTTGAAATCGCCGTTTGCGGATCATTATTTAACTCGGGTATCAAACAATTTAGTTTTTTAAATATCAGGGATCAAAAAACGAAAATAAAAGGAGGCAGATTTCTGTCCCACAAACAAACATGGCTGACTGAGTATGATTCCCCGATAGCAGAAAATGTTACTTAAATTGGCGACTTAGAAGTGGTCATAAAATATTAATTTGCTTAACTAGTGCGGAAAGTGCCACTTTTCCGCACACGATTGCAGATGGTCGAACGACGCGTTAGCGGAGTTCGGCCAGCAATTAAGTGCGGAAAAGTCACTTTGCACGCAAGTTAGGTACAATATTATTTCTACTCGCTTGACTTAAGTATTAAGTTAACTCAATGAAAGGAATTTTGAAAATGTTACCCTTTATTTATCGCGACTAAATGTTTACCTAACACAAAACAGAAATTTTTTTAAAATATAGCAATATATTAACTGTTTTATTTTTGGCTGAATGCGGAAAAGTACCATAAAGTTAACTTTTCGATGCTAGTGCGGAAAAGTGAATTTTCCGCACGCTAGTAGAAAAAAAAGTTATTTCCTCAACACTTCCACATTATTATGCAACTGTGATGTCGCAAACTTTTGCAGTGCAATTTAACGTAATTTCCTAGTTGTGTCGTTCAACGTCGGCCACTTCAATGTGGCTTAAATTTATTGGGGCAAATAAGTACCGAATAAAACTCAGAGATTTTACAAATTTACGAATGAGAAGGAGGGGAACTTGGTATTTTCCCATGGTGTTAAGGAATACTTTTAAAAGAATACAACTAAAAAATCGTTTCTGATGGGTGTAATTATTACGTAATGTGCACATTTACACGATGCTAGAGAGTATTCAAAAATTATAAGTACCAAGTTGTGGTTCTGACAACTACACCACTACTATAGGAAAGTACCGAAGCCTTTAAATATGTATCTGTTACGACAAATGTTAGTTGGGATATATATATAGCCAAAAATGGAACCTTTTGTTCCGTTTTTATTAAAGATCATTGTATTGCGACTAGTATAACGCTTTACTAGATAAAAAAAGATAAATCGCATTCGCCTTTATTGTATTACATGAAAATAGAACGTGTGTACATCCGGGAAGCCTTCTTTATGTGCATGATATCTTACTACGAGGTTTGTTGTATTTGAATGAAATGGAATCTTTGGTTTATGTGGGACGTGCGACAATAAAAAAAATTGCATAACAAGGATAATTTTTTTAACGTTTTTAACCTTCTTCCTACAAAATGCAGAGGCTCACGGTTTAAAATAAAAAAAAACCAACCCTAGGGGAGCGCAAAAGCGAAAGGCCGCACAAAGTGGTATACACGGTTCTGATTTTCGAAACCGAAAAAAATTCTAAAAAGAAGCAAACTAAAATGCCTGAAAAAATATGCTGCCGCCAAGAATATTATTCTTGGATCAACAATATTAAATGTAAAAAGAGCCTATTATTAAGTACATAAGGGACCTCTGAGCTGGGCTAGGGTGCGTCGTTTGATGTCTAAGCGAGGGGTATTTCGGTGGTGTAATTGGGTGTACAGGCAAGTTGTAATCAGGTGTAATCAGTTGTAATCAGGTGTAATCAGTTGTAATCAGTTGTAATCAGTTGTAATCAGTTGTAATCAGTTGTAATCAGTTGTAATCAGTTGTAATCAGTTGTAATCAGTTGTAATCAGTTGTAATCAGTTGTAATCAGTTGTAATCAGTTGTAATCAGGTGTAATCAGTTGTAATCAGTTGTAATCAGGTGTAATCAGGTTGTATTCAGGTGTAATCAAGTAGTAATCAATTTTTAAAAATTTTGGTCATTGCGCATGCGTGCAGTCATGCGCAATTAATTTCGAGTTCATTTTTTATATATGACACTTAAACAGACGGGATGGTTAAATTAATTTTTCTAGGACTTTTTAGTACGTTGAGTGGTACGTCAAAAAATCGTGCATTTTTGGATTGAGGTATGTCACTTTTTGGCATCCAGAGCCATCTCTGAATCCTTGTAGAACATCAAAATCGCAGCTATTGAAGATGGCTGCAACTAAAATATTTACGATACTTTCTATCTTTCCTTCTAGTGGTCCGAATTCAACGATTTTTTTTGTTTGAAAGATCTTCTAAAAGGGTCATTGCTTGTCACTACTCATTTAGTTTGGCATCCTCAGAGTATGATTTTTTTTTAGTTTTTTATATTAATTTTCATTGAAAAATTAAATTGGAATAAATGAATGGTTTGTCAGATGAAAAGAAAGTCAGAAGTCAAGTTAAGGTAAGTTTGAATCATACCTTAAGTGATTTGAACTGAGTCAGAACAAAATTTAGTAGGCATCAGTGAAATGAAGCCTAACGCATACCTCCTAGTCCTCCCCGCGTCGGGCTATTGCCGTTGCCTAGGTACAAACCTTTTTCATGTATGCATGCTTTTGCTCAGTGTACCATGGAAAATAAAGTCTTACAGAAGCTTCCGAGGGAGCTTCCAAAACAATAGTTGTCAAACACAAAAATTCTTGTAAGGTAGTTTTTTTGTCGCCTATTCACCAATACACTTGATTTCATCAGCCACCTTGGTTTAAAAAATGCCAGTCATTTGTTAAAATACGATAAAGAATGTTATTGATCAGGTATTCTAGTTTTTTGAGACACCCGGTATTTATTTGGTGGTCATCTTCATAAGATCGCCCTATAAAGATAAAAATATATTATTTTCATAAAAAGCTTTGGAACAAAAAAAAAATCTATGAAATCGGACCACTAGAAAGAATAATAGAAAGTTTCCTAAAGATTCCAATGGCAGCCATCTTTAGTGGCTCAGGATCTAAAAGATTGTCTTTTGGCATTAGCTTTCATCAATGAAAGCGGCATTTTTCAATCAAAAAGTGCACAATTTTTCCGATATTAGCGGCGTACCCAACGTACTATTTTGGAAATTTAGCTTTGGGCAAGTTCAATTGTGGAATTAATTTATTTTCCATTCCATCAATTACCTTTTTCTTTGTATAAAAAAGTAATCTAGAAATTTAAATACCTCATGCATTCCCTGCTCCTAGCTATGATATGATTTCAATTGGTTGTGTCCGGATTAAAAATACGTAGAAGTCCTAGAACAATTAATAACTAAAGGGAAGCATTCAATAAGGTTTCAGCTCATTATCCAGCATCCTCAGTACTAAAATGGATCAAAATTTACTTTTTATATAAGATATTTTAAAGTATACCTATAATTTATTAAAGTGAGAGGTGGTTTATTTGTTAAAAAGACGATTTGTTTTTTTAAAAATATGAGGTGTACCAACAATAAAAAACATTTAGGTAATGACTGGCACTAAAATTAAAAAAATAAAAGAATTTCCAATAACCCGTTACTCTAATCTTCAGCTTATTAAATCTCAGCTTTAGTAGCCATGAGAATGTGGCAAAATACCAATCCACATTACGGACAGTGCCGAAAAAACACGACTATAAAGAAAAAATTTTGTACTGCAACAAATATATTAGTTAAATATTTTTAAGTTTTTTATTCGATTTTTAACCATATGAGCCTGCTCTGACATAGACATAGAATTTCCTTAGTAAGTTAATTAGTTTTTATCTAGATAAGAAAAAAAGTTTTCTTGGATGTTATATACTTTAACCCAGACAAATTTTATAGTAAGATTTATTGTTTTTTTTTTAATTTGACAATTTCAGCAGACATGTATTTACACTTATTTGTATACCTAGCAGGTAAAAAGTTACATGAACACATATATGAAATTTCTTTGCCTCGAACTAAGAACTTAACATCAAGTTCAACAGTGGCAGGGGAGTGGGGATGGAAATTTAAGGCAAATGGTCTGTTTCCCATGACTATGACAGATAAACCAGCCCAGCAAATTATTTCCTGCAACTGTAAGAAAGGGTATTGAGGAGCATGTAGCTATAGGAAAGCTGGATTAAATTGTTCGATTATGTGTGGTTTTTGTAATGGTAGGGAATGCGATAACGGCATTGTAGTTCATATTGACCCCGAGGCCAAAGGCGAGCAGATGTTTGGTGTTGACTTCCCAGACGAAATCGAAGAAAAATTAAAAAAATCGACCTGGACCCTCTAAAAGAATCAAAATTTAAGTAATTAATAATGATCGCAGATATTTGATATTATTATCTGAAGATGATCAGAGATTTATAATGAACGAAAAGTCTTGCATAAATACAAATAAAGACAATTGGAAGAATTCATTGTCTCAAAATTCAAAGCGACTGGAAAGGCCAAGAAGAGATTTTTAAGTATATACCTATCAACAACATATACCTAACAACAATTACTCTAGCTCATGGTGATGCGAAAATGAGTAAAACATATTTACCCTCCCATACGACGGCACCAGCGTGCTGAAATATGTGAGTCTTTGTGGCCAATATATAATTAGGCACCTATGCGATTTGTTTAACTTATTTTTACTTAAACCGCCAGAGGATTTATAAGAAAAAAAATTACCGCACAAGAAACGAAAAAAAAAACGGAAAAAACCCTAAGATAAAATTATTGCAACTAACCCAATTCAAGCTAGACCCACCCAGCCCAACTTAAACCCACAATTTTTTCATGGTTTTTTTCCGGGGTTATTTTTTTCGTCTGTTTTTTTTTTTGTTTTTTTTTTCTTTCGTTTACCAGTCAGAGCCACATAATCTTATACGCTACAAAAGAAACTTAATATATTTTAAGTTTAAGTTTAAGTAGAGCAAAACTAGATTAAAGACTGTTAAGGCAAAAGCACACTTGAACAGCCTTTGCGTGCATAATGTGCATCGGTGCCCAAATCAGTAAGCTGGTGCCTTTGTAATTACTGTGTGTTTTTATTCGGAGTTTGACGTTTTTTTTTATAAACTTCATATTTCTATCTATGTAACTTTTAACCTATAAGACATACAAAAAAAGTGTAAATACATAAAATATAGATAACTTTATTCTCTTTAACTTTGCCATTACACATTTTTGAGCATAATCAATTGTTTGGATAATAAGCTAAACAAAGAGCGGCGCCCCCCCCCCCCCAAGGTCGAAAACTTGGATTTTTTATAAAAGTCTATCTGTCTATAACATATTTCAAAATCGTTTATTCCCCAACTTTTTATTACCCCATCTTTTTATACCCACTTACTGGACTATTAGTTTATTTTCCACGTGTGCAACCTGCCCTTGACGGCTTGCCCGAATTGCAACTGCCGTCGCATACGGAAAAGTATCCCTTTCCGCAATTCTTAGGTAAATAGCTATTTGTATCTACTACTACTAGTACTACTATTTATTCAAAAGTAAATCACTTTGTCCAGCTCGTATTTCGTCAACCTCAGTGAACAAAGGTTCCTTATACCTTTAAACTTAAACTTTAAAACAATTCATTCCTATACTCTCATATATGAATTGCGAGGTTAAAAAGTACTCATTCATTTACGAAGTAGGTATATATATATTGTTAATACGTAAAATATAGGCAGGCATTTTTAATTTAATTAAGAATTCTATTCGAATAGCCCGATTTAGAGAGCCTTTATTCGAAATAAAAAGCGGGGTTTTTTTCGTAAAGCTGCAGCAAATTTTTTACATTAAATTCGAATAAAAAGTTTCAGTGGAGTTGACGTTAAAAGCAGTGATGTGTATAATATATTATCTACCCACAAAAAATGTTTAATTTTGATGAAAATTTCTAATTTAGAAGTAAAATTTAAGTTACAGATTTGTTTTTTTTTATTTTAATGCTTTTTGCTGATAAATAATTATTAGATATGAGGATATAGTCTTCTAAAATATTGATTTTTTTTATCTTTCAGTTTTTTTTGGGAAATTTTTGTTTTTTTAATAGTGATAATTGTTGTAAAATATTACTTAATTAAAACTGATAAACACAAACCAAAAAATGTAAAAAAACTAGGAAATACCCATTTAGATGACAACAACAAAAAATTAAAATGAGGTTATGTGTGTCAATAAAATTAAATCCGTCTTCAGATAAAAATAAAAGTTAAAAGTTGCCCATCTTTTTATTTTAATTTCTCATTTTGATTTCTGCTGTATAAACACTTAAACTATTCCCCATAGGCTACAAATTTTATTTTAATTTTAATTATTATTTTAATTTTTATTTGCCTGTGTAAACCCAGCTGTATTGATGTATCATTTTGTTACTCTTTTTCTTGAAACTATAGTAATATATAATATTATTTACCGACCCTCGTGCGGTAAAGTGCACCTTACAACACTGTTTTCGATGTGGAAAATTGTATTTTACCGCATACTGTGCGGTAAAGTTAACGTTATTCACTTTACAGCACACTGTGCAGTAAAGTGACTACGTTTATTTCAGAAAATTAAAATACAGATGTTTATATTTCTTTTTTGGGAATGTTTAAGGCTTATATGTAAAATATTGTACCTAACAAATGCGTAAAGTGTCTTTATCGCACTCGTTAGGTAAATACCTATTAAATTAAACTTATCTACCTTACCTCGCAAATTCGACTATTTTTATTAATTCTCAAGTCTGGTAAATGCTCTCTTTCCATTTTTATTGCGTTTCTTTTTCCATGGGACAATGGAAGAATACAAAGTCTGCGAAGCAGGTATTTTTACAATTTCTTATAACATAATGGTTAAGCCATGATGACCCTTAAAATAATTTTCTTAAATACCTGTTAAATTATTTTTAGAAGTGCTAAAATACACTTTAGTAGGACACGTTTTTTGGTAAATTTAAAGACTGTAAAGAACTTTGATTGAAATAAATCAATATCACCTTATTTTTTACACGCTTTACAATTTGAAAAATTACAATTTTTGCTGTTTTTTTGGATGAAAATTGCAAAATAAAAATCTAATGCACGAGACCACACACATTTTTTACACGCTTTACACTTTGAAAAATTACAATTTTTGCTGTTTTTTTGGATAAAAATTGCAAAATAAAAATCAAATGCAGGGCACCACTCAAGATGAAAGACAGATGACATAACAGAAATTTTTAGTAAACATTTGCCTTAAATTATTTTCATTTTTCTCTAAAATACTTTTTTATAGCCTGCTGTCCCTCTTTAATAACCTTAAAAATTTTTGCACGTCACTAAAATATCTCTCCATCTACAGACATCTACAGACATAACAGAGAAAAAAATGTTTTTTGAAAGTACTTTTTTTGAACGCCTAAAAAACAGTCAAAACTTGAAAAATTTGAGTGTTTTATTCCAGAAATCGAAAGTTGGAAAATAAAGTTTTAAAATGTGAGCAATATTATAGCATACAAATGTGAAAAACAAAGTAAAAAATTGCTTTATAAAAAACGTTACCCCTTAAATTATGCTAAAATAATTTAAGCCTTAAATTACCATCATGGCTTGACCATAATATTCCAATTTTAAATCACATGTAAATATTCAAATTTAATATTTGATGTACGGTTGTTAATCAAAAATGTGACAGTGGCAAAATTATTTGTTGTCAGTTTTTGCCAACTATCACTGACCACACACATAAAAATTTTCAGCGTTTTCCTAACATTTGCCAAATCAAGTTGCTCATCTCTGGTAAAACAATAACTGTCAAAAATTGTATACCAGGCCTCTAGGTATACCTATTTCATTTAATCAATCATTTAACATAAGATAACTATAATTGCCCAAAAACTCCAAAAGGACCGCATTCTTCAATTTCGGGGAACGGAATGCTCCCGAGAATCAGACACGTACTTGATTGGTCGAAATCTCAGTTTTCTGTCACTATTCTGTCTGTTTTGGCACTAATGACGATTTTGCCGTCAATTTCTTCTCCTCGTATAGTTCAGGAGAGTAACATTGCTCACAACTAATGCCATTAGTGCCGAAACTGACAGAAATGTGACAAAAAATTAAAATTTGACCAATCAGGTGCGTTTCTAATTCTCGAGAGCACTCCCTTCCCCGAAATTGAAAAATACGGGCCCAGAAGAACTTTAGGCTCTGCATTTTTTCCAGACTAACTTGATTAGGAGAAATATTATCGCAATGGCGTAGCCACGGAGGGAAGGGTTTGGGGGTTAAACCCCCCCCAGGTGGTCCAGCCTACAATGAGGTGCGTTTCTAATTCCCGGGAGCACTCCCTTCCCCGAAATTGAATAATACGGGCCTTGAAGAATTTTTGGCTCTGCATTTTTGTCAGTTTAACTTGATTAGGAGAGTTATTATCGCAATGGCGTAGCCAGGGAGGGGGTTTTGGGGGTTAAACCCCCCACCAGGGTGCTTATTCTTGAAAGTGAGAGATGAGAGAATCCCCGAAAAGCTCCCAGGGATTGATCCCTAGCTCAAGGTCCCCGGCAGAAAATATCTGCATTCTTGAGATATGGGGAGTGGGCGGGTCAATCTAGTCCCTGGGAACACTGTTGCCAGTTTGTGCAACCAATCAAAACGCAACATATTTTGACCTACCAAACCAACCAAAATTTTTCTCAATGTACATAACGATGTTTTTCGTTTGTTGTTATTTTTTACAAAATGGAGAAAAAAACTGCAAAAGGAAACTTGGACAAATCCAGGCCTTAATCGAGCCAACAAAAAGATCTGCTTATAGAATTTAGGGTCTTTTCGCAAGAGTCTAACATTTTTGTGGACTCTCGTTATCGGTGAAAAGTTCTTTTTGTCATTTATTGTAAGAAGGAACTTGTTATTGTAAAATGTTTTTATTTTGGCAAATAAATTATTATTTGATTTGATTTGATAATTTGTTTATGCTACACTGAATACCTATGTACAGGGGAACTTTCTCTGCTACATTCACGTGTGCGGCAAGTGTTATTTTATGGAAAGAAATATCCAAATAATTGAACATATTTAGGGGTTTCTTTTGTCCAAAACATCCCTTGGAACTCCTACTTGTTCCACTACTACTGGGTCTTACTAAGAGAATATGGCTGCTCTCTCGGGAGCAGCTCCCTCTCTTAACTTTTTTTCAAGAATAGTGTCGTCAAATTTTACTCCCTACCCGTCAAGAATAAGCACCCAGGAGGTTCAGCCTACAATAAATTAATCATCATCAAGGGCCCCAGGGAGAGCTATTATAGCTCCCCCACTTTTTTGACCCTTTACTCCGATTTGTGACGTGCGTTTGGTGTGATATCTTAAGTTTTAAAAACTTTACCGGCGGTGCTAGGACGTCATTAATTTTAACAACAATTTTATTTTAATCCTACAAAATTTTGCTCACCAGCATTCAAAACGTGAAATAAATGGCGTTCTTAGTATAATTTTTCTGAAAAATTTTAATTTTTTGTTTTTTTTTTGTCAAAGTTTCGCCCCTTTTTTTTGTCACAATTTTGTTTAATTTTAAGCAATTTTTTTGTTAACGACATTTTAAACGCGTAAAAATGGCAGTTTAGTGTAATTTTTTCAAAATTTTTGCCTGCGGCGCATTGAAGGATTAATTTTAAAATAATAAATCTGCAAATGGGACTTGCTTTTAAAATAAGTATTTTTGTTTCCTATACGTTAACTCAACACGTATTAAACTGTCCCTCTCCCCTCCCTTCAGTTCAAGAGATCCAACAATAGGTACTTACATAATTTTTAAAAATTTGCCTTATTTGATTTTTAATAAATGATGAAACCCGCTCCCCCTCCCGAGTCGATTTCTGACTACACCACTGATTATCGCTAGGCCTTTTTTTCAAAAAACGCGAGGGCAGAGCCGTGTAATATCTTATATTTTGGGGTCACGAACCGCCTTTGATCGAGCAAATTTAGAATAGCTGGAATAATAATAATTAAAACTCGCAGCGAATGTATAAAAAAGCATTTAAAAACCGGGCAATGCAGAGAATTTTTCCAACGGCAAAAACCGGAAAAAACGCGGCAGGAAAAGTGTGGAAAGCCACTACATTCGAGCAATAAATATGGAAATTTTTGTACTCTGTAGCATTATCTATTCCGCTACTCCGACAAGAAGGGTACTCGTAAAATGATAAAAAGTTTGACAAAAATATATATATGTTAAATTGTTTTAACTTCGAGTTACTCAATTTTGGGGGCATATTTACGATTTGGGACAAAAGTTTTTAGCAACACTACGCATGAAATTTACTCTGTGTTTCGGACTTCCATTGTCTATATTTTATTTATAACCGATGTTTCGATCAGTACAATCTCTGATCGCCTGCAGGTGCAAACTACAATTTATTTCTTAGGCTACTTACTTATATACTATGAGAAATCACTCAACCGTGAAGTTTAAGAAGTTGGCTCCGCCCAAGGACGGAAACCTAGAAAGTTGAAGAGGTACTTGCCAGGAAACTATAAACTTCTCTCAAAAGACCCGACGCAATCAATCGAAAGAAAGGTTTATAGAACTTTAAAAAGTATCCTAGATATATTCCGCACAACACAAGGTCTCAACTTACACCACATTATAGCAAGCCTCCTATCTATACAGACTCCCCAAAATTCACAAAGATGCAATGCCCTTACGCCCAATTATAAGTTCCAGATATTCTCCTACAAGCAATCTGTCTATATTTCTTTTAAAAATTATTCAACCTCTGTTAATATTCTTAAATCTTTTGTTTTAGGAGCCGAGGATAGATTTGTCAGTTTTGATGTCGAAAGTCTATACACCAATATCCCGATAAAGGAATCGCTAGATATTATTAGACAGAGACTGGTTGATGACGAATCCCTTTATGCAGTTACCAGCCTGTCGCTGGAGGGAGTGATGGAGTTGTTGGAGTGCTGTCTACATAACTCTTATTTTCAGGTGAAAGATAGGTTTTATGCTCAGAATGACTGCCAGTGGGTTCATCGCTTTCGCCAGTGGTGGCCAATATTTACATGAAGTAGTTCGAATCATACGCGGTTGATACCGCAAGATATAAACCTAAGCCCTGGCTGAGATATGTTGATAACACTTTTATTGTCTGAACCGGGAATGACCAACAACTTTCAGAATTTCTTGACCACCTAAATAATATAAAAACCACTATTAAATTCACAATGGAGTTGGAGCAAAATGGTCAAATTCCTTTTCTTGATTTACTAGTAGAAAGCGACATCAGAACAACAGTCTATCGTAAATCCACTCACACAAGACAATATTTAAATCAAGGTTCAAATCATTATGCTACAACCAAACCAGGCATAATAGGAACTTTGTATACCACAGCTGTTCAAATTTGTAACAATTCTCTTTGAAATCGAAACATTAAGAAGGATCTACAGCAGAATGGTTACAGCCTTAAACTTATGTGTCTATTATAATTCTAAATTTCTAAATTTCAGCAAACAGGACAGGGATTACAATTCCATACATCAAAGGAGTGTCAGAGAAAATTCGAAGAGTAGCGAACAACTTTAGTATTAAAATAGCATTTAAATGTGATAACACAATTTGAAACCTTCTTAGTAAGACCAAACCGGAAAACAAAGAAAATAAAGAATGCATTTACCAAGTTCTTAGTAGGACAAAATCAGAGAAGAAACAAAATAAAGAATGCATTTACCAAGTTCCTTTTGATTGTGGTAAATCATACATAGGCGAAACAAAAAGAACACTATCTCTTAGACTTAAGGAACATCAGAGGAATACTCAAAGAGGTGAAACAACGAAATCAGGAATCGCCGAACATGGTCAAAACAACACCGAATGAAGTGGATAGAACCAAAGGTTTTGCACAAGTAGTCACACCGCAAGAAACGAAAATTCCTAGAAGCTGCCTTTATTGGGTGGAATGAGGGTATTTTTACTAATCCAAGTGTTGAAATTCCAAATATTTAGAAGCTCCTCCTTGGGTGGAGCCAACCTCTTAAACTTCAGTAGTTTGCAGCTAAAGACGATCAGGGATAGTACTGATCGAAACGTCCTGTATAAATAAAATATAGACAATGGAAGTCCGTAACACAGAGTTAATTTTAAACACATAATTGTCTCAAACTTTCAAACAAACACCACGCATGTAATTACTCGTAAACTGTAGTAAATCAGAAGAGAAAGTTTACACACATTCAAAAATCAACAAAAAAATGTATTATTTTATAAGAAAAAAACAACATATTGTTATGTTTCAAAAGGTGACAGATAAAATCCAGTTTGATAAATATATTTTACTTTAAATTAAAAGGGATGGGCAAATTATCGAAAAATCAGGTTCATGGCGAAAATTCTAAGAATAATTTTCTGATTATTTCCCTATCCCGAAATAAATTTGAAGTTTATTTACCAAATTAAAAAACGAACAACACAACAACCAATATATATCATCAAACGACATATCGACAACAAAAACTTTGTGGTACAGACGTGTAATTTTGTGTTTTGAAAAGGGCAATTTTCAGTTTTGACAAGAGGGATTTTTAGTTTTGACAAGGGAGATTTTCATCTGAGCGGGAAATTTTCGCTGCTATTGGTAATGTCCCAAGAAGTTAAATTATTTCCTGAAATTTTGACTAGCACATGAACATTTTGAAAATTATCCCGAGTCGAAGAGGAGAGAAGATTTTTTTTAAATATTCATGAGCGGGAAAAAATCCAGGGTTTCACCTAATCTTGTGCGGTATTCGATAATAAAATTGCATACTAAATTGTGTTTAAAATAAAATCATTATAAAATTATACTTATTGACTTTTAACAATATCTATTTTGTTCTTTGACAAGACGCCAGCAAAACATAAACTTTTAACTGAATTGGTTAGTTCGTTGCTATGGTAACTAAGTTAAATATTAAACTAAATTATATTTGAGTTCCGAGGCTGTTCGTAGCTAAGTTTATACGCACCTAAAAGCGCTTTTATATAAATATGGTTTTAAATAAAATCGCTTTCTCCGAGAGTATAAACGTCCTTCATTAAATGTCATTATATATGTCCGTTTAAAGAAAAACTAAATAAATTTTAATGACGCTAAAATGGGTTTTTAAGCGATAAACGACTTTCTTAATCACTTTAAAATATATTCGATTTAGTGCTTAAATTGGTTTTAGTGGTGTCTACACGACGCTTTAAGAGGCCCGTATAAACAAAGTAAATGTAAGTTTTGTAGCAAAAGTTTTGTAGTCCGGTGTAAGCAAAATGATTCGGTTCGATCCATATAACTATGAGATACTATAATGGCCCAACTGTCGGAAAAGGGTCTAGGAGATTTCGGCGCCGCTGTTTCGGCAACAAGCCTTGTCGGCGCCGAACCCTTTCGGCGCAAAGCCTTTTTGACGCCGCCATTTCGGCGCCCGAACGTTTCGGCGCCGAAATCCGCCGGAAACGTTTCGAAATATTTTATATAATATGGTAATTTTATTAGAGTCATTTTATTCACCAAAAGCCATGTGTGCTTTCATTATAGATTAAAATACTTAAATTTAATATAGTATTGTAAACGACCCAACCCAACCCAATATAATCCTGCCCCCCAACCTAACCCACCCGACCGTCTGAAAGTTTATGCCTTATGCCTTAAATAATATACAAAAAGCGAGAGATTTGTTGTTGGAACAAATCATGAATACCCAAAAAAATTGCTTAAATATAGGCCGCTGATCAAAGAATCAGTCGTTTAGTGAACGATTTTAATAATATAAATATTATAGATTATTTTTGTACAAATTTAAATCGTTTTTTAAATAGAATTCAAGCTTTAAACTATTATTTTGTTTCAATCAATAAAAATACCGTTGTTCTAAAGAAAATCACACACTTTAGAGCCTTACAAATTACGAAATTTCATCCATGCGCCAAAACGACCAAGCGCCGAAACGGATTGGCGCCGAATGGGCTTGGCGCCGAATAGGCTTGGTGCCGAATGGGCTTAGCGCCGAAACGGTGACGCCGAACGGTGGCGCCGAGTAGTCCAATCCCCTCGGAAAATGTGTAAAGATAATAACAATTATTTAAAAACCAGGATTGGCCCTGAGTAAGGTCAAAGGCAAAAAAATCTACTGCGCATGCCTGAGGCAGCCTGCATGCGCTCAGAACAGTTTTTGACTCTGCGTTTTTTCCAGACTTGATTAAGACAGTTATTATTGCTACGGATTTTATTTGGAAAATGCAAGGGCAAGGCCGTTACATTGAGAGAAATGATATTAGCCTGTATACACCAGTTGTGTACTGTTTGGGATAATGCAACTTGTTTAATAGTAAGTATACAAAAATTGTATAGCCACTATAGAAAATCTTATACCCAGTATAAAAAAAAAATTGTACTGTCCCAAATAGTAAACAACTGGTGTATATAAGCTAATATCATTTCTCTCAGTGTATATTATAAAGAAAAAATTATATGGCTCGATCAAGCTAATTTTTACTTACTGTAGTTACACAGAAATATCATTTTAAGGCTTAAGAGAATATTTTTTAATTTTTTCATTTACTTTAACGTACTATAAGTGGTAGAAAACCCGTTTTCTTTTAAGGAGGCGGTAGATGAATATGAGAAAGAACTTAATTTATATTAGTAATAGGTATTTAAGTCACTAGACCGGAAAATTAGTCTTCACGGGTCGACGCAGGAAATTTACAGCGAGGCTGTAAACCTTGGGAAGCCTGATCATACGCACTTTTTTTCAAATGATCAGAAAAAAACGTTTTAGTACCTATCACTTTCGTCAGCGCCTAGCCGCGTTACTTAATTTATGAACAGTCCCCTTATAAGAAAATGTTAGCTTTCTACATCTTTTGTTTAAAAGTTTGAGACAATGATCTATTCGAAATTAACTCTGTGTTTCGGACTTCCATTGTCTATATTTTATTTATACATGACGTTTTAATCAGTACAATTCCTAAAGCTACTTACATATATACTATGGGAAATCACTCAACCGTGGAGTTTAAGAAGTTGGCTAAGCCCAAGAGGGGACTTCCAAATATTTGGAATTCTAACACTTGGTTTAATGAAAACGCCCTGATTCTGTCCAATAAAGGCAGCTTCAAAGAATTTTCTTTTCTTCCAGTGTGACTCCTTGTGCAAAACCTTTGCTTCTGATTTCGTTGTTTCACCTCTACTCGTCTGATGTTCTTTAAGCCTAACAGATAGTGGTCCTTTTTGTTTCACCGATGTATGATGCACCACACTCACAAGGAACTTGGTAAATAAATTCCTTATTTTGTTTGTTTTTCGATTTTTTTACAAAGAAGGCTTCGAATTGATTATTAGCTTTAAAAGCTGTCTTATTATTAAAGTTGTTCGCTACTCTTCGAATTTTCTCTGATAGTCCTTTAATGTATGGCATTGTAACGAATGCATTTGCCTGGTTTTGGTCTTTTAATCTCTGTTCTGTTTGCCGAAATTTAGAAATAGTATCTGTTATAAGTTTAATGCTGTAACCATTTTGCTGCAGATCCTTCTTAATGTTTCTTATTTCGATTTCTAAGTCATGAGAATTGTTACAAATTTGAACGGCTCTATTATACAAAGTTCTTATTATGCCTTGTTTGGTTGTAACAGAATGATTTGAACCTTGATTTGAATATTGTCTTGTGTGAGTGGATTTACGAGAAACTGTTGTTCTGATGTCGCTTTTTACTCGTTTGACAAGTACATCAAGAAAAGAAATTTGACAATATTGCTCCAACTCAATGGTGGGTCTTATGTTATTAAGTTGGTGAAGAAATTCAGGAAGTTGTTGGACATTCCCGGTCCAGACAATAAATATATTATCAACATGTCTTAGCCAGAGCTTAGGTTTATAAGTTGGGTTATCAACCGCGTGTGATTCGAACCACTCCATGCCACCACTGGCGAAAGCGATGAACCCATTGGCAGACCGTCATTCTGAGGATAAAACCTGAAAATAAGAGTTATGTAGACAGCAGTCCAACAACTCCATTACTCCCTCCACCAGCAAGCTGGTACGTTAATGAAGGGATTCGTCATCAACCAGTCTCTGTCTAATAATATCTAGCGATTTTTTTATCGGAACATTGGTGAATAGACTTCCGACATCAAAACTGACAAATCTATCCTCGGGTCCTGAAACAAAAGATTTAAGAATATTAACAAAATGGTTGGAATTTCCTACAAACGAAGCGGTCTTAACTGCAAGAGGTTAAATAATTTTCAAAAGGAATTTAGACACATTGCTTATTAGAGAATTTCTGGAACTTGTGATTGGGCGTAAGAGCATTGCATCTTTGTGAATTTTGGGGAGTCCGCATAGATGAGGAGGCTTGCTATAATGTGGTGTAAGTTGAGACCTTGTGTGGTCCGAAATATATCTAGAATACTTTTTTAAAGTTCTATAAATGTTACTTTTGATTGATTGCGTCGGGTCTTTTGAGAGAAGTTTATAGTTTCCTTTGGCAAGTACCCCTTCAACTTTCTGGTCATAGGTTTCCGTCCCTGGGCGGAGCCGACTTAAACTTCACTGTTGAGTGATTTCTCATAGTATATAAGTAAGTAGCCTTAGTAATAGATTGTTGTTTGCTCCTGAAGACGACCAGAGATTGTACCGATCGAACCGTCGTGTATAAATAAGATATAGACAAGGGAAGTCCGAAACACAGAGTTAGTTTTTACTTCTTGTTGACTAGGTAGCCCTTGCCGCTAAGGCCAGGAATTTTTAAGATAAAAACTAAAGAAAAACAAGCAAACTGTTGTGGTTAGAAATGATTTTTGTACTTTTAACTTGTGCAAAATTGCAAAAAAAACATTAGAAAAATTCAGTGATGACTGACGATCAGTTATGGCCGACCATGGCCAACTTATTGTCACAGTAACACTTTGTCAACAATTTCACCCTAGTTAACCGCGTGTTCTTAGGATAGGCGCCTCCACCATGTCACAGTAAAATACATCTACGGGGGGTCTTTGCCACCCTTAACTATATCCTGTTTAAAATTCGTCAGAAGCTTTCACTTTTAACGGCCTGTTTGTGTCAACAGAGTTGGCTCAAACCGGACGATTGCCTAAGGGGTCCAGATACGGGATCTCCCCTAAGCGTGCAAGCTTCACCTGGGTGGGCCCTTTGACTAGAGAAAAATGAACACGAGGGTTTAACTTACAGCACCACAAAATCAGTTGTATTACTTAAACTTACAAGATCACTAAAGGGTGGCCTGAGAGATGAGGATTTGACGTTACACTACGGTGCCCAATTGACTCTGAGCTGCTCCGTCTGCCCGTTAACGCTCGACGCTTTGACCCCTTTTTCTTTCAACTCAAGATGGGTACTCCTTTCGGTTCTGGTTTCCCTTTGCTTCCGCGGATTTTCTTGACCGAAAAAAGAGCTCTTTCCCAGCTCGCACTTGAAAAACGAGTCCAAACTGCCACACCCACTGGTATAGGCGGCGAGCGGATCCACTGTTTCGGGTTTGTCCGCGGAATAGTTGTTACTTAGCACATTGCCAAAAACCGAGTCCCGGATTGATTTTCCGATCAGCAATCAGGTAGGTTTTCCTCCCAATCTCTTGATCGTCACTTTTTCCAATACAAAAGATTGTTGAGCAAACCTTGGCCCGCTAACTGTGTTTTCGGTTTATTAATCTTCTAAATAAAACTGTGATAGTTTTATTCTAAAAATAGTTTTATTTTAAAAACATATTCGAGGATTATTAACGACCTTATTCTCTATTTCGGCCAATGATTGCATTATCAAGCAGAATAGTGATACGGCAACTCATGAAAAAAATGTTTGTACAGTATAGATTATATAAGCTTGATGACTTTAATGTGGTCGATTTTTTCGAGAAATATGCCACCAATATATCTTTAGATTTTTCATGCAGCAATCGACGTGACTCTTGGAGCAGCTTCGATTATTTCCTCTGGCTTCAACTCATTTTCTAGATATGAGTCAATTTTTGTAACCAAAACTTTTAAAATAAATCTAAAAGAGCTTTTGAGAAGTGTCAAAACTGCCAAAAAAAAAGCTACACGCTGTCAACAACAACAAGAAGTCAACTTGGCCAAAAAATGGGACTGGAAAAGGATCGAGAGACCGGAAAAAAAAGAAAAAGGTCTTTTCTTGAGAGTAAAAAAAATTCAAAAGAACAATGCCTTGTAATGTAGAGCTTTCCGTAGTGGCTATTTTCCGGTCGTAAATTTTAATTAACACCTAATTTTATTCAACTGTGTTTTTGCAAAGTATTTCAATACAGATATTAAAACCACTTTAAGTAAAAAAATACTCTGTGATTACGTCAACAAATGTCCACTTAAATTCGCAGTTGGTTACCTAGCCAAGCAAATAAAATTTCCAAAAAAATATTGTATGGCACGGAGACTCTTTAGAAAAACCCATTTTGATTGGTTAAAATGTTCTGGTATTTTCATGAGTAAAAAAAGTTGTATGCTAAATTCTAAAACGCATATTCAAAAAATCCCCATAGTTCAAAAATAAATTTACATACTGACATGCAGAAATTAGATTAGATTAGATTATTGGTGTTATAAAACACCATATTCTCCTCAAATTGTATATAATTTGGTTTAGTTTTGACGGTGTTGTTTATTTTTAACCGTCAGACAGTGGCGCACCCAGGAATTGACTTCCAACTTAATTTAAAGTAAAAATTTGACCATAATTAATACAAGGAAGCAGGTACTTACAAGCGCGGCCCTGAGCTGAAATATAGAGGGGGGGGGGGTGTTACCCAAATGCAATTTTTGACTTAAAATTAAACTAAAATCGTAAGTATTGATGGAGCTTTGAGAATTTCAGTTGTTTATTTACCCTTAAGGCTATAGTTTCTCCCCAGATTTTAAGTAGAAAAAAGTGGCAACGCCTTGTTCTTTAATTTTATAATATTTTGCCAGAGTGTACTAGGAAAACTAAACATCATTTTTTCTTAAAAATAAAAGCTCTGGTGCTGTCATCTATTCCAAAAGCCTCAAAATAATTGCGGTTTAGAACAAACCCGATTTACAAGAAAAATAGAGAAATACTCACAATTTCCTCTTAATTACATTTTTCCTTTTTATATTTCCTTGCTTTAACGAAAATAAAAACTAAGTTTCACTCCGGAAAAAAAACCGATCAATCAATCACACTTTGTTCTAAAAAAAAGGCCTAGCGTAGCGCGAGCATTACCCCGAGTCTATCAAAAAACCAAGAGAACTTTACTGGCTCGCTGGGATTACTAGGAATTCGCATAGAAACATTCGGCGCCCATAACCCCACATAATTTTGTTTTTATTTTGATTCAATATATTTTTTTTAATTTAAATTATTGCGGCATAATGATGCAAGTGTACTAGTGAAATCTTGGAGTTCAAAGGATAAATTTTAGAACCTCAGCTTCAAAAACACACGGATACTTGAGTACTAACAAAACAGGTCAGAGTAGCTCCATTTAGAGGTTAGAAAGACTCTTGCTAGTCGTTGACGCTCCTCTTTAAAATAGAATACGATTATTTTGTCTAGCGCCAGTAGCTGATTTTTAAATTTGCATGCTTTACGTACCTGTTTTTGGTATCAGCTGGCGGGAGTGTTTCCAATTCAATTATAAATGTACTTGTAAACGCAACTCTTAATACTACACCCAGTTACTTTAATGCGTAGTTGGGTAGCCTTTTTTTGGCAGGTAATTCTGCAATAAATGGTTTTCTTTTATTTTAGTATTTTAGATGATTTTTTAGTGGCGCAGAACGCGAAAAGTCAAAATAAGTAACCTAACCCCAAATTTTTGATCCGGCGCTAAAGAATCTCTGGTGTCCCACTGTGGACAAACATAAATATTCTCCGCGTTGCCATGGACGTAAAATTTTGCAAAAAAAATCAGGTCGACATAGTTAAATTGATTTCCCGTACAGGGTAGCTAAAAACAATTCCCCAGATTGTAACTAAGACCTTAATTTGTTTGAAAAATGCTGAAATGCGCCGACGGCGAAAATTTTTTCGAAAATGATATTTTTGACACTAAATCGCAAGTAAAATGTTTTGATCAAATAACATTAAAAATACCATTTTCACTCAAAATCGTAAAAACGAAAGGTTTTTTAGAAAAATTTAGCAGTTTATGATTTTTTGAAGATTTTTTTTTCAATTAAAGTCTTGTATTTTATTCCCTATATATTTTATTTCAGCTGTTATTTGATTGTGCCAATTGCAACCAGGCTTGGGGGGGGAGGGTTATTCCTCGGTTCGCCACCGCATCATAAATAATTTACAGCAAGTATTAATTATGCGCTGCTTCTGTTTATTACAGTGATACTAGATAAACTTTGACTAACATCAATAAGGAGGACCAATGTAATGCAAAACTAATGCTGTTTAACGATTCACTAGGCGTAATCTTCATTCAAACCAAAACTAAGTATATGGGAGAATGGGTAGACCTCGCTTTAAAATGTGCTCTTAATGTTACGATTTAACAACCTTTTCTGTCACAAAGTGTCAGAGAATTCGATAAATATATTTTATCAAAATTAGATGGAGATTTTCCTGTTCGTCGGGTCACTGATCATTATGGGCGAGACAAGTCCAATATAGTAAGACTAAAAAGAAAATACAAAGAAGAAGCAACTCTATGACGAAAGGAAGGAACTGTCTTGACCAAAGTCATCACACTCCAACACGACCAGCAAGTCATTAATTTCCACCCATTTTTCACGGCCAGAGAAGCAAAATTAACAGTTTATTTTCCTGCTACAGTAAGAACTGCACTAAGACGGATAACAGGCGACAGGTAGCTTTTATCGATGAAAAAATTTTTAATCCCATCGAGAATATATGGGGGCTCATTTCAAAAAAGTTATCAAAATTTAATATTTTTCCACGAAATGCTGACCATTTGATGGAGCTAATAGTTATAGCTTATGAAGAGATCGTTGAAGAAAATCCAAATTTATTTGAAAATTTAGCAGCCTCCATGCCAAGGCATTTAGAAAAAATTATTAAAGCAAATGGTGCAATGTTCTTTATAAAAACTGATTCTGTTGATGTGTATTAACCTTTCTTAACCCAAAGCCTTTGAGTTCCTTTTTCTTTGTATTGTCCTTTTAGTCACACTATAGTGGACTTTCTTCGTCCATTTTGACCGGCTCTTTGACGACGCGGCCAATCTTCTTCTAGTTCTGCCAAAATTTGAAATAAAAATTTTGTTTTAAAAGGATTTTATCTTTTTTTATATTTCGTAACAGCAACCTTAAAACTATAGAACCAATAAATATCGGTAAAGATGCTCTCAGTCTCCTTAACAAAATGTGTTTATGTTGTCTAAAAGCGTAAACCTACAAAAGTCGGTAACAATAAGCAAGCAAAATTTTTAATATATAGACATGTGCCTAACTTCTGCTGTATGCGATCTATGTGTCAGGAAGACGGAACCTTAGGCGAATCAGCAAAAATCAAGGTCACGTGGGCTGTTTTTAAGTATTTTTGTATAAGTATTCTTGTTTAAAAAAAGTCTTAAAAAGCTAAATTAATCAAAAATTCCTTACCAGGTCCCATTTTTTTTTTGCTCCAATGACATCTATATCTATAGCATAACGCGCTTTCTACCTAGCCCGTCTTATTCCTTTGACCATAGCCTTATCCGGATGTAACGACCATGGCCTGCAGAACTAAAACTAGATAATGTAAAGGCTCTTCTATGGACGTCCGCAGTGTCTAGGAAAGTTGACCCAAAGTGGACACCAGGCAAAGACAGAAAATTAACTTCTTGTTGAAAATTAAGTAATTACAGGGTGTTCATTTGAAAACCTCCCCCCAAGATTTACGTATTTAGACTCAGATTTCGTCGATTTTTTGTTCGACGGGGAGACATTTTGGTTATCTTGAAATTTTTGTAGCACGCCCCCCCCCTAAATTTTGAATAGGGAAAGTGGGTCCACTGGTATCTTGTTTTGAAGGTCTCTAAAATGTCTTTTCGTGTCGTTTTTGAGATATTCATATTCAAAATAAACTCGAGTTGTACAGGTAAATTTCTTAACTTCTCGTAGGAGTGTACCATAGAAGAAGAAATGCAATTATAAAATTTATCTTTAACAAAAACAAAGTCGACTTGTCCCGAGATTTCTCAAAAAAATAAAAAAAAAACATTTGTAAAAAAAAGTAATTTTGCATTGGTCCATGAAACTGTAAAAGTTAATATCTCTTTCATGATAACCAAAATGTGTCCTCCTCTTACCACTTCTCGCAAAAAATATAAATATACCCTAGGAAAAAAGTTGGAAATTTTAAAAAGGTGAATTTGCCCACAATAAAAATAAAAAGGGTTGGTAGGTACATAAAGTAAGTTCCTTACTTTATGATAGGTACAAGCATATCGGACCAGAATTTATTTCAGTTAGATCAGGCTTTCAAAATCTAATAGAAAATTCACACACAAACCTGTTTCATCCTTAATATAATCCAACCTCATTCATGACCCTATATATATATGGTTCTTCATTGGTTGGATGACTGAGTGACTGTGAGGGAAATTATTTAGTGGGCTCTTGACTAACCTTAGTTAATTTGCCAACAAGGTTGTTTCGCCAATGTTGAATCGTCGAAGAAGATTCTTAAATACAATGGATTTAGTTGTTGAACCATTGAAGGCAAAATTACATCTCTCCGGTATTGAAGGATACATTATTGGCTCACTGATTAACTTCAGTTGGTGTGTCAACACGGTTGTTTTTTCAACAAGAATACAATGTTGAATCGACGACGAATAATCTTCATCATAAATACACCGGACTTTTCGTTGAGCCATTGAAGGAAAAGTTGAAGAAAAAACTACATTTCTCCGATAGAAGCATACATTATTAGCTAGTAGGAGTAGTACAGGGGCGGCCCTCAATGGAACTCTTCTGTCTTACCCCGTTTCTTACCTCTATGCCCCTACTAACGCTGGGACTCTTTCTCCCGGCCTTCCTGTCTTCTTTACGAAGTTCAGTATGTCGGCCCATTTGAGCGAGTGCTTCTTCCTTTATTTTGGGAAATCCTCACTTCAGCTGCCTTGATCTGGCATATGCATCGCACTCTGCTATTAAGAGCTGCGCTGATTACTCTTCAAACTAGCAAGCGGGACACACGAGATCTCCCGCTACTCTCATTTGAGTCAGATGTTTGTTCAGCCGAATGTGCCCAGTCAGCATCCCTTTTAGCAGTCCAGATTATTTGTATCTAATAACTATCTTCAGCAAAAACGTTAGTATACCGAAAAAAATGAACATTTTCCTATAGCCGCAATGGTCTTGTCTTCACTTTTTTTTTGTTGATTTTTTTTTCTTAGGATCTATTGAAATGTCATGGTTTGTGAAGCATAAAATTATATTTTTTTTATTTAAAGTCATATTTTGGGATTTAAGTAACTAGTTTCCGATACATCTAAAAATTGCTGGTTAGATGGAGACCACCTACATTGAACCAATGCCTTTGTGACAAGCATCCTTCATTATGTCAATATGTTCTTGTTACTGATTCATCAACGGTTTACCATTGGCTCAATAATGTGGTGTATCGGTTAAGCGATTGATAGGCAATTATTCCCAAGTTAGACAGGAACTTACCGGTTACACATCTGCTACCTTCTGTGATCCATTGAACAAATAACTGAAAATTTATATTGGGCCAATATGTATCGGTTATAAACTGTTTATATGGGAGTTTTCGTATTACGACTGTTTTTTTTTCTATCCGCTCTACAGACAAAATCTAACCTCAATAACCCATTGAACCAAACCTGGTTTGAAAGTTGGTAGAAATCAGGATTACCGACCGTACGGAATAAGCCAGTATAGGTTCAGGATTTTGAGCAACCATACTCGAAAATTTACATGTCCCAGATTGTACTGGATTTTTTAATCTAGTCATATTTTATCTATTTCTATTTTCTATTACAAAGTGCAATGAAAATTTGTGTTCAGAGTTTTACAAAGTCTTATTAAAAATGATGTTGTTTTAAAAGGAATAAGTAGCCAAAAGCGCTATTTTTTCAAGCAAGAACAACAACACAATAAGAATTAATTAAACTAACAACACAAATTATAATAAGTACGGAATTAGTAATTAGAGACATAAAGCTATTTGTAACTCATCGCAGTATATCCGCATCTAGCGAGAATCAATTTTGCTTATTGATTGGTCAGAAACTTGTAGCACGTTCGAAAAGAGCAGATATATGCTAATTTAAGGTGTTTCTGAAGGAAATAGGTGCTGAGATACGATACGTCTGCTGTAGCGATACGTGATACCTAACGCATCTCAACACCTATCGCGTTCAAGAACACTTTAGATTAGCATATATCTGCTCTTTTCGAACGTGGTACAAGTTTCTAACCAATTAATAATCTTGGTTCTCGCTAGATGCGGCGTATACGGCCATCATTTAAAAATAGCTTTATGTCGCTATTATTAATTACAACAAAGTGAATCCGCAAATAAAAATTAAAGTAACACTCGTCGCATATCGGACAAAGCGTTTTCTGTTTTTTACTTTATTACGACCAGGCCTTTTGATGTTTTTGTTACACATACCACGTATCCGCGAATTTCAAACTTTTTGTTTTAAATTCGAGAGGTGTGCATGGTTCTCTGTGTAGCTTCAACTTACACGTACAATCCTATGACTCCCTGATGATTCTTAATAAGGATGAAACAGGTCTGTAGGTGTATGGATTCCCCATTAGACAATCTAAGCTGAAAAACAAAAATTGCTTTGTCCGATATGCCATGAGTGTTACTTTATTTTTTATTTGCGGACACGAGATTCCCTTTGTTTTATTTTAAATATTTTGGCTTTTAGTTCTGCGCAACAAGTCTTCTTCAGAATGATTGCTTGCTGGTTCTTTAAAATTAGGGCCACGTAGTATAAAGCTCCAATTGGGAGTGGTGCTGCTGCGAACGCTACGTCTTTTTAAGAGTCATGTTACAATGACCTGATATTTTTATAGGTTTCTTCCTTTAACTTGCTGAAAGTTACAGGATTATAAACTTTTTGTTTTAAATTCAAAAGGTGTGCATGGTTGTCTGTGTAGCTTCAACTGCCGGGTACAATCCTATGACTTTCTGATGATTTTTAACAAGGACAAAACAGGTCTTTAGGTGTCTGGATTCTCCATTAGACATTGTAAGCTTGGTCGTAATAAAGTGAGAAACAAAAAATGCTCTGTCTGATCAAAACCTTTTTCAACTAAAAAGCCACTTAACTCATTTTCGTTTCAGTATCCTTTAGCCTATTATCGGCGCCATATTGACACCATACTGACAGAAAATCCATGTTTTACTTGTCAATTTAATTATAAAAATGGCAGGCACCATAGGCTAAAGGGCACTGAGGCGGTAGGAGTTAACTGCTCTTTAGTTGAGACGGTGTTGGTCTGATATGCCACGAGTGTTACTTTATTTTTTATTTGCAGACACGAGATTCACTTTGTGGTTTTCTAAATATTTTGGTCTTTAGTTCTAAGCAACAAGTCTCCTCCGGAATGATTGCTTATTGCTGGTGCGAGCGATACCTCTTTTTAAGAGTCATGTTACAGTGACTTGATATTTTTACAGGTTTCTTCCTATAACCTGCTGAAAGTTACATGATTCCGTATTTACGGTCTCCTGCACTTTAAAATTTTAGTGTTTTTATTTCTCAGTTTATTCGACAGGTGGCGCATACAGGTACCACGTCTCCGCGGATTATAAACTTTTTGTTTTAAATTCAAAAGGTGTGCATAGTTGCCTGCGTAGCTTCAACTGCGAGGTACAAACCTATGGCTCCCTGATGATTCCTAATAAGGATGAAATAGGTCTGTAGGTGTCTAGATTCTCCATTAGACATTGGAAGTATTTTATTTTACAATTCGAATTATTCAAACATATGAATTGGTGGCTTCAGAAAGAAATTTTGGCATGTTCAGCAAAATATCCAAAAAGTGCTCCGAGCCGTGTGTTAGTTTTTACAAAATGTGCCTTCCAATTAAAGTTGAGCTAATTCTATTCTATTTGACTCCAAAAACTATGAATATCACCTGACTTGTTTTGAACGTCACTTCCACATTTTCTGACCTAAGGTCACTGACAGAAACAAAAAAAATCTCCACTCTTAAGACATGTTATTTACTGCGCCATAATGGCAGGTAAACTTGCTCCGTGTTTAAATCAGTTTTCGACCGTCGCTCGTAATTCAATGAACGAATGAATAATTAGGGACGGCCCTGATAAAGTTTTAACCTTCTGATTAATTTACATTTCAGCAGCGGTATAATCATAGATTTGTTGGAACTAGCCTGTCAGATTTGTTTGAAAAGAAAATGTCCTAGCGATAATTGCTCTCTTAATCAAGTTGGGAGAAGAAATAGCCAGCTGTAGTTTTTTTCTCAAATATCCGGGAAGAAACTATGTCTTTAACGGCGCAAGAACAATCCAGAGATAATATAAATTTGTCAATCGATTTCAATACGTCATCTACCACTCATTATCTATCTCTGGTTTCTTTACTGTATTCTCCTGTTCACAGATTGCGCCGCGAATCATTGGGGATTAGGGTCACTGGATCCTAAAACCTGCGGCTGGGACCGCAGGTCTCAGGATCCAGTGACCCTATGAGGGATTGTTTATTTATCACCTAGGTGATCGAATTGAGAGCAGTGACAACTAGTCAAATGGTCATATACACAGACCACTTAAGGGTTCTAAAAAGTAGCTTTTCACCAAAGGAAAAATTATTAAATAAAACACAAAAACCAGGCCGACGAACTCCAAAACAAAACGACAAAACTAAGGTTATGAAGAATGTCAGGCAGACACACTGACATTGGTTAGTTGCAAATACAGTGAGTCGACCAATTTCGATGTTTGCATGGCATAAATTTTTTTTCCTGGTAAGGGGTGTTACCTAGGTATATATGCTAGATCTCTCTTAGCCGAATACATTTAGGAAAGGAGAACACTAGAAACTATGCCTAGGGTAAGCTCACAAAAAAAAGACGTGGGTGGTTAATTTTGATGGTGGCGGTATCTATAATATAACCATTTAAGTAATTTTTGATGCTAGGCATATAACTAATATTGATAGGTAACCCTTATAGTCCATGTTTTTACATTTCCGCATGTTTTAGCTTTAGAGGAAAATAATACTCAATTTGTTTTTTATTAGAGGAAGAGGATTACAAAGCTTATTAATACAATCTAGAGAGTTTTTGAAATTAGGTGTCCATTATTTGGAAAATTACAAATATTTCCAATTTAGTTTTACAGGTCTCTATAAAGGGTATTTCTGACTGTTTCTGACGTAATATGGACGCGGCAATTTTGAAACACCACAAAAGCTAAAACAGTTTTTTTCAAAAAATAAACAAAATTTTAAAAAAGTACCAAGATTTGATGGAAAAACATAGTCCAATAAACAATTTAGGCAAAATTTCAGGCCATTTGGAAGTCCCGTTTCCGAGAAACATGCGGAAAAAGAATTGCCTAATAAACGGACCCAACAGCGTTGCCGGTTTAACGATGTAATTGGGCCGTTAAGGCGTAAGTTTAGTAATAAATGCAAGACCACCAAAGAATACTCGAAGTCCTTGTTCATAACGAATATTTTTGTTTCGGAAAAATTTGCATCCTTCAAATTAAATTGATATATTTCAAACACCTTCCCTTTCCAACAACAAAACATAAATGAAGTCTATAAATGCATGTTTGAGTGAATATATGTGTGCACGTCGTAGAGTAAGGAACAGGCATGTTTTTAACTTCATTATACGCCCACGACTATTTTACATGCCAAAGGAATGATAACGTCATTATTTTTGAACAAAATTTTATAGCGGTTGCCATTGGTAAAACTCGTGCACCACCAGTGCACAACTAAGTTGGTGCCGCTGTTTCATGGGGGTGCACTTTTTCATTTCTCATGTTCCATTGGCTGAACTGATAATTTCGTTTTGGCACTGAGTGCAACTTTTTCCGCACCGATTTTAAGGGCTCGTGGCGCACCGAAAACTTTTTCCCGCCTTTAAATTTTAAGTCAAAACTCACTAGTCAACCTGAAAAAGAGTCCTAACCTACTTTCGTATGCAATTACAGTGGGATTTACTAAAAGGGTTTAGGCTATTTTAGACAGGTCATAAGTTTAAGTGAAATTGTTGGTTTTAAGCATTTTATACCAACTTCCTTGAGTTTTCGACATAGTTTGATTTATAAGAATAATTTTAATTGTTCTTTTTTACTGAATAATCATCTTAGCACAATATTTTTTTGGATTTAAGAAGAAAATTTCTATTTAAAAGAAGTTTTTTTAACCCTAGGGGGGAATCTAAATGGTAAACACTCTGTTGAGCAAATTAAAATTGACGTTAAATGTTACTCTTATCAAAACTTACCCTTGTTTATTGATTTTCGCGATTAATACTCACAGTCACAAAACCATTTCGATATATAATCATAAAATAAGAATCAGAATAACTTTGTATTTACTTAAAAGGGGTTTTTATCTATCAAAAGTAAGAAAAAACTTTACAAACACAAACCCATCGCAATCGCAAACAAATAAAAATATTTCATCAAAGTAGGTAATGAAATGCGGCTAAAAACAGACCTAAATCCAACCGAAGCGTTCACAAAGAAGTCATGTCGGCTCAACAAACTGTTCGATGCTGCAGAGTTAAGACCTTTGAGTGCGATTTTTCAGTGGAAAGCTTTGTTTGATGATTAAGCTTTTAGATAAACTCAATGTTTTAATTTCAGTTCTGTTTGTAAATAAATGAATAGGTACAGTTTTAAATGACCTTCGCTTATGTTTGTTTTGCCTCGTAGTGCCCTCATAAATATATTCTTTGTGGTGAAAACGAGTTCAATTTATGGCGTTTTTCTGGACAAAATTGGAGGTGCTTTTGTGATTAATGAACAACTTAAAATTAATTTTTGTAAAAACGGTTGCTTAGGGAAATTATAAAGGAACTTATTACCAATTACCACAAAGCAATCCTTTCTGGGGGCTATAAATTTAAACCACCCACCAGAGGTGGTCTAAAAAATCATCAACTTCATAACCTCAAACACAGATGATGAAACTAATATGTGCCAAATTTTTGGCGTATTCACCATTTGCCATTTTGAAACCTGTCAAAAAAAAATAGTTTTAGGGCATTTTCTCCTAAAATATTGAATGTTTTGAGAAAAAAAGCAGTTTTTCTGTGGTATTTTGCAGTTACAATTCAAAATAATCAATATCTTTGTATCTTTTCTCCATGGGTAAGTGTTTTTTGAAATTTGGTTTTAAAATTTAGTACCCCCCAGAGGTGTAAATATTTAGACCTGTGGAGGGTACTATTTTAGATCTTAGTAAATACCACTATAAGTGTTTGAATGAAACGAATGATTCTGGTTTGGGTGCAGTTTTTTTCATGTTCCATTAAATCTGCACTCACACTGCACTGACGCAATTGTTTGACAGCACCAAGCACTACGAGAGGTGCACCAATTTTACCAATGGAAACCCCTATTAGTTTATTATGATAAGGCTAAGGGACGGTTTTATCTTAGGGAGTTAAAATTTAACCTTCGAGTTGATAAGGAAGATGGCGACATATACCAAAGGTCAAGAGACCTCTTTAAGTGACATATTCTCTTCGAATGATAGCTATCGTCAGCGCGACTTGCACCTTATCTACTGCCTTTCTGAAAAGGTCCGCAGTACCAACGCCGTACCATTGTCTATGATTTTTAAGCCACCATATCCGTCTGTCATCATTCAATTTTTCCTTCTATTGTCAATTTTAAGAGATCTTATTTGTGAATAAATCTTTCTAGGTCCTTATATAAATTGAGGAATCAGGAAGATATCCTGAATATTCTAGCATAGCACCACATCTCGAATGCCTTTAATTTTTTGCCCATAGCTTTAGTCAGTGTCCAATTCGGAGAATGGTAAAAAAACAAAAGATCAAAAGATCTTGGGTGGAAATAACGAAAATTCAAACTTGGATGAGCATCCCACAAGGAACACACAAAAGATCAAAGCGAAAAAAGAAATGATTAAACGATGTTTCGCCCTAGGTAACCAGCGTGGGCTCATCAGTAGTTTCACTGGTCACCCTCCACTATACATCATTAAACACCATCATATACTTTGATTTCCAACTTTGAACCACTCACAAATAGGCATCGTTCCGCACTGGTACTTACTTATCCAAGTTACCTGATACGAATTCGTCCTGGCGTGTTAATATTTCCAGTAGGATTATGCTCCTAAGGCAATTAAAACAAAGAAGAAGTTAAAAAACCTCCAAATCAGTTACCTCAACCGAAAAGAAACTAAAAAACAAAAGATCAAAAGATCTTGGGTGGAAATAACGAAAATTCAAACTTGGATGAGCATCCCACAAGGAACACACAAAAGATCAAAGCGAAAAAAGAAATGATTAAACGATGTTTCGCCCTAGGTAACCAGCGTGGGCTCATCAGTAGTTTCACTGGTCACCCTCCACTATACATCATTAAACACCATCATATACTTTGATTTCCAACTTTGAACCACTCACAAATAGGCATCGTTCCGCACTGGTACTTACTTATCCAAGTTACCTGATACGAATTCGTCCTGGCGTGTTAATATTTCCAGTAGGATTATGCTCCTAAGGCAATTAAAACAAAGAAGAAGTTAAAAAACCTCCAAATCAGTTACCTCAACCGAAAAGAAACTAAAAAACAAAAGATCAAAAGATCTTGGGTGGAAATAACGAAAATTCAAACTTGGATGAGCATCCCACAAGGAACACACAAAAGATCAAAGCGAAAAAAGAAATGATTAAACGATGTTTCGCCCTAGGTAACCAGCGTGGGCTCATCAGTAGTTTCACTGGTCACCCTCCACTATACATCATTAAACACCATCATATACTTTGATTTCCAACTTTGAACCACTCACAAATAGGCATCGTTCCGCACTGGTACTTACTTATCCAAGTTACCTGATACGAATTCGTCCTGGCGTGTTAATATTTCCAGTAGGATTATGCTCCTAAGGCAATTAAAACAAAGAAGAAGTTAAAAAAAACCTCCAAATCAGTTACCTCAACCGAAAAGAAACTAAAAAACAAAAGATCAAAAGATCTTGGGTGGAAATAACGAAAATTCAAACTTGGATGAGCATCCCACAAGGAACACACAAAAGATCAAAGCGAAAAAAGAAATGATTAAACGATGTTTCGCCCTAGGTAACCAGCGTGGGCTCATCAGTAGTTTCACTGGTCACCCTCCACTATACATCATTAAACACCATCATATACTTTGATTTCCAACTTTGAACCACTCACAAATAGGCATCGTTCCGCACTGGTACTTACTTATCCAAGTTACCTGATACGAATTCGTCCTGGCGTGTTAATATTTCCAGTAGGATTATGCTCCTAAGGCAATTAAAACAAAGAAGAAGTTAAAAAACCTCCAAATCAGTTACCTCAACCGAAAAGAAACTAAAAAAACAAAAGATCAAAAGATCTTGGGTGGAAATAACGAAAATTCAAACTTGGATGAGCATCCCACAAGGAACACACAAAAGATCAAAGCGAAAAAAGAAATGATTAAACGATGTTTCGCCCTAGGTAACCAGCGTGGGCTCATCAGTAGTTTCACTGGTCACCCTCCACTATACATCATTAAACACCATCATATACTTTGATTTCCAACTTTGAACCACTCACAAATAGGCATCGTTCCGCACTGGTACTTACTTATCCAAGTTACCTGATACGAATTCGTCCTGGCGTGTTAATATTTCCAGTAGGATTATGCTCCTAAGGCAATTAAAACAAAGAAGAAGTTAAAAAACCTCCAAATCAGTTACCTCAACCGAAAAGAAACTAAAAAACAAAAGATCAAAAGATCTTGGGTGGAAATAACGAAAATTCAAACTTGGATGAGCATCCCACAAGGAACACACAAAAGATCAAAGCGAAAAAAGAAATGATTAAACGATGTTTCGCCCTAGGTAACCAGCGTGGGCTCATCAGTAGTTTCACTGGTCACCCTCCACTATACATCATTAAACACCATCATATACTTTGATTTCCAACTTTGAACCACTCACAAATAGGCATCGTTCCGCACTGGTACTTACTTATCCAAGTTACCTGATACGAATTCGTCCTGGCGTGTTAATATTTCCAGTAGGATTATGCTCCTAAGGCAATTAAAACAAAGAAGAAGTTAAAAAACCTCCAAATCAGTTACCTCAACCGAAAAGAAACTAAAAAACAAAAGATCAAAAGATCTTGGGTGGAAATAACGAAAATTCAAACTTGGATGAGCATCCCACAAGGAACACACAAAAGATCAAAGCGAAAAAAGAAATGATTAAACGATGTTTCGCCCTAGGTAACCAGCGTGGGCTCATCAGTAGTTTCACTGGTCACCCTCCACTATACATCATTAAACACCATCATATACTTTGATTTCCAACTTTGAACCACTCACAAATAGGCATCGTTCCGCACTGGTACTTACTTATCCAAGTTACCTGATACGAATTCGTCCTGGCGTGTTAATATTTCCAGTAGGATTATGCTCCTAAGGCAATTAAAACAAAGAAGAAGTTAAAAAACCTCCAAATCAGTTACCTCAACCGAAAAGAAACTAAAAAACAAAAGATCAAAAGATCTTGGGTGGAAATAACGAAAATTCAAACTTGGATGAGCATCCCACAAGGAACACACAAAAGATCAAAGCGAAAAAAGAAATGATTAAACGATGTTTCGCCCTAGGTAACCAGCGTGGGCTCATCAGTAGTTTCACTGGTCACCCTCCACTATACATCATTAAACACCATCATATACTTTGATTTCCAACTTTGAACCACTCACAAATAGGCATCGTTCCGCACTGGTACTTACTTATCCAAGTTACCTGATACGAATTCGTCCTGGCGTGTTAATATTTCCAGTAGGATTATGCTCCTAAGGCAATTAAAACAAAGAAGAAGTTAAAAAACCTCCAAATCAGTTACCTCAACCGAAAAGAAACTAAAAAACAAAAGATCAAAAGATCTTGGGTGGAAATAACGAAAATTCAAACTTGGATGAGCATCCCACAAGGAACACACAAAAGATCAAAGCGAAAAAAGAAATGATTAAACGATGTTTCGCCCTAGGTAACCAGCGTGGGCTCATCAGTAGTTTCACTGGTCACCCTCCACTATACATCATTAAACACCATCATATACTTTGATTTCCAACTTTGAACCACTCACAAATAGGCATCGTTCCGCACTGGTACTTACTTATCCAAGTTACCTGATACGAATTCGTCCTGGCGTGTTAATATTTCCAGTAGGATTATGCTCCTAAGGCAATTAAAACAAAGAAGAAGTTAAAAAACCTCCAAATCAGTTACCTCAACCGAAAAGAAACTAAAAAACAAAAGATCAAAAGATCTTGGGTGGAAATAACGAAAATTCAAACTTGGATGAGCATCCCACAAGGAACACACAAAAGATCAAAGCGAAAAAAGAAATGATTAAACGATGTTTCGCCCTAGGTAACCAGCGTGGGCTCATCAGTAGTTTCACTGGTCACCCTCCACTATACATCATTAAACACCATCATATACTTTGATTTCCAACTTTGAACCACTCACAAATAGGCATCGTTCCGCACTGGTACTTACTTATCCAAGTTACCTGATACGAATTCGTCCTGGCGTGTTAATATTTCCAGTAGGATTATGCTCCTAAGGCAATTAAAACAAAGAAGAAGTTAAAAAACCTCCAAATCAGTTACCTCAACCGAAAAGAAACTAAAAAACAAAAGATCAAAAGATCTTGGGTGGAAATAACGAAAATTCAAACTTGGATGAGCATCCCACAAGGAACACACAAAAGATCAAAGCGAAAAAAGAAATGATTAAACGATGTTTCGCCCTAGGTAACCAGCGTGGGCTCATCAGTAGTTTCACTGGTCACCCTCCACTATACATCATTAAACACCATCATATACTTTGATTTCCAACTTTGAACCACTCACAAATAGGCATCGTTCCGCACTGGTACTTACTTATCCAAGTTACCTGATACGAATTCGTCCTGGCGTGTTAATATTTCCAGTAGGATTATGCTCCTAAGGCAATTAAAACAAAGAAGAAGTTAAAAAACCTCCAAATCAGTTACCTCAACCGAAAAGAAACTAAAAAACAAAAGATCAAAAGATCTTGGGTGGAAATAACGAAAATTCAAACTTGGATGAGCATCCCACAAGGAACACACAAAAGATCAAAGCGAAAAAAGAAATGATTAAACGATGTTTCGCCCTAGGTAACCAGCGTGGGCTCATCAGTAGTTTCACTGGTCACCCTCCACTATACATCATTAAACACCATCATATACTTTGATTTCCAACTTTGAACCACTCACAAATAGGCATCGTTCCGCACTGGTACTTACTTATCCAAGTTACCTGATACGAATTCGTCCTGGCGTGTTAATATTTCCAGTAGGATTATGCTCCTAAGGCAATTAAAACAAAGAAGAAGTTAAAAAACCTCCAAATCAGTTACCTCAACCGAAAAGAAACTAAAAAACAAAAGATCAAAAGATCTTGGGTGGAAATAACGAAAATTCAAACTTGGATGAGCATCCCACAAGGAACACACAAAAGATCAAAGCGAAAAAAGAAATGATTAAACGATGTTTCGCCCTAGGTAACCAGCGTGGGCTCATCAGTAGTTTCACTGGTCACCCTCCACTATACATCATTAAACACCATCATATACTTTGATTTCCAACTTTGAACCACTCACAAATAGGCATCGTTCCGCACTGGTACTTACTTATCCAAGTTACCTGATACGAATTCGTCCTGGCGTGTTAATATTTCCAGTAGGATTATGCTCCTAAGGCAATTAAAACAAAGAAGAAGTTAAAAAACCTCCAAATCAGTTACCTCAACCGAAAAGAAACTAAAAAACAAAAGATCAAAAGATCTTGGGTGGAAATAACGAAAATTCAAACTTGGATGAGCATCCCACAAGGAACACACAAAAGATCAAAGCGAAAAAAGAAATGATTAAACGATGTTTCGCCCTAGGTAACCAGCGTGGGCTCATCAGTAGTTTCACTGGTCACCCTCCACTATACATCATTAAACACCATCATATACTTTGATTTCCAACTTTGAACCACTCACAAATAGGCATCGTTCCGCACTGGTACTTACTTATCCAAGTTACCTGATACGAATTCGTCCTGGCGTGTTAATATTTCCAGTAGGATTATGCTCCTAAGGCAATTAAAACAAAGAAGAAGTTAAAAAACCTCCAAATCAGTTACCTCAACCGAAAAGAAACTAAAAAACAAAAGATCAAAAGATCTTGGGTGGAAATAACGAAAATTCAAACTTGGATGAGCATCCCACAAGGAACACACAAAAGATCAAAGCGAAAAAAGAAATGATTAAACGATGTTTCGCCCTAGGTAACCAGCGTGGGCTCATCAGTAGTTTCACTGGTCACCCTCCACTATACATCATTAAACACCATCATATACTTTGATTTCCAACTTTGAACCACTCACAAATAGGCATCGTTCCGCACTGGTACTTACTTATCCAAGTTACCTGATACGAATTCGTCCTGGCGTGTTAATATTTCCAGTAGGATTATGCTCCTAAGGCAATTAAAACAAAGAAGAAGTTAAAAAACCTCCAAATCAGTTACCTCAACCGAAAAGAAACTAAAAAACAAAAGATCAAAAGATCTTGGGTGGAAATAACGAAAATTCAAACTTGGATGAGCATCCCACAAGGAACACACAAAAGATCAAAGCGAAAAAAGAAATGATTAAACGATGTTTCGCCCTAGGTAACCAGCGTGGGCTCATCAGTAGTTTCACTGGTCACCCTCCACTATACATCATTAAACACCATCATATACTTTGATTTCCAACTTTGAACCACTCACAAATAGGCATCGTTCCGCACTGGTACTTACTTATCCAAGTTACCTGATACGAATTCGTCCTGGCGTGTTAATATTTCCAGTAGGATTATGCTCCTAAGGCAATTAAAACAAAGAAGAAGTTAAAAAACCTCCAAATCAGTTACCTCAACCGAAAAGAAACTAAAAAACAAAAGATCAAAAGATCTTGGGTGGAAATAACGAAAATTCAAACTTGGATGAGCATCCCACAAGGAACACACAAAAGATCAAAGCGAAAAAAGAAATGATTAAACGATGTTTCGCCCTAGGTAACCAGCGTGGGCTCATCAGTAGTTTCACTGGTCACCCTCCACTATACATCATTAAACACCATCATATACTTTGATTTCCAACTTTGAACCACTCACAAATAGGCATCGTTCCGCACTGGTACTTACTTATCCAAGTTACCTGATACGAATTCGTCCTGGCGTGTTAATATTTCCAGTAGGATTATGCTCCTAAGGCAATTAAAACAAAGAAGAAGTTAAAAAACCTCCAAATCAGTTACCTCAACCGAAAAGAAACTAAAAAACAAAAGATCAAAAGATCTTGGGTGGAAATAACGAAAATTCAAACTTGGATGAGCATCCCACAAGGAACACACAAAAGATCAAAGCGAAAAAAGAAATGATTAAACGATGTTTCGCCCTAGGTAACCAGCGTGGGCTCATCAGTAGTTTCACTGGTCACCCTCCACTATACATCATTAAACACCATCATATACTTTGATTTCCAACTTTGAACCACTCACAAATAGGCATCGTTCCGCACTGGTACTTACTTATCCAAGTTACCTGATACGAATTCGTCCTGGCGTGTTAATATTTCCAGTAGGATTATGCTCCTAAGGCAATTAAAACAAAGAAGAAGTTAAAAAACCTCCAAATCAGTTACCTCAACCGAAAAGAAACTAAAAAACAAAAGATCAAAAGATCTTGGGTGGAAATAACGAAAATTCAAACTTGGATGAGCATCCCACAAGGAACACACAAAAGATCAAAGCGAAAAAAGAAATGATTAAACGATGTTTCGCCCTAGGTAACCAGCGTGGGCTCATCAGTAGTTTCACTGGTCACCCTCCACTATACATCATTAAACACCATCATATACTTTGATTTCCAACTTTGAACCACTCACAAATAGGCATCGTTCCGCACTGGTACTTACTTATCCAAGTTACCTGATACGAATTCGTCCTGGCGTGTTAATATTTCCAGTAGGATTATGCTCCTAAGGCAATTAAAACAAAGAAGAAGTTAAAAAACCTCCAAATCAGTTACCTCAACCGAAAAGAAACTAAAAAACAAAAGATCAAAAGATCTTGGGTGGAAATAACGCCCACGCTGGTTACCTAGGGCGAAACATCGTTTAATCATTTCTTTTTTCGCTTTGATCTTTTGTGTGTTCCTTGTGGGATGCTCATCCAAGTTTGAATTTTCGTTATTTCCACCCAAGATCTTTTGATCTTTTGTTTTTTAGTTTCTTTTCGGTTGAGGTAACTGATTTGGAGGTTTTTTAACTTCTTCTTTGTTTTAATTGCCTTAGGAGCATAATCCTACTGGAAATATTAACACGCCAGGACGAATTCGTATCAGGTAACTTGGATAAGTAAGTACCAGTGCGGAACGATGCCTATTTGTGAGTGGTTCAAAGTTGGAAATCAAAGTATATGATGGTGTTTAATGATGTATAGTGGAGGGTGACCAGTGAAACTACTGATGAGCCCACGCTGGTTACCTAGGGCGAAACATCGTTTAATCATTTCTTTTTTCGCTTTGATCTTTTGTGTGTTCCTTGTGGGATGCTCATCCAAGTTTGAATTTTCGTTATTTCCACCCAAGATCTTTTGATCTTTTGTTTTTTAGTTTCTTTTCGGTTGAGGTAACTGATTTGGAGGTTTTTTAACTTCTTCTTTGTTTTAATTGCCTTAGGAGCATAATCCTACTGGAAATATTAACACGCCAGGACGAATTCGTATCAGGTAACTTGGATAAGTAAGTACCAGTGCGGAACGATGCCTATTTGTGAGTGGTTCAAAGTTGGAAATCAAAGTATATGATGGTGTTTAATGATGTATAGTGGAGGGTGACCAGTGAAACTACTGATGAGCCCACGCTGGTTACCTAGGGCGAAACATCGTTTAATCATTTCTTTTTTCGCTTTGATCTTTTGTGTGTTCCTTGTGGGATGCTCATCCAAGTTTGAATTTTCGTTATTTCCACCCAAGATCTTTTGATCTTTTGTTTTTTAGTTTCTTTTCGGTTGAGGTAACTGATTTGGAGGTTTTTTAACTTCTTCTTTGTTTTAATTGCCTTAGGAGCATAATCCTACTGGAAATATTAACACGCCAGGACGAATTCGTATCAGGTAACTTGGATAAGTAAGTACCAGTGCGGAACGATGCCTATTTGTGAGTGGTTCAAAGTTGGAAATCAAAGTATATGATGGTGTTTAATGATGTATAGTGGAGGGTGACCAGTGAAACTACTGATGAGCCCACGCTGGTTACCTAGGGCGAAACATCGTTTAATCATTTCTTTTTTCGCTTTGATCTTTTGTGTGTTCCTTGTGGGATGCTCATCCAAGTTTGAATTTTCGTTATTTCCACCCAAGATCTTTTGATCTTTTGTTTTTTAGTTTCTTTTCGGTTGAGGTAACTGATTTGGAGGTTTTTTAACTTCTTCTTTGTTTTAATTGCCTTAGGAGCATAATCCTACTGGAAATATTAACACGCCAGGACGAATTCGTATCAGGTAACTTGGATAAGTAAGTACCAGTGCGGAACGATGCCTATTTGTGAGTGGTTCAAAGTTGGAAATCAAAGTATATGATGGTGTTTAATGATGTATAGTGGAGGGTGACCAGTGAAACTACTGATGAGCCCACGCTGGTTACCTAGGGCGAAACATCGTTTAATCATTTCTTTTTTCGCTTTGATCTTTTGTGTGTTCCTTGTGGGATGCTCATCCAAGTTTGAATTTTCGTTATTTCCACCCAAGATCTTTTGATCTTTTGTTTTTTAGTTTCTTTTCGGTTGAGGTAACTGATTTGGAGGTTTTTTAACTTCTTCTTTGTTTTAATTGCCTTAGGAGCATAATCCTACTGGAAATATTAACACGCCAGGACGAATTCGTATCAGGTAACTTGGATAAGTAAGTACCAGTGCGGAACGATGCCTATTTGTGAGTGGTTCAAAGTTGGAAATCAAAGTATATGATGGTGTTTAATGATGTATAGTGGAGGGTGACCAGTGAAACTACTGATGAGCCCACGCTGGTTACCTAGGGCGAAACATCGTTTAATCATTTCTTTTTTCGCTTTGATCTTTTGTGTGTTCCTTGTGGGATGCTCATCCAAGTTTGAATTTTCGTTATTTCCACCCAAGATCTTTTGATCTTTTGTTTTTTAGTTTCTTTTCGGTTGAGGTAACTGATTTGGAGGTTTTTTAACTTCTTCTTTGTTTTAATTGCCTTAGGAGCATAATCCTACTGGAAATATTAACACGCCAGGACGAATTCGTATCAGGTAACTTGGATAAGTAAGTACCAGTGCGGAACGATGCCTATTTGTGAGTGGTTCAAAGTTGGAAATCAAAGTATATGATGGTGTTTAATGATGTATAGTGGAGGGTGACCAGTGAAACTACTGATGAGCCCACGCTGGTTACCTAGGGCGAAACATCGTTTAATCATTTCTTTTTTCGCTTTGATCTTTTGTGTGTTCCTTGTGGGATGCTCATCCAAGTTTGAATTTTCGTTATTTCCACCCAAGATCTTTTGATCTTTTGTTTTTTTAGTTTCTTTTCGGTTGAGGTAACTGATTTGGAGGTTTTTTAACTTCTTCTTTGTTTTAATTGCCTTAGGAGCATAATCCTACTGGAAATATTAACACGCCAGGACGAATTCGTATCAGGTAACTTGGATAAGTAAGTACCAGTGCGGAACGATGCCTATTTGTGAGTGGTTCAAAGTTGGAAATCAAAGTATATGATGGTGTTTAATGATGTATAGTGGAGGGTGACCAGTGAAACTACTGATGAGCCCACGCTGGTTACCTAGGGCGAAACATCGTTTAATCATTTCTTTTTTCGCTTTGATCTTTTGTGTGTTCCTTGTGGGATGCTCATCCAAGTTTGAATTTTCGTTATTTCCACCCAAGATCTTTTGATCTTTTGTTTTTTAGTTTCTTTTCGGTTGAGGTAACTGATTTGGAGGTTTTTTAACTTCTTCTTTGTTTTAATTGCCTTAGGAGCATAATCCTACTGGAAATATTAACACGCCAGGACGAATTCGTATCAGGTAACTTGGATAAGTAAGTACCAGTGCGGAACGATGCCTATTTGTGAGTGGTTCAAAGTTGGAAATCAAAGTATATGATGGTGTTTAATGATGTATAGTGGAGGGTGACCAGTGAAACTACTGATGAGCCCACGCTGGTTACCTAGGGCGAAACATCGTTTAATCATTTCTTTTTTCGCTTTGATCTTTTGTGTGTTCCTTGTGGGATGCTCATCCAAGTTTGAATTTTCGTTATTTCCACCCAAGATCTTTTGATCTTTTGTTTTTTAGTTTCTTTTCGGTTGAGGTAACTGATTTGGAGGTTTTTTAACTTCTTCTTTGTTTTAATTGCCTTAGGAGCATAATCCTACTGGAAATATTAACACGCCAGGACGAATTCGTATCAGGTAACTTGGATAAGTAAGTACCAGTGCGGAACGATGCCTATTTGTGAGTGGTTCAAAGTTGGAAATCAAAGTATATGATGGTGTTTAATGATGTATAGTGGAGGGTGACCAGTGAAACTACTGATGAGCCCACGCTGGTTACCTAGGGCGAAACATCGTTTAATCATTTCTTTTTTCGCTTTGATCTTTTGTGTGTTCCTTGTGGGATGCTCATCCAAGTTTGAATTTTCGTTATTTCCACCCAAGATCTTTTGATCTTTTGTTTTTTAGTTTCTTTTCGGTTGAGGTAACTGATTTGGAGGTTTTTTAACTTCTTCTTTGTTTTAATTGCCTTAGGAGCATAATCCTACTGGAAATATTAACACGCCAGGACGAATTCGTATCAGGTAACTTGGATAAGTAAGTACCAGTGCGGAACGATGCCTATTTGTGAGTGGTTCAAAGTTGGAAATCAAAGTATATGATGGTGTTTAATGATGTATAGTGGAGGGTGACCAGTGAAACTACTGATGAGCCCACGCTGGTTACCTAGGGCGAAACATCGTTTAATCATTTCTTTTTTCGCTTTGATCTTTTGTGTGTTCCTTGTGGGATGCTCATCCAAGTTTGAATTTTCGTTATTTCCACCCAAGATCTTTTGATCTTTTGTTTTTTAGTTTCTTTTCGGTTGAGGTAACTGATTTGGAGGTTTTTTAACTTCTTCTTTGTTTTAATTGCCTTAGGAGCATAATCCTACTGGAAATATTAACACGCCAGGACGAATTCGTATCAGGTAACTTGGATAAGTAAGTACCAGTGCGGAACGATGCCTATTTGTGAGTGGTTCAAAGTTGGAAATCAAAGTATATGATGGTGTTTAATGATGTATAGTGGAGGGTGACCAGTGAAACTACTGATGAGCCCACGCTGGTTACCTAGGGCGAAACATCGTTTAATCATTTCTTTTTTCGCTTTGATCTTTTGTGTGTTCCTTGTGGGATGCTCATCCAAGTTTGAATTTTCGTTATTTCCACCCAAGATCTTTTGATCTTTTGTTTTTTAGTTTCTTTTCGGTTGAGGTAACTGATTTGGAGGTTTTTTAACTTCTTCTTTGTTTTAATTGCCTTAGGAGCATAATCCTACTGGAAATATTAACACGCCAGGACGAATTCGTATCAGGTAACTTGGATAAGTAAGTACCAGTGCGGAACGATGCCTATTTGTGAGTGGTTCAAAGTTGGAAATCAAAGTATATGATGGTGTTTAATGATGTATAGTGGAGGGTGACCAGTGAAACTACTGATGAGCCCACGCTGGTTACCTAGGGCGAAACATCGTTTAATCATTTCTTTTTTCGCTTTGATCTTTTGTGTGTTCCTTGTGGGATGCTCATCCAAGTTTGAATTTTCGTTATTTCCACCCAAGATCTTTTGATCTTTTGTTTTTTAGTTTCTTTTCGGTTGAGGTAACTGATTTGGAGGTTTTTTAACTTCTTCTTTGTTTTAATTGCCTTAGGAGCATAATCCTACTGGAAATATTAACACGCCAGGACGAATTCGTATCAGGTAACTTGGATAAGTAAGTACCAGTGCGGAACGATGCCTATTTGTGAGTGGTTCAAAGTTGGAAATCAAAGTATATGATGGTGTTTAATGATGTATAGTGGAGGGTGACCAGTGAAACTACTGATGAGCCCACGCTGGTTACCTAGGGCGAAACATCGTTTAATCATTTCTTTTTTCGCTTTGATCTTTTGTGTGTTCCTTGTGGGATGCTCATCCAAGTTTGAATTTTCGTTATTTCCACCCAAGATCTTTTGATCTTTTGTTTTTTAGTTTCTTTTCGGTTGAGGTAACTGATTTGGAGGTTTTTTAACTTCTTCTTTGTTTTAATTGCCTTAGGAGCATAATCCTACTGGAAATATTAACACGCCAGGACGAATTCGTATCAGGTAACTTGGATAAGTAAGTACCAGTGCGGAACGATGCCTATTTGTGAGTGGTTCAAAGTTGGAAATCAAAGTATATGATGGTGTTTAATGATGTATAGTGGAGGGTGACCAGTGAAACTACTGATGAGCCCACGCTGGTTACCTAGGGCGAAACATCGTTTAATCATTTCTTTTTTCGCTTTGATCTTTTGTGTGTTCCTTGTGGGATGCTCATCCAAGTTTGAATTTTCGTTATTTCCACCCAAGATCTTTTGATCTTTTGTTTTTTAGTTTCTTTTCGGTTGAGGTAACTGATTTGGAGGTTTTTTAACTTCTTCTTTGTTTTAATTGCCTTAGGAGCATAATCCTACTGGAAATATTAACACGCCAGGACGAATTCGTATCAGGTAACTTGGATAAGTAAGTACCAGTGCGGAACGATGCCTATTTGTGAGTGGTTCAAAGTTGGAAATCAAAGTATATGATGGTGTTTAATGATGTATAGTGGAGGGTGACCAGTGAAACTACTGATGAGCCCACGCTGGTTACCTAGGGCGAAACATCGTTTAATCATTTCTTTTTTCGCTTTGATCTTTTGTGTGTTCCTTGTGGGATGCTCATCCAAGTTTGAATTTTCGTTATTTCCACCCAAGATCTTTTGATCTTTTGTTTTTTAGTTTCTTTTCGGTTGAGGTAACTGATTTGGAGGTTTTTTAACTTCTTCTTTGTTTTAATTGCCTTAGGAGCATAATCCTACTGGAAATATTAACACGCCAGGACGAATTCGTATCAGGTAACTTGGATAAGTAAGTACCAGTGCGGAACGATGCCTATTTGTGAGTGGTTCAAAGTTGGAAATCAAAGTATATGATGGTGTTTAATGATGTATAGTGGAGGGTGACCAGTGAAACTACTGATGAGCCCACGCTGGTTACCTAGGGCGAAACATCGTTTAATCATTTCTTTTTTCGCTTTGATCTTTTGTGTGTTCCTTGTGGGATGCTCATCCAAGTTTGAATTTTCGTTATTTCCACCCAAGATCTTTTGATCTTTTGTTTTTTAGTTTCTTTTCGGTTGAGGTAACTGATTTGGAGGTTTTTTAACTTCTTCTTTGTTTTAATTGCCTTAGGAGCATAATCCTACTGGAAATATTAACACGCCAGGACGAATTCGTATCAGGTAACTTGGATAAGTAAGTACCAGTGCGGAACGATGCCTATTTGTGAGTGGTTCAAAGTTGGAAATCAAAGTATATGATGGTGTTTAATGATGTATAGTGGAGGGTGACCAGTGAAACTACTGATGAGCCCACGCTGGTTACCTAGGGCGAAACATCGTTTAATCATTTCTTTTTTCGCTTTGATCTTTTGTGTGTTCCTTGTGGGATGCTCATCCAAGTTTGAATTTTCGTTATTTCCACCCAAGATCTTTTGATCTTTTGTTTTTTAGTTTCTTTTCGGTTGAGGTAACTGATTTGGAGGTTTTTTAACTTCTTCTTTGTTTTAATTGCCTTAGGAGCATAATCCTACTGGAAATATTAACACGCCAGGACGAATTCGTATCAGGTAACTTGGATAAGTAAGTACCAGTGCGGAACGATGCCTATTTGTGAGTGGTTCAAAGTTGGAAATCAAAGTATATGATGGTGTTTAATGATGTATAGTGGAGGGTGACCAGTGAAACTACTGATGAGCCCACGCTGGTTACCTAGGGCGAAACATCGTTTAATCATTTCTTTTTTCGCTTTGATCTTTTGTGTGTTCCTTGTGGGATGCTCATCCAAGTTTGAATTTTCGTTATTTCCACCCAAGATCTTTTGATCTTTTGTTTTTTAGTTTCTTTTCGGTTGAGGTAACTGATTTGGAGGTTTTTTAACTTCTTCTTCGGAGAATGGTATTAAGATTGCGACTACACAAAACTGAATTTATTTTGACAAAAGATGGCTTGTTCAATTCTTGCACGCACTTCTTGCATATTGTCCCAGTTCTCATTGAGCTATAACTCAGGTATTTGTAGAACGCGACAGGTTCGATTTGTTGGCCACTTATTTTTAGTATGCCTCTTATGTTTTTTTCCTTAGCCATTTTGTTTTTTCAACATTCAAGTTAGGCCTCGGGCGCCATTCGATTTAACAACTCTTGTAGACCTTCTAACGTATCTGCTATTATGACAGTGTTGTCAGCATATCTTTGTTAACTTTCATGTTGTTTATGTTCAGACTCTCTTTGAAGTTGTGAAGTGTATTCTTTATTATTATTTCAATAGATCTTAAGTAGCAGCAGAGACAATGTGCACCCTTGGCGAACCCCCTCCTAATTCGAAACTCGAGCAAAGGCTTAATTCAACAATTAAATCCCAAGTAAGACCTGTATCTTCGCGAACTCTCTATGAAATCGGAATTTTGTGGCGCCCCTAAAGGATTCGCATTTTTTATAAATTCTCTTATTAGGTTAATTAGACGGTAATCACTACACTTCTTTACTTATTGGCTTGTGGCTGGGATTTTACCACTGTGATTAATCAGGTTGAAAAGTTTGACAAGAGTATTCAGCGACTTTTCGTTTTTGATGAGTTTCAAAACTTCGCTGCATACATCGTCTTGCCCTACCTCTTTTCTATTTCAAGCTAAAGATATTGCGTGCTGTACTTCTTCCGGTGTTATATTTATGCCTTGACTTTAGAATTCTTCTCGATTTCCGGACCGCTCATCGCTAACAAGATTTTGTCTGTATTTACACCATTGGGTTTAGTTTTTCATTGGTAACAGGTAAGATTTTTCCTTATATTTTCCGCTTGTCTCTTATTAACTAATCCAGCGTCCTCCCTTATGCATTTGTAGAGATTAAAAGTGTCATGTTTAGCATCCAGATCTTCTATTTCTTGACATTGTTCTGTGACATTGTTTGATGACTTGATGCTGTTTATTATTTATATATATCTAAAAGCTATAAGATATTTTAATTAATTAGTATTAGCATTGTCCAACATATAGACAATGCTATTGGCAACCAAAATAAACCAAAATGTTCAAGTAAGTCGTAAACTAAGGATTTATTTAGTTTCAATAAGAGAGACCAAAGAAGTTTTGAGGCGTGGGTCAAAATAAATTATTAAGATTAGAGATTATTTTTTTTTGGTCGAAGTGACATTCAGTATACTTTTTGAAGTCAAATAGACATCAGATATGGTCAATAATTCGAAATATTAAAACATTTAGATCGGTGGCCTTAGAAAGAAATTTTAACTTATTCGGCAAAAAGTCATAAAAGTGCTCCAAGCGGTGTCTTAATTTTTACAAAATGTGTCAAATATCACATGACCCGTTTAAGGACACTGATCGAAAAATAAAATTAAACTAACACTCGTCGCATATCGGACAGGGCGTTTTTGTTTCTCACTTCACGACCAGGCCTCGAATGTCTAATAGAGAATCCGGACATCTAAAGACCTGTTTCATTCTTATTAGGAATCATCAGGGCGTCATAGGATTGTACCTGTCAGTTGAAGCTACACAGGCACCATGCACACCTCTCGAACTTAAAACAAAAAGTTTGTAATCCGAGGAGACGTAGTACCTGTGTGCGCCACCTGTCGAATAAACTGAGAAACAAAAATATCAAAATTGAAAAGTGCAGAAGACCGTAAATACAGAATCCTGTACCTTTCAGCAGGTTATAAGAAAGAAACCTGTAAAAGTATAAGTATGTAACATGACTCTTAAAAAGAGGCTGCGGACACGATATTCACATTGTTGTTGTTGTTATATATAAAAATGAAAGGCGTTATTCCTAATACTGGTCGATACCACAGAAAGTAAACAAACTATGCAGTAATAACTTAAACATTTTTGAAGAGGTTTTGAAAACGGCGTAATCGTTTTTTATATATTTTTTTACTACTTGTAGGCCACTTAATACGTTCTCAAAATTTCTGAAACACTCTCTATATTTCAGGCAAACAAGAAAAGCTAAATTCGACAGTGGTCACAAGTATAGTCCCTTCCACTTTCCCAACCGAAATATTTAGCGTGATATTTAGAATCCAAAATAAACGTTTTATGATAGAAGAAAAAACCTCCAGCTATTAAGAGTTATCTTAGAACTTATCGCTAATTTACGATAACATAAAAATTAGAAGCCAAAGGGCATAACCTGGTCAAACCGCGGCTGAGATCCAATTAATAATAATTCATAACTCGAAAGACCAACCTCTAACTTTACTACTGATCTGTTAAGCGGTATTTCCAGCTTTCTGGCATGGCTGGTTGTCTGGATAACTGGCGTCGCGGTATTACCTTACATGCCGATATTTCCCCACTCTCCCCTAAATGGAGAAACCAAAGGTAAAATCATAAAACATGGTCTTTGACGATGTACATACGTGGGATATTTAACAAGGTGTGTCATAACCTTTAAATAAGAGACTGTAACGCCTAATGCGAGACCGTTACTTATTGTAGGTAAACCGAAATAAACAAAAATTTTTACAAAATTTAAATTAAACTAGAATAGTTATAGTTTTCTAAATACTTACAGTTCTGTTTCCCAAATTCTTGACTCTACAATGCAGCAGGACAACGTTGCCAACCAGGCCCGTAATGTTGGTTTCTACGGAAGTGTCAAAATACGGTCCTGTACCGGGCGTGGGCCACTCTTGAAGAAAGTCTTTGAATTTTTTTGAGCTGAGGCTAACGGTTTGCTGATTTTGGGCGTCTGCAAAAAAATAGAATACATAAAAAGTTTTAAAAAAATGCAGAAATATTTGTTTATAATGTTAGCCCATACTTGGTTTATTTTTTTTACAGACCAACAAAGACATAAATAAACATTTATCATTGAAAAAAAAATTCCAATTAAAAAATATACATGCCTATGTATGAGGTAGCTTCTTAAGTAGCGAAATGACCTTTATAACGTCAGTAAGACGTCAATTTTATGTAATTTAGTCATCTTGCTTCTTGGTTTTCTAATGTCAGGTCCACACCAAACCAACAAAACAAAAAAAAAACAGCAAACGGGAACCTTGCGGCAACTTCTTTGGTTTGTTGATGTTTTCAGCAACTTTTTATTTTCCGGTCGCTTGTCGGTAAAGATCAAAGTGTTGATGTTTTGTTTACTTTTCGGGCAACTTTGGTGATCTACAGTCTGTACAAAAAGATACATCAGACTCTGGTAATACTCCCCAGTTGCCAAAAATCTTAAATTAATCACGAAACGTTCTGTTACACTAATGGCATTTTGAAAATTTGTATCTTTTTTCTTTATCGAGAGTCCGATGATTTGTATTAGATATTCAAAATCAGTCCTGGTCTTTTATAAAAAGTTTTTTAAGCTAGATCTCATTTCTCCACCAATGCCGATTGGCGAAATCATCTTTTCGTAAATCTTGCAATAAGTCCGCGACTTAGTCTTTTTGTCGGTTCTTTAAGCTCCGTCTAACCCAAAAACGTTTTTCCTTTTTTTGGGGTAAAAATAGAAAACCAGCTGACATAATAAATAAGTCATTGTTCCTTAGTAATTCAATATTTCGAGCTCGTCACATTTTCTATCAGTGCAGCTGTTGACAATCTGTTCCTGTTTTCGAAAACTTGCAGTTTTGTTTCGTTGGTGTTTTGTTGATGTTTCTGTTTTATTGGTATGGTCTGGACCCGGCATAAGTTACCCCGGGTTTGAGGCAACTTATAATTGGGTAATTTCAATGTTACCCCAGATTTACTTAAAAAGAAACAGCAATATTTATTTTTTCTATATTTTTTTTGTTAGGTACATTTAACAAAAACATTTTCTGGTTAACGGTGTTTGGTTAGAATACGATTTTTCTTCAAAATAACTTAAAAATTGAAATGCTTCTTTGTGTGTCACAAAAAGATGCAAGGGCACTCTTTTAAGCTCTATTGATCTCAAATTTCAAAGAAGTTTGGTTTTTCAGTGAATGCATAAAATATGTTAGTCTCACAGCGCACATATATTATAACAGCAGATAAACATACCATCATGAGATTTTGTTTAAGTCCTATTAAGACTGTTTAAATAAGATCAAATTAAATAGTTAAACATAAAATATTTTTTTAATACCTTCATCAAAAAGATGATTTTCGATTCGGAAAAACTTTTTTTTTCATCACGGGTGCAAAAAAAGATTTCGGTCCGAGTTTTTACCGAAAATTAAAGAGAAATATCGGAACATAGTAATATTGAAAAAATCTAATTATTATTGCCTAAAAATTAAGCCATTTCCGCCAGTTTTCACCAAGTATTTACGAAAATAGTAGTTTTAACAACTATTGGCTAAAATAGTGCTTTTTTTTACAAGCGTTGGTTTAAAAACGCAAGTAAAAAAAATTTAGCCGCGAGTTGTTAACACTATTTTTTTTAATACCTACCTTTATCAAAAAAATCCAAGAAAAACAGAAAAATACTTTTAAAAATCTCGAACGAAAAGCACTTCTCGCGACACACCATTTTTATACTATAAATCAAGGCGGGTGGTACGATCGGTGACGTTCATTGTTGCGACATTTTAATCGTTGATATTTTGACAATATTTTTAAATTATTTTTTCGTAAATACTTGGTGAAAACTGGCGGAAATGGCTTAATTTTTAGGCAAGAATAATTAGATTTTTTCAATATTACTATTATCCGCTATTTCTATTTAATTTTGGGTAAGAAACGGACCGAAATCTTTTTTTGCACCCGTGATGAAAAAAAAAGTTTTCTTGCATCGGTAACCAAAAAAGCCATGCCAAGGTATTAAAGAAAATCATTTTAAAACATCGTCAAAATATTAAACTGTTAACGATTAAAATGTCATAACAATGAACGTTACCGGATAAAAGGCACATCGTCATAGAAACCACCATTTACCAGCCGTCTTGATTTATAGTGCAAAAATGGTGTGTTGCGAGAAGTGCTCTTTGTTCGAAATTTCTGAAAGTATTTTCCTGTTTTCCTTGGATTTAAAAAAAATAGTGTTAACAACTCGCAGCTAAACTGTGCTTTTTTTACTCGCGTTTTTAAATACCTCGCTGCGGTCGTTATTTAAACCAACGCTTGTAAAAGAAAGCCCTATCTTAGCCACTAGTTGTTAAAACTACTATTTTTGATTCACTTAAAGAATGAAAGAGGGTCTCTTGCCTTAAGAGCAAACGGTCTGACCACCTTGGATTTCTTGGTGTAAGGATTTGCTTTTATACCAAGAGAAAAACGAAACCACACGGAAAAAATCTCATCTAATATCAAGGCACAAGATCTCGATCCAGGAATAAATTAAAGTCAGTATTTATCAAGAGGAAGCAAGAGATATTGGATAAGTAAATTCGAAATATACAAACATTACAATCAGTGGCCTTAGAAATAAATTTTAATTTATTGGGCAAAAAATAAAAAAGGTGCACTGAGCCGTGTCTTAGTTTCCAAATGTGTCTTCTATCCAAAAACTAAGAATATCACATTCCTGAGCTAAGGTCACTGACAGAAAGAAAAAGAAACTGCTCAAAAAACAAGAATAAATTTCCAGAGTGTAAATATTGAACAAAATCGAAGAGAGATTATAAGTATTTAGTCGAATCATGACTTGATAGGATTCCTGATTTGTTTTATAGTTTCCTGGTTAAATTTGATCCAACTCAATAAAAGTTTATTTTATTCCTTATGTGTGCTATTATTTCTATATTCAGATGTTATTTATTTAATATAAGTTTAGCTTTAGTTAAATAAAAACGCTCTTTACATTAACAAAGGAGAAATTAATTTACAAAAGAGCGTACAGCTTTATCTAAGAAGATAGTTTAGTTATTTTAATAAAAAATCCCTAAATTAATTAAATTAAAATTGGTGTGAGCAAATATTAAAAAAAAAATACCCTATACAATGAGCTTCAGGCTACTGCGAACATAGGGGGAATCAATCAAGTCCAATTTACTTTCCGTGCCGTACGACCGAGGTGGATTCGAAGCAGGCTGCAGTGTTATCGTTTGGAAATTTATTTTGTTTTTATTATTTTGATTTATTTCTGCCTTGCTCGAGAAACAGATTGGTAAGTGAAATAAAACATTTTTAAAACTAAAGTTGCCGAAATAGTGCAGATGGACAAATGGTACTATCAAGGCAGACCATTAAGACTTATTCAAGAACTTGTTCTGGAGAATTTTGTAAATCGCTCAGAACCTAGTTTATTAACGATTTAGATAGAATTAGAATTGATTGAATTTTTAAAACTTTGGTTGTGTAGCGCCAAGAAACCATAAAAACCCACTGTTTTGAATAACGAGCAGAAAGTACGAGATGTGATGATTTGCGCTGCAGTGGAGGAAAATCGAAAGTTAACTAGCCACCAAATTGCCGAAGCAGTTGATACTTCTTCAGCCACTGTCTTACATATTCTCAAAAAGAATGGTTATCATTCTTACAAAGCGTCAAAAATACATCAAATTTTTCAGGAGGACAACTATCGTCGTATGAAATCCTGCGAAACAATGCTGGAAAGGGCTAATCGTGATGAAAACATTTTGAGATGTATTCTTTTCACAGCGGAAAGCACATTTCCATTATTGAATCGTCATAACCCAACACGCGTTTGATATTGGTCTAGGGAAAATTTGCATTTGTATTTTGACGTAAGAACACACACAAAAACTAAATGGACTAAAAGTCCTAGATACTTGGATCTACTGCAGCAGCATAATATTTCAACTGCTAGGCAGCTGTTAGGTGTGAGATTTGTTGAAACATGGTTTCAAAAAGATGGTTGTCCCACTTACAATGTTGGCCTTGTTAGGGAATATCTTGATAATGTATTTCCTAATTGAGTTATAAGTACACGGGGAAATATTTTATGGCCAGCTTGATCACCTAATCTTGCTCCTAATGACTTCTATCTATGGAGTTATATTGAAAATAAAGTTTACGGGCATGAAAGGGCTAATAATTTGGAAGAACTTCGGATTAAAATTGAAGAAGCTTTTCAAACTGTCACCTCTAACATGCTTGGAAACGTTAGAAGGGTTTTTATAATAGGCTCGGATATTGTCTAGCCGAGCATGGAGGACTTTTCGAACATTTGCTATAATTTTTTTTTGACTGGGAGAATCTTTTTGGTTTTTAGAATGTATTATTTTATTTTGAGAACTTGCGTTTATTTTATTTCTTCTTAATATTTTCATTATAACACGTTGTTAGTGATAAATCTGAGCAGTTGAAAACAAAACGTTCTAATTCATCAGTGACAAAAAACAAGAAAATTACGTTATCAAAATTTGCGTATTTATTGGCCAAATTCCGGTTTCATGGACTACACTTCACATTGCACCGTGGTTAGAGGCGTACTAAACGCAAACCGCGAACGGTGATCGCAAGCCTGAGTGTTGGTTGCTCCACTGATACCCTGCGTGTACGTACACTGGCAAATTGGATTTCTTCCGGCCGTTGGCAGTAGCCTGAAGCGCTCTGTATAGTGGAGCGTTTCTTCCGTGCAAGGAGGTTGAAATTATCTAAGATCGTATTATGAGCTTTATTTTCAGAAATCCTTTTTCCTTAGTAAGTGAAAGGCTTTATTAGTTGCTGCGTGAGGTCATGCTGTGACAGAAGGAATGTACAGGAATGCATGGAAAAACCGAGATGGAAAATTCGGGAAATGCATTTGGAAAGTGACGTTTGAAATACGATCTTAGAGTGCTGTGTGTGCGTTCAGGGGAAGTTTAGAGTCGATGAATGGAGTGATCAGACTTGTTAACGCACAGTGGTCCGATACGAGACTATCCTGAAAATTCAAAAATGTTAGAAATAAATTTCGTAAATACAAAAATATCAAAACAAAAAATATTAAACTGTGTTTGTTATTTTTGCTACAACCTGTATATACCTACTAATGTTTTCTATAAACTAAAGGAATTTGAGATATTATAATATACCGGTTATAATAGTTAAAAAAAGTAAAAGCCGTAAGTATTGAGTTGACAACTGTGGGACACCTAAATATCTACATTTTCTTGCATAGTAATTTTTGCAGTGTAGAATTTTTACTTATAGGAGTTTTGGCTTTCATAATGGTTATTATTGTCATTTTATTTTTTTACCATTGTAATATTAGATTTATTTTTTTCATTTTGTTTATAAACGATTAAGGGGCTAAATAAATGTTACTAAAAAAAAATTGGTTTTAATTTTACTAAAACTAACTGGCTGCCCGCGACTTCGTTTGCGTGTTTAAAATTGTAGATTCCCCCTCCTTCTGTACCTTACCCCACTTTTATGCCTTCAAACCTTTAGCCTCTTAAACCCTTCTATCTACTGGAGTATGCGCTTTGCCTGAAGTTTGTTTCCGTTTTTTTCGATATCAAGGGTCATAACTTTTGTTCCCGTGTACCGATTTTGATGAATTAAAGCCTATGCAGTTTGTTTTTGCAAAAAAAACACTTTCTTTGATTTCGGTTTTATAGGTAAATTAATTTTTAACAGTTCTTTGTTTTTATCGAACATGTTGGTGTGAGGGGTGGGGAGCCAGGCAAAGGGCATCAAAAAATCGCAGAAATAATAGAAAAACACTTTTCTCGATTCCAGACTTTATTTCCTTTAGTTTCATACTCGGTTTGATACCACACAACCCATACCTTACCGTTTAATATTTTTATTAAATATGGGAGTGGGAGGGGGGAGCGGGTAATAAAAAATTGCAAAAGTTAATAGAAAAATACTTTTTTAGATTCCGGGCTTTATCTCCTTCAGTTTGATACCCAACAATCCATATTTTAACAGATGAAAATTTTTATGAAATATGGGGGATAATCTACCCTATTATTAAGGGGTTTGTAGAAGAACGCTGAAACACGTATCCACCTATTTTATTGGTAGAATCTATATTACCAATTTCTAGACCTCTGTGACTAGTTTCTTCTGAGAAACAAAAGATCCCTTTACCCCATTCGAAATGGAATTACCCCTATTTCTCCACCCCTAGTTGAAATTTTGACAAATACCAAAATCTGTGTTTATTTATTTTATTAGCAGAGTCCACGTACCAATTTTCAGATTCTGCGGCTTTTTGTTTCCGACATATAGAAACCCTCTTTAAAATTTTAACCTTTATGTTTACCCCCTTAGAGGTAATATTTTCAAAAATCCTTTCTTAGCGAGCATCTACTTCACAAACCCAATCTTTCTCCAAATTTCATGACTGTAGGTTAAGTGGTTTGACCTGTGCGTCTATAGTTAACGATGTTGATTATGTTGACTACCGTTCTTTTATTAGTATAGATTCATACAGTCTATGTTGTTATAGCGCCGCAGGTGAAAATTTTGGAACCTAAAAGAAAACTGAAAAAAATTGCTTAGTATTTAACTAAAAGGGTATCAATCAATGGTGTTATACTGACGCAGACGAAACTTAAAATTTAAGTTTAAAAAAATGTGATTTTTTTCACGTTTTCTGTGAAATATTTTGTAAAAAAGGTGGGTGGGGTAAGTTTTAATTGGAGAGCGATCCATAGTCCATGGAGGGAGATTTATCCTCCTTATCCCCCCATACATACAACACTGACCATATGAAATAGAAAGAGGCAAAGGTTGACGCCAAGGATTCAGCAAGACAAGAAGAGACTGGTTGCTGTGCTGGAAACGTAAAGAAATAGGACCCCTAATAGGAGTCCTCACTGGACACTGCGTGCTCCAAAAGCACCTGGCAAGGATGAAGGTAGTGCGGAAGTCAACTCGCGGAGAGTGCTGGGAGGAGGATGAATCCTCACACCACTATCTTGCAAGGTGTACGGCCTACAGACGAATCAGAGAGAGAATCTTCGGAGAGGAAATGTTCGAGCCGGAACACCTTCCTGAAATGGTCGAATATCCTGACCTTTATCCAAAGGGCGGGAAGGTTCGACCGTGATGGAGTTGGAGCGTGAGGGAGGAGTTTTGGAGGATGGCGAAAAGGGCTCGCGTAGAGCCTAATCGCCGGGCCGGGAGCCCCCCTTTATTCTACTACTACTACTTGACGCCAAAGAGGAAAATCTGTTTAAACGAAAGTGCACCAGAATGTATTTTCTCGTGATCTACGAAGAGGATGTTCACAAATCTGAAACATTGACAATTTTTTTTTAGATTTATCCTTAGTGGTTTGCGCCAAGTGAATTTCGGGTTTAGGTCAACCGGCATTTTTTATTTCAATTTTGAGCTAAAACTATTTTTCAAGTACTCTACCGTGAAAATGTTCATTATAACAATTGTTAAAAATAATACAACAGATAAAATATAAATAAAAGCCCTTATAAAATCGCTAAACGAGCAAATGCGTCACGAACCACAGCAACAAGGCCAAGCAAGCGGACTGGAGCACAACAAATGTGTGCGCCTTTCTCTATTGAAATTCGCGATATCCCTCGCTACTCGCCGACTCAAAACATACAGTATACAATAAATCCTGCTAGGCTCCACCTGCTTAATCGCATGTGCAACTGTTCCGCATCATCAAGCAGAGGTTCATTCAAGGTTGCCAAAAACATGATAATTATCAGGATCTATGATAATTTTGGGGGAAACATGATAATTAATAATGACCTATTATCAACCCCCAAATCTACGATAATTTAACAAATCCTCTCATAAAACGCCCTTTATTATTATAATTAACGCAAACAGTGAATATATAATTGAGATATACAAAAAAACTGTACATTAATAATAATATCAATACCTAAATAATCTAAGAAATTAATAGTTTTTTTTGTCACTCCAAAATAAACATAGTACTACTAAGTGAAATTAATAGTCCTTTTTTTTTCTTGGTCACTCAGAAATTTTCCGATTGCAATTCATAGTTTTTTTCCAACCTCCTGGTAACACTGGGTTCATTTCATTCGGCGCCGAGAGCAGTGTACCATGGAACTGCGTTGAATAGATGGACGCGGCTATGAGAGCCTGCGAGACGAAAAGAGACCAGGACCGGTACTCTCGTAATACGTAACGTTTTGAAGTCGCTAAGCGAAACGAATAGCGAACAGCGCGCTCAGCGGCACGCTGACCGACGACTTTTCGTATTCTCTCTGCCGAACGCGCTGCCCTGCGAGCAGAGAGAATCAAATTCGCTTAGCACATCTTGGCATCACCGAATTATGCATTTTTATTTCTTGTTAGCCTTGTCGCTCCTTTTCTTTTTCTATGTGTAAGAAAAAGGCCATTATGTGATCGATTTCCATCCGTAGTTCAGAAAGGGTAAATCAAATGGTGACTTGTGCAAGTGTTAATCCTTTAAAAAATTACTTGATGGTTTGGTTTAGCTCAGTTAAACCCGCCCTTTGACCCTGTGATATAAACTAGTAGCACGTTCCCGCCCAGTGTGCGGGTTTTACCCCGAGACTTAACCGCACACTCTGTCAGGGAAAGTGGTGTTTCCGGCACGGTCGTATATTGATATTGATACTTTATTATATAGCATTTATTGTTAAAATGGTTTCACAATATTTACTTATATATCTAGTAAGTTATACCTTATAATTATAGTAAACATGCGTATTCTACATTTTAAGAAACAGAAAATAAATCTCCAAGGTATTTGTTACCCAAAAAATAATCTAACCAATTCAGCAACAGACACAGAATTCATAAATCTACAAGAGAAACCTTGCGCGTGGAAAAATGTATGTTTTCATGGAAGTGTTGAATTAAAAAAAAAATAATAATTTTTAGTATATTTATGCATAAATAAAATGAAAAAAGATAAAAAACATAAAAATGGTAATTAGTGTGCAAAATGGGATTTTTTAGAAAAGTAAAGAAAATACAGACCAAAACACAGATATAAAGATTGTTACCTATATGGTTTATTAATTATTTTTTATATCAATTAAGCTATTTATTTCATGTCTGCTAATTTCATATTTCATGAAAGTTTTAACTTTATTTTTAAAAGAAAACAATGTGGGCATGAGCCTAATAAAACCAGATATTTTTTGGTACACAGCTGATGAAAGATACAAAAAGCACCGCTGACCAATGGCTTTTTTTACCCTTGGTTTTACAGAATTTTGATTGCTTCTATTTCTAGTATTATACGGATGCTCAATTATTTCGATTTCGATTTTATTAACAAAAATGTTTGTTGCTATTGAGTTGATGGGTAAAGCCGGTCTTAAAAATTACTTTAAGAAGCCACTTTTGTGAGATGTTGAGAGTCTCTAAATGCTCGTCCCCAAGCTACGAATAAGAGATTTTTATTTTTTTTATTATTAATAAAAACGCAAACTAAAAAAACTACTATATTTTCTGCAGCACTCTACAAAGTATTGTAGGGTTGGAAAATCGTACGCGCGGAGAGCAAAACAGCAAGCAAATGGTAGGTGTTTCTGAAACGGTCGCCACGCGCTGAGCGCATTTCGTCGACGTCTTGCGTTCAATATACGTAAATACCATTTTTGTTACTTTGGTCACGTGTTATGCGAATATTACGTTATCATACGGTCAGCTAGTACGAAACGCCGAGCGTATTTAGTTACGAGAATACCGGTCCAGTGCGGGGATTCTTGAAATTGTGAGAAAGCAGTACTTGCCAAGGGAGTACACATGTCCTCTTCTTACTTGTATACTTTTGTATATCCATCTCTCCCTCACTTAAATTTCGGAGAGTACTCCCTGGTTTAGATTTCAAGAATCTCCGCACTGGCTGCGTTAAATTATAATTTAAATAGACATCTTATTTTCACGCGGTGCAATAATAATCAGCGCTGATAAGAAGTTTCGGAAACATTACAAAATCAGACATTTTATTACTACTTCATTATTCTGTGTGGGGGTGCACATGCTCATGTCCCAGGTAGCAAGGATACGTTACAGGACGTCTTAATCACGTCATAATTAGGTCAAATTCGTCGAGGTCAAATTTTAGTCATATTATAACTTTATTAAAGCGTCATGTCAAGGCGCATTTACACAGACAAACTTTCCTTTGATGTTGAAATGCCGACAAACATTTACACGAGCCTCTTGAGCAAAATGTTCAAAAAAAAGTTCGAGCAAAATCTCGTACAAAAAGACTCACGGAAATTTTGGAGAGAATGTTAAGCAAAATTTGTGTGAGGAAATGTTGGTATAGAAATTTCTTACAAATTTAAATTTTATAGTTTTGTGGGAATTCACTGAACTTAACTGAAAATAGAAAGACCAAGTTTTAAAAGAAGGTATTTTTAATTAAGTGCTTTCCGATGGAAAAACGATTTGATGTCGAAATTCACATTTTACCTCATAAGCAACTTCGATTGAACTGATTTTTATAGAGGATATGCCAGTATACTTGTAACTTTTTTGGGGTTGTAAAAAAACGAGAACAAAAAAATAATAATTGGCGCTTATTTATTGCTGTTGCCTGTAAAATGTAATGATAAAAATTTTCGTTTAAAAGAATATCTCTGTATTTTACTTCCTAGTTTAAAACACAATACAATAATATTTAAGTCAAATTAAAAAACCTATATACATTTTATTAAATCTCAAATATATGAACAAAAGCACGTTCGGTCTAAATAATACCCGTTTATTACCCACTTTTACAACCCTTCGATCCCCACTCTTGTCTAAAAAAAATATAATTTAGCAATAATAGACTAGACTTCTGAATCGGAATGTTGCTCCTTTGCATATTGTTTATTCAGTGTCAGTAATCGACCTTGATTATTACATTAAATTGACAGTAAATATCTGTCTTCAGCATTTTCATGAACCGTTTGTGTTTTTAAGCAACCGTTGGGGCCTTAAACTAACTAAGTAAATCTGGTGTGAGGAATTAAAAAAAACAATCAAAGCTAAGGGTAAAGTTACAAAAATATGTTTAAAAAAAATCCACTCGTCACTACTCCTCATCGTCGTGAGGCGCGGATTACCGCTTAAAAGTGCAATTTTTGAGTTTTTTGCCGATATTTGAAAAACTCAAATTTTTCGGAAAAGAAAAATTTTCCTAAGTTGTTTTTTGAGTTTAGGAAAAAACCCTTGGAAATAAAAAAAACTCACTAGAAAATCCCAAAAAAACCCCCGGGCAAAAAAAAATCCGGGAAAAACCCTAAGAAAAAAATATTATAAGTAACCCTAATCCATGTGACAAAACTGATAGCCAAGAATAATGTTTCGCTTGCCGTCGGCTTTTTTTCACAAAAATTTAAAATAAAAGTTGGTGTTCCATTTTTTTAAAGAATTGAGATCACTGATGTGAAATTTTATTTATTCTCATCTTTAAAAATAGGTTTCCAAAACAGTTAGCAATAATTTGCTCAAAAATTTACCCGAACAAAATGTTCAAAGAAAAGCTCACAAAAATGTTCACGCAAAAAATTTTAGATCTTTTGCACGAGCTTTTGTTTGAGCATGTTCGTCTGTGTAATTGCGCCTTAAGAGACACATTTGACACGTCTTATGATCTACCTAATTTGACGAATAGAACTTTAAGTTCTTGGTTTATATTTTCAATTCTTCAATTACAAAGGTTGATCAAAAAAGATGTAATTTTGTTTTTTATTTTAAATTAATTAAAAGGTAAAATTAAAGTTATATTTTGAAAAGATGAAGCGTACACTCCCATTTAGTGTCATAAAAAAGAAAACAAAAAATGAGGATGAAATTGCACAGAATAAATATAGGTATTCTTATTTATTTTGAAAAGCGGGAATTCTCCGGTAAAATGGCGCGTTTGGTTTATAATGCAGGGCACAGTGAAGAAGGCCAAATTTCTGTCCTCTACAGCTTTATGCGAAAAGCGGAGGTTCTGCCTTCTGTCTAAAATAATGCCGTGGTTTTTGGTATACCGTTTTGCGACGGGGGCACCATTGCCCTTGTGCATTAGAAGTGGCTAAAGCTACGAAAACATGAAGTGTGGTGGAATCCCCCAACGAAAAATTGAAACTGTATGATGTTCAGATGGATGCGCCTGCGTTCACACACTTTCAAGAATCCCAACGCATATATGTATAATTTTTAGCTTCAAGTGTCTCACAGTTTTAATAATTTTCTTATATATTATATTTTAATACTATTATTATGAATATTTTACTTGTAGTATCCGAGGTTGGTTTGCTATAAACGGGTATTATCGTATTTTTTCTTTTTTTATTGAGTTTTTTCATTTTAATAATAGCTTTTATTATGCAATTAATAGACACTAAAGCCAAATATCAGTGGTATCGGTAATATTGGTATACCCATCCCTATTTTGTTGACCAATCAAGAAAGTGCACTTTTAAAATTATGGCGAATGCATGACAGCTCCATCTGATGAAAGTGGCTCTTAACGCATCGTATCTCAGGAAAAGCAAAATTCTGTATTTTTGATTAGCTGGAGCTGTCACTCATTACTCATAGATAATTGATTTTATCTTATTTTCACTGTATTATCTGAAAGATGGTATGTTATTAGTATTATCCGCCGAAGGTTAGTTTATAATACTCGGATATTTTCGTGTATCAATATACTTTTTAATAAATGCCTTTTTTGGATTGTATTCAATAGACAATGTACATTTTTTCATCCGTACCTTTTTTTATGCTACAAAATGATGTCACTTATCCGACACATTGACGTCGATAATACTTTCACGTAAAATATGACGTCATTTTACGTCATATAATACGTCAAAAAGATGAGACATATTGCCGTCTTAAAGACGTCAATTTTACGTCATAAATTTGTTAATTCTGACGTAATCGATGACGATTCAGCCACGTCATTGCGACGTGTCCTTTCTACCTGAGGTGTTCCTATGGAGGAGTCGGCACTGCCATCAAGGATATTTGGAAACCCATACTTTTCGGAGGTAACAGATTTCCATTGCGAACCAACCAAGTGTAAATTTCATGGTTCACTGAACACAAGTTATTTTAAGTGTTAGTGTTTGTTAGGATTGACCAGATGATAATTGCAGATACATATACATTCATTGTGAAAAAGTTAAAAAAAAAATAATAAAAACAATGGAAGTTCGAAACTCTAGTTAACTCTCAAGTTTAACATTGTCTACGTTCAAACAGCAGTTGGACTTCTTCTGTCCCACTAAGCGGATAGTAATGGTTTTATTTCTTTTTTTGACACGCCATCTATTTCAGTGTGATATACGACGAGTAAACTTTTCAGATAAAATTTCTCAAAGTTAACCGCGCTCCTTCCTATATGTGGAGGGCGATTCGCGATTGAAAATAAATTCCGAGGTTCAATAAAGATAATAATATTTTCTGACAATTTAACAGGCAATAAGTTTGAACCATATATGCTATGAGGTAACATAGCAAACCTGCCCTTGCATATTCGGACAAAAAAAAAAGTCGTAGCGATAATAACTCTCCCATTCAAGTTGGCCTGCATCAGGCATTTATACTATGACCCCATACTTAGGCTAAAATCTCTAGGGGCGTGGGCATAGTAAGATACGCGGATGATCTTATGGTAATAGTCAGGGCTAACATAGCGCTACATCTCATGCAAAGGGCAAATGAGGCAACAAGACTTATTAACGAATCGATGTCAAACAGCCATCTGGAATTAGCACCAGAAAAAACCGAGGCCGTTATACTAAGCGGAAAAATGACTGGCAAAACATTGAGTTTCAACTAAATAGAGTCCTCATAAAACCGCACACAACTAAAAAGGCAACTAAAAGACTCTCTGAACAAAGGCTTTTGCCCATCATAAACGTACCCAGTACGAGTAAGAGGAAGTTACTATACAGTGTAATCCATTCAATAGTCAGATACGGTGCAGTGATAGAGTCCAGTACTGCGCACAAAGAAGTCCAAAAACATGCTGATAAGAATGCAATAGAAGGCCTTACCAAGAGTAGCCTGAGGCTACCAAACGATATCAACGGAAGCTATTCAGGTTAAAACAAGAATCCCGCCCATACACCTAATTGTCGAAGAAATTGTATATGAAGATAGAAATGGTCACAATGAAGAAAACAAAGGAACTGGCAAGGAAGATGGGACCGAAATACCGAAAAAAGACAATGAACGAAAATAATTATTCCCGCCATTGAAACATGGATAGACTGCAAACACAAAAAAATGGATCACTATGTGACACAAGCTCTAACGGAACATGGATCTTTTAGGACATACACAAAGCGAATAGGGAAAACGGACGACATATGTAAAATGAGTTATTAATGCTCGAAAATACCTTAATCGACGAAAAAGTTGTCTGTCGGTCTCTCGGTCTGTCGGTCTGTTGTCTGTTAAACACGATAACTCAAGAACGTCTTAATCGATTTTGCCGAAATTTGGTACAAAAATCCTCTATCACTGACCATGAACCGATTAACTTTTGGGTAGAATAGTGGGAAAACGAGGATAAAATATTTAAAAAAATTGTAACTTTGGAACAAAAGCAAGTAGCGATATACATTTAGATTTATTATTTGAAAAAACGTTAAAATATATAAAAAAATCATAACTTCAGAAGTAAAGTAGCTTTGATATGTGGTTTTCAGATTTTGGTTTTGTCTTCAGTGTTAGCGTTTCTAACTTTTTTTTGTAGAGTAGTATTATTAAAAGATAGAAGATTCTGGACATTTTTTGATGCAACATCAAACCCAACCAAACAGAAAATTTCCCAGCGTTTTATTTATTCCAATTCACGGACAACAAAAGAAACTTAAAACAAAATATTTCGTTCAGTTCTCTGTGCTTGATGAAATTGAAATTCTTTCTCTTAAGCAAATTTGATCGTCTTTATGAAGAAATACGTTCGTTCCAACTGTTTTTCAATATCGCATGCAACTCCCACTGAACTTCTTTGTAAATAAAAGCAATAACTAATGATCGGTTAATAGATATTTATTAACCTTTTACTTGTCGAGGGTTTATAAATCTCGAGGTAAGTTGCGCGGGTTTAATTTTTTTATTATGATATTTGCGTAATTTTAAAAAAATCGACAAAAAACAATATATTTGTTAACTGTGGAGTTAAACATTTCTAAAGGACAAAGCTTAATTTTTAATCTTAAAACAAAAAGATATCAAAGATATTAAAACATTGTGTTCTTCTGTTTTTGTTACTTCTAGCACTAAAATAAAAAAAAAATTAAATCATAGTAGGGAAGAACCCTACACGAAATACATGGGAAAATGGACTTCACGGACGACTTGTATGTCTAGTTCTTGAGATATTGGGGGTCAAAGTTCGGAAAAACGCGTTGCTGTGGTAACTTTGATGACAAAAAAGAACTATTTCTCAGCTGAAATAGTGACAGGTATAAATGAATTTATGCTGTTGAAGGATGTTTCATATTCACCAGTTTTTATACGACGTATGTGAATAAAATTTGCAACAATTTTATGATTTGTCACTTTTAACAGTCTTTCACCGTTTAGGAGTTATCCAATAAAAACTCTTTTTTGGAGTTTTTTGGAGGTTAGAAATTACAGTTTTCGAGGAGGTAGGACTGGGGAATTTTAGTATGTTAAACGACTGACCTTCCTTAGCTTGCTAATGAAAAAAAAATCGTTCTAATTTTTTTACAGACTGAAAATAAAAAAAAAACTAGTATATTTTTTGACCTGTCAAAACTTCTTAAAAAACTTCGAGTCAATGTTTACCTTTCAATATTTGTTATTGTCATGTCAAAATGACAGGAACCAAACATAAATAACTAACTAGGTCAAAAAGTACAGCTCTAACGCCCGCAGTGGATAAATAATTAATAAATGCACACCAGGGCGTTAAAGCTGTTTTTGAGCGATGTACATACAACATTTTATGCACAAAAAACAGAACGCCTATGATTTATCAAACCAGGAATTTATCAGACCGTATTTAACAATTGGTCAAACAAATTTTTTATCGGATCCTTATTTCATCAAAGCCATTCATAACAAATTTGAAATTTAACAGAACCGTTTTTAATCGAACCATTGTTCATCAAACTCATCCAATATCAAACCCGTAATTTGTCTAACCATTACTTATTAAAACCGGATTTCCTCAAACTCGTTGTTTATCTGAAAATATTTGGTAAATTGGTAGCGCATTCGCCAATAATACTTACATGAACTGTTGGCGCACACGAGAGTGGCGCGGCGACACGGCGTTTCGATGCATTTGTCGTTCTATAAAAGTATTCACAGGTAGTATTCAATACTTTGTGTATAGATGTCGCCACCTGAGTGTACGTCTCCGGTTCGCGTAAGTATTATTGGCGAATGCGCTATCAATTTAGAAATATTTTCTGCTAAATAACGAGTTTGAAGAAATCCGTTTTTGATAAATAATTTTTTACAAATTACGACTTTGATATTGAATGAGTTTGATGAACAATGGTTCGATTAAAAAGAGGGTTTGTTAAATTTCGAATTTGTTATTGAATGGGTTTGATGAAATAAGGTTCGGATAAAGATTGGTTTGACGAATTGCAGGTGCTATAGTGAATGATTTTATGATTGAACTATCTTTTATTTAACGTTTTTGATTTTCACATTCTGATAAATCGTGGGCATCCAAAAATCATCGCACTTTTCAGGAAAATTTTACATTTTTCACGTTTAGGTGCTCTTATCCAACTATAAATAATTTTATAAAACATAAAGTGCAATAAAAAGTAGAAAATAATGTTTAGAATTCTGATATCATAATAATAAAAGCGATGGCCGGAGGAAGTTTGGCCATGTTGACTCGATAAATTTATGTTATTAAAAGGTAACTTGCTGCTTACCCTCCATTCACGCCGGGACCCACGTCGGATGGGGTGGGTATCCCATGGGGGCGGCCCTAGTTACAAACTCCCCAAGTCGGTAGACTACTGAAGGACAAAAAGACCAGGGTCTGTGGTTCGAAGTAGTTGATGACCCGTCCGATTAAATTAATAGGGCCTACGGGACTCAAAAAAGTGACGGTAAACAAAGAGAATATTTCTAGATAGATAAACATTAAAAATATGTTACGACAATGACACCGATTTTATTATAGGGAGGCGATTATCAGTTTTGACTGGGTAAATTATCAGTTTGGAGGGATGAGAACTCCCCTTCTGAGTGAACAACTTTGATTAATAATCAGGTGAAAATCAACCAGCTTTGGAATCACTTCAAGTGAAAACTTGTCATAAATTTTATAGGGATGTTATATAGTTCAGTACTTTTCCATTCAATATGTTTCACATTTAAACAAAGTTCAAAAGTTACAAAATTGAGCAAAATCAATGCATTCAAATACAGAGAAGAATTTATAAATTTATTTTGCTGCCGGAAGCATTTTACATTTCTCCCGTTAGGCTTTTACTAAACGCCATTTTACAACACACATTTTGAACGACAGTTTCTCATGAAGAAAAGTTTAAAGTAAGTAATACCTTATAAAAATAAGTTTAAAAGAATATATTGGATTGTTTATTATTAGCTTGTTCTTTATGGTGGTCGTGGAAAAAAATATTGACCCTAACTCATGCGTAAAGTATCTTTTCCGTCCTTACCTGCTTACTTGAACTCCACTTCGCGTCGTTCTGGTCAACGTCAGTTGCGTGCGGGAATGATGAACTTTCCTCTCTACATAGGATAATATTATTTAATGTTTCTAATTCTAATTTTTTAGCCTAAAGGCACTGCAATGCATATAATAAAGACCATTTTAAATTTAATTTAAAAAAAAAAACAAAAATCTGATGTCGTAGATAAAACTTGGAATTTGACACATTTGGTAAGGCTAATAACAGCACCCGTGTGATTACCTTAACTCGGTCTACGCCCTCGTCGTGGCAATATAAACAGTTGGATAAGTGGATAATTAATTTTTCAAATCCATCTCTTAGTTTTTTCGGTTTTTATCATTATTTTTTTACCGTAACTTTCTTAATTCTTAACCGATTTTTAACAAAACAAACGTTGTTGGAAAGAAAAAACCTGTACTTAATTATAGTTTATAAAAAAACGCCATTTTAAAATTTAGTATGGCAAACTTAATAAAATAAAAGAACGAAGAAGTGGGAATAAAAGCTTTTATTTTATTAAGTCCGACATACTAAATTTAAGAATGTTGTATTTTTTTTTAAAAAGGATAATAAAGTACAGCTTTTCTCTTTTCAGCAAGGTTTCTTTTGTAAAAATCGGTTAGTAGTAGTAGTAGAAAAGGGGTAGCGCGAAACCTGGCAAGTAAGCCTCCTTGGGCCCTCTCTGTCTTAGCCCGAGCTTGCCCTTAATCCACTATTGCACCACTGGTCTGGCAGTCTGCTTATCTGGTTTTACTGTTCTTTTTGCAAAGTTTTTTTTTATCCCATTGAGCGTGTGCAGGTCCTCCTCATCCAGGGTCGGGGAACCGAATACCTGGTATCTCGTCCTCTGGTATGCCTCGCAGTTCGCTATAACATGTCGAGATGTATCTTCTGCCCACCCGCAGGCCCGGCAGGTCGAATCATTTTCCACCGCGATCCGGGTCATGTGCTTCCTTAGTCGGGTGTGATGATTCCTGTCAGCAGACCAGCGTCCCTTCGTGATCTCCCCAGAAGCCATTTTTGTCTGGCTACATCCGGGCCCTTTACGAAGTCCCTGGTCTGTCTGCATCCTGTTCCTCCTCTCCAAGCGGTCGTCATGGCATTGTTGGCCCATTTATTGAGTCGACTTTGCAATTGCCTCTTGGTTGTTCCTAGGAGTGGTTCCGGCCCTACATACTGGGTGCTTGCCCCGGTCCTGGCGAGATCATCGGCCTTCTCGTTTTCCGGCATCCCCATATGTCCCGGTACCCACATAAGTGTCACTTGTTTGCTCTAAGGTAAAGAAATAACGATGAAAACTCTAATATATCCAAAACTGTTTATCCGACTTTGATGAATGATACATTTTTTAAATAGGCATGAATGGTAGTTTAAGAAAAAAAGTAAAAGTTAAAAAACGGCTTTCGTTTGTTTTAATGCGCCATTTTAAATTTCAAGATGGCGACTTTTCCTTTTTAATTATCTACACAATACCGTCAACTTTGTAAAAATTGGTTAAGAAATAAGAAATTTACGGTAAAAAAATAACGATGAAAACCAAAAAAAGTAAGAGATAGATTTGAAAAATGATACCAGAGTAAAAACTAATATCTCAAAAAGTGTTTATCCGATTTTGATGAATGATAGATTTTTAAAATAAGCATGAATGGTGGTTTAACAAAAAACAAATAAAAAATAAAAAAAATTGACAACATTGAAAACAACGGGATAAAAAAAAGGCTTTTGTTTGTTTTAATGCGCCATTTTAAATATTAAGATGGCGACATTTTTTAGTACGCAGCGAAAAACCTTTTTAATTATCTACATAATACCGCCAATTTTGTAAAAATCGGTTTAGAACTTTAAAATTTATAGCAAAAAAACTTTTGTGCGGTTTTTTATGGCCCACCCGGTATATGATGTAGTAGTACCACCAGACCAAAAATCACCTGGTGTACCAGACCTCATTTATAGATAAGGGTTCGGCACACCACTCTAAAAGTGGGCATTTTTAGAGTGGTGTGCCGAACCCTTATCCATGAATGAGGTCCGACACACCAGGGGCTTGATTCTGGGCGTAATAGAACGATCATACCCTGAGAAGTGACCACTTCTATTAAAATCCAAAATTCCGTATTCTGTGACCGGCCGATCGCACAAAAGTCATTCGAACGACGCATGGTGGTCGATTTTCCGGAAAACGCGGACATAAATGGAAAAATTAAAAAAATTAAAATGTATCTAAATTTGCCCCTATATGGTTATCAATATACTAGGCGAATAGTTGGCCAAAGAATACACTATGCTTTGTACGAGTTTGGCATTATGCATCAGTATTCAACATCAAATTTCAAATAGAAGGCCCAGAGTATGACAGTTGAAGATCGACATAGGGTACGTTATATAAAAAGGCTTAGAATTTAAAAACAAAATGCAATAATATACTGGGTGTTTCATTTGAAAGTTTCGGTTGGCATTCTTTTTAATATATTTTTTTTTCTTTTTCTAAACTAACATTTTTACTTTAATTTAGGTAATTAATAAATATATATAAATCTTTTTCTTCTTAAAAATAAGATAAATGTGAAAAGTCACACGATCATCCTGTCTGTGTATTAAAACTAAATATTGTATTTTACGATTAAATTACAATGTGGAATTTCTTTTTAATTTCCGCGTTTTTACAAAAATCGACCACTGTGCGAGTCCTACTCTAAAAGACGGTCAAGTTTGTCGTAGCATGCGCATTAGCGAGTAAAATATCGATCGGTCGTTTGTCCAATAGTGTGCTCTGAAATAATTCAAGTGGCGTTTTTCACACTAGCTTTCCTACGACTCTCAAATACTGGGTCTAGTCGAGAGAACAGCTTCGCTCAAAAATTGTTGTTCGAGGCCGCTCTGCGCGTGCCCATAATAGTTTGGTGATTATTCGATAGTCTCGTCACTGCTTTTAAGCGCGTTTATTGGATGAATTTTCTTTTCTTCTCTCAGGCGAACGGTCACATCCTATGACTTCCAGAATCGGTACCCAGTTGATTTTTGGTCATATACGTGAAAATGGTGGAGGTTACCCTAACCCTTCTAAAATTGCCCACCTTTGGATTGGTGTGCCGAGCCCTTATCCTCAATTTTGAGGTACAGGATTGTCCATTTCGTATTCAGGACGAGAAAATGCACATATTATCAAAAAATGACGAGGGTTACCTATACATCATAATTTATATCTGAAACTCTTGCCCTACATCAAAATAACGAACAAAAAATTGATGTGTCCGTGGATTTCTTCAAAATCACAATCTAAATACATAAATCTTGGGTGGGAAGTTTTCAAACGAAAACCCTGTATTTTTAAACGTATACCAATAACCTGCGCGTTACTTCAAAAGATTAAATAATTTGACTTAGGTGTTCTTTATACAGACACTAGAGAAGTTCCTCTATCTTACGAAATAAGACCCACATAAATCTGTAAAACGAATTAGGTATGTCAACTGAGACCGAGCATTTGAGGGCCGAAAAAGAACGAGCTTTTGGACGAATATTATTTGTTATTCAATCCGCACACGAATTTTCTTTTTAGCCATTCTCCGGGCGTAAAACACCTTTTAGGGGATCATATTACAAAAGAAGTCTATTTATTCGAAGGCCGACGGTATTTATCAAAAGTTTTTATGAGAGGCGAAAGTTACTCGAGCAAGAAATTGAAAATATTTTTTATTAAGGCAAAAAACAAAACAAAATGTCCCGTAACGTTTTTTTATTATGTTTTCATGTGGAACTGAATAGGTTTTCAATGCGATTTGCAAACCTTTCATGAAAACGCGGCATATCGGTCAATCTCTCTTTTTTTGGGATCGTATTAAGATCCAACTGCATGAAAACGGATATAATATTGAACCTAATAATGACACCAGGAATAAGCTGTTAGCACATCCAATATTGCTGCAAAAAGTAGGTAGGTTTATACAATAAGCTTCAGGCTACTGCGAACATAGGGGAAATCAAGTACAATTGACTCTCCGTGCCGTACGACCGAGGTGGATTCGAAGCACGCTGCAGTGTTATCTTTGAGAAATTTATTTTGTTTTTATTATTTTGTTTTATTTCTGCCTTGCTCGAGAAACAGATTGGTAAGTTCTTAAGTGAAATAATACATTTTTAAAACCAAAAATGGTTGTATAAGAAGTTGCCGAAAAAGTGCAGATGGTTAAATGGTACTATTAATCCATTGAGACTTATTCAAGAACTTTTTTTGGATAATTTTGTAAATCGCCCAGAACCTAGTTTATCAACGATTCATAGGTTTGTGCAGAATTTTGAAAAGTTTGGCTGTGTAGCGCCAAGAAACCATAAAAAATCCACTGTTTTGAAAGACGAGCAAGAAGTACGAGATGTGATGATTTGCGCTGCAGTGGAGGAAAATCGAAAGTTAAGCAGCCACCAAATTGCCGAAGCAGTTGATACGTCTTCAGCCACTGTCTTCCGTGTTCTCAAAAAGAATGGTTATCATTCTTACAAAGCGTCAAAAACGCATCAAATTTTTCCGGAGGACATCTATCGTCAAATGGAATTTTGCGAAACAATGATGAAAAGAGATAATCGGGATGAAAACTTTCTGAGATCTATTCTTTTCACAGATGAAAGCAATTTTCCATTATTGAATCGTCATAACCCAACACACGTTCGATATTGGTCGAGGGAAAATTTGCATTTGTATTTTGACGTAACAACCTAGTATCCCCAAAAACTAAATGTTTGAGGGGTCCTAGATACTTGGATCTACTGCAGCAGCATATTATTCCAACTGCTAGGCAGTTGTTAGGTGTGAGATTTAGTCAAACATAGTTTCAACAAGATGGTTGTCCCGCTCACAATGTTGACCTTGTTAAGGTATCTTGATAATGTATTTTCTAATCGGGTTATAAGTACACGGGGAACTATTTTATGGCCAGGTCGATTACCCGATCTTGCTCCTAATGACTTCTATCTGTGGAGTTATATCAAAAAACAGTTTACGGGCATGAAAGGGTATGGGAAGAACTTTGGATTAAAATTGAAGAAGCTTTTCAAACTATCACTCCTAATATGCTTGGAAACGTTAGAATGGGTTTTTATAATAGACTCGGATATTGTCTAGCCGAGCAAGGAGGAGTTTTCGAACATTTGCTCTAATTTTTTTTTTGACTGGGAGGATGTTTTTGGTTTTTAGAATGTATTATTCTATTTTGAGAACTTGCTTTTATTTTCATTCTTCTTATTATTTTCATTGTAACATGTTGTTAGTGATAAATCTGAGCAGTTGAAAATAAAACGCTCTAATTTATCAGATACAAAAAACAAGAAAATTACGTTATAAACAATTGCGTATGGCACCGTGCTTAGAGGCGTACTAAATGCAAGCTGCGAACGGTGATCGCAAGCCTGATTGTTGGTTGCTCCATTGATAGGTGTGCGGTGTCCATGCTTGTACGTATACTGGCAAATTGGACTTCTGCCGGCCTATGTTCGCAGTAGCCTGAAGCGCTCTCTATACCTTTATCTTAATCATATTATTGTACTGTGACCTTATTATTCTTATGAATACGATTCTTGTCCTCAGGTATACTTTATAAGAAAAAAGTTCTTGGGTTATAGGACTAATATGCAAAAAGACACCTTCACTTGGCTAACGTTTCAAATGTATTTTCTTTCTTCTTCAGAGCTACAATCCAAAGGAAATGTTTTTTTGGTATATTATTTAAGAAAAAAAAATGAATTACAAAGAACGAAAGACGGTTAAAAATATTTCTTTTTTTATATATAGAAAGGGACGTTAACAATATTAGAAAACTTTCAGTATAAAACATTGAGACGATATCGAGCAACAGCCCCAGCAACCCAGATGTTGCTCCATGTATAAAAAAAACGATAAAAATGTTGCCGGCGCACATCATTTCTCAAAAAATAAAGAAAATAATTTTTGCAACATACAACCAAACGAAACTATAAATTTTTAAATATAACAGTACACAACAGTAGCTGCAGTGAGCAATAGTACCACAATAATATGTGAAAGCAACGAATCAATCAAAATTTTGGAATTATATCGGTTCGTTTTTGAGATATTCATTTTTAAAATAAACTCATGATGATGATGATGATATAATGTATCTTTAACAATAACAAAGTCGACGTGTCCCGAGATTTCTCAAAAAATAAAAAAAATATTTTATAAAGAAACTATTTTTGCATTGGTCCATTATAAAAAATTGTATTGTCCCAAATAGTCTAAAGTCTAAATAGTAAAATATGTTTCTTTAACATTTCGAAAAGCTAAAATATATGTATAAGAATCAGTTGAGGTTCAAAAAAGTTATTAGAAAATCAAAAAAGTCCAAGATTTTAAAGCCCACCCTATATTTAATTTGTCATCTTATCTCAAATTCCTTGACATCTGTGTGCAGAATACGTTTTATCTTTGGAACTACTTAGCCAGTGGCACATCGAGGGGGGGAGGTTGAAGTTAACCCCTCCCCCCTCCAAGAAGTCTGGTTATGGTCACATAAATAGAATGAGAAATAAGTTCCCAATCCCCATAGTGGAGTTAAATATAAATAAAGAAGAGAGTCTTACCAACAAAAAACTATTGGATTTTTGGCCTTTCCCCCAGTTCTACCACTGACACATTACATCCAGCAGTCGGGCTTTTTACTATAAAGCGCGACATGTCGCACTGATGATCCCAAATACGGGTTAAACTGTGTCTGAAACTAGTCGGTGGTAGAACTGTGGGGTTATTCTTGAATCGAGAGAAAATTTACTCTCATAAAGTCCAATTATGTCGCTACTATGCATCTCATTGGTCCAAATCTTCGGTGAAAATCGGTCGGAAAGTAATTCTTCTAGTCATGGCCAATGGAATTACTTTCGATCAATAACGGGCAAAACTGAGAGAAACCGATTTAAATCGAATATTTGGACCAATGAGATGCATAGTAGCGACAGAATTTAAATTCCTGGGAACCAATTTTCTCTCTATTCAAGAATAACCCCCTGGTGGAGGAGGCCAAAAATGGAATAGTTTTCTGTTGGTAAGACTCTCTTTTTTATTTAATTGAAAAATAGATTGTTTTAAAAAATGTTTACTTGAATTAAAAAAAACATTTGTTTGTCCATTATTCAGCAATATCTGTTTTCTGCGTAACCTTTGTTGTAGCTTTAATTAATATTTTCGACTCGTGTCATTACAATGTGGTACACCTGTCGAAAACAAAATTGTCACAGTAAACGCACAAAGGTTCTCAATTAGCCCGCAAATCTAACCCCACAGTAATTTTAAGAAAACTTTAATTAATGTCCTGAAGTTAAGAAGTTTCAATGAAGATGACGGATTTTTCGTGAAAAAAGGATAATAGCTAATCAAAAAATTTAAATTGGGAAAAAACCGTAAAAATTATTTTAAAAATTTGCAATTATTGTTTTAATTACCTGTAATAAATTTTGGGTACTTCTTATAACTATCAATTTGTGTTTTTCCTCAGGTATCATACTATTCGATTCTAATAATACAGAATGTTGGATTTATCTTTGATGATTCTCAAATAACACAAAAAATACCAAAGCCAACCTTTCAAATACTCTCAAAACACGCACCGGGTGGGACATAAAAAAAAAAACCGGAAAAAATGTTTTCCATTATAACTTTTGAACCATACGACCGATTTTAATGCAACAAACTGCTCTTTGCAGGGAATTGAGCAGGACATCGAGTAAAAATACTTTTTGTCCGCCATCTTAAAATCTAAGATGGCGGAGACGAACAAACTTTACCCTTCAAAGAGCCACGTGTATTCTTATGTTACGGAAGATCTTTGAATATTTTTGTGAATTCGTAAAAAAGCTCTGTTTCTGCCACGCAGAACGAGGTGCGAATAATTGTAATCGGTTAAGTGGTTCTCTAAAAAAATAAAACATTTTCAATCAGTGTTTTACGGATTATGCGATTGCCGTCTCAATTCTTTCTGCATACATTTTCTCATAAATTCATTATTAGAAAACCGATTTCAATGAAATAAAAGGCATTGTGGCGAAAATCGATTGTTTTTTAACCACTGCTATTGAAATTTGCTGCCATTTTGAAATCCAAGGTGACGGACAGAATCAAGCATGACCCTTCAAAGAGGCTCGTTTATTCATATTTTCTGAAAACTTTTTAATTTTTTTTCGTAGAACATTTCTGCTTTCTTTTCTCCACAATGAGGTATAAAGCATTAAAACCGGTTTAGTGGTTCTTAAAAAAATAATTTTTGTTTCCATCACTCAAAATTGAAAAATTCATAATTACTGAACCTATTTTAATTTAATAAACAGCATTATGACAAAGATCGATTGAACTTTAAGAACCACTATTGAAATTTGTCGTAATTTGTAAACCCAAGATTGCGAACAAAATCAAATTTGACTCTTCAAAGACGCTCGATTATTCTTGTGTTTCGAGAACCTCTTCGACTTTTTTTAAATTTGTAAAAAGGTTCTGTATCCGCCGCGTATAACTAGCGTTTTTCTTTTGTGATTTTTGTGAGCGATCAGTTGTTACCCTGGTATTTTGTATTTCATTAAAATCGGTTTAGTAATAATGCAAGAGATGCAAGAGTCTAAAATGCAAACAATCGTTAAAGAAAAAGCGATTTTTGTTATTCATGGCCTGGGGCGTGGCAAACCTAAAAAATAAATATAAATTCAAAAAAAGGTAAAAAAATTACTCGCAACAAAAAAAAAGAGCGGCTTTTTTTTGTGGTGGCAAATTTCAATGGCGATCTTTAAATAGAAATCGATTCTTACCATGATGTTTTTTATTTTATTAAAATCAGTTCAGTAATAATGACTTTATGAGGAAACAATGGTTAAAAAATATTTATTTTTTTGAGAACCACTAAACCGATTTAAATGATTCGTACCCAGCTTCTTTGAAGAGATAAGTTTAAATGTGTCCGCCATCTTGGATTTCAAAATGGCGACAAATTTCGATAGTGATCTCTTAAGAGTTTTTGATCTTTGCCATGATGCTTTTTATTTTATTGAAATCGGTTGAGTATCAATTTGAGAAGGCAATCGTAAAATCTAGAAACAGTGAAGGAAACAAAAATTAATTTTTGGAGAACCACTAAACCGATTTTGATGATTTATTCCTCGTTGCGTGTGGCGAAAGTAGAAGTTTTCTACAAATTAAAAAAAATATTGAAAAGTTTACAGAAAATATGAATAAACGAGCCTCTTTAAAGGGACAAGTTTGCTTTTGTCCGTCATCTTGGATTTCAAGATGGCGACAAATTTCAACAGCAGTAGTTAAAGAACAATCGATTTTCGCCATAAGGCTTTTTATTTTATCAAAATCGGTTTAGTATATTAGAATTTATGAGAAAATGTATGCAGCCATACTTGAGACGGCAATCGCATAATCCGTAAAACACTGATTGAAATTTTTTTATTTTTTTGGGAACCACTTCACCGATTTTAATGATTCGCACATTGTTCTGCGTGACAGAATCAAATCTATTTTACGACTTCATAACAAAATCCAAAACGTTTCCGTAACATAAGAATAAACGAGTCTGTTTGAAGGGTAAAGTTTGTTTCTGTCCGCCAACTTAGATTTTAAGACTTCCAAGGGTCCCGTCTTTTTTGCAAGTGTATAACCTAACTTAAGCCAGCCATTAAAATACTGTTAAAATACGTACATACTTTTCCGTAAACTAACAAGGGGCCCTTCTTCTTTGCAGGTATATAACCTAACCTAAGCCAACATTTAAACGAATCATAAAACAAGCATATAATTTTTCATAAACTCACAAAGGACCCTTCTTCTTTGTAGGTGTATAACCTACTTAAGCCAACTTTTAAAATACGCACATAGCTTAGGTGGTTCCTCACCCAAGAAACACAGTCTAGACATTTTAGATTTTACAGCTAATCGATAGCTGGGGACTCGTTATGGCAGCTACGCGTTTCCTTTAAAGTAGCTTGGGCAGGAAAAAGGCTTAATTAAAATCGGTTCACGGGAACAAACGTTATGCTATGCTAAAAAACTACAAGCAAAGCGGTTTTTCGACTCTGGAAAGGTTTAAAAACCCGGTTCCCATATATGCGTTTCTCATACGTGGCCCCCCTAACTCAAAACACGCATCACGTATTAAACAAGGTTTGCCCATATAAGTTCATGTCGGACCACGTGTGTCACTGGTAGGTACAATAAATTTTTAAAATTGCAAATTTGACGTTGAATTTTTAATTTTTAATGTAGTCGCTTTGGTTTAGTCCCTCAATTATAGCTGAAGTAACGATTGATTTTAGTTAATTTAAACAATACCTATCTACCTAAAGTTTCATGGGGGGAGAAAAAATGCTATTTTTTTAAAAATTTTCCACCATCCTGTAAATTTTAATAGTTGTTTCAAAAAATATAAAGTATATATTTTTCCGAGCTAATAGATTTTTAATCGGTCTACTGGTTTAAAAGTCATATGCCATTCAAAAATCTTATATATTGTAGCCCATTCTGTATTTTTTTGATCATACTGTTATAAAAATATGTCGATGTCCTTAATAGAAGGCTAATTATATTGTAGAATAACCGCTTAACTTGCCATTTCTAAAATTTTAATTGCTTTTCGGTGATTTTCCATTAATATAACTTTGATAAAGTGGTTTGAAAATGATAACTGTGAGTTTTGGGTCATCTAATTTACGATCAAAAATAACCACCGTTAATTTTATTTGTATTTTCTGTTCTATATAACCCTTTAATTATAAGCTATAAAAAGGCTCCAGATGCGAGAAAACCTTCCCACTAACAACGGTCTACATCCAGATTGCCATGACTTCAAATACCTACCAATGAAGGCTTGATCTGAGTCTGCGCAAGTAACGCCCACCAACCCTATTTCTCTGGTTAGCGCACTTTGTACTGACGATGAGTCTCTGCCAACTTGATATTTCGGAGGGTTGGTGGGTAACATTTCTGGATTTTACATTTACGGTGGGATTTACTAAAAGGATTCAATCTATTTTAGAACGGTCCTGAGTTTAAGTGAAATTTTTGGTTTTTAGATAATTAATCTTAATTTATTCAAAAGGTGTTTTTACTTATGAAGTGTATTAAAAAACTTAAATGCAAATTTTGTTTATATTTCTGTCACTGTCGAAATATCAGTTTCAAAATATTAGCAAATCACAAACAACGAGTTCGGATCTCTTACCTCTGCTTGCACCTTAGCTTGCACCAGCCTCGATTGATGGAAGCTACAGCTTTGAAATGGGTGGGGTTTGAGTAAGAAAAGTGTTCTTGACTGAGCTTTTAGATAACCTCAATGTTTTAATTTGGGTTTGTAAATAAATTAATATAGTTGTTTTGGGTTTTTTTGTTTGGAATATTTTTCATGCATAATCAGTGACTCTCACTTATGTTTGTTTTGCCTCGTCATGCCCTCATAAATATATTTTTTGTGCTGAAAATGGGTTCAAAATATGGCGGTTTTCTGGACAAAATTGGAGGCGTTTTATTCGTTAATGAACATTTTGGGATATTAAATAAGGTAAATTAATCCTTTTAAAAACGGTTACTTAGAGAAATTATAAACTAACTTATTACCACTTGCCCCAAAACAATCCTTTCCGGGGGCTATAAATTTAAACCACCTCCCAGAGGTGGTCTAAAAAATCACCAATAACCTCAAACACAAAAAATTGGTTTTAGGGCATTTTCTCCTAAAATATGGTATATTTTGAGAAAAAAAGCAGTTTGTCAGTGGTATTTTGGACTAATAATAATTAAAATGTAGTACTCCCTACATGTGTAAATATTAAGACCCGTGGGGGGTACTATTTTAGATCTTAATAAATCTTACTGTTTTTTTTATAACGACGAGAAATCTTCACAGACACCGGTCTCTGGTGGTCTACCGAATGTGTCTGATTCATCCTGAGGACGTCTATGGACTAAAACCCTCCGCTGTAGATTTGGTCGAAATAGCGGAACCATTCTCAGGAATATAACGTCACTATTTCGCCGTTTACTGTTTTGATCTCTTAGGTACGTTCGCCTTCATGGTTAGTTTTTAGAATCGTTCTGATCATATCATGTCCCTGGTTTCATTTGTGTACGTCTTGTATCATTTCTTTAAACAGGTTCCCTATGGTCATATTCTCTATCTGTAATTCTTGTCTTATTGTTTGGCGGTAGTTCTCAAATCTTGGAGAGTAAATTAACGTATGTTCTGCGTCATTTACTCTTTCACAGTCCGGACATATGTCGTCCGTTTTTCCATACGCTTTGTGTATGTCCTGAAAGATCTCTGTCCCGTTAGAAATTGTGTCATATAGTAATCCATTCTTTTGTGTTTGCAGTCTATGCATGTTTTAATGTCGGGAATAATTCTTTTCGTCCATTGTCCTTTTTGGGTATTTCGGTCCCATCTTGCTTGCCAGGATTCCAGTGTTTTCTCTTTTGTAGCTTCTTTGTTTTTTTCACTGTGTCCATTTTTATCTTCATATACAATTTCTTCGACAATTAGGTCTCTGGACGAGATTCCTGTTATAACCTGAATAGCTTCCGTTGATATCGTTTGGTAGCCGCAGGCTATCCTTAGTAAGGCTTTCCTTCGCATTCTTATCAGCATGTTTTTGTACTTCTTTGTGCGCAGTACTGGACTCCATATCACTGCACCATATATCACGATTGAATGGATTACACTGTATAGTAACTTTCTCTTGCGAGTACTGAGCCCATTTATGTTGAGCATAAGACTTTGTAGTATGCCCACACCTCTAGGGAGTTTCAGTCTAAGTATGGGGTCATAGTATATATTCCAGAGTAGAGGCCCTAATACCGATCCTTGGAGGATGCCTCCTGATGTCTTAACTTTATTTTGTTCGTTAAGTATGTATCCTTCTTTGAAGTAGCTAATTACGGTATTTATAAGATATTGGGGTATACGAGCATCTGTTAGTCTTTCTACTACTTTGAGCCACGAGGCAGAGTTAAAAGCATTTTTAACATCCAGCGCTATTAGCACTAGCTACTCACTTCTATTCTTGTTAGGATTTGTTCCGTTTGCTATTTCTAACACCTTTTTTACTGCGTTCACTGTAGATTTGCCTTTTCTAGACCCGTATGGTAGGGGAGACAAACCTCCATTTGGCTCCATCTCGTACTCTGTTAGTGCCTAGGAACTAAAAAAGCAATTTTTTACTCGTTAGAGATGAAAAGTGCAATTTTTAGTCTCTAGGGACGAAAAGTACTATTTTAGTGTTTAGTGTAAAAATATATTTTTGTCCCAAAGTGCAAGAAGTTAACAATGCTGTCAGAAACACAATCTATATAGCTATTTGTAACAAAGAAATAAAAGAATTAATTAAAGGGTGTAACATTACATTCACACATCCCGTTAAATTTAAATTACCTTTAAACTCGAAAAAATACGGCTCATTCGTTACGATGGACCACTGAAGTTAATAAAAATGGAATAACTTTGTCCAGATTTTTTTAGTATAGGTAGTCGGTATTTTATTTATTTATAAGAAAGAAAGGACTTATACATCACACTTGCTTTATAAGGAGTCTGGATGTTTCAGTCCAAGGTAATTATTTAAAGAAAAAACCATTCTGTATCTATACAAAAACAAACAAGAAATTCGTGAAATAGAGCATAGCCACAATACAAGACACAGAGAACAAGGCAACAAAACAACAAACAAATGTAGCAAACTAATAGGTCAAAGATCATATTAATTTTTGATAACTCATTTTTACAATTTTTTGGATCAAAATCCATTTAAATGGTACCTTAAAATTTTTATAAATTTTATTAATATGGATGCAACCGAAAAACTAATAAACTTAACTATGTTGGGAATTTGAAACCTTTGGTTGCACTAAAACAAAGTTGTTTATCATCTCCTGATGATGCTCACGTTGTTAGTGAAACGCGCGTCGAGTGCAAAAAAGTGTAGTTTTGGTTTGTGGAAAACAATCATAACTTTGTAATAAACTTAAGATAAAAAACATTTAACTACCACTGCTCCTTAGGCTATTCCATGTAGATTAATATATTTTTGCTATAGCCATTAATATAGTTTAGGCGGTTATGGGAAATTTGTTTCAATATTTAGTCATTGTAGGTGAAACGGATGTTTTATATTACATAAATTAATTGTTTAAACTGTATATGGATCTACTTAATAAACATATTATTATTATTATTATTATTGCCCACGACTTCGTAAACTTTACAATAATACAGTAGTAAACCTCCCATCAAAAGCCTGCTAGTGTAGTATTACATTTTCATTCACCATAGATGATACAGATCATCCACGGTAGACAATTTTGGAACCAAACAAAAAATTATCCTGCAAATTGAGTATGCGCCTGTCCATTTTATAATAAATTTTATTTCTGTCAGGAATAGCCGACAGACAATAGAGCTTTAATAGACCATCAAAATTGGTGATACTGTTAGGAAAAATCGGTTATTTTTTGCAACCAACCAGATTTATTTCTGTGCAAAAGGTGCAGCTAGTACGTGATAATTTTTTTGTGAAAGTGAATTTGCAAAAACACGAATCGTTGTTTTCTTTTCTACACAATTTACATTACTGATAAACAACGGGTCTCACGAATTCCGGTTTTGAAAAATAATCGTTTGGCAAATTTCGGGTTTGGTTAAAAATTAGTTTTATAAATTACGAGTTTGATATTAAATGAGTTTTATGAATAATGGTTCGATTAAAAATGGGTCTTGTAAATTTCGAATTGGTTATTGAGTGGGTTTGCAGAAATAAGGTTCGGACAAAAAAATTGCTTTAACAAATTACAGTTTTTATGGTGAATCGTCCTTACGATGAAAATTTTTATTAAATACGTTCTGAAAAATTCCTGATTTCACAAATCATAGGCTTACCAGAAAGAAGTCAGCCGCCATCTTTTCGTCTCTTTCAAATATGGCTTTATGCACCTATTTACTTCAGTGATCAAATTGGTATAGATACGCTCATCCAAAATGGAAATTCAAACTTCAGAGCTAAAATGTTGCAACATAATAAAGAGGTTCAATGAAGAAACGTTCCTATATAAGTTGCATGTCTTCTAGACTATGCATGCAATCTATTTTTGCGATTTGAATTTGAATTTATGATTTCAGATTCCATCCTCTAGCAGTTAATTACACGGTTTCTCACAATTATTTATTTACTATTGCCATATATATATTAGACCAATGCGTTATATACAGGGTTCCTAAGATTTTCCTTAGGGATAGGATTTCAATAAATCAAACAAAAATGGCATAGAAAGTTCTGCGCGCATAAAAGAAACAGGTATATTAAGCAATGGTGCCAGTTTGTTATTATCTCCGGACTGCTTTCATGAGAAAAAATTGTCGCCACTCTTTCATTGTGAGCATAAATCATAGTTGCAATAATAACCGTTGACAAGATGTCTGCAAATTTCGCTAGATGGCGGCCACACCATGAGATGATCGAGGAAAAACTAATTAAAAATTAGATGTTTCCAGGTCCAAACCACAGCTTTTTCTTGCTTAAAGGAGGCGGCAGGGTCCATTATTTACGATACTGAGCGATAAACTCGTGAGGTTGTTAACATTAGAAAGAAATATCTTCGCTTTTAATTAAATTTATTTCCATTCTGTTCTACTAATGACATCTATCCGGAAACGGCCAAACCATGCAGCTAGCACTAGCAGCCAAAGAAATCAATAAACGGCGCTGTTTTTCCTGCAGAGCTTTTCGCTTGCGATATTGTTGATTTTAAATAAAGCTGGCCCTACACATGATCTCGAAACATGTAGTGAACCAATTCTTCAAAACTAGCGGGAGGGTAAAAGCGAAAAATAAGTGGCTGCCAATATTTGTAACACCCAAAAGGAGTGAAAAGATTTATTTTGCTCTGTTTCTTTACAAAAAACGTTTATTTACAAAAAACTTGCTCTGCCACTTTTTTTATTTTTTTCTTCAACTTTCTCGAAATTTTCGTCATACCGTAGAAAAAAATTATTTCTCCCATATTCATACTCTACTTTTATTCGCAAAAATTTAGAAACAGAGACGGGATCAGTTTTCCTAAAACGGGGGATCTTGGTTTCGAATGAGAAGATAAAGGGCGCTGCAGGCAAAAATTTTTCAATTAAATTAGCCGAACGCAAAAATGTTAGAAAAACAAAGCACGAAATAAAAATTGCGCCTCTTACAATTTTTTTTCAAAAATTACGTATTTTCGGGAACGCAAAGAAATAGGTCTAAAGAGTATTTTTAAGAACAAAATATCAATTTTCTCACCCCCCTCCACTGGGACTACAGGGGCCGTGCACAAATTACGTAATGGTCATAGGGGGAGGGGGGTTACAAAACGTTACGTAGGGGGGAGGGGGGCTTTCGACAGCGTTTGCATTTGTGTTAAACTAAGAAAATTTGGAATGAAAATAAGTGAAAAGTGTTTTTTTTTGGGGGGGGGGTAGTGGTCTTGAAAACGTTACGTAATATTAGGGGAGTGGCGTGCCAAACCGTTACAAAACATTACATAGGGAGGGGGTCAAAAATTGGTAAAATCACCGTTACGTAATTTGTGCACGGCCCCACATCTGACTGTTCCTCCTTTTTGATTTCGAATCAAAGTGCAAAACCCGGGTTGGACGTTCGAAGGCGTCAACCCGTCCTATTTGCTTGATAAAGTTTCCACGAAAATATCTCAGTCGATTTCTCCGGCCGTGTATGAGCGCTTTAAGTTAGGCATTTACATGTATCTCAGTCCCCAGCCTGTAAACAGTGCGTAAGGACAATGGTTACAAAATGAAAAGCCGAAAAATATTTTTTTTTACGATATCTTTCATCAGTTTCGTATTAAGGTCGAGCAAAAACAATTTTTATTCCAGTCCTAAAGGTATGAAAATGGAAAACATTAGAAAACAACAACCTGGAATGGATTTACTACGTGTAAGATGTAGTGACAAAATCGCCCCATGCCCATCCTTTTTTGCCTAATGTGCTTTTCCGTTTGTCTGCGCCTTATACACGGCTGCTTGGCCCCCTAAGGATTTGCTTAGGAACCCTGTATAGGGCGCGTGATATAAAGAAATGTATTATTTAAAATATTTTTTGAACTTTAAAAAATACACTTTTACTACCAAAATTGATGGGTACTCAGAAACGTTGAAAAATTAACTGCTTATTATGTCCAAAAGTCGTCCAACGTTTTGACAATTCTATTATCCAATGGATATGCCTTGGACAAAATTTCTTACAGATTTGGTTGTCCAATGGACTGCTGCATTGTACAGAAAGCTCTCTCCACTGGACATCTTTGGGATAGAGGTGTGCTCTCTGATTTTGGATATTAGGTAAAGTTCTCCTTACATAAGAAATGGTTTGGTCATTTTATTGGGTCGATGACGCTTTGGAAAAAAAAAATTTAACGACCAGTGAACAAAGGAGGCGATCAGTATATAGTTGGGTCTTTTATTTTCACTGGATTTTAATTTGTCTAATCTTCGCAAATCTTTAATCAACGCCGCAACATTATCGAAAGGGAACAAAGAATAAGGCCTGTTATAATGGAGCTTGCGCTGGTAATCTATTCATGTATTCATTTATTCGTGAAATATTATTTTGAATTTGAATTCACCGGTGCATGTATACGGGGTTCAAACAAACAACGGGGAAATTTATAACTATGAAAGAAAATTAAAGGCTAAACCATTTTCATTTTTTTCTTAAAAATATGTTTGACAATGCTGTGTTATTTATTCTTGTTTTCAACTTTATTTTTTTTGTTCCTTTAAAATTTTATTGTACTTCATTAGTGCTTCTTTTTCGTTTGACTTTTACACAATTTTTTTATGGGTTTATTTTTGCCGAAACGGGCTGTGATTTTTTCAGTTGCAGTTTTGACATCTGTTTAGACTATTTCTCCATCATGTTTAGTAAATTTATTAATGTATTTGTGCACTCAATTTAATTCAACTTTAAGTTTAATTTCTAAAATATTTTGTTGGTTTGGTTTAGTTATTTTCGATATGGGTCTATTATTTGCATGAATGTTGTCTTTTATTACTTCAAATTCAAATTCAGGATTTTGTCGGCCATTCAAACTTTCATGTTTTTGTTCTTAGTTTATTTTTACACAAAAGTAATCTGTTGAAAGCATTTCTGCATCTCGTATAGCAGATTTATTAAGGGTCGTAGTCGTTATTTAACGCTCCCTCCTTCCTGTCTTCTTTTTCAAGTACCATGCTCTCTTTGAACGTCGGCTATCATCAGCGCGATTTGTATCCTGTTCACTGCTTTTCGGAAAAGTGACGTAGTACTAACATTATATTATTGTCTAAGATTTTTAAGCCATGATATCCGTCTACGACTCGGACCTCTTCTGTCTTCAATTTTGCCTTCTATGATCAATTTTAAAAGTTTATATTAGTCATTTCTCAAAATATGTCCAAAATATTCAAGTTTTCCTTTTTTGATGGTAACAAAACTTCAAGATCTTTATTTATTCTAAGCAAAACATCCACATCTCAAATGTTTTTAACTTTTTGCACAAGGTCTCAGTCAGTGTCCATGTTTCCACGCCATAATAGAAGTTGCTAAAAACATAACACCGAAACACACGAATTCGTTGTGTTCCCGACTCTCATTAAGGAGGCAACCCAAGTATTTGTGTGAAACCACGCGTTCGACTTGGTGCCCATTTACTTCTAACATACCTCTGATGTTTTTTTCGTTGGATATAACCATCCATTTTGCAGGACTTCCAGCGTGTCTGCTATTATGACAGTGTTGTCGGCATATCGTAGGTTGACTATTTTTATGCCGTTTATGGTCAGACCCTCTCCGCAGTTATGCAGTGCATTCTCTATTATTTTCTTACTGTAGATATTAAACAACAGCGGAGACAATATACAACCTTAGTGTACACCTCTTTGGACAGTTGATCATTAACGTTTATTTGAGCAGTCTGATTCCAGTATAGATTATCGATTATCTTTAGATCTCAGCCATCTAGACCAAGTTCTTTTAGCGATTCTATGAGTTTTCGTGCTGGACTCGATTAAACGCGTTCTTATAATCAATGAAACAGGCATATACTGGCACCGACACATCCCTAGATCGCTAAACTAAGACTTGAATGTCAAACAGGGCCTCTCTTGTCCCGAACTCACCTCGAAATCCAAACTGCGTGTCACCCATAAAGGATTCGCATTTTCCATAAATTCTTTTATGAATAATCTTTAGAAATATTTTTAATAAATGGCTAATTAGGCTGATTGGGCGGTAATTACTACACTTCTTTGCTGAATGTTTTTAAGGCAACAATAGTTGATTTTAGCAAGTCTTCAGGGATTTTACCGCTGCGATAAATCAAGTTAAAAAGTTTGACCAGGTTATTCTGGTCTATGTCCGATATGCCACGAGTCTTACTTTAATTTTTATTCGCGGACACGAGATTCACTTTGGTATTCCTTTGTTCATAAAAATTTACATTACTCAAGAAAGAACGGTACCTTGAAAACGACTATGATTAAAACTCTAATATTTTCAACCACTTTATTTAATTTGGCTCTCAATTTAGTTGTCACCATGTTATCACATTTTTCAATAGTTTCCTTGATGTTTTGAAAGCTTTTGTTCTATTCGACTCATAGTTTAGATGTTACCGGCTTATCTTAAAATTCGTTAATTTTGAGTGGGTGTTTATAATTTGCAAGACGATTTTTCTTGTAATTTTATAGTTTTTATAATTATTTTCTTTTTTCAGTTTAACTTAGCATATCTTAAATGTTCCTTTGGAAAACCGATAGTCAGAAAACCTTTTATAATACAAACTCCATTTTGCAGTTAAGAAATTTCCAGTGCATTAAAATTGCAATTCCTGTTTCCAAAAACGTCAAAAGCTTTGCCTGCCTCAAAATTATCACGCCACCCTTTAGAACAGACAGAAATACCGGGAGAATTTCTGCCATCAAGTACCAGAGATATTGAAGGGGGAGATAGATATCGCCTTCTACTGATGCGAGCGCTGGGACTTGTTGGGAAGCCATTTTTATCGTAGGATTAAAGATGTGTGATTCGTGAACGAAGCGTTCACTATGATCGAATCACTTACGAGTACTGAATGATCAAATCATGTTTGCTCGATATAATTCAATCAGTAAAATGAGTCAAGTAACCGACGAAGACAGAATAAATCAAACGAGTGAATCAAATCGGAATGGATCAAATGACCGACGGAGACAAAACGAATTAGATTAAACTCAACGTGAGGATAGACAGACGGCAGTGATTCAATCGGTAGAATAAAAGCAGCGAGCAGCGTGAGTGCATCTTGAAAGTGACAGCCAATAAACTAATAAATTAAATAGAGCAAGAGATAGACGAGAGAGAATATCGGAATAGCATATGTCTTTAATTTTCAGCCAGGGCTAAGTCTGTATTTTTCTGTTATACTTATTATCGAGTGATAAAAACAAAAAAAGATATCTTTCGATATTTTACTCACGCACTCCCGCGTCTCATAGTCATGGTTCATTAAAATTTGTTCCTTTAATTCGAATTCCTGCGCGCGGGGTAAACTGTATGAAAATTTATCACTGATACCTATTTTAAAATCAGCAATCGGGACTGTTGGAAAATACAAAAACCCTGACAACCGTTTCGTTCTTTTTGGGTATAGGTATTACGTTAAGATTCCTTTTATACAATAAAAAATGCTCTGCTTTTTTCCACACACTAATAGATTTTTTGGTCAGCAGAATATTTTCTATTTAGCTGCATCCTGAATATACCTTTTTTTTGGTCACCATTTTCTTTTCAATGATCGATAAATGCACAATTCATAACACAAACTCGAATTCTATAGAACACAACACGCGTTTAATTAAAATTAATTTAAAACGGCTGCTGTTAGCATATTATAGCTGCAGGCTATAGAAAACTTAGCAGCGAGTAGTGACAAGCCGCGCGCACATGACGCGCGGGCAGACTTTCCGCTGTGAGTTGTTTGAATTAATCAAAAATAATTTTTAGCATTTTTAATACAATCTAAAGTAATTGTTCCCTATTTCAAAAATTACATTTGAGAAGATGTTGTTTTTCTGGGGGAAGCATTGCTTCCCTTGCTTCCATAGACCGAACACCACTGGGGGTAACTACCATAAAAATGGCGGCACTCATGGTATTTGCCATGCATTGTCGTAAATTGCTCTATTCCTATGTGACGTCTATGTCAAGTACCCGTTCGTTACGTTCGGAAAGTGAGAAATTAAATAAAGTTAGGTAACGCTTCTTGAAAAGGGACGATATCCTTTGTAGTTTAAAATTTTTTGGTGTGAAAGTAATGAGGAAGCGTCGGCGCTATTTTATAATAAGCGGTGTGCAGTTTGAAAAGTAAACTTTCAAACAATTACATGGCTGAACCACCTCAAATGAAAAAGTATCAAAAATTTTAAAGAAAAATATACTGAATTAGAGCAGTGAAGAAAAAAGTTGACCTTTTGGAAGAAAAGCCACGCTACCGAGTAAACACACAAAGAATATTCCAGAACATTAATATTCCAAGAATATTCGTATAAAATTATAAAAATATGGTTTAAATCGATCACAGAGGGGTTTTCATCTACTATTTATATGATAAGGATATTAATATTTTTTTAATGTTCTTGTAACATGCTAAAATTCTTCTGGAGATATTAAGAAGGTTCTTATCATGTTCAATATGAATATTCTATTGATATTATTAGTAAATGAAAAACCCCTTTGTAATCGAATTATATCACATTTATATCATCAAGAAGAAATATTCCCAGGATATTTCTGTGTTTAGATTTAAGTATGAGTAATAGAAGAATGGACATATAATTTTTAAGGCAAAAAAGTGTTTCATGTGTTTGGGAAAAAGTAATAAGGATTCTATCAAAAGAGAGAATTTTACCAAGAGATATAATTTTACCAAACACATTTTGGCTGTCTGGTTTTGGAGCTAGTCCATCCACCAGTCGGGCTTACGTTACGTCCATCCCAACGTACGCAACGAGTGCAGTCAGCTAAATGGCCCTATTAAAACACAAAATTTACTTATACCCGAAGTACCATAAGAAAACGACTTAAAAAGTAGCCTCAGACACGCGTTGCTTCCTTGTTGAGGACTTATCAGCGCGACATGAGTTTCTATATGACTCACTAATGAGTCCCTAATAAGATCGAACACTTCGTGTACAGGGTGACCGTTTATAAAGTTCCACTTGGGAAAACTTTTTTGTTATTTGCCACAAGAAGATAAATCAAAAAGTGAATGATTCATGATATTAGGTAGATTTCTCTAACATTTTCTTAATCGTACTCTACACGCAGAGTGGCCATGAGGTTCTGTTGTTTTAATTGAATACCCTGTATATTTTGTAAAATTCTGATAGATCTTTTCTCTCTGATTCCAAAAATATATCATATGTAGGGCTTATTTTTGACGGTTCTCGAGTAAAATCAAAACTAATTTGCCGTAAGGGCAATGTGTTAGCCAAGGAAAAATACTTTAGGTTGTTTTTTGTTCAACACATTGCCTTATGGCAATATTTTTCTAAATTTGTTCAATGACCGTTCAAGACAAAGGTAACATATGGTATATTTTAAAAAAATATACAGGGTGTTCCACTAAAAAAAAGACCTCATGGCCATCCTGCGTTCACCGGGTAATTTAAAAAAGAAAAGTGAAATTGTGAGAGAAATCTACATAATTTTATGAGTAATTCACTTTTTTGTTTATCTTTTTGTGACGAATAATAAAAAAGTTTTCCCAGGTGGAACTTTATCAACAGTCACCCTGTACACCATGTCCTCCTTTGAGGAAGAGGCAGTGTGGACTTAGCCACGTTCGAGCTTAAGTGCACTATTCCTACGTGTAAACTACGTCCTTCTAAAATTTTATTAGACTCTAGTGACTTGCCATAAAAAAATAGATAGCAAAATAAGCGACATAAAGTGTGACGGTGGTCTAAGCTTTCTTTCGCGATCTTTAAACCGGTCTTATAAGGCTCCTAAAATTAAATAGAAGCAGTTGCAGGGTACATAGTGAAGGGGCATGTGTAAATCCGTGGGATTTTGAATGAAGGAGTTTTGTGACTATGTGGGATTGATAGCCCTTTAGTCACATAATCAAGTGTTACCAGATGTTTTGTTTGGATCAGTGCAGAAGGGGTTGATATGACGTCATCTTTTAAGATAGCGGCTGATATCTCAAAATGGCGGCATATAATACATTTTATTTTATCGAATTTCGTAAAAAAGCAAAAATGACAAGGTGGCCATCAATTCTTGTTGACTTATCGCCGTTTACTATAAAAAAATTTTTAGTTCATGCATGACCTTGATTGACCTTGAAAATATCATATACAAGTGAAAAACCAGCTTTTTGTTGTAATTTTTCCAATTTACCAATACGAAAAAACTTTAAGTGCCAGAAATGAAATAAATATCTTAGCCATAACTAAAAACTTCATTTTGAACCTTCCTACCATTTTTTCTTGATCTGGCGTCCAAGATATTTATGCTATACCCCGGTAATAATGACCTATATGCCTGTAGTTTTTATTAAGTTTAGGAACTTTCTACACGAATGCGAACAAAAAACTCGGTGGCACATGAATCTGTGACTGAATAGCTGTAACCTTATCTTTGAATTTTATTATGAATATTAATAAACAAGTATAGTTATGCCCTACTGCCGTAATTAGGATTTTTTATGCCTTTTTGACCGCCATTTTGGAAAATCGCATCTAAAACACCTGATCCAGTACATGGTAGTGTATATCTAACTTCTGCTAACTCTCTTATAGGTAATTTAAATGACTTTGTTGGCTAGACAACTAAGTAGAATATAAAATTGAAACTTAATAAAAAGGGCATATAGGTCATTGTCATTTTTGTTTTTTTTATGAAATTGGATAAAATAAAATGTGCCGCTATATTGAAACGCATTATAGCTGAATCAAATTTTTTATCAGTGTTACTGGACTCGACCTTCTTATCTTTCCTATCAAATTTGATCCTCTTCGCTTTAATATTTGATTAATAGCGCCCTTTAGTATGTTAGTTTTGCAATATGTTGATTTTACTAAGGTATTTTTCAAGGTCATAAAGCCTAAAACTGCATCAAACTCGAAGGATCGAATTGAGCATATATGCTTAATAGTTTGAGGTATATTTGAAGTTAGTGTGACAAGACGTCAAAGTATTAAGATTTTTTGAAGACAAAATGGAAAAAATCTTGTTTTTTGCGATTTTTAAGGTTATTTAAGGTCGGATGACCTTGAAAGTTTTTTTTTTGGGATCCCCGTCCTTGAATTAAATGGCATCGAGTATAATCATTCCCTGGTTGCGAAAGTTGTATTTTTTATGATCTTTGGCCGCCATCTTGAAAGATGACGTCATATCAACCCCTTCTTCACGGATGCAAACAAAATACCTGGCAACACTTAATTGTATGACTAAAGAGCTATCAATCTCACATAGTCACAAAACTCCTTCATTCAAAATCTCACGGGATACACTAACAGGCGGAATTAACTGTGGCACATTTTTCGCGCGCGCAATCAAAGATTAATTAAATAAGTGAAATTTACTAAGATCTCAAATAGTACCCCCCACAGGAATATTTACACCTGTGGAGGGTACTAAATTTTAAAAACAATTTTCAAAAAACAATTTCCCAAACACAAACTTATTGATTATTTTGTATTGTTATTGCAAAGTACCACTGAAAACTGCTTTTTTTCTTAAAATATACCATATTGTAGGAGAAATGCCCTAAAACTCTTTTTTTTTTACAGGTTTCAAAATGGCAAATGGTGAATACGCCAAAAATTTGACACATAATAGCTTCATTACCTGTGTTTGACGTTATAAAGTTGGTGATTTTTTAGACCACCTCTGGGGGGTGGTTTAAATTTACAGCCCCCAAAAAGGATTGTTTTGTGTCAATTGGTAATAAGTTCGTTTATAATTTCCCTAAGTAACCGTTTTTACAAGAATTAATTTACCTCATTTAATATCCCAAGTTGTTCATTAATCAATAAAACACCTTTAATTTTGTCCAGAAAAACGCCAATTTTGTACCCGTTTTCCGCACAAAAAATATATTTATGAGGGCACTACGAGGCAAAACAAATATAATTGATTATGCACGAAAACTGTTCTCAATGAAAAAAATCCAAAACAACTGTACGTATTCATTTATTTACAAACTGAAATTAAAACATTGAGTTTAGCTAAAATCTTAATCATCAAACAAAACTTTCCACTGAAAGATTACACTCAATAGTCTCCAAGCTGCCTGTTTTATCGGTACTTCGCTAATGCTATTTTCTCATGTTTTACCATAGAACCGGGCACAATCCAGTTCGTTGAGCCGACATGACTCTTGGATTCAAATTTGTTTTTAGCCGCATTTGTTTACATGACCACCTTTGTTGAAATATTTTGATTTGTGGTTTACGGTTGCGACGAGTTTGTATTTGTAAACTTTTTTCATACTTTCTATAGATAAAAACCCCTTTTAAATAAATACAAAGTTAATCTAATCTTTATTTTATGATTACATATCGAAATAGTTTTGTGACAGTTAGTATTAATCGCGAAAATCAATAAATAAGGGTAAGTTTTGATAAGAGTGACATATAACGTCAATTTTAATTTGTTCAACAGTGTGTTTGCCATTTAGATCCCCCATAGGGTTAAAAAAACTGCTTTTAAATTAAAATTTTCTTCTTAAATCGAACAAAAAATTGTGTTAAGATGATGCTTCAGTAAAAAAATAATTTAATTATTCTTATTAATCAAACTATGTCCAAAACTCAAGGAAGTTGGTATAAAATGCTTAAAACCAACAATTTCACTTAAACCTAGGACCTGTCTAAAATAAGCTAAACCATTTTAGTAAATCCCACTGACGGAGTTTATGACCGCGATCAAAATAACGTTGTTTCCTATAATTTGTTGTAAATTTTGTTTATAAAATAGTTAAAAAAGGTTAATGGTCCAATGCAGATTACGAAAATGTAAGAAATTATTTATTTTTTATTTAAGTTACCATGATAATTTATATGTAAAAGGCCTACTTCATTTAAGGGGGTTGTGTCTTTGCCCGAAAAGCGTGAGTGATACCCTAGCTCCAATGCGACTCTTATTAATCCTTTTTATGGATGCTGTACAATAACCTACAACTCACTAAAATTTACAATGGCACACTCTAAAGATAAGACACACTCTAAGCTTCAATGACGGTGTACTTAGCTTTTGCGTTTCGGTAATTATGAAAGAGCATTAGCGACTATTATGGTGCTCTAATGCACAAAGACGATAGTGCTGAATGTTTTAGCATAAAGCCGAGGAAGTATATATATAGGGCTGAGGGTTTAAAGGCTTGATTTCAAACAAAATTATTTAGGGAGGCCTACCAAGTTGAATAAATGTTTTTAGGGTTTTGACTTCGTGAAACGTTGATTCCACGGGTCCTTATTATTTATGTATTATTTTACCGGATCAGCATTTAATATCAAAGTAAGCGGAAGCCACTCTAACATGTTTAATATGTTTAAACACTGATATATTTCCGGAATTCAAAGACGTAAATAAATATGGGTGTTTTAATTTAAAAAGTAGTTGTTACAAATGTATTAAGAAAGTCGTTTATATCTAGAAAAAAAAACAAAAAGAAAACCGGAAAAAACACCGATATAAAAGCTCCTGGAGAAAGAACCCCAGGAAAAAGAATATTTTAACCAACTTAACTCAACCCAAAGCAATACTTTTTGATTTTCACGTATTTTTAGTAATTTTTTAATATTTAACAATCAATTTTTTGGGTTTATATTCGAGGTTTTTTTTCCTGAGATGGCCAGATTTGCCAGAATGCTTGAAAACTATAAATGAACGAGATAGAAACCGGTTGCAATTCTGCCATCCTAAGGTGAACCATGGCATCTACGTTTAGTGTCATTTTGAATAAATTGAATTTAAAATTTTAAATGTTTCCAAAACTGTTAGAAGTGACAAATCATGATGACCGATTTGGCAATTTTTTTTTTATCAAAATCTATATAGAAACTTAAAAATTGACTTTGTCGATGTTTAGAGATGCCACCTCGTCACAAACTTGAAAAAAAATATTAATATGAAAACAGCATTTTTAAATGAAGTTAAACGAAATTAGGTAGTGGGGGGTTAATTTATATTTAGAATTAAAAAATAAAACATTTTAATAGGTAGGACGTAGAGAAGTAAAATTATAAGAACGATAAAAAACCTAATTTGATTCAAACAAATTCTTCCAGAGTTCTAATCTGAGGTTTGTTTCCTTGTCTTGATTGGGTTTTTTAATTTGTGATTTTAAAATTTTATTTTGTAGGAACTCCATTTCATAACTTGCGTTGTCATCAATATCCAATTCATATTTTGATAAATAATATCTTCTAGTTCTAGAATGTAAGACTAACTGAATGAGAATGTACACTTCCGGCCACATAAAATGCGTACAGCAGAAGTTAGCTGTACGTCTGTTGAATTTAAGTTTTGCTAATTGCGTTGCTTATTGTAACTGACTTTGACGTTTTTGACTTACAGGTTAGATCTTTTGACATTGTAAACACAAACATAAGGAGACTGACCACATTGTACTAATAAATAAAACAATTTTTTTAAATTATTCAACATTTTATTATAAAAACTTATTCTTAAAGTTTATTACGGACAAAACAAGACCACAATTGTGCGAATAAGAAAAAAAGGATCGAGAAGAAGGAACTGTTTCGCAAGTAAATTTGAGTAATCTAAGTCTTTGCAGACAACCAAAAATGTTCAAAATCAAAAATAAATTATTAAAACACTACGTAAATTTAAAAAATAAGAAAAAGTTTCTTCAGTAGTGTGTCATTGCCCCGTCAGCCTCGATAATGTTTGCCAGTCTTTGTGGCCTGGAATCTTCTAAATTTTAAAATAAATTTGAATTTGAAACAATGACTTTGTCGTACCCTCGGACTATGAGCTCCATTAAGTGGTTGGAATTTCTGGGTATAATATTCATTTGTGTTAACTTTTTTGCTATAAGGCCCCACATGTTTTCCATGATATTGGCTTCAGGAGTTTTTGCCGGTCATGGCAAAACCTCGATGTTGTTTTTCTGGAACCACTGTTTAGAAATGCATGCGGTATGGATAAGAAAGTTATCCTGTTGATACACAAAACCTTCTGGATGAAGAATAGTTGCTTCTGGAATCTCAGCCGTAAATCTTCCATGGATTCTAAAAATACGAACATTCACGGAAAATCTTCCAGCCCGGTATTCGTTCCTAGCAATATATTTTTCGAGATAGCGTGTTCCTGGCGGGCGATATACCAAAATTTGTTTGCTGTCATTGTGGGACTGAAAGATTTTTTTCATCCGTGAAGACCACTTGTTGCCAAAATTCTTCTTCTTGTACTGAATAGTTTAGAACAGCAAGCCAGGTTAAGTTTTACCCCGCTTGCTTTTTTTCCTCACTAAGAAGGATTTTCTTGGGAGCAACGCGCTAAGTCTATAACGGCTTATCCATCTGCGCGTCGTTCTTATGGATCCAGGAAAATGTACCTCAATTTTCGCCTCTGGGGCCATTGCAAATGGGTGGTCTTCAAGAAAATCGATCAGTTGCTGATCCTGCTGAGGCGTACCGACTTGGGTCAAGCGGTCAAGCCAGTGCCTCGCCTTCGTCGAACAGTTTCTTCTTCTTGATTTTTTCTTCTTATTCTTACAATTGTAGCCTTGTTTCGTCCATAATAAGCCGCTGCTCTTCGAACCGACCATCTACCGTCTCATTTTGCCAATTTGATCTTTTTCGAATTTGTTTAGTTGTTGCATTTTTAAATATAAGCGTATGACAACAACAAAATTTGACAGTGACATTTTTTGTCAATTTGAAATACCTAAAAGGTTACTGGGTTGCAAGGCTCATAATACACTATATAAAATCTGCGTACGCATTTTATGTGGCCAGAAGTGTAGATGCCGTGAACGCGCGCTAACTGAAAAGCAGGTGTTCACTAAGCAAAATCCCGGCATACCACAAAATATTTTTTATATAAGACCTAAAAAGTAGGCGTCTCACAGTGGAGCGAGGTATAGGGAAATCCGGACATCTCAAAATAAAATTCAGTAATGAAAATTTTTTATCCAATTTTAGTGTTTTATACTTTTTGGGAAAGCTTAAGCAACAGCCTTTACTGTGTTTTATTCAAATATTTAATATTTTGGATTATAAGATGGCGAGTCCTTGCTAAATAATATGTCTTACCGGCTAGGATTAATTAAAATACAGATATATTTATAAAGCATAAGTACAATTTTTTTTTGATTGGAATATATTTAAATATGCTTTTCTTAATTAGGGAACAAAATTAAGGTGACGACAATCGATATACCGGGTGGTCCATAAAAACCGTACAACATAATTCTTTAAATAAGATTTTTGAAATTCTAAACCAATTTTAGTAAGATAAAATGCGTTGTGTAGATAACCGATGAGGCTTTTATCTTTATGTATTTTTTGACCCGATATTATGAAATCCAAGATGGCGGACAATATCAGAAATCTTGCTTGTTGTTAATTACCAAAAGCGGTGTAGTAGTTTGTAAGATACACCGATTTTAATAAACAACGATTTTTTTTAAATTTAGTAATTTTTGAATACCATAAAATACTCCTCAAAAGATGGCTGCACAAGATATAACAAATAATAAGCCGGGTTGATTTTAAACCTAACAAAGTTTGTTTTTTGTTAGAAAAGTTCATTAAAAAATAAACTGTATTGTTTTTTTTTAAATATTGTATTTATTTGTATTTTTCTTTGACCAAAGGTGCTAGCGTTATGTAATTTGATGTAAATGATCGAAAAAGTTGTAAGAAAATCAATAAACACTTCATTTCTGAAAAAGTTGATTACCCACATAACATTATATGCTACTCAGGGACAAAATTTAATTCGTTTCTAAATTGCGTTACAAGATATAAAGGTGGCTAGTTTTTTTGCTGTACTATAAGTAATAAGAAGACTACGACGCATAATCTGCACATCTATCCATTGGTTGCACCCTAAAAAAAAGGGGTACATATATACATGTCTGACGTTTTTACATTTTACTTTACATTAGACATGATCACTATGAACTAAGTAATATGTTAATACATTACTTTTTTCTTCCCTTCGAATACCCAATCTACTTTATGACTATTAGAAAAAAAAGGTCACTAAATTTATGCTATTTGTAGGGACTGTAATAAAACAATCGACCAAAATTCAAAGAAGCTTATTTAACAAGGATCAGTTTAGAAAGAAGAAGAAAAAAAAATAACACTGGTAATACTCACAGAAATATATATTTTTAAAATAAGTGTTTTTTTTTTTGGTAAAAAAATTGCAATTTCTACATTATCACCTTTGTTAGTCATTTTAATGATAAAAAAAATAAAAATAAAATAAAAGGTATATGCCAATAAATAGACGGGACTTTACTGAATACTATTCAATGGTTTTTGTTTTCAGATTACAATATTTTGTTTATTCCGAAATGTCTGGGCTTTACATGGGGTCGTTCTACCGTCCCTTCGCGACTCTGTACATGTGAGGGGAGCCCCGTTTCCTCGGCAATTTTTGTTAAATAGGAGTCTACGTGAGACAGATAAAAAAAAACATTCCTCCATTAATAAATTTAATAACAGCTTTAAATTGGTTTTAAAGTTAAGCAAAACGTGAACGCGGTTACAAAAAGTGTTCTAGCTAGAAAGAGTAGACGGTTGCAGATTAAAAGACTGCGCTACGTTGTTTTAATTTTTTTTATTCTTTTAAAAAAGTATAATTTTGTTTTGAATTTATTTCAACAAGATGTTTCGTGAGAAAGGGAGACGGCTACGATAAATTGTCTCGTAGAGTCGGGACTTTAGCGTAACTGGTTATGGGAGGTCAGGCTTAGATTTTTCGTAGTTTTATTGAAAGAGCAACGTCAATGGGTAGTAAAAGTTTGTTGATAAAAGGGTATTTTAATTAATTTAGCTGATTCTAATTTTAAACTAACATAAGAAAATATTCAATCACTGCTTTATGACCTTTGAAGACAACATTTATCGATAAATTTGACGGAATCTTACTTGGGAATCTTTTAATTGATTGTGATTGACATCCCCAACAACGTATCGGTTTCTCAAGTTTAGTTTCTCTTTCGCTATCATTTACTAACCATTGCGCCCCTTTTCCAATACATGCTATTCCGGCACCTTAGATAAGAACTAGCAGCAATCCTTGTGGACAATCAGGGCAAAATTATAGCGGATACCGAAGAAAAACTAAAAGAATGGTGTAGCTAACCAAGGCAAAGATATAAAACTAGAGAAAGTACAAAACGCAATATCTTCAGCTAAAAACAGAAAAGCGGTAGAGCATGTCGAAGTATAGACTGAGGTTTTAAAGTTAAGAAAAAATGGAGATTCGGTAAATAAGCTGGTCAAACTTTTTAACTTGATTTATCGCAGCGGTAAAATCCCCGATGACTGGCTAAAATCAACCTTTGTTACACTGCCTAAAAATCATTCAGCAAAGAAGTGTACTGATTACCGCCTAATGAGCCTAATGAGCCTTATGTTAAAAATATTTGTAAAGATTATCCATAAAAGAATTTATGTAAAATGGACGACACGCAGTTTGGATTTCCTGGTGGGTTCGGGACAAGAGAGGCCTTGTTTGGCATTCAGGTCTTGGTTCAGCGGTCTAGGGATGTGTCGATGCCAGTATATGCCTGTTTCATAGATTATGAGAAAGTGTTTGATCGAGTCCAACGCGAAAAGCTCATAGAATTTCTAAACAAAGTTGATTTAGATGACCGAGATGTAAAGATAATCGCTTCTATACTGGAATCAGAGTGCTCAAATAAAGTTTGATAGTCAACTGTCTGAAGAGGTCTAAATAAGTCATAATTGCGAAGAGGGTCTGACCATAAACGGCATAAAAATTAACAACATACGATTTGGGCTTAACTTAAATGTTGGTAAAACAAAATGGATGGTCATATCCAAGGAAAATAACATCAGATGCATGTTAGAAGTAAATGGGCAGCAAGTCGAACGCGTGGATTCATAAAAATTCTTTGGATGCCTCCTCAATGAGTACTAGGACAACATGCAAGAAGTTCGTGCAAGAATTGAAAAGGCCAGAACATCTTTTATCAAAATGAAATCGGTGTTGAGTAGTCGCGATCTTAATACCACTCTCTGAATTTGTGTGCTTCGGTGTTATGTTTTTAGCATCTTATATTATTGCATGGAAGTATGGACACTGTCTGAGGCCATGTGTAAAAAGTTAGAGGCACTCGAGATGTGGTGTTATCGTAGAATACTCAGGATATGTTGGATGGACAGAGCAACTAATGTGGATGTTTTGCTTAGAATAAATAAAGACTTTGAAGATTTATTTACCATCAAAAAACCAAATATTTTGGCCATATTTTGAGAAATGACAAATATAAACTTTTAAAATTAATAATAGAAGGCAAAATTAAAGGCAGAAGAGGTCCATGGTCCAGTCCATCCAAAATCTTAGACAATGGTATGGTGTTAGTACTACGACACTTTTTCGAAAAGCAGTGGACAGGGTACAGGGGTCTGATTTTCGAATCCATACGAAAATATCCGCATACGTGTACTGAATAATCGACAATTTTTATGTCAGTCTATTTCTATACCGTGTGAAATGAGAGGCGAAAGATAAGCCGGTATGTGTGGACCGCGTTCGAATTCGACTGGTTTAACGCAATATTGTATGAGTGGGTGGAGGGCATTCGTGTTATTTCACATGAAAAACCGGTTATTCTTTCACGTACTACACGGTATAAGAAGAGACGGAAGTAGTCGCATACAAATAATTTCGTATGGTTTCGAAAATAGGATCCCAGATCGCGCTGATGTTAGCCAACATTCGAAGAGAGCATGGCACTTGAAGAAGAACAAGACAAAAACTGTCGATAGATAGATAGATAAAAGAAAGTAATTTTATCCGAAAAAAAACATTTGCAACTAAAAGATATAATTTTTTTCATGAAAAAAGCTAACTATAAATCAATATCTACCTATTCCTATCCTTAACTCATTTTTAATTTTTTCTTGCACAGGCCATGGTTATCCTTAGGACGGAGAAATTATGGTTAATAGCCGAACACTGGTTTTTCTTTGGTGATATATCTTGTATATATTGCTTCTTTCTCGAATTTTGTGCTCAATTTTGGCATCGCCTTAAAGAACTTTCCTATTTTCTATTCAAATTTTGTGTTTTCTCTACAGTTTAAACAAAGCCCAGAAGTACTTTCAAAAGTAGCACTTTTTCTTAGAAAATATGGACTCATATAAAAGGATGCAAGGATGAAATAAAAAGGGGAATCCAACAAAAGTGAAAGTAATATTAACGAAACATTTGATCTTTTTGATTTTTAACCCCCGATGCGAATGCAAAAAAAGAGGGGTGTTATAAGTTTGATCATCTATGTCTGTGTGTGTCTGTGTCCGCATGTAGCTCTCGAACCAGTAAACCGATTTTAATGCAGTTTTTTTATTCTTCTGGGAGTGCTCCTAGCTATGCTCGATAAAAATAGGCCAAGTAGTTCCAAGAGTTCCAGAGATACGCTTTCTATACACAGATGGAATGGTACGGCCTTGATGTTAATTTAAGGCTATAGTTTCTCCCCAGATTTTAAGTAAAAAAGGTACAACTGGCAACGCCTTGTTCTTGAATTTTTTAATCGTTTGCCAGAGTACACAGGGAAAACTAAACATCAGCATTAGCTACAATTTTGCAGGGGTAATATATAAATAATATAATAAAAGCTTTGGTGCTGTCATCTATCCCAAAAGCCTCAAAATAATTGCGGTTTAGAACAAGCCCGATTTACAAAAAAAAATAGAGAAATACTCACAATTTCCTCTGGATTACATTTTTCCTTTTTTCTAAAAGCCTGTGCACTCCGGAAAAGAAAACCGATCAATCAATCACACTTCATTAAATTTGGGAGACACACGCAGTTCAAGTATTGGCCGATAGTTCGCAAAATTTATACGATTCCATGGTAACTGCAGGTGTATTGTCAACAAACTTTAAATCGGGCCGCAATGGGAGAGAAGAGTATTTTTACGTTAACAGAAAACCATTCGATGTTACGTTTATTTTTCAAAAATGTGTTTTCAAAAACATTGTTCTAAAATAAATATGAAACCACTCCGCGTGTGCGGTCGCCCGCCGAAAAAGGCCTAGCGCTGCGCGAGCATTACCCCGAGTCTATCAAAAAACCAAGAGAACTTTACTGGCTTGCTGGGATTACTAGGAATTCGCATATAAACATTCGGCGCCCATAGCCCCACATAAATTTGTTTTTATTTTGATTCAACCATTTTTTTTAAATTTAAATTATTGCGGCATACTTATGGGCAAGTGTACTGGTGAAATCTTGGAGTGCAAAGGATAGATTTTAGAACCTCACATGGATACTTGAGTACTAACAAAACAGGTTAGTAAAGCTCCATTTAGAGGTTGGAAAGACTTTTGCTAGTCGTTGACGCTCCTGTTTAAAATAGAATACGGTTATTTCGTCTAGCGTCAGTAGCCGATTTTTAAATCTGCATGCGTTTAAGTTAACCTGCTCTCGGTATCAGCTAGCGGGAGTATTTCCAATTCAATTATAAATGCACCTGTAAATGCAACCTTAAACATTACACCCAGTTACTTTAATACGTAGTTGGATACCGTTCCTTTAGCAGGTAATTCTGCAATAAATGGTTTTCTTTTATTTTAGTATTTTACCTAGTTTTTTAGCGGCGCAGAACGTGAAAAGTCAAAATAAGTAACCTAACCCCAAATTTTTGAACCGGTGATAAAAAATCTGGTGTTCTACTGTGGATTAACACAAATAAAGTCTCCGATTTAACATGGAAAACAAATTCAATAACGTATAATGTTGCAAAAAAATCAGGTCGACATAATTAAATTGATTTTTCGTACAGTGTTGCTAAAAACAATTCCCCAGATTGTAACTACGACCTTAGGGCTTAAAATATTTTACGTAATTTAAGCGGTGACGTTTTTTTTAACCAATTTATTATGCTCACATTTTAAAGCTTTCTTTCCAAGCTTTTGAGTTCTAGAATAAAACACTCACTTTTTTCAAGATTTCACTGTATTTTTGCGTTCAAAAAAAGTACTGCCAAAAAAGATTGTAATTTTTTCAAGCGTAAAGTGTGTAAACCATTACTTCTGAACCGTTTATCCAATTATGATGACTTGTTTATTTAAGTTTTCGTCAGGTAAAAAAATCATGTCAGGAGCAATGGGATTGTTTTGAAGACGATTTCCCATGTTGGCAAGGTAACCATGTAAGCTTAATCAGATAATTTTCATGTTGGTGGCTGTGGACGTTAAATTAAAGTTTAACATTCGCTAAAATGTTGAAGATGTTGGATTTGAGGTTGTCGAGGGATTTCAAAATTTTTAATTTCACTCCTTAATTAAACAGTTTAAGATCACAACCCAATTAGTTCGAAAGCTTATTTCTTATTCATAACTTGAATTGATTCATATAAAATGAACCCAAACATCTCCAAACTGTTTATTAGACGCCACAAGACTTTCCTTCAATAAACCGTCAAGCGACATACTAAGGAAAATATGTACAAAAAAAATAGACCCAAGGATATCACTCCCATAAAGACGATCAAGCCACAGTCCAACAAACGCTATAAGAAAACACGTACCGACATACAGAACCGTAATGTTGGACATAAAAGGAGATTTCTCTATGTTCTCACGTCTTTCCACAACAATTTTATGATATCCACATTGGGGAATTTAGGCAGGACAATTTTTGTTACGTTATACAGTAAGGATGGATCGGGACGGACCCACCACAAAATTTAAACAGGCAGATTTTAAAAAATTTCTTGAAAACTACAGCGCCAATACAAAATGATTAAACACAATGTAAATAAAAAATATAAATAAACGACAGCATACAAGCCCCCCCCCCTCCCATCAGAATGGCCCAGAGTTTCCGAAACACTTGTAGCATTCTCTCAGTGAATTGCTAAACTGATTCTCTGTATGAAGAAGGATATGCAATTCTTCTTTACTGTATTTTCATTTTATTTTGGTTTATTTTAGATTTATTTACTATTTTGATTACATTTTTAACTAACTAATGAAAATTATTTTTTTAGTTAGAAAAAAAGTATGTGAAAACAAATACCAAAAATGTTTCGCTTCCTTGTGATTCCTGAGGCAAGAGAAAATATTAGAATGATACAAACAATTGTGAAACAGTTTTTATCAAAAAAAAAACCTCCAAGTCAGTTACTGCAACTGAAATATTTAAAAGAAAGTAGAAAGCTGCCATGGGGACCGTGTTTAGGTGCAATCTAGTCTCAACTGTGGTCAAAGTCATGCCATAAATGCGCGGCACCTCTCCCTCAAACCACTAAAAACAAATGAAATTTCTCTATCATTTCTTTTTTTTTTGGTTAAAAATTCCAAGGCTGAATAAAACTCGTATTATTAATGGCCAGGCTAGGTACTTTAAAACTCTATATCGGCCAATTTGATTGGTTAAGAATAGTGTTAATTTGCCGATTACGAAAAGAGAGTAAAATTTTCACACTTTTTTAATACAGTGAATGTCAAGTTGTTGTTATTGTAACTGTAATAAAATTCCCGGCTTTTCCCGGCTATATGAAATTCCCCGCTTTTCTCTGTCGCTGGACATCCTGTACTATAGGCGTCTTTCGATCCTTATAAGGTCACTGTTATTAATTTAATTTAATTTAATTTAATTTAATTTAAAGACGTTTATTAATCCAAAAGAAATAGAATAGATTAATTGGCTATTATGGCTACAACCTAGGTGCTGTTTAAGCCGTTAGAACCATATTTTCAAAAATTTTGTTCTTAACTTAAGCACTTCTTAATCTAATGACAAGCACTTAAAGCTAGCATTTTACAATATAAGTTTTTCTACTACTACTACAACTACATAAGTGTAAGCCTTAGAAAATAAAAATTTCGTACTATTTTCAACAAATTTTAAAGATGAAAAAAAGTAAATCACAAATTTGACAAAAAAATAAAACATGATTTTAGACATTTAAAAATAAAATAAAACTATCCCGAGGATAAAGTGATAGAAATAGAGTCATTTTAGCTATATTATAATATAAATTTAGCTGTATTACAAATTATAAATTCGTTCGCTGTTTATCAAAAATTATTGATTTCAATTTTAATTTAAATCTGTTTATTGTGTAGGAAAAATTAGTAATTTTGTATTTGTTAAGAAGAGTTGCTGCATTATAAGAAAAGGAGCGTTTAAAAAGCTCTTTATGATGCCTTGGAATTGAGAACGGAACAGAGAATCTCAAGTTGCGATCATGAGATTGAAAACGAAAATGTATTTTTGTGAGAAGATAAGATGGGGTTTTAGTTTTAATAATTTTGTAGAAAAAGCACAAGGAATGGTGTAGGCGTCTGTTAAACATGTTAAGCCAATTAGCGTCAATAAGTTTGTGGGATATTCCTTGACGGCGACGAATTCTATATATAAATCTTAAACATGAATTCTGAACTTTTTGTATTCTTCTTGTATTTATAGAGTCTAACGCTGGACCATAAAGACTATCACAGAAGTTCACTTGTGAAAGACAACGACTTTCACGTAAATTTTTTTTGGTACTTTGATTAAGATAATGCCGGTGTGAGTATAATGATTTTGATGCAGAATAAGCGTTCTTATGTTTGACGGAAATATTTTCGCTAAATCTAAGTTTGTAGTCAAAGATAACCCCCAAATTTCTTACCGAATTTTGAAAAATGATAGGTGTGGTATTAACTGAAATTTTTAGGTTATGAAGAAGATGGGTACGAATAGTATCACTGCAAAAGAGAATTGCAGTTGACTTGGTGGGATTTAATTTTAAACGATGTGCCCGAGACTCTCTAAATAACCTAGCCAAGTCCTGATTTATACAATTAACAGCGTTGACAACATCAGAAGGTTTAAATGAAAATATTAATTGTGTATCGTCACAGTACATGTGATAGTCACAAAAACGTAGCCATTTACAAAAGTTTTTGGTGTAAATTGAGTACAACAAAGGACCTAATATGCTCCCTTGGGGTACACCTTGTTTTATGTTGCGTTTTTCTGAGGTATTTTTGCCCAAAACCACAGACTGTGTCCGACCTGTCAAAAAAGAGCAGATTAAATTAATAGATTTTAAACTAAAACCAATAAATTTTAAGATAGATAAAAGAGTTTTATGATTTAGCATATCAAATGCCTTGGTGTAGTCTAGGAGAATAAGCACCACTGCTTTCCTATCATCTAAGCATTGATAGATATTATTTGAAACTTCAGATAAAACCGTTACTTGACTGAGAAAGATTTATTAAATTTTTAACTTTAAAACTAGACTACTTTTAGAATTCCTAGAGAATTTAAAACAATTTTTATTTTGGTAATTCTAATTCCTTTTAATTTGGTTCATTTTCGGTACACCCTCGCTAACAACCTGAGGTAGCGTTACGCTAGCAAAGAACAATCAATGGAAGACGGTAGCTGGGAGACTGTGGTTAAGCAGCGTTGTCTTATACAATTGGTACCAAGGCAAAGAAAACACAAAAAGGAAAATTACCCAATCAAAAATTTTATTCTATATATTAAAAACAAAAATTTTAATACATAGCTTTTTATTTACCCAAACAAAATATTTTATTTTGAATCCACATTTTTTTACACCCTATTTGTAAAACAGTTGTTGCAATTTTACAATAACAAAGAGTGTGGTGTTTTTAAAGTGAAAAGAATTGGAAGAACAAAAACATCAAAATAGGTAGCTGAAATTTGTCTCCGTAATTTATCGAAACCTACGAGCCCTGAGAAAACTAAAATCTAATTGAGCAAAATAACATGTTAATATAATTTAAAAGTAAATCTTAACAAACTGGCACCCAATGCTATTGATTTTTTTATTAAATTTTAACAAATTGGTTTTCTGGGTTGCTGGACATGCTGTACTATAGGCGTCTTTTGATCCTTATAAGGTCGCTATTATTAACTGACTGAGAAAGATTTATTAAATTTTTAACTTTAAAAATAGACTATAATCGGTGTCCCATTAGCTTTGAAAAACAAACTTAACTCTCTAAGAACATAATTTAACTATTTTAGTATATGCAGCGGTCCGTTTCCCGCAACAACTCGCAACTTCGTTCAGACACCTCTCATAAGAGGCTAGGCGATGAAAATATTAATTCTTCTGCATTTGGTTAAAACTCTGCAGCTAGAAGCCAATTTTGCGTTGCCCTGGCATAATGCCAGGTCGGGACAAAACATAATTTTATCTTCAGCATAATGTTCTGAAATAAACTAATGGAGTTTCACTAGGCAGTTACCAATATAACCTCTGCTGGTTAATGCTTCGCCTCGTACATGTCCTACGTATAGTTTTGCTATACCCCTTTCGGAAATTGCACACCACACTAAAATTTTGTCGGCGAATTTGGATTTTTCTTTAAATCGTACGTTGTCCGGAGTCTCCTTTATATTGTCGTTGTAAAATTCTTGATTGCCTGGGATTTCTGCGTTTTCAAAAGTAAAGTACTTTTCATCGTCCATTTTGATAGATTTGTTGTTTGCAAAATGAACACAAGATATTTTCCTAACTCATTCTAAAATTTAAAAAAATCTTTATCTAGATATATACAGGGTGTTTTTCGATGCTCACCATTGGGATCTCCTAAACGGTAGGAGATACAAAAAGGTTTAAATTAGGAAAATCAGTTTCATGGTTTGCTTAAAACTAAAAAAAATCTTCAGTTTTAGTTTTTATTTTTTAGCGCCCCTATGCTTAAACCTGTCAAAAAACGCTTAAAACTTTCTACAAGCACTTTTGTAAGATCTACCTAGTGAGAGGTCCGGTTTTGAGACTTGACTTTTCAGTGTGACAGGAGCACTTTGTTGCCGTTTGGTTCATAAAGGATGACAGATAACATTTTGCAACCATATTTTGACAAGTCACCTGACGTTTTGGGTTTATTGAACATCATCAGCCCAATTTTAAGTTTTGCTTTTCACTTACTCAAGATATTTTGGAGACCCGATTGCATTACTTTTTTTAACATTTTTTTATAACAAAATAACTTTGTTTAATATTTTAAAAATACGTTTTTATTTGTTTTTTCATCTTGGAATTTGGGCTGATAATGGTCAATTAACTCAAAACGTCAGATACTTGTCAAAATAAAGTTTTTCACAACTTTAATAATAAGGGCACAGCAAAATAAAAACTAAAAATAAAGATATCGGTGTTTTCGCCTATCTCCGGAACTACCCGGAATTTGTAAACTTCTTTTTTGGTTTTGAGCAAAGCGTCAAATTGCAATTTTGCGCTAATTTAAACCATTTCGTATCTCCTACCGTTTAGGAGATCCCCATGGTGAGCATGGAATTTGGAACACCTATATAAAACAGGTGCCTTACGAAAGCCGGAAAGGTACCTTCAATAGTAAAGCATTTTAATACTAAAAATTAAAATATACAACAACAACACCCACAGCTTTGCCGGTAGTTTTATCCGTTTTTTGTCACTTGTGTTACTTTTTATAACATTCGTTTCTGTGAACCAATTTTGATAAAATAGCCTTTGTCCTGCCCAGGAATCCAAGGAATGCAGTAGTAAAAGTCCCATCAAATTCGACCTTGTAGTTTTTGCGTAATACCGGAAGAAATAAACAATCAAGCAGACAAAACTTCTATGAATTAGATTTTTGGTATCCATATGGTTTGCCTAGAAGCGCAAGCGGACACTAAAATTTTTCAATGGGAGACTATATGAGCTCTGTTTTTTATTTTGGTTTTTGTAGAACCCAAAAATCCCACATCACTCTATAAAATTGACAACAAGGTCGGCGATGTCAAATAACCGCGTAAAATCTCTCTAATATCCCGACCGTAATAGCCGAATGGAAAGGCACGTACCGCGGTGTCACGTGACTTAACTTCACTCCATTGTACTGGAGTATTTTAGAGGCAGAGCAAAAACGACCCATTTGTCGAGAGGCTGCCCTCGCGCCATTCTGATACAAAAGAATTGTAAAACATCAAGTCACTGATATTGAATAATAATCAAGATATAGCAAAAATATCGTATATAATAAAGAAATTAAAATAAACTAGAAGAAGCACTCCATATATTAAAAGCAAGTTCCGAAGAATTTTCATCTAAAATACACTTCTCATGCATTTTTTTAAGTATTACAATAAACATATATAAGTACAGTAAATAACACATAAAACACAAGAAAAACAAACAAAAACCCGTCGAATCGATAGGACCTGATATAGAAAAACATGCAACAATAATTAAATAACTCTTTTGTCCTGGTTGTCAGATTGTCCTAACACTGATTTCAATAATGATTTCTAGAAGGTATAAAAAAACAATATATTAATTAAACTTTTTCATACATTATATTTATTAGAATAATGTCTTGTATTTATGCTACTTATTGCTATATTACATAATTATAGGAAATAAAATAATGATAATTATGGAAACTTGGCAACCGCTGTCTGCATTTCCTAAATTTACGCCAATATGTGTGATTTGCCTCAAGATTTTTATGCGGTTTCTATTTTATTTAAATTTCTTTGGTACATAATGAGTAACCCAATCATTTGACTAAAAAATAATATTTATTTTTAATTTGCAGCGTGGTCAAAGTATTTATTTATGAAAAGTTTAAAGAAAATTTGTTCGTATTGTCCACAAATAAACCCAAAAGATATTCTGTAAAAATTTTACCAAAAATTGATTAAAATTTGAGTCAAGACATTTTTAACTTTTTTGCAAAAATTATATTATTATCGTTAAATTTAAAACCTTTATTATTATAACATAGAATAATTGTTAAAAAGTAACAAACTCAACCTAAACAATTTTTTGTTTACATGCATCTAATGGATTATTTATCAATGCAACCCAAAAAAATGTTGATTTTACCCGCATCAGTTTTTACCATACTTTCAGAGTCCCTTTGTGTTGAAAATATCGCGTTTTATTTTTTTCCCTCAATGCAGAACACAGAGGATAATCACAGAAATAAGGAGAGGTCGGTAGAAAGCGGTTCTAGAGTTTAATGGTTAGGACACCTCAGTTCACGTTTTCGAAATAACTTAAAAAATTCCCTTTTAGTTGGTTATTCTCATAGTTAGGAAAGTTAGGGTGCAGACAGCCCAAACTATTTATCATAGGTCCATAAGCAGTCATTAAACTGTTGACAGACCGTTTATAATCGGCATGTAGTAGGAATTATACACAATTGTAATGACGTAATTTTTGGTTATACGTTTTTGGCGCTCAAGAGGAGGGATCAATTCCACAGGGAAATATCCTATTACTCATATCTTCTTTTTCTTAAATTTTTTTTATAGGTTTTAAACACAGCAAGCACACAGGCGCGCACAGCATTTTGGGTTAGGGGGGGCCATAGCACAATAAGAAATTAAAATCATAATAAGAAATTTTTTATTTTTTTTATTAGTCCTTTAAACAGAAACAGTTAGAACGGTCGCCTAAAGAAATTTTAACTTATTCCGCAAAAAAGCAAAACATTGCTCCCCGAGTGTCTTAGTTTTTACAAAAGGTGCCTAATGGTACAGCCATGATGATAATTTAAGGCTTAAAACATTTTAGTGTAATCTAGGGAGTAGCATTTTTGTTTAAGCAATTTTTACTATGTTTTTCATATTTTTATGCCATGATTTGGCTTACATTTTATAGCTTTCTTTTTAGTGCTTAAAATATTTTAGTTTCATCTATTGGTTTAAGCAAGTTTTGCTATGTTTTTCATATTTTTATGCCATGATTTTGCTTTTATTTTACAGCTTTCTTTCCAAAATGTCCATTTCTAGAATAAAACATTTACTTTTTTTTAAGTTTTCAGAGTTTGTTTTCGTGTTTGAAAAAAGTATTTTATTTAAATTTCTTTGGTATATAATGAGTAAGCCAATCATTTGACTAATTCGAAAAAATAATATTTTTTTTTAATTTGCAGCATGGTCAAAGTATTTATTTATGAAAAGTTTAAAGAAAATTTGTTCGTATTGTCCAAAAGTAAACCCAAAAGATATTGTATAAAAATTTGACCAAAAATTGATTAAAATTTGAATCAAGACATTTTTAACTTTTTTGCAAAAATTATATTATTTACTTTAAATTTAAAACCTTTATTATTATAACATAGAATAGTGTTTAGTGTTTGAAAAAAGTATTTTGGAGAAAGATGGAAATAATTTAAGGCAATTGTTTGATAAAAATTTCTGTTCTGTCATCTGTCTGTAATCTTTAGTGGTGTCGTTCATATGATTTTTATTTTGCCATTTTTATCCAAAAAAAAGCAAAAATTGTAATTGTTCAAAGCATAAAGTGTGCAAGAAATAAGGAGGTATTAATTTCTTTGAAAGTTCTTTACGGTCCTTAAATTTATCAAAAAACGTGTTCTACTATAAGTTTTTTTAGCACATCTAAAAATAATTTAACAGGTCTATAACTAAATTATTTTAAGGTTCATACACTACCCTTTTATTTAAAGTTCAGCCAATTTCAGTGGCGGCCCCACCCATTTGAAAAGGGGGAGGGGGCGGTTTCGTTACGAAAAAAAACTAGAATAAAAGCATAGCTTTTATGAGGAACATATCAATATATGCAAACAAAACTTAGTAACTACAAGTGCGGATTTGGTCTCAAATCTAGGAGGGTAATCAGATTTTAAGTCATTTATTTCCAACATTTTTTATTTAAAAGAATTTTTAAATGCGCCGAAATTTTTAATAAAATTATATTAAAAATGCAATATTTGAGTCGAATTAAACTAAAATCATAAATATCAAGGGTATCAAAGCGCTGTAGGCAAAAATTTTTACGAAAATTGCTCTAACAAACGCATTTTTTGATTTAATATTAAACTAAAATTTTAAATATACCAGTGGTTTCAAAGCGCAGCAGACGAATTTTTTTTTGAGATCTAAAAAGCTTTTTAAGTTAAAACAATTTTATCGTTCATAATTACTTACTCGCAAACATTCAAGAATGATTTTATCAACGGAAAGATATCGCCACACTTGAGCATTGCATCAAAAACATTATCAGGTATATTTTGACTTAAGTTTTTACCACTTCTGACTAATATTGTTTCCAAATGTTGACTTCTCCCAATAAAAACTCAGGAATTTATGTTTTGGTTAATCAAACAGAAACGACTTTAGTTAATTTTGCCTTGATTTTGGCTTCACGTTGTATAAAACTTGGTATGAATATATTCAGGTCCAAAGCACTTTTTTATTTCCGAAATGATTTTGTCTCAAACTTGTTTATAAATAGAAACTCTAAAATATTATTCTGTATTTCCAATGGTTTTCGTGGTAAGTACGTCATGCATTTGTTTATTCTTGGTGTGACGAATTGAGGGTCCAATTGTTCCAAAGTGCAGGGATTCTAGAATTTTTTAAAGGAACTTTCTGCAATTCTCGTTTTTTCTTCA